>CM037879.1:101885964-102485964 GCA_021292165.1 Shinisaurus crocodilurus | reverse complement strand
GCAAGACCCCAACTGGTTGTCCTGTTGACACTGTGCTGCCTTTGCCCTCAGTTGCTGCTATCTTCTCTCCTTGGTCTTCCAGGTTGGACCTCTCAGCATTTTCAGGTGAACGTAATAAATGGCTAGTGTGTATGAACACACACACTGCAGCCGAACACTTGTGGTTTAGAGACATGAAATGTCTTCTGTTAACATCAGTAAGGGGAAAAAAAGATTGTCAATCAATCAGTGCACCGTCTGGATCCAAAGCATGCAAGCAAATGCAAGGAGGCAAGGGGGGGGGGATGTGCTCGAGGCATGTTGAGTAGACCCATGAAAAGCACTTAGCATTTACAGGATGTAAGCACAGTGTCTGTAAGGTGAAGAAAAAGAAAGGGGCAAAGTTAGATTGAGAAATAACGTGTGGAAGAATAGGAAGAGCAAGATGTTTAAGAATGAAACAGAGAAATAGGCAAAAACCTTGAAAGTGTGTGTGAGGGGGAGGCGATTCTCTTTGTTATTGGAATGTGCAGATGAGAGCTGTATTTGCAGCTGTACTAAAGAAGCCCATCAACCTGTTGACAGGTAGGCTTGAATTCATGGAACATTTAAACATTTAGACATGGGGTTTACTGTGCGATCGCCCAGTCTCACACATCGATTTTTACAGGGGTGTCCAGACAATATTGTCTTCAACTTGTAGCCCTCCTGTGTCTTCCCAAGCACTCCTTCCATCTTTTTTCTTACCCAGAAAAGATCTGTTAAGGCAGAAAAGATGGAATAGCTGCTCAATGTCTTTGAATCTGAAAACACCCCAAGTGTCTTTTATGTCACTAAGAGAAGATTGGCTTAAATCCTAACCAAAATAGCCCAACTTTCTATGGGATGAAATTTCAATATAGCAAGTCTGAGAAGAAGCAGATGAGCAGATAATTTATTTGCAAGCAAGTGAAATATAAACACTGAGATTTCCTAGACAAGACTGTTAACCCACTGTATCTATTTCTGGTTTTGTTGCAGAATTAAGATCGGATCTCTTCACAAAGAGCTTTTCCTTTCCAGCCTTTCAGTACTTTCTACTACATACCCTCTAGGTGGTAGTGTGGTATAGAGGAATAGTGCAATTACACTAGTAGGGACTTGCACTTTGTTTCAGGATGGAAAAAACCCTGAATTTTTCCCACTCTAACCTGCCCCCATCCCACGAAAGAGCTCTTAAGAAACAGAAGCGAAAATGGAGCATCACAGTTTTGTCTAAAGCACCCATAAACAACAAAGAGTGAGTAATGATGAGCCCACAATAAAAACCTCATGTACCAAAGCCCTATATTAGACAAATGGATGGTCACAGCTAATCTAGAGACTTCATAGAACAGTAGAGTTGGAAGGGGCCTATAAGGCCAATGAGTTCAACCTCCTGCTCAATGCAGGAATCCAAGACAAAGCCTGTCAGATGGCTATCCAGCTGCACCTTGAATGCCTCCAGTGTGGGAGAGCCCACTGCCTCCCTAGGTAGTTGGTTCCATTGGCGTATTGCTCTAACAGCCAGGAATTTTTTCCTGATGTCCAGGCAGAATTTTGCTTCCTTTAACTTAGTAGTTGAGCCCATTATTCTGTGTCCTGCAATCTGAAATGATCGAGAAGAGATCCTGGCCCTCCTCTGTGTGACAACCGTTCAAGTACTTGAAGAGTGCTATCATATCTCCCCTCAGTCTTCTCTTCTGAAGGCTAAACATGCCCAGTTCTCAGTCTCTCCTCATAGGGCTTTGTTTCCAGTCCCCTGATCATCTTTGTTGCCCTCCTCTGAACCCTTTCAGTTTGTCTACATCCTTTTTCAAGTGTGGTGTCCAGAACTGGAGGCAGTATTCAAGATGAGGTCTAACCAGTGCCGAGTAGATGGGAACTAGTTCTTCACGCGATTTGGAAGCTATACTTCTATTAATGCAGCCCACAATAGCATTTGCCTTTTTTGCAGCCACATCACATTGCTGGCTCATATTCAGCTTGTGATCTACAACAATTCCAAGATCCTTCTCACTTGTAGTATTGTTGAGCCAAGTGTCCCCCATTCTGTAACTCTGCATTTGGTTTCTTTTTCCTAGGTGCAGTACTTGGCATTTATCCTTATTAAATTCACTGCAAGTTGCAATCCTGCATTTGCCTCAGTATCAATTGAATGGTTGAATTTATTATCCTACTGTTCAGCTTTGCACAAACCCCCACACACAAAATGGAACCACCATGAGATGACTGGAGCTTATGATCAATAGATGGCTTTTTATTGCTACACTTTCTGGTGCTAATTTCAAGCTGCTTGCTTTGTGTGCTGTACTAAACAGAAACACTGCCTGAGAATCTTAAGTGTCCTAAAATATTTGTGCGGCAGTCCTGAAACCATAAATATTTCTCCCACCCCAGAATGACTTACTTGGATCCACTGAGAAGCAAACAAGCACTTTCAGATCTTACAAAACCAGCAGTTCTGTATTTACCAAGAAGATAGTTGAAATGGTTTGATTTTATGATGCATTCAAATATAAGTCTATTTTATTTGCAGGAAGAGAGCAATAGAGACTTAGTGTGGATTAAGGCTTCACTGCTGAGAATTTTAAGCGATTTTCCCACTGGGGTGTAGCTCTACTCAAGCCCTCAGTGATGAAAATATTAGTGCAGGCTAGTCAAACACATCCCTTCTTTCCAACAGCAGCAGGTGTTTTGATTTGGGAGATATTATTTTTGATTATTCCTTTGTTGGGCAATAAGACAAAAATGGGAGCACTGCAGGAAAGTACTTTTAAGATCACTTTCCATTATGTGTTGTTGGCAAATGACAAACATTACTGCTTCTTGCAATACACATAGAGGGAAACCTAGTTTCTTTGCAGACAATGACAAAGTCTCTTTCAAATAAGTAGGGGCAATCTCTCGCCATGTGACTCATTTGTCATCCTTAACAAGTGCACAAGGGCCCAATCCGGTTCAGAGGCCCTACCTGTGAGCTTCCCAGAGGCATCTGACTGACCACTGTTGGAAAACGAACATGGGACTAGATAGAACTTTGGTCTGATATAGCAGGGCCCTTATGTTCTTATCCAGAGATCCTCATGTTTAGCACACAGCTATGCACCCCCTGTTCTATTCCACAATGTCCCAACTGAACACCTTTAGTCTCACCATCCATTACCTGGTGGGAAAGGAGATGTTCTGGAATCAATATCCCTGCTGAGTCAGTTGGTCAGTGTAGCACTATCAGAGTTGACAGCACCAACGTTCTGCCAAGTGGTTCACACATGGCCCCAACTCATCATCAAGGACCACTCTCTAAGCATCCCCAGGGTTCTCCACCTCCTGCCCTCCCCTCAAACACACCTTCTTCGCATGCACAGCACTTTCTCCAAAAGAGTCATCTTTACATGAAGTCTGCTTCCAATGTGCACTTTAACCTGGCTGGATTGGAATAATAACCATTACCAATAACTTAGTTTGATCACAGCCACCAGTATCTTGCATTAAGATACTACTTTTATACCAGTGTAAAATCAGTCACACAAGTCTTTCCCAAGTGTTATATTTTCAGCTAATCCAAATCTTAATGTTGGCTACCATTATAAGCTACCAATAGTTGGGGGATGCCAGCAAAGTTTTCTGTGCCTGACAACGCAACGAACCTCTGGGGTTCTTAAAGAGCTCAAAAGAGAGACAACAAGCCCTACCCTTCCCACCTTGAATCCTTCATCAGCTCATATCTGTTGGGAATGAACAGTCAAAACCTCAAGCCATGCATAGGTGCATGATGTAATTGAGACCACAGAGTCTCTGCATCCTAGAGCAGAGACCCTGTGGACATTACCCAGACCCCCTGGTGCAGGATGTGGGCGTAACCAGTCACCTTCTCTTCCTGCCCCGGGAAAACAGTTGGAGCCATGAACTTGTAAGAACAACATGTCTGAAGATGTAGCCGAGTTGCAGTTCTGAACTTTTCCCAAGTTCAGAACAGGTCGACTACCATATGATTCCTGCACAACTGTAAATACATTCTTAAGCCTGCCTGTATCCAATCTGCAAGATCTGAGTGAGTAAACTCTGTTTTTAACCTTCCAAAAGACTGTTTGTCTTATTGGTAGTGTAAGGGAGAAACCAGGTGAAGATCCAGCCTGTCCAAAAGGGACAGTCTGTATCAACTAAATGCACAGCCCTGCTTTAACCAGCAGCTCCGCATGCACACGTTTTTTGCCTGTAGTTGGGTATACTCTGCTGTGTTTGCAAAAGCAAGAGGGGAGAGATAATATATCACAATATCCTCTCCCAGGTCTTTTGGCAATCCCCAACATAAGGGTTCCGGGCCCAGCGGCGGAAAAGTGCTGAAGCATTTAGCAGGTGGCGCTGGATTCTCTCAGAGGAGAGAAACCCCAAACGGCCACATTTTTTCTTTGTCACTTCCTGGTAGCCATGAGGCTGATCCTTTGTCTCAGTCTGAGAGAGGATTGAGACCCCCCCCCTTCTCCACAGATAGCAGTGATAAGGCAGTGAAGAATTTTCCTTTTTTGGATGCTTTTGATTGTTTTTGGCAATTTTTCCAAAACTTTGAGATTTTGAATTTTTGGCAAAATCCTTGATTTTTGATTTTTGACTCCAACATGGCAAATGAAGGTTGCTATAGTGATGCAAGCATGAAGTTGCCCAAGTTAACAGAAGACAACTTCATTCAATGGAAGAAACGCCTAAGGATTCTTCTTGAAAGCAAGAGAGTCTTAGCAGCCATTGAAAGTGCAAAGCCCACAGGGGCTGGTGAAGATGCCAGAGCCAAAATCAAAGTGTGAGAAGAGCAAAATTGCATTGCCAAGGCAGTGATAGCAAGCAGCATCACTGATGCACAAATGGTGCATATTAAAGAAACAGATACTGCAGCCCAGATGATTGAAAGCCTTGAGCTCTCATGTGGATTTGCCAGTAAGAGATCCCACAGGGCGTGGATGAGGGACATATTTAACATGAGGCTCAGCTCAAAAGCAGATTGCAGCAGACATGTGACAGAATTCTTAATTATCATTGAGAAATTAGAGCTGTCCCAGTACAAGTTAGATGAGGAGCAAAAGGTTTGCTATTTCCTGGGGTCACTGGGACCCAAGTTTAAAACCTTCGCCACCCTCATGGATGGGAGAGAGGATTTAACTCTCAAGAGGCTAATTGCCTACCTGAAGGAGAAATGTGAGCAGAGGGGAGATGAGTCCCCAGATAGAGGTGCAAAGGAAAGCGGCTGCAACTATGTGTCTAAGCCCCAGAAGAAAACCAAAGCCACACCAAAGAAGGTGGTTTGCTTTAACTGTGGTGGTCAGGGACACATGGCCAGGGCTTGCAGTGCTCCCAAGGGTCAGAAGCCCCACTCTTCAGAACAGAAACAAGAAAAAAAAGGCAGTCCTGAGAGTAATTTTCTGTCACAGGAAATGAGCTTGTCAGCAAAGAGTAGAGAAGACAAGTCCAGCAAGTGGATTTTGGACTCAGGCGCATCGTCCCACTTCTCATGTAATAAAGAGTTCTTTATGGACATTGAAAAATTTGATTCCTCGCAAAATGGGGACGTCCAAATCGCGGACGGAAAAATCATTAGGGCACAAGGCCAAGGTTCAGGAACCTTGAGGTGCAAAGTGAGAGACGAAGTGAGGCAGAACTTCATAGAAAAAGTTCTGTATGTACCCCAATTCAATTGCAACATGTTAAGCGTGCCAGTGCTCATTGAAAAGAACTTTGAAGTGGTGTTTAAAAATAGACAATGCCAAGTAATCAAGAATGAGAAAGTGTTTGCCCAAGCGGTTCTAACCAATGGCGCTTTTGAGGTTACTCTTTCAGAGCCCCAATCAGCAAAAGCCTGCGTCCACGAACCGGAAAGAAGATGCCAATGCTGAGTTGTGGCACAGGAGGCTTGGACACCGAAGCATAAAGGCAATTCTGGACTTGCAGAAAGGAGAGCTTGCAAGGGGAGTTGAAATAAGCCAAGGTGCACCGCCCACAACCATGTGCGTAAGTTGCCTGACTGAAAAAGCAGTCAAACCATCTTTCCCTCCCTGCAATCAGCAAAGAAGCACTGGAGTGCTGGATCTAGTGTATAGTGATGTGTGTGGTCCAATGAACATTCCCTCACTAGGGAAGAATAGGTACATACTAATCTTCCTAGATGATTTTTCCAGATACTGTGTGGCTTATTTTCTAAAAGAAAGGAGCCAAGTGCTGGACATGTTCAAAATATACATTGCCATGGTGAAAAACATGTTCCAGAAGAGTCCAAGAGTCCTGATGACTGACAATGGATCGGAATATTGTTCACATGACATAGAAGCCCTCATGGGACAAGAAGAGATTAAACATGTGACCACCGTACCATACACTCCCCAGCAAAATTCTGTAGCTGAGAGAAAGTTCAGATCCATTATGGAGATGACACGATGCATGCTGAAAGATGCATCTTTGCCCCAGCGCATGTGGAGAGACGCAGCAGCAAATGCAGTGTATCTCCAGAACAGGCTGCCTACAAAAAGAGCCACACGTACACCTTTTGAACTTTGGCACAAGAAAACTCCCAACTTGTCACACATCCGTGTCTTTGGTAGTGTTGCCTATTCTTACGTTCCCAAAGAAAATAGGCACAAGCTTGACTCCAGAGCGCAAGAAGGCATCCTTGTGGGATATGCGTCTGGAGGGAAAGGCTACCGAATTATGGATCTAAAGACAGGGCAGGTTAAGGCAAAGCATGTTGTTCATTTTGATGAAACCAGCAAGGCTAACATCAAAAGAAGTGTCATAGATTTTTCTGGTCAATCAGAAGGGGACACACAAGAACTAATATGCTTCCCGCCGATAACTTTTGGCTCTGTGCACCCAGCTTCCAATGTCATAGCCCCCTCTACAGGCCATGAACAAGAAGAAGACGCAGAAAACCAAGATCCTGATTGCAGCACCAGAGACCCAAAAAACCACAGTGATGCAGATATGCCGGAGTTAGAGACAGACGAAGAACCTGAGGAGGCTCCAGAACCACAGGTTAGGCGCTCATCTCGTTCTAGCAGGGGCGTGCCACCACTTAAACTGTCCTACCTCGCAGGGTCGGCACTACCTCGAGAACCTTCCACGTAAGAAGAGATAGGGGAGATGCCAGCCCCTGAAGCAAGTCTCTAGAGAAAAGCTGCAGAAGAAAAAATAGAAGCTCTGCATCAAAACAAAACTTAGACTCTCACAGAACTGCCACCCAGCAAAAAAGCCATTAGAAGTAAGTAAACTTTCAAAATTAAACACGAGGCAGAAAGAGAAGTACAGCGTTACAAGGCTAAGCTAGTCGCCCAAAGATTTAGCCAGAAATATAGAGAAGACTACGACTCCACATTTGCCCCAACTGTGAGATATAGCACCATCCGCGCACTCTTAAGCATTGCAGCTTCAAGGCAGATAGAAGTCTAGCACGTAGACATAAAGACAGCATTTTTGTATGGCGAAATCTCTGAAGAGATATATATGAAGCAGCCCAAGGGCTTCATCAAGCCTCACCAAGCCCATTTAGTCTGCCAGATTCAGAAGGGGCTTTATAGACTCAAGCAGGCAGCCAGAGCCTGGAATGCCAAGCTACATACAATGCTGACCCAACTTGGGTACAAACAGGGTAAAGCTGACAAATGTCTGTACACAAAATGTACTAATAGACAGTATTCATACATCCTCGCATTTGTTGATGACCTGATAATTGCTTCAGCCAATGAAAAAAAATACACACATATAGTGAAACAGCTGAGCAAAGACGTAGAAGTCAGAGAGCTAAGAAAGGTGCAGTACTACCTGGAGATCCAGATAGCAAGAGAAGAAGATAGATCTTTTCTGCTGAGCCAGAGACAGAAGATCATTAAACTGATCAACAGTATAGAGATGCAGAACGCAAACCCAGTTTGTACACCCATGAGCACAGATTTCCTGAAAAATCAGGAAGAGTCAAAGCCGCTACCCGAAGGCAACCACTACAGGTCCGCCATAGGCAAGCTGCTGGCTGAAGAGAACCCAGACCTAGTGAAATACTCAGACGCTGACTAAGCTAGAGACATCACTGATAGCAAATCCACAGGTGGGTTTGTATTTTTGTTTAGAAATGGCCCAATCACATGGTCCAGTTATAAACAGAACTGTGTAGCTTTGTCCTCAACAGAGTCTGAATACGTTGCAGCATCAGAAGCGTGCAGAGAAATGACCTGGCTAGATGAACTAACTATAGACTTTGAGTTAGTGCGCAAGAGACCTTTTCGCTTAATAGAGGACAACCAGAGTTGCCTGAAGCTGGCGCACAACAAGAAGTTCCAAGCCAGGACAAAGCACATCAGGGCCAAGTACCATTTCGTTCGAGAAGCCATCCAAAAGGGACTGGTCGAACTAATGTACTGTCCTACAAGAGAAATGACTGCAAATATCCTGACCAAACCCCTGCCCAAAGAGAGTTTCCAGAAACTTCGTGTCAAGATGAGACTGTAAGTCAGGGGTCTTCAAACTACGGCCCGCGGGCCGCATCCGGCCCGCCGGGTCTTTTCATCCAGGCCCGGCGGCCGATCAAGAGTTGGGAGGGAAGAGGGGTGGCTGAGCCGGCGGGGGGGGGCATGGGCCGCCTGCCGGGCCGCCGGGCCGCCTGCCTGCCTGCCTGCCTGCCGCCCTGCATCTCCTGTGTGTGGGGGGAAGGCTTAGCCAGTAGCGGGGCGCAGGCTTTACTTTATCCGCCTCGCCGCCCGCTGGTTCCGTCACATCACTTCCGGCGCGGCGGAAGTGACGCGACGGGACCCTGCTCCGTCGCGTCCATCCTGGACCCCGCCCGCGCTGTTTTTCAAAACTGAGCGCGGGCGGAGTCCAGGATGGACGCGCCGGAGCAGCGGCGGCGGCGGCCTCGGGCGGTGGCGGTGGCGGTGGCCAGGTAGGACGGCGGCAGGGATGAAGGCGGGAAGCGGTCGGTCGGTCGGGAAGGCGGGAAGCGGCGGGTTACGGTGGGTGAGTGCGTGGGTGGGAGGCGGGAAGCAGCGGGCGGGTGGGAAGGCGGGAAGCAGCGGGTTATGGTGGGTGGATGGGCAGGAAGGCGGGAAGCGGCAGGTTACGGCGGGTGGGCGGGAAGCGGCGGTTTATGGTGGGTGGGTGCATGGGCGGGAAGCGGGAAGCGGCGGGTTACGGTGGGTGGGTGGGAAGCGGCGGGTTACGGTGGGCGGGAAGCGGCGGGTTACGGTGGGCGGGTGGGCGGGAAGCAACGGGTTATGGTGGGTAGGTGGGCGGGAAGGCGGGAAGCGGCAGGTTACGGCGGGCGGGCGGGAAGCGGCGGGTTACGGTGGGTGGGTGGGCAGGAAGGCGGGAAGCGGCAGGTTACGGCGGGCGGGAAGCGGCGGGTTATGGTGGGTGGGTGCATGGGCGGGAAGCGGGAAGCGGCGGGTTACGGTGGGTGGGTGGGCAGCGGCGGGGGGGCTTTACCTCATCCGCCTCGCCGCCCGCTGGTCCCGTCGCGTCTATCCTGGACCCCGCCCGCGCTGTTTTTCAAAACTGAGCGCGGGCGGAGTCCAGGATGGACGCGACGGAGCGGCGGCGGCGGCCTCGAGCGGAGGCTGTGACAGAGGCAGCAGCAGCAGCAGCAGCGCGCAGGGGACCAGGTAGGATGGCGCCGGCGGGTGGGGTTATGGCAGCGGCGGGGGGGCTATGACAGCAGCGGCGGGGGTTTACGGGGGCAGGGGGGACCTGCGGTGGCGGCAGGGGCAGCGGGGCGGTCTAGTAGCGGGGGGCGGGGGTCCTGCGGCGGGGGGTCCTGCGGCGGGGGGTCCTGCACCAGCGGCGGCGGCGGCGGCGGCGGCGGGGGCAGCATGAAGGAGGCGGCACGGGGGAGTCCCAGTGAGTCCGGCCCCCCAACAGGCTGAGGGACAATGAACTGGCCCCCGTGTAAAAAGTTTGAGGACCCCTGCTGTAAGTGAAACAATGAAATGTATACTGATGCATTTTATGTTGTTTTGTCTGAGAAGGGGTATGTTGGGAATGAACAGTCAAAACCTCAAGCCATGCATAGGTGCATGATGTAATTGCGACCACAGAGTCTCTGCATCCTAGAGCAGAGACCCTGTGGACATTACCCAGACCCCCTGGTGCAAGATGTGGGCGTAACCAGTCACCTTCTCTTCCTGCCCCGGGAAAACAGTTAGAGCCATGAACTTGTAAGAACAACATGTCTGAAGATGTAGCCGAGTTGCAGTTCTGAACTTTTCCCAAGTTCAGAACAGGTCGACTACCATATGATTCCTGCACAACTATAAATACATTCTTAAGCCTGCCTGTATCCAATCTGCAAGATCTGAGTGAGTAAACTCTGTTTTTAACCTCCAAAAGACTGTTTGTCTTATTGGTAGTGTAAGGGAGAAACCAGGTGAAGATCCAGCCTGTCCAAAAGGGACAGTCTGTATCAACTAAATGCACAGCCCTGCTTTAACCAGCAGCTCCGCATGCACACGTTTTTCGCCTGTAGTTGGGTATACTCTGCTGTGTTTGCAAAAGCAAGAGGGGAGAGATAATATATCACAATATCCTC
Source organism: Shinisaurus crocodilurus (assembly GCA_021292165.1). NCBI lineage: Eukaryota > Metazoa > Chordata > Lepidosauria > Squamata > Shinisauridae > Shinisaurus > Shinisaurus crocodilurus. The sequence goes on along the minus strand of CM037879.1, from coordinate 102,475,412 downwards.
TCCCAGGTCTTTTGGCAATCCCCAACAATATCAATATCCAGGCTGCAGGCGGGCAGGGCGGGGTGGGGCAGTGGGTACCCTGCTTCCCTCCCAACATCCCTCTCAGCCCCACAAAGTATCTTCTCCACCCTTCTTTTACTTAGCTGCAAACAGGAATGGTTTATTGAGCAGAGAATGGGGAGGAAGAAGGGGGGAGGAATTGCTTCCTTCCTTCTCCCTTTCTTTCCATTGTCCTGATGCACTCTGCAGTGCATCAGGACAGAGAGAGCAGGGGCCTTGGGACTGCAGTGTGCTTCAGCCTTCACGAGATATCATGAGACTTGTGCCTAACCATACGTAGATTCCAAAATGTGCACCAGAGTTCTCCAGAATGTGAAGACAATGAGAAGTATTTATTTTATTTTTATTCTGCCTTCCCCCCCCCCCCGCCCCATGCCATTCTATGTGGCCAACAATAAGATCCAAATGAAAAACAGAATCTTAGAGCATAACATAAAAACAAATAGATTAAAAAACACAATTAAAAACGCAATACAAATATTGAGGGCCTTTTCCAGTTTCCAATACCTAGCAGAGGATGATCTCCAAACTATCCTAAATGCTTTTTCAGAAGCATACGAAAAACTTGGTCTCTCACTTAACATAAAAAAACCCAAAGTGCTTCATCAGCAAGTGCAAGCTAACCCTTCAGTGATGCCATCTATCCAGCTTGGCGGGACAATACTGGAAAATGTCGATCATTTTCCCTATCTTGGCAGCTATCTTTCTGTTACAGCTAACATCGACAGTGAAATCCAGCATCGTTTGAGCTCCGCAAGTGCCGCGTTTTCTCGAATGAAACATAGAGTGTTCGAGGATCGGGATATTTGTAAGAAGACCAAAACACTGGTTTATGAAGCCATTGTATTGCCAACCTTATTGTATGCCTGAGAAACATGGACTATCTATAAACGTCATTTCCACCTCCTTGAACGTTGCCTCCGGAAAATCCTGCAAATTACTTGGGAAGATAGGAGAAGAAATGTCAGTGTACTGGAAGAAGCAAAGACTACTAGTGTTGAAAAAATGATCCTTCAACGCCAACTTCAGTGGACCGGTCATGTTGTTCGAATGTCTGACTACCGTCTCCCAAAGCAGCTACTTTACTCCCAACTCAAGGATGGAAAGCGGAATATCGGTGGTCAATATAAACGGTTTAAAGATGTTCATAAGGCTAATCTAAAAAAATGCAATATAAACATCAAAAACTGGGAAGCTCTGGCCCATGAACGATCTAACTGGAGGTTGGCCTTTCACAAAGATTCTATGGACTTTGAAGAAGCCCGAGTGCAAGGTGAAAGGGAGAAACGTGCTAGGCGAAAAGCACGTCAAACGAATCCTTTACAGGACCATCTTCCATCTGGTAACCTGTGTCCTCACTGTGAGAAGCTGTGTGGATCTAGAATTGGCCTCCACAGTCACTTACGGACCCATCGCTAGAGTCTACACAATTTTCTTTAGAATTTCCTCCTTTTAAAATTTCCTTTTTGTAATTTTTTTTTTTTTTTTTTAAATCCTGGAAGACAATCTTACTCGGTCACAAGTGATCGCCTGATGATGATGACCTAGTCTTCTCATATGATTTTTATTTATTTATTTATTTATTTTACTCCTGGAAACAGTTTGAAAAGTAAAATCCACATATATTTGCTTTCTTCACATATAGCACTTTCCACCAAACACAGCGGACATGTTTGGAATGAGCCATAGCAAACCTGAGGTCCGTGTGCTCCCTTCTTTCCCTTCCTTTTCCTGCTCACCCATTGGGAGTTCTGTTTCCTGACTCCTAACCAAGCAGAGCACAGGAAGCTGCTCCAGCTGGCCTAGGGGCTATACAAGCAAGCAAGCTCCCAGAGAACGAGCGAAAAGGGAGAGATAACAGGTTTTGGCAGCAGAGTTTGGCAGGGGAGATCAAGGAGTAGGACAAAGAGTTCATAGACAGAATGGTGGAAGTAAACGAGCAAAATGAAGTACAGGAGCTAGAAGAGCAGCAGCAAGCTGAAACAGAAGAGGAGAATGCACAGAAGAGGATAATGCTGAGGTGAGGAAAAATGAAGTAGAGGAAACTCCCTGGAAAAGGATTACAGTTAGGAGTCGAAGAACTAGAAGACATTCTGCACCAGTGGAAGCAGTGGAACCATGGAACCGCTTTCAAGTATTTGAGAACGAGACTGGAGGACAGCCTGCAGAGGACGCCCCACACAACAGAGAGCAAGAGGCTGAACGTCAGTCTAGCGGAGCCAATGAAACCAAGGCCTACAACAAAAAGAAGAGAGGAGTAGTAGTTTTGGGAGACTCCCTGCTACGTGGGATTGAAACCAAAGTATGTCACGAAGACCCATGGACTCGCCAGATACACTGTCTCTCTGGAGGATAATTTAGAGATGTGACTGAAGGGTTGCCAGTGCTCATAAAGCCCACTGATGCATATCCCTTTCTTCTCATCCATGTAGGAACAAATGATTCCACCAAGCGGAGCTACGAAAAAATCACATCAGACATTGAAGATTTGGGAAGGAAACTCAAGAACTTTGGGGCCCAGATAGTTTTCTCATCCATCCTTCCAGTACTTGGAAAAGGAATAGAAAGGGAAAGAAAAATACTCTAGGTGAATGACTGGTTACGAAGGTGGTGGCGATGTGAGATATTTGGATTCTGGGATCATGGGCTACACTTCCTGGAAGATGGACTGCTGGCAGGGGATGGGTTGTACCTCACAAGACTGGGAATAATGTGTTTGGCCACAGCATGAAGAACTTCACCAGGAGGGCTTTAAACTGAAGCCTATGGGGCAGATATAAACTTGGAGATAACAAATTCTGCCAAACATGGCCCTTCTAAGAAATTCCTGACTTGTGTTGCTGATAACTTTCTCCTACAGAAAGTGGAGGAAGGAACTAGAGGATCGGCTATCCTTGACTTGATTCTAACCAACAGAGATGACTTAATGCAGAAAGTGGCAGTCATGGGGACCCTGGGGGAAAGTGACCATGTTATACTTGAGTTCTTGATTCTAAAGGAAGCAAAAGCTAGTGTAGCCAAATGCGTACCCTAGATTTTAGGAAAGCCAATTTTAATAAACTCAGAACAATGATAAGTAAGGTCCCATGGCAAGCCACTCTAATGAGAAAAGGAGTCCAAGATGGGTGGGAGTTTTTCAAAAAAGGAAATTCTAAAGGCACAATTACAAACAATTCCCACAAGGAAAAAAGGCAGAGGGCAACAGAAGAAGCCAACGTGGCTTCACAAAAAGCTTAGAGATGACCTGAAAACAAACAAACAAAAAGACACATATAGGAAGTGGAAGGAAGGCCAGGCTACAGAGGAAGAGTACAGGCAGGTAGCACAGAATTGCCGGGATGGTTTCAGGAAGGCTATAAAGCTGAGAATAAGCTGAGGTTAGTGAGGGATGTAAAAAGCACCAAAAAAGCTTTCTTCAGATACGTGCATAGTAAAAGACAGAGGAAAAAAATGGTGGTTCAACTACTCAGTGAGGATGGCAAAATGATAACAGATGAGAAAGAAAAGGCAGAAGTGTTTAATTCCTACTTTGGCTCAGTCTTCTCCTGAAAGAGGGTCTATGACCCCCCTTGGCAAACCTGAAGTACAAGCTGAAGGGGCAGGATTGCAGCCTGAGATTGATAGGCAAATGGTCAAGGAACACCGAATTTCTTTGAATGAGTTCAAATGTCCAGGGCCCAATGAACTGCATCCTAGAGTAATAAAAGAACTGGCAGAAGAACTCTCTGAACCACTGTCTATTATCTTTGAGAAAGCATGGAGGACAGGTGAAGTGCCAGATGACTGGAGGTAGGGATGGCCACTCCCCCCCCACTCATCCCGCGGCGCTCGTCACCCAGCAGCTGTGGTGCTCGGCGGACTTCCGGGGCCGCGTTGCGTCACTACCGGGTCCCTGGCGCTGTGTTTTTTTATGAAAATACCAAGGTAAACTACCTTAAAACTGCTGTGATTTGCTATTAATGGTTGCCACGAACCTGGAGGTGGAGCCACCTCTCCGCTGTCTCGCCTCTCCGCGGCGGCGGTGCCACCACCTCGATCTTCTGAGCAGTGCGGAGCAGTTCTCCATGCCACTCGAGCTGCCCTTGCCAGCTGCACTGGTCCCGTCGCGTCACTTCCGGCAGGCCGGAAGTGACGCAACGGGACCCTGCACCAGCGCGCTGGACCCCCGCACTACGTTTTTTGTTGCCCCGGTTTCTCCACAAAAACCATAGCGCGTGGGGTCCAGCACAGCGGCGAGCTGCCTGGGGGACACGGTAAGTCCCCGCAAGCCTTGCACAGGCATGAGTGGGGCTGATTTCGGCCCACTACGCCCTTGCAAGGCGAGACGGTACATCCCTGTTTGCTATTTGCGGCCATTTTAAGGAAGTTTACCTTGGTATTTACGTAAAGAATGCAGCGCCAGGGACCCAGAAATGATGCGCTGGGGACCTGGAAGTTCCTTTCCCCGTGGGAACTTGGGACGAGCCAGAACTAGATAGGTAAGAGCCAGTGTGGCGTAGTGGTGAGAGTGTTGGACTGAGACTCGGGAGATCCTGGTTCTAGTCCCCACTCAGCCATGAAACTCACTGGGTGACTTTGGGCCAGTCACTGACTCTCAGCCTAACCTACCTCACAGGGTTCTTGTGAGGATAAAATGGAGAGGAGGAGGAGGATTATGTAAGCCACCTTGGGTTCCTTGTAGGAAAAAAGGTGGGGTATAAATATAATAAATAAATAAATAGGTCTCGCTGAGAGCAAGGGGGGGGAAGAGAGGGGTGATTTTGCTCCATTCCTCCCCACCTCGAAATTCTCGGCCATCCTGAATTGGAGGAGGGCTAATGTTGTTCCTATCTTCAAAAAGGGCAAGAAGGAGGAACCTGGGATTGGGAACTACAGACCAGTCAGTCTGACATCAATCCCTGGGAAAATTCTGGAGCAGATTATAAAGAAGTCAGTCTGCAAGCAACTTGAAAACAATGCCATAATTACTAGAAGCCAACATGATTTGTCAAGACCAAATCCAGCCAGACTAATCTGATCTCATTTTTTAATCAGGTAACCTCTCTTGTGATTGGGTAACCTTCCTTTTGATCGGGTAACCTTCCAAAGTGCCTCATGATATTCTGATTAGCAAGCTAGCTAAAAGTGGGCTAGATGGAACAACTATCAGGTGGATCCACAGTTGGCTACAGAATCAGACTCAAGGAGTGCTTATCAATTGTACCTTCTCAAACTAGGGAGCGGTAACGAGCGGGGTACCACAGGGCTTGGTCCTGGGCCCAGTGCTCTTTAATATTTTTATTAATGACTTGGATGAGGAGGTACAGGGAATGCTTATCAAATTTGCAGATGACACAAAATTGGGTGGAATACTAATACCCTGAAAGACAGAAACAAAATTCAAAGTGATCTTGATAGGCTGGAGTGCTGGGCTGAAAACAGAATGAAATTTAATAGGGATAAATGCCAAGTGCTGCACCTAGGAAAAAGAAACCCAACAGGGTGGGAGATACTTGGCTCAACAATACTACAAGTGAGAAGGATCTTGGAATTGTGGTAGATCACAAACTGAATATGAGCCAGCAATGTGATGTGGCTACAAAAAGGGCAAATGCTATTTTGGGCTGCGTTAATAGAAGTATAGCTTCCAAATCACGTGAAGTACTAGTTCCCCTCTACTCAGCACTGGTTAGGTCTCATCTTGAGTACTGCCTCCAGTTCTGGAAACCACACTTGAAGAAGAATGCAGATAAACTGGAAAGGGTTCAGAGGGCAACAACAAAGATGCTTATGCTGGCTCAGCTTGTCTGGGCGTGGAAAGCTAAGCAGGGTCAAGCCTGGTTATTACTTGGATGGGAGACCCCTCCTCTAGTTTCCTGCATTGAGCAGGGGGTTGGACTCGATAGCCTTGTAGGCTCCTTCCAACTCTATGATCTATGAAATCTATGAAACAAAGCCCAGTGAGGAGAGATTGAAGGAACGGGCATGTTTAGCCTTCAGAAGAGAAAACCGAGGGGAGATATGATAGCACTCTTCAAGTACTTGAAAGGTTGTCACACAGAGGAGGGCCTGGATCTATTCTTGACCATCCCAGAGTGCAGGACACGTGATAATGGGCTCAAGTTACAGGAAGCCAGATTCCAGCTGAACATTAGGAAAAACTTCCTGACTGTTAGACCAATACAACAATGGAACCAATTACCTAGGGAGGTAGTGGGCTCTCCCACACTGGAGGCATTCAAGATGTAGCTGGACAGCCATCTGTCAGGGATGCTGAAGCTTGGATTCCTGCATTGAGCAGGGGGTTGGGCTCAATGGCCTTATAGCCCCCTTTCAACTCTACTGTTCTATGATTCTATGAGTTCAGAAGGTTACACTTCCAATTTCAATTAACTGCAGCTTGTCATGTCATCCAAATACGACAGTTGTTAATTTAAAAAAGGAATAACCCGCATTGTAAAAGTGCACCAAGGGAATGGTTATGTAATTCTGAAATCTTCCAAAATAAAATACTGTATGTTTTAACATGAAGTGCTTTGTACAAAGATCCACAGAACACCTTCCAATGAGAAGTAGTTAAGAAAGACAGCAACCCCACATTACAAATCATGGTAAAAGCAATTCACATAGAGGGGGTGGGAAAGCACACTGCATATGGAGATATAAAGAGAAAATCAGCTAAACTCTGAAGGCACTAAATATGCAAATACAGATATTCTTTAGAGAGGAGTGAATGGAATAACTAATTACCCAAATGGTGCCAACATCAACCATACTTGGCAAACTTTGTAAAGGTTTTCAGGAGGAGTTGAGCTATTCTAGTGCTTGTATTTTAAATGGCTCTGCAGCCTGAAGGAGGGATTTTGTTGCTGTTGTTGGCAGGTTTAGCAATTTCCCAAAAAAGCATGAATGTTACCAAAATGAAACCTGGCTGCTGCCACTCTTGATATTATTTAAAGATTATTGTAGTGAAAGGAGAGCAAGCTTTTCCAATGTAAGTGGAAGGCCAAGGAAAAAACCGGATAATGCCAGCAAGGTGTTAACATTTACAGGTTATGTGACATATTTAGGGTAAAGTGTTGGGAAAGTGCAGAGATGATATATCGTTAGATTTTCTTATGCAAACAAAGGCTTCTCTCATTAATCTTTTACTGTAATAATTTCCCTTAACTATCTCCTGTTACACACACACACACACACACACACACAGCACTTTTTCACTGAGCAAGGGGGTCAGAACTGAAATTCTAAGCAGGAAGAACACCTGAAATTAATATTGATTCTTGCCATGGACCAGCACCCTGAACCATCATCCTCTGAGGGTTCTGTCCCCTTGTCCTCAGAAAAGGCTTTGGAGTCAATAAGAGAAGACTCAGCTATGGAAAGATATTGTGAGGCTTCCATCTCCCTAGAACCCACTTTTCCATTGGAACCCCAGCGGTGGCTCCCCTGCATCCAGAAGAGGCTCCATTACTCTCCTCAGACTCTGAGGACTCTGGTCATGAAGGCACTGGCATGCTACAACCACTCCCACTTTGCCGCAGCCTGTGGCTGCTGAAACAGACCAGGCTCCAGTAAGGATCAAAGTCTCAGACAATTTAGAGGTGGAGCTAAGCAGCCTCATGACTGGTAACTTCCTATTTAAGCTTCAGTCTTGCTCTGATCTTTGTCGCTCTGGATGACTTTCAGATTTTTGACCAACGTGGTCAGAATCAGCAGGTTGCTGTGTTTCAGATCCTGAGTGGACATTGTGCTTTATGTAGCCATTTGTTTTGGGCAGATCTGATTCTGCTCTTTGTGAGGTTTGTGGAGTGGATGGAAATATAGATCACCTTCTCTGGGATTGTCTGATATATAGCACAGAACAGCCCCCCCTGAGCTCCAGAGATTGTGTGCTGCAGACTTTTCTTTGGAGTCTGTTCTCCAGTTTAAGGATCTTAGAAGTGCAGTCCTCAAAACATTTTGGACCTTCATTAAAATTACTGGCATTTATGCTCACTTGTAGGAATTAGTTATGGGGGTTTTTTTCTGGTGTCCAGTAGGGTGCGGTAATGGAGCCTTTGCTGGCCTTGCCCCCAAATTAAATGCAAACAGAAGGAGATATTTGAGCAACATACAGACAATCCTGTCTGACTTCCAGCCCCAGCACCACTTGGAGCTATCCATGGTGCTGATCTCTTTCTGCTTTGCTTCCTGAGAAACTTGACCCACCCAACGTGATCCCTGCTCGAGATTTGATCCCTAGCAGAACCCTACAGCCCAAGCTACATCACAGAGCATCATCAGAACCCATGACCTGAACTTCTACAGTTTTCAGTGCGCTAACTGTTCTGGAAGTGCATTAGTTTCCTCATTCCTTCCTTTCTTCCCTTTCCATAACCTTTGCCACCTATGTTCTGAACCCAGAATGCACCACACATTGCAGAAATCAACACCCACTGCACAATGGCAGCTGGTGAGGTTTGGAGTTGGGACCAATTTCTTTCTTTTGCTTGTACATAACCTTGTAGTGATGCATGTGTACAACACACATGTACAGTTTTCTTGTGCATGTGCACATTTTTGGATAACCACTGTATACCAAACAATAGCCCTTCACTGGCACTTTCTTTCCTGGCATGTCAGCCTTGCAAATGGATTTAACTAGAGTTGATACACAATATTCATGGCTTCTCCTCCCCTAAAGAAAGCACATTTTCAGACTACTACTCCCTAACTTAATTACAGAGCCACGGTTATGGCCCTATATTATAAGGGTGACTCGGATGACTCACATTCTGCCATTATAAGCAGAAATTGGGGTGCCATAGGTTCTACAGCTTATACTCTGAAAATGGTTGATTGATTTCAAACTTGGCAGTGTAGGAGAGGTTGGTTTAGGGGTGGTACATGCTGATTTTGAGGTAGAAACGGTAAGAAATGGCTTATATATAGGAGTTTAACGTTTGATGAGTGACCTCCAGCAGTTTGACAGGTACTGCCTGTTTTCATAAACTTTGCTGGGGTTAAACTTTATGGACTGATTTCCATGTTGGTACAGCATCTTGGAAAACTATTTGTTGTGTCAGGCCATGGGCAAAGTCTAGTATGTGCTGTGCCCTAAAAGCTGCATAACATGTTTGTAGTTTTTCTTGTAATGTGATTTATTCTGTCCATTTTATGGAAGTTCATAAGTCTGACCCTGGGCATGCCCAGAACAATCCTGCAGGAGGGAGGGGGTATAATAGGAGTGGGTGTGGCTGGTTACCAGGGAGATGGAATAGAATAGAGGGAAGGAGAGTGCTGATTATTTTTAAGGTTAGTGTTAAGGTTAGGCAGTTGGGAGACGGTGTATTTTGGGGAGAAAATAGGAGCTGCAGCATTAATTCTAGTTTAAACATTTAAGTTATTTATGCTGTCGTTATTATACCAACAGCATGGTAGGGCACCAAAATGTAGGCCTTTTAAAAATATATAAGTTAAAAATTAACACATTCTGAAATTCAGCTTTCTCAGAGTTTTCCCTGATACAACCAGTCTCTGAGATTGTATATAGAACAATATTTGTTTATTGAAACTCTAGGACCTTGTTTGAGAGACAGGATAGTGTACCTTCTAATGTGATATGGTTTCTTAAGAATGACACATCCCTGAGTTCCTTAGTTCATGTTGGCATTTCTTGTACACTTGCAAAGAGCCATTTCTGCCTCTAAATATACGTTGGGGTGGGTGACCCACCCAGGACTTGATCGTGGTGCGTGAGCTGAGTGCTCCCACCGTGCAAACTGAGCTGAGCACAAGTGCCAGGTCCCTGGCTCTACATTGTTTATGTAAAAAATAGCATAAAATACATTAAAAATGGATGCAATTTGCGCAAATTAGGCTGCGATTTGCGCAAATTACGCAAAGTGCAGCCATTTTTAACGTATTTCATGCCATTTTATATGTAAACAACGTAGCGCCAGAAACCTGAAGTCACCCCCTGGCTTGACACGAGTCCAAGCGGGGAAAAAGTAGGGCGAGTAGAGCTCAGGTGGTCGAGCCTGGCAAGTTTGCCAGACTTCAACCCCCCAGTCGAGCTCCGCACACATCCCTAAACAGGCCCCAAAATTTACAGGTCTCAAGATAAGACAAAACTTATTTTTGGCCCAGAAGATATGTGAGTAAATAAACTATTCCTCATTTACAAGTTTCTAAGTCTATCAGAGATTTATGCCACTGTAATTTGTGATAAAAATTATTTCAGAATTCTGGACTTTTATAGAGTAGTGTTTAATTTTCTGAAATAATCAGTTCATATTAAAATACATGTATTATAATATTTCTTTGTTGGAATAAACGTGTGTTTTTAAAATGTATGTTAAAGTGCTTCTTACCCTTCTAAATGGTGTATAAGGGCCAAAACAGACATTACTTTAAAGACATACCTAGCAGCTGCAGCTTGCCCTCCACCCCTGCCCAAATTTTTAAACTCTAAAATATGGTTAGGGGCCCCAATCCAGATCAGAACTTTAGTGTGGGGCACAAGGGGAATTTAACCCTTCCTGACACATGCACACTATGGGCCTTATCCAGATTGGGGGACCCGTGTCTGCAATTTCTGCTGCAAAATAGTGATGCATGAAGGAAACAATTACTATTTTGCAATAGAAATATGCAAGTGCAGGAGCCCCCCCCCCCCCGCATTTCGGGTCATTCTGTGGATGGTATTGGTTGCCAATTGGGTACTTGTAATATGGAATAGTAGCTTGCCTAGACTCCAGGTCTCTATTCCACTGAACAGACAAATCTTGGACTTAGGTCTACCACTCTGAAACTGACACCCATCAAGCTCCAAGGTAGTGGCGAAGCTGGAACTAGCCACAGCATAGAACACTGTGCCATATCCATATTGCCTAAATAATGTATCTGTTAAGGGCATGGGCCTTAGCGTTTGTAATTCCCCAGGATTTTTGTGTTTCAGTGAGCATGGAAAGTCCACAAGAAAGCATGTTAAACCAAAAACTTTTTTGTTTAGAAACATGACCTTAGAAGGGAATATCTTTGTATGTTTGGGTTGCTTCTCACAGCCTCAAATATGGAGTCTGTTGATTGTGTGCTCTGCTGATGCTCAAAGCCTTCGGCATGAGCATAGTACAATAAAGGAGGCTGTGTGAGGAGCCTGTGTGAGGCCACTGCTACACACCGCCACCCACCCCCAGGACATCAGTGCAGAATAGGGTTGCCAACTCTGACTGGAGTTATTCCTGGAGATTTCCCCTCTTCCCCCCACCCCATCTTTTACAAAGAACCAAATTATTACAATCCCTAGGATTGCTTTCAACAGTCTCCTGGAGATTAATTCTGATTCTTGGAGAGTGTAGGCCAATCCTGGAGAGGTGGCAACCCTAGTACAGAACTGCACACATTTATTCTTTACGACCATTCATGCCTTTTTTTAACTATCAAGAGAAAATTAATATTAAACACTTCAGATCCCTACACAGCCATGAAGCTAGGCCACTGGGTAACCTTAGGCCAGTCACTATTTCACAGTTTAAACACAGGGGTTTTGTGAGGATAAAAGGGGGTAAAGTGAATGACATGTCTGCCACTTCGAACTCTTTGGAAGGAAGGGACACAAATTTGAATATAATTCCTTGGAGGGGGAACACTAGGACACACATGTGAACATAAAAGCCTAATAGGCCAGGGCTATGATTTACACCAACCAGGCCTTGTTACAGGAACCAGGCCTCTTACAAAGGGAGGGGGAAATTTGCTCTTTAGAATTGTGCTTTTTCTTTCTGATAATCTTCCTGATTCTTCCTTATTAAATTGGATAATTTAATGACAATTTGTTCCTATATGGCCGTCCTAAGAGGGAAAAGTCAGCTAATTGGAGGGAAGTGGTTTTCAACAGGTATCTGAGGGACTAGCTCTACACAAGGCTCACTGGATTTATGCTACTGGCTGAAACATCCTTACAGCTGATGGCTGTAACTGGGTGAAAGTTTTGCCAATTTCCTGAAAAGAGGGGTCCAAAAGTGGAACAAGTAATTGGTCCCTCCCTGTACTGAGAAGACTGGAGCAAGGAAGTCTTATTATGTGAGTCTCTCATCTGCAGGACCTTCCACCTGGCCCTGACAGCATCAGAGAGGCCTGAATAATAATAATAATAATAATAACAACAACAACAACAACAACAACAGCTTGAGGTTAGAGATTCAGGCATGAGAGAGAAGCAATGGGACTGGACAGCTTAAAAAAAAACAGGATTAATTAGCCTAGGTCAACCAGGAATCTTTAATTGGTTAATTTAATGCAAATAAAGTATTTTTATCTGGTGGTGGTGGTGGTGGTACACCCATTTGCCCATAAGGAGAAGCTTCCACTGGCACTGAATATTCACACACACATACACACACACACACACCTATAAATCACACAGCTCCAAAACAGCAACATTCTTTGCTTTCAGGACATCAAACAGATATGGATTGGACTATTTGTGTCCATTACCAACCTTTGGAAATTGGATTTGCAACTTATTTTGTGAAAGGGTGAGGAAGAGGGACATTTCCAAGCCTTTGCCTTGGTCTCTTATTTCAGTGGAAAGGGAGACTGGGGGAAATACAGAAGTTCGCTAGTCTCCTTGAAATTCTTCTTTAGAAATTCCTCAGACATTTTGCTCAAGGAGAAATAACCAAATTTACCTTGATTTTTTCTTTAAGCAACTATCGGTGGTAACTGTAGTAGGGACTTGCTTGATATTGATATTTCACAATATGATACACATTATAGTTGGAGGAGTTATACATTAAAATATTAGCTGGTACTGACTGCAGTGCTCATTCCCTTAAATCTTAATGATTTCAATGAGTAATGGTAATGGATTCCAATGGATAATGGATTGCATCAAGCCACAGCACTTAATTCTTTAAAAAAGGTCCTTGGTCAATATTTATTTATCTTTACATTGGGGCAAAAGTATCAGGGCCTAAATGGAATCTCTTTATTTATACCACAGTTCTATGCATGGTTACTGAGCAATAATTCCCCTTGAGCTCAGTGAGGCTTACATCCTAGGACTGCAACCTCAGTTAAGCAGGATGATTATCACTCCATTGCAAAAGATATTAGAATGCTGCAATATTTAAAATAAATTACTACATGTAATTTGTGACTGTAGCAAGCTTTTAAGCAGTGCTCAGAGAAAACCCATGACCATAACTTTACTAGTTTTTCCTAGCTTCATTTATCTCTTAAACATGAGTTTAAAATTAGTGATGCCCCAACCAAGTGATGGGAATGTGTGTGGAAAGTGGCCATATACGTAGACAGATTCTATGACTATGTAGACAGATTCCACCATGGCAGCACCCCAAGATAATAGTTTCAGGAAGAAAAATAAAGGCTTTCCTGTCAGTTTTCTAATATTTCCATAATAAATTTAATTATTTGTTTGTAATCTTTTTCTTAGGGGGGACAGAACATTTAGGTGGGGCAGCCTCCCCATCCTTCTCCCTGGCTACGGGCCTGGTTATGGCCCATTTTAATTTTCTTGTCTTCCTTGCTCTCTCTCGTGCTCTCTTCCTTTCTCCGGACTCCCACATTAGATCATTTCCCTGGCTCTTTCCCACTTTCAGTTCTATTCCTCTGCAGCCTCTCCTTATAGCATGTTAGAAACAACAATATATTTGCAGTGTGTATTAAAATACAGGCCTAGAGATAAGCTGTAGCTGGGGAGTGGCAGCTCTAATTTCCCTTCAAAGCTGGCTTTGCCTCCTCTGTCTTTTTCTTGCCCCCTACTACATCCTGCAGCTTGTTGTCTTCTTTTATTCTGGCTGGTGTCCTAGGCCTTCTAAAGCTGCCTGGCAGGCTGAACAGAAATTACTGTAGCTCTTGTGGAATTTGCAGCATGGGCCAATTTAGCAACTGCTGCAAATAGAGCAGAAGGAGAGGACTGGTGGGTGATGTCACACCTGCCCTTCATTTTGCTTGTTCCTGCTGCTCCAAGCAGCGCAAAGGATTTTGAAGACTTTCACTTGGGCAAAACCTCATATATTCCCCAAAGAGAGTTACTTTCTCCACCACCACCCTGCCCTTATTTAAGGATGTACAACACTGGGAATTCCATTCCATTTAAACCCAGTGGGATTCTGTAGCATTTCCGTTCTGGTAAACAGTGGTGGACTATAGTAGATTTCCCCTCCAATTTTGAGCATTCGGGGGTGGGGGTGGTTATCATTTGTGCAAATTGTAATTTGCACAACTTTTGAGGGGATCTTGAAATTTGCACAAATAGTGTAATTTTTAAAAATATATATATATTTATTGGCAATTTTGTGCAACTGCACACGATTGCAAGTCTGCCTGTCTGCTGTGTAGCCTCACAGAGGCATATTCCCCTCTTGTAAATATCCTTGTCAGTTTCATCCTCTACACACACACACACACACACACACACACAACTTTGTTTAGCACAGCAGAGCTATATTCCATATTTATTTTTAAAAATTGGTAATTCCCCCCCCCCCTTCACTCAGGAAGTGCCAAAGTAGAGGATAAAATTGACAAGTTCTTTGACAAATACATACAGAATATGGCTCCCTGGGCTAAACAAAGAAATGTGTGGAGAGGATGAAACTCACAAGGATATTTACAAGAGGGGAATATGCCTCTGTGGGGCTACATAGCAGACAGGCGGACTTGTGATCATGCACACTTGCACAAGTTCACCAATAAAAAATATTTTTAAAAAGTTATGACAGCACTTGCACAAATTTCAAGATCCCCGCCCCAAAAAACAATTTAAAAATAGCACCAATTGCCACCATTAAAAAAATAGTTTAGTTAATTGTTAATTATGGTTATATGTTTTGTGTTATTTGCTTTTGTTTTTATACAAATAAAATGTTTTCAAAAAAGGAATCTGTGTACTGGCTTGACTCGCTACAGATCAAATTGATGCCAACAGTGGTGGTGGTGGGGGGGGGAGAGAACAAAATCCACAGGGCTGAACCAGAAAAATCCATCGAGTTTTCACCACCCCCCAAACAGAATTCTCATACATCCCTATAAAAAACAACAACACCTTATTCTCATCTTTCTTACTGTACTTCTCCTGCCCATAGCAGTGAAGCAGTGCAGCAGGAGTAAGGTTTACAAATAGATTGTGTCACACACAGACATCTGGAATATTATGACAGAAAATGAAACTAAAAAAGGTTTTGAAATTTGCTCACCTTTCTTTTTGACCGGTGGTTGGATTCCTTCTAAACAGGGAACAAAAATATACATAAATTAATGTTAGTTTGTACTTTAGGTGTGTTTTGATAAACTACTCTTCCATGCTACAGTCCTAAGTAATTTGTATATAAGTAAGTTTAGTTGAAATCAGAGGGCCCGCTTCCACATAAGTAGGGTCAGGGTGCCAATAGTCAATTCTTTCTCCTTTACCATCATGCATTGCTTTAGTATCAGCCTCCCTGCAAATTCCTCAAAAGATTTGAAGAATGAGATAGGAAATGATGCCTGGGGATAAAAAGATGTACAAGAATTTCCTGGGAATTGGCCAGGCGATAGACCGCAGTGTTCTCCAACCTTGGGTCCCCAGATGTTTTTGGCCTACAACTCCCAGCATGCCCCAGCCAGCATAGCTGGCTGGGGCATGCTGGGAGTTGTAGGCCAAAAACATCTGGGGACCCAAGGTTGGAGAACACTGCAATAGAAGGAAGCCCTTTCAATCTGCCTCAGTTCTACATCCCAGCTAGAAGGAAGGCAAGACTCAAGATGGGCTGAATTCCTCTCTAATCAGAGCTCTTGTTACATCTGAAGCTTTCATGATGCTAGTAGTTGAGTCACCTCAGCTCTTCTGATCCCCAACTGTAGGTTGAATGGGACACAAAAGAGAGATGAAATAGATGGAAGGTCATTCATCAGTTGGTGGATTTTCCATGCCCCTTTCTCACTTATTTAGAATGCAATCCCAGGTATGCCTACTCAGAAGACCTATTGAGTTCAACGGGCCTTACTCCCAGTTAAGTGTGTAAAGGATTGCAGCCTTACTATATTTATATAAAGCAGCGCAACAGCATTGTTCTCTGGGGCATTTAAAAAAAAAAAATCAAGTATCAATATTTCCAGAGAGAATAAAAGCAGATGACTAACAAATATGCAGCACATCCAGTAGTTCAGAACACGTAAAAAGCCCAGATTTTTAAAATGCCTGGGAGAATATAAAAATGACCTGGCATCAAAATGACCATAAAGGTGGTGCCAAGCAAGACTCTCTTGGGCAGGGCACTCAACAACCAGGGTGCCACCACTGAGAAAGTCCATTCCCTGCTAGTCACCTGTTTATGTTCACCGGGCATAGGCACCAATAGATTTGGCAGAGTATGGTATGCTTGTGCCTGTAACAACTCTGCAGGAGGAAGATTTTCAAGCAGTAGATATTTTCCTGTCATATTACTGCCATGGTAGGAGCAGTTGCTCTTGTTATGCTACATGTTAATGTCGTTTATTTCTGTGCTGCCTTTTAGCCTAAAGGTGACTCACAAAGGTTAAGATATAAATGCAACATCCAAAGAATATAATAAAATATACTTGCTGCTTATCTCCTTTCTGTACAACAAACAGTGGAACAAAAGGCCTGGCCCTGTTGAGTCTGGAGGCCTTATTTCCTTTCCATTCCTGCCTTAGCAATGATCTCAGTACTGCACCTGCTCAAGACCAGGTGTAAGCTGTGAAAGGCAGCCCAGTCCCAATGTGTGTTAAGATCAGGGCCATTTAAAATTCCCCCACTTCAGTGGTCTGCATGGTGTCTTGTAGCACCAGCAGGGACCAAGGCTGTGAGCAAGGCTTCTGGTCCCAGGGTGGTGCAGTCCAGTCTGATAAGATACTGCAATTTCATTACAGGGCCCTCTAAGGCAGTGCTCTGCAACCTTGGGTCCCCAGATATTGCTGGACTACAGCTCCTAGAATCCCTTGCCATTAGCCATGCTGGCTGGGTACGCTGGGAGCTGGAGGCCAGCAACATCTGGGGACCCAAGGTTGGAGAGCCCTGCTCTAAGGGCTAGTTTTCCCAGATAAAGATCTGGGGCTTGTTGTTTCAGGGTGGTTATCCTGATGTTCCTGCTGAGAGAAGAACTACTGACTAGTTGAGCAATGAGTGCCAGAGTATTTCAGTCAAGCCCGCTTAGGATCCTAAGGGCCAAAGCAGACATTACTTCAAATCTGTATCTAGCAGCTGCATCTTTCCCCCCATTTTGACTCTAGAGCAGGGTACAATATAGTTGAAGCCAAAGCAGAGGAAAGTTTAAAGGCCCCTACCCCCCAAGCTAGGGTCCTGATCTGGATCGAGGGTCCTGCACCTACTCTAGAGTAAAAATGCATGAAATAGATAAATAAATAGATATGGATTTAAAAGAATGTCTGTTTTGGCCCCTTGTTGGGTCAGAGCTTCCTGAAAAGGCTTTTGTTTCACCATCACCCAATACTATGCAGACGTCATTGTACTCCTCAGCACACCTCCCACACATGTGTTTTCCCATCTCTTCTTCTGTCTTTTTTCCTACCGGAAAAAAATCTGTTAAGGAAAAAAAAAAAAAAGGAATAGCTGCGCAATACCTTCTAATTGCTAGTGCTAGGATCCATCCATCTGGAAGCACCCTTAGGTAATTCACAAATCAATGGATTTGTCTACGGAAGTGAGGGCAACATCTCATTTCACTGGCAGGGCTTGTGTGCCTTTATCAGCTGGAAGACAGGCAGAGGTCAAGAAGATGCTTTTTCCCAATATAGGGAAAGAGTGATATGTGTGTGTGTGTGTGTGTGTGTGTATATGTATCCTGCAGCTGTTGAATGTCTAAATGTCAGGCAGCTGTTAAAAGACACAGGAACCCAGCCAGAAAACAAGGCAGCCAGTCCAGTTCAGGAATTGTGGAACCAAGATAACATTGTATAAGACACTACGAAAATGAATTGCAGTTTGCACAAGGGATGGGGGCGAGATTCATTTGGTGTGCCTTTGGATGTGAACTTACTTGATTTCACACTTTCAAACCAGTTTATCCTTCAAAATTTGTACTTCTATGAATTTTGCAACAGAATTCTCCAATCCAAAAATGCATATGAAAACACAAGTATTAGGGGAAAGTACACAAAAATATGTGTATATTGGTGAAAATAACATTTAAAAAGGCATTAGGAAAATTGCTTACAAAATGTGTATATTAGGCAAAATGTTGTACAAAAATGCATGTATTAGGAGAAATGTGCACAAGAATGCATATGAATTTTTATGCAGGGTTTTGTTTTTGTTTTGTTTTTTAAATACCACATTGCGGGGACAAACAAAACTTGAGATTGGAAAAATTCCCAAAGTTCGGGATGGACTGAGCTTAACAATGGAAAAATGAGAAACTGAGAGAAACTGAAATTGACAGATTCGTCCATCCCTAGTTTGCACAACCTTATAAATGCAGTGGATTGTGCCCTTTTTGTCTCCTTTAAACATCAAGTGTATTTCACACTAAAAATCATTCAGCAATACTCAATGCACTGCATAAGAATACACTATTCTGCATGGCTTACAGATGATTTTTATCTACACAGAGTATGTGCCAATCAGTAGGAAGATGCATAATTAGCAATAGCACTGGCAGCACAAAGCTGCATTGTTCCTGCCTAATATGCACTTAATCAAACAAAGCATGTGCCCTTTTACAAAGATGAGCAAAACCAACCTTTTGCTTTCAAGGAGGACTCCACTTCACCTAAACCAAGAAAGAAAGAACCAGAAGAATAACAGTGTAATAATACATTAGCATTCTTTTTTGCTGTGCTCAATTATTTTCATCATGTTATAATGCACTAAAGCATTATGAGTTTAACAATGAAAAGAAAGAGGAGGTTGATTCTGAGATGTTTAGATGTTCACATTTCTATTTTCATGTGCAGATTGGGGTGCTGGTAGTACCTAATTTGGTCCCATGCAGAATGAAAGGACATTACATCCATAGTCAACACCAAAGAGCCCCATGCACACACCCAAGCTCTTCTGCTCATCCACTGGAGCTTCCGTGACTTCCCTTCCCAATCACACCCCTTGTGCAGAGTCAGCTACCACTGCCTAATGTTTCCCAAATTGCAAGAGCTGCTCCTCAGGTGGTGCAAAAGGTTGCAGTTGGATGGTGCCCACTGTGGCTGGTGGGGCAGAGGGCAGTTCATCAGAGGCGGAGCCAACTACATCTAGTTTGCTACACAAACTCTTCCCTTGAAATGGCTGCTGGCCCTATTGGCTATATGCTACCTCCACTATCATAGGCACTAGTATCAAAGGCTGTTGCACTCATGTACTGCTTCTGGGTTTCCCGCAGGCAGCTCATTGGCCACTGTGTTTTAACAGAATGCTGGACTAGATGGACCTTGCTCTGATCCAGCATGGCTTTTCTTACGTTCTTATGTAAGGTCCAAGTACACATACAGTGTAATCCTATTCATGTCTACTTGTACTTGGAAGTAAGTTTCATTGAGTTCAATAGAACTTACTCCTGGTATGTGTGCACAGGATTGCAACCTTAAGTCTACAATTCTGAACAAATTGAAACATCCCATGTGGTCAGGCCCCTCAGTTCTTAAGAAAACTTGCATGTAGCACACATGTTTGAAATCTCTCTCTTTCTCTACACACACACACACACACACCTTCCCTCTTCCAAAAAAAAAAAAAAAAGCCACAGCAAAGCCAGTTCAGGACAAGGCAGCAGCCAGCTCTACTTTGAGTCTGCTTGTCAAATTGAAAGAAAATGAATTAGTGCCTGTGGATGCTCTGCAGAAAAAACACTTCCTTCTTCAGGCATTACAAATAAATCTTCTGAAGTCAACCTTTCTGATTTCCCCTCCCAATATGAGACTGTATGGATCCCAAAAGTTACCATATCCAACCAGCTGCCCCAAGACAAGGTGTTCCATGTATAAGCCACTTACAATATAATCATATGCATGTCTACTCAGAAGAAAGCCCCATTGAGGTCAGTGGCGCTTACTCCCAAATAAGTTTGTATAGGATTGCAGCTTTAGAATTTGACCACAATGCCACAGCATGCCACAAGAAGAGAGCCAAACAGAACAAGATGTACCATGCTGAAGCTGCTTGTAGAACAAGCATTTGCAGTTGACTCCAGCAAGTGAGCCAAGCCACATTCTGAAGGAAATGAAAATTCTCAAGAACACTCACCTACCTATCTCAGGATCATTAGTTAATCTGACTTTCAGAAAAAATAATTCCCAAACTCAAATATGGGCACAAGTAATGCAAAGTAGATAACACAAGCCTGCAGTCTGTCCACTCCTGGTGCTGAAAGTAGGGGAGTGCTACTCCCATTACACAACCACAAGGTGGTGCTGCGGTATAGTGGAATTGAGAAAATACACCAGCTTCTCTTTCTGGTTCATTTCACCATTTCCAGATAATAATACATTTTCCTCACTCTAGAAAAAGCCACAGAAATGCTTGGAAAGCATGAAAGGCCCTGGAGGATGACGTTGTGTAAAGCACCTGCAAACTACCATGGGATCATGTGTGCACAATAAATGCTGCATGTAGAGAAGCCCCATATGTCTCCTCTGCCCAACCCCCTTCCCTCCAAATGACTCCTCACAGCACCAACATAAAGACTGAAAATGTCTCCATCCATGAGAGGCAATTCAGTATTTTGGGTTGGAGAAAGCAAAGAGCCTGTCCGTAGCTCCACGCTTTCCTCTTTAGCATCATTGTCTGCACGGCAGTCACACTTGTGTTGGTTGCTCCTGCTTCACTCCTTCTGCCCTGGTGAGTGGGTGCTGGGAGAGCTAGAGTGGTGCTGTGTGATGACTCTTGGAGGGAGAATCACCACTGGGCAATACTGTGGGAAGCAGTGTGGCGTAGTGGTGAGAGTGTTGGACTGGGACTCGGGAGATCCGGGTTCTAGTCCCTGCTCAACCATGAAACTCACTGGGTGACTTTGGGCTGCCTCTCAGCCTAACCCACCTCACAGGGTTGTTGTGAGGATAAAATGGAGAGCAGGAGGAGGATTATGCAAGCGGTCTTGGGTTCCTTGCAGGAAAAAAGGCGGGGTATAAATACAAGAAATAAATAAATAAATAAATAAAAGCAAGCTGGACACTCTAAATATCCCTGCCCTGTCCCCTCATCATCCTAGTATGTCTCATCTTGGGAGTGTACTAAAACAAAGGAGAAAAATGTCAATTGGAAAAAAAATGGGAACTATTTGTAGCTTGCCGTTCTTTTCAATGGAGTTCAGTCATGTTAATAGTCATTCTCAGCTCCCTTTATATCCTATGGACCTTCGGATAGCTGCCATTATTTCCAATGGACATGCCTGTCCTTCATTTTAGTACATCCCCATGTCTTGGCACTGTATTTCTCCCTCCCATCTTGCATTCCTTGACAGAGTGAGGAAAACACGTTACCAGCTTATTTGGTATTTGATACTCCTTGTACAAAATTTGTATTACAGATGGGACTCCCTAACCCCAAGAAGGAAGGTGCCAGCTTGTTTTCTTCTCTGACCCTTGCTGTCGGGGGAAGGAATTAGACGGACTCCCATTTTTTCCACCTTAGAGAGGAACTGATCTCATCTCTTCTGCTGGGAGTTGTAGGCCAAAAACATTTTTTTTTTCCTGAGAGGGAGAATGATGAAGAGGCTTCCAGCAGCTTTAGAGAAGGAGGGGAATTGAGAGATTTCCTCCTTCTGCTGAGGAGTCTCTTCTCAGACCTAGTTCTTTGGGCGGGGAGGGGGGAGAAAGGAGGAGAAAGTGTGATGGGAGGAGCGCTGACTGGTAGCTGTCTTATTGCTGCCTTTGCTAGATGGAAAAGCTACTCCAGCCAGGTGAAGGAAGACAAGACAACAGGAGCAGCTCTTCAAAGCTACGCCACCCTCTCTCCCCCACATTTCAGATTGCTCCATTAACAAGTCCCACCGCCTTTACTTTCTTCTTGTTCTTCTTCTTGCTAGCTGACTCTTTCTTTCTCTTTTATTTGTGCTGTTTCTATCATGGGCAATAAGTTGGGGCAAATATGGAAGGGCACTGAGTTCCAAGACAGAGCACTCTACTACAGGTAATTAACAAATATCTATCTATCTATCTATCTATCTATCTATCCCTGAGCAGTTTTGGGGGCTGGAAGGGGATGTTCACTCTTCTCTCTCCCTCTTCCTCCCTCTCTCTCTCTCTCTCTCTCTCACACACTCACACTCACACTCACACTCACACGCACACGCACACGCACATTTTATTTTGTTGCTGCTCTTGCTCTACTCAATGCTACCCATTCTCTCAGGACACTTATATTTTTAAATAGTGAAAACAAAGTCTCTCAAGGGGGAACTGGGTGGTTCATTCTAGAGAACGTGGTAGTTGTGGTAATGTGCCTTATAGGAGTTAAAGCAAGACAATTGGAGCCAGAACTTTGAAAGCTTCCCCTCCCCTCTGAGAAGAGAGTGTGGCCCAGTGGTCAGACAGAGCAGGGGGGGGTTGGGCTTTTGAGATTTGACTTGTTTTGCTCTCAAGACTCCCAGCTCAGATACTTCCCTCTGCTAACCTGCTCTCCTCAGGGCTAGGCATGATTGGCGTATGTATTTAAGTGTAAGTATGCACAGCCCCAATTTGGATCAGGACCATGGCAATTTGAGAGGGGAGGATTTAGGTTCATTCAAAAATTCTACCTCACCCTCCTGGGGTTAAAAAAAGAAAAATGTCTCAATTGTATTCCATTGGAGATGGGGTTTTTCTTTCTTTTCTTAACTCACACACACACACACACACACACCACACAGTGTGTGTGTGTGTGTATGTGTGTGTGTGTAATTTTGGCACAAAAAGGTGAGAACAGAAAGCTTAAATCCCACCTCCAGAACTGCCAAGATGCCAATTCGGGCCCACAGGTACTTACACTACAGTAAGTAAGCACAATGTTTAGTTTGTCCGGCCTCAGTCTTGAGAGAAAGGGAAATTAATAAATAGCTAACTGATGGTGCACCCCGTTCCTCATCCTAATTCCTAATTATGAGCCTCTCCCTCCCCCAACCCACCCCTGCCCACAAGAGGGATAAATCCAGCACTGCTGGGGATGGCAGGAACAAAACACATGACAGGGGCGAGGAATGACAGCAAAATAGATATATATATATATATATATATATATATATATTTAAATACCTTTTTTTAGATCCCAAAATTGGATAAGTTGGTGGTGAGCTGTGTGGTTCCTGTGTCTGGCTGCTATGCAACGCACACGCACACGCACACGCACACTAGTAGCAGTGCTGCAGCTGCTGCTCCACTCACTGCTACCCAACCTGCTACCACCACCACTCCTTTCCTGACTTATGGATTTACCATCTGCTCCTTCCATGCATGCCCATCCTGAAACTGAATTTTAAAAAGCCCAGTGCTGATTGGTAGGGGAGGCTGGTGACTCCTGTGTCAGTGGGGCTCCTTAGCCATTGTATCTTTTTGTTTGAGCTTTATCGACACCATCCATGGACATGGTAGTAAACCTCTTTGGGGATAGAGTTCAGTACCATGGATAGCTACTATAAAGCTCAAACAAAAGATGCAAAGGATAAGGAGCCCCACTGACACAGGAGTCACCAGCCTCCCCTGCTGATTGGCCGTGGGGCATCTACTCTGGTGCCCAGAATCCTCCTTGCCTGTTGCACTCTTGATGCCTGGTGTGTGTGTGTGTAATCATTCTCTAAATAAGGCATCCAACAAGTTCACCTACCCCTGGTGCCCTTGCTGGATGTCTGCTCCTACTGACTGCAACAGAGGATACTGGAGCAGAGGAAGAAGCTCCTCTCCTTTGTGCATGTGCAATTTGCAAATCAACGATCCAATAAGAGTGCCAGTGATCTGGCTGATAAGAGTGACAGGGAGTTCTTCTAAGCATTATTAAAGGAGCTACACAGGTAAATTGTTTAAAGATCAGAGTCAGCCATAAGGCAGAAGGACACATGGAACACACACAGACAGGGCTCTGCCCCCTTTGCTCCAATAGATGATCCATCCATGCAGTTGGATAAAGGACCTCCTCCAAAGCTCCCTGTACCTTTAGATCTCTCTTGATAACTTGAAAATATGAAACTGCATATATTGGCCATCATGTGTTGAGTCATCACATACCACTACCTATTATAGCCAGGAGTAAATGATCAGAATAATCCAAATGGAATAAAGCTCCTATCCTCTTAAGAAAATGCCTATGCAACTCTTAAAGGCATAGAAGTTCTTTCATGGTCCAGACTTGATCGTGCTAATTTCCTTTCACTACCTGGGTTTTCCTGTTAGGATTCTTAATGTGAAGTGCCCCAAAGCATGAAGTAGCCCCAAAGTTATCTCCCATGGTTTTGAGCATTTATGTTCATGTTTTCTATAATGTTCAACTTTTCCTTTATAATCATGTGGGCTAGAACCTCTAAAATTACTCCATGGACTAAATTTAGTGTACCCTTTTTAGAAAGAATGTGAGATTTCATTTATTTGTTTTTGTTGCTCCCAAGTAGAAATCCTTAGAAAGTAAAATCATCATGATACTTGCCTATAGTTTATGCTCACACTTTCACACATGTTTATTCTCCGCAATTATTAAACCATCTTAAGTTATAGTTCCATTTTGCAAAGGACTAGGCTAGAGAACTGCATTTTACACCCCATTTCTAGTTTAGTGGCAGGAGTAAATGATCTGACACAGACACCATACCACAGAATAGGACCTGGTATTATAAAGACACACTGGTTAGTATTCACATGTAATACTGATCTAAGAGCCCCCACAGTGGTAGAAATTAGGTGCTACTTCAAACTGACAAATGCATTTGGAGGGAACAATGTTTTAGTTCCAGCTGGGTTTTAATTATATTTGTTCAGAAGGAAGGCTCTCTGAAGCTACAAAGCAACAACAAACATAGCATAAAGACTCCACCGCTGAGTACATCATGCCAAGCAGCACATAAAGAGCATGTAGAGTAACAGGCATCATACATTCCATCTTGCATCTATTGTCACTCAAGTACCTATCCACTACAAAACTGATTATTTTTTTATGTTTCATTAACACAGACCAACACAGCTGACTGCAGTCGGATGATGCATTTTAATTACAGTCCCGAAACTACAGGAGCACAAGCCCAAAGACACATTTGATCATTTTGTTTAAACAATAATCCATGTCACGTGCATTGGAGAGGGATTTTTATGTGTTAGGCTGCGCTCTCTCTCTCTCTCTCTCTATATATATATATATATATGGTTATGCACTAGGGAGTTCCATTAGGGGCCTACAAGGGCTGGTGCTTAACTAGCTTTTCAATTTCTTTCTTAAAGAAGCCCCTGTCACATCACTAACCCCAATGTAGGGAACATGGATTGCTGTTTAGACAGAATAATCAAAAGCCTCTTCGAGCTTGCGAAGTTAGTTGTGCAGTTTCTCTGGACTACAGCCAATATATGTTTTACGGAGCCCACAGGTAGCATATTAGCATTCAAACTTCCTTTCAGCCTGACTTAACTCCTATTGTTGATTCCAGCAACACTGCCACCTACTGTTCAATATTAAATTCGAGGTAGGCCAGGGGGTCTTTTAGAATTCCAGTGCATGAATGTCCATTTTTAGTGCTGTTTATTGCTCAAATGTTCCCATTCTTACACAAAATTAAGCAGCATGCTTGGCTCTACCATTTTTGCATACTTTAGCACACTTAGAGTTTAAAATAATAGTAACACTTTAATGCTGGCATCCTTCCCATAACAGTGCTTTTTAAAATACAATACAAAAGCAATTCCACAAAGAGGCCAGTTTTCGGGCTAAGGTGGCCGTTTGATGCATTTGAGTGTCAAAAACTGAAGAGAGGCATTTATTGCCCATTTTGCCTGGCCTTACTGGGTGGCAAGTCAAGGAATCAGCAGTATAAAAATTATCACTTGAAAACGTCAGACCATGCCTCCAACTTGGCAGTACCTCTTTCACTTTCATCTTCGTCTTCGAATATGAGGTCAGACAGTAACGAAAGAACGCCATAAACCCAATCAGTGGTCTCTTCCATGGCACCATATATGATTCTCAGTGGATTAGAGGCGAGCTTGTCTACAGACTGACCTGGATGAAAAATATAAGGACAAAGGTTGTTAGGAAAGAGAACTCGTTACTTTTTTTTAGCTAACCAACTTTTTATTGTAAAAATTAATAATCTAGAAAGTTGGTTTTGATAAAGTGATCCTAAATGTGTGTGTTTGTTTGCAGACAATGGGCCTGATCCAGAAAAAATGTAAGCACATTCAAAGGCACCAATTCTACAGGCAGATTGTTATATTCCCCGATGCAAGAGATCCACACCAGGAGACTTGTTTTTGATCAGGAAGAGTAGCTTTAATAACTGGAGTGCCCAGACAAGTAATCCAGGCTGTTGCCATAGTCCATATGAAAGTTGTTAATGCCTCCCATCACCCTCTCACCGAATGGCAGTTAAGGCCAGAAGTCAATTATTCTAAACTTAGTACATGTTAACAGATTGGTATTTCTGCCAGCACAGCTCAGTTTCTAATATATTCTCCTGCAATCCTCCAGGAACACAACTCTTTTGGTTCCCAGTCCACAGATGGTACAACCCAAAGGAATCTGCTGCTGAGTCAAATATGACCAACTTTGGCAGAGGGGTTCTCTTTATTCCTATTCAAATCCTTGGCCTAGAAGGCTTACCTACATTTCTAGACTGGAACAAACTGTTATTCTGCCTCAAGTGAACGCTGGAACATAAGGAAGCTGCTTTCTGTGCTGAGTCAGACCCTTGGTCCACCTAGCCCAGTATTGTCAACACTGACTGGCAGCAGCTCTCCAGGGTCTCAGGCAGGATTCTTTCCTGACCCTACCTGGGGATTTCAAAGATTGAACCGGGGATCTTCTGCATGCAAAGTAGATGCTCCACCAACTGAGCTATGGTCCCTCCCAATACTGTTTTCTGTATGAAAACATGGAATGAAAAATAAAATCTTATAATGAGAATAATGGCCATTTCTGAAACACTCTTGGAAAGTGGGAGCCTGCAGATGGTACAGAAGCTGAGAAAAACGAAGGAATAATGGCCCTGAGAATAGCATTTATATTTTGGGTCCTCTTCGAATACTACTAGTAGTACAATCAGCATGCAGGCAATTACTCATACCAGTCAGTAATGTGTTTGTAGGCAGGGTGGGCAAACAGCATTATGTTCACCCCAAAAATCAATCAAGCCTTTTGAGCATTCCCGTTGAATGCTCAAAAAGCCTTGAGGGAGATTTTCAGTGTCCAAAAGGACTGCTCACAGGGCCCAATTGATACAACTCCTGTACCACCTACTGCCCCTCCCCCAAAGGGAAAAAAACATGGGGAGGGGGGAGGGGGTAGCAAGCAGCAGAGGGTTTGGAGATGAGCTCTTTGGGGCTTCTCCTACTTCGGGCAATAGGCACTGACAGACTCATTTACAGCTGGGGATCATGGGATTTGTAGTTCAACCCTATCAGATCCCCAGCGGTAAAAGATGCTACCAGCATCACTACCCTGAAGAAGGAGAGGCCTGTCTCCTTAGGAGCCCCATCCCACTCCCCCCCCCATAATTTTTTTTCCTTCAGAGAGGAAGATGAGTTACCAGATGGTGGAAGGTTAGGGGATAAAAGCAGAACTGAAGCACAAGCCCTGCTCAAGCCCTGCTGCTCACAGGAATTCAAGCCGGTACTCACACAGTTGACCATTCCTACTTTGAATTCTCACCCCACCCCTAGAAACCCACACTGCTGCTTTGGCTCAGATAAAGTAACCCAATGCAGAAGAGGACAGGGCAGAGTTGTCTTTAATCCAGAGGTGTCAAACCTCTTTCAGATTGAGGGCCAAATTCAGTTTTGGAAAAGCTCTTGGGGGGCCCATTCCAGTGGAGGGCAGGGCTGAGGGCAAAGGAGGCAGGGCCAAACTACCAGCCATACCAGCATATTTTAGCGTAAAGCTCTTACTGCCAGTAAGGAAGCCTTAGGGGAGGCATTTCAAAGTTTTAGAATAGGGGGAGGGACATGCAAAAGTCAGGAAACCACCAAATGATTGGTGGTCAGGGGAAAGGGGTGTGGTTAAGGGAAGGGGGAGTGGCCATCTAGAGAACCCTGGAGGGCCAGACTGGGACTCCGGATGGGCTAGATTTGGCCTGTGGGGCTGAGGTTCAACACTCCTGCTTTAATCATGGTGTAGAAGAGGGCTTTTAGGGCAAGTGCAACTCTTCTTACCCCTGCAGCACTATGGGCATACAAGAGTGCAGCACCTAGTAAAATTCACACCCCGGGATAGCTATCAAATGTACAGGTTTCCTCTCTTTGATTTTATTTCCAACAGAGGCATCTATTATTGTAGCAAAATTAAGTACTGCAGTTCTGCATATTCTTCTATCAATATTTTTTACAATGCGCTGTTTAAGTATTCTAAATGCCTAATACAAAGTTGCTTCAGCAGTTTTTAATTTACTACCACCTCTTCCTCTAAAGCCCCTCACAGCTACGAGGGCAGCTCACATAATATAATAGGGGGGGAAATAAAATATAGGGCATAATTTATGGCTTATTAGAAGAGCATAAACGTTTTATGAAAAGAGGCTGAAAGGTTAAAATAAAATGCTGAAAGGAGAAATGCAAGGATATAATTTCATTTTCTAGATGAAAAAGTGGTGTATGTATACAGTTAAATATTCCACACTGGGTTTAATGAAGTTTGGATGAGAACAGAGTTTGATGGATTGTGCCCATATTAACCCCAACTCAGAGATACAGTTGCACAGCAGTGAACTGACTTCTTACTGCCCAACAGATGGCTGAAGGCATCAGCTTAGATAGAACCAATAATCTGCTTGGAAAGGTGGGAAGACCAGTCTCCACTTTTTCTAGGCAGATCCTGGCTGGTCTGCAAGAGATTATCCCTTTCCCTTTTCAAAGCCACATGTTGGTTTTTGAGATCCAAGTGTTTTTCAAGAGTGAGTCCCTCTCAGCAGCCAGGGTAGTTACTTCTTGAAGGAGCTTCTTCTGGTACCTGGCCATGTGTTCATAAGAGCTCTTCAGCTTCTGAATGATGTCATCCTCATCTTTGAGAAGAGCAGCATTTTCTTCTGAAAGCTTTCTCTGACAGTCCTCTAGTGCTTCCCTTTGGCTGACATGCTTTTGACATTCCTTGGCCAAGGCATCACTCTGGCTCTGGAGCTCATCCACCTGGTGGAAGAGAGCTGCCTTTGATGTATGCAGAACATCATTCTCTCCAGTTATCTTAAACTAGATAACTAGATATAACTGGTGCTGTTAAAGCTGACTACACTAAGGCTCTGTTCTGTACATAGTTCCCAAACCAGTGCCAAGCATCACACACACACACACACACACACACACACACACACACAACTCCAAGCACTGAGTCCTGGAAACTGTGTGCGCAGCACCATTTTGTGTATATGATACCTTATCTAGCAAGGGAATGAACACACAAAGCCCTGCCTGGTTCCACAGGCACAAGTTGATTGCCAGCAAAGTGGGGAAGGAAGCCATTTTTGATGATTGCCAAAAGTCCCCTAATCTGCTCCAGAAGACCAACCCTCCAGAAGACCAACCCTCCAGAGCAGATGCAGACACAGGGGGCTGCAGGGGGAGGTGTAATTGCCAAAACATGCCTTTCTCCCCCATTCCACTGTCAGGTGCTTCCCATCAGGAGAAGAGTGACTACGATTAGATACAACCCTCTACTTATAACGCAAATAACTTACAGCAGCATATATATGGTTGCCAGGTGTCCCTTTGCTTCAGCATTTGAACTGTGTCTTTCAGACCATTCTCTGCACATGATCACAGTCTAATTAAGCTGAAGTATTTACTCCCAACCAGTCCACACATGTACATATAGCATTTGGTTTCTCTCCATGATGATTGCCTGCTGAGTGTGTGAATTGACTCCTTTAAAAAATACATTATAAAATGAGATGAGATGAAAGTTCCATCTGTGGTGTTTGACTTGCTATTTATTTATTTACTTATTTATTTAAATAGCTTTGGCTATTGGGCGGCATAGAAATGTAATAAATACAGTAAATGGTTTCTTTTTCTTTTTCTTCCCAACTGATATGTAGGTCGCCAGTCATTTGCTAATTTAATCTCACATAATATGAAGCACCTGAAAACATGTGTGAGGCATTATTAATATTTGTTGTTGATGTTGTTGTTGTTGTTGTTGTTGTTGATTTTCCTTATATTTACTGTAATTTGAAAAAGCAACATTTGCAGCAGTTGTGCAACTTAAAACGACCAAAAAGCATGCCAGATATGTTTGAAATGCTTAAAAAAAATAAAATGGGTTCCTTGCCTCTAGGGATCTCAGCTTTCCCCACATCTTTGTCAATATCAAGTTGATGTATTCCTATGAGAACAAAATACACACCAAGTAAGAGTAGGAAGACGAAAGGTTAAACTATATACATTTTATACCTTCTGTTTTCTTCATCAATTTCCTAAATCTGAGCAGACCCTTGGCATTTTCCTGGTAAATACCATGGTGTAATCTCCACAGGCACAGTTACTAAGGCAGAAGCATCTCCCCAAATGTGTTATTTCATTGTACTGATAAGCTCTTCACGAGTGTATCAAAGGCCTTTAGCGCCAAAACTAAGGCCCGTTTCAAATGCTACAAAAGTTTGCCACTCTATTGTATCATGTGAGGTGACTCCAAGTCAAAATAATGCCAACAAAATATTCATTTCTAAAGATTAGTTTGTACAGCCCTCTCCATTCTGTGCCACAGTATTTATTTAGGGCCTCATCTTTCTTACACAAAGACCAATCTCTGTAGCTTTGCTACCTCCTTCACTTTTTAGAGCTGAAACTATCTGAAATAGAGAAGCCGAAGCTCACACCTGAAATTCTTGCAAGATGATGAGTCATGGCTGTCACACTGCCAAAGCCACATTTGGAGTCCTGGGTCCTGAAACCTGATTTCTATATGTTGAAACTTGAATTCTGGGTTAAAATCCAAAAGCTGCATCTTTTGTGGAAAAAATCAGATTCTAGCCAATCAGTCAGATATTGAACCTTTGCTATTTTAAGTTTCAGGAGTAATTCAGATTGTTTATGCAGAGGCAGAACCATACAATAGGTGTGCTTGTGCGTCATACGTGCACAAATGCAAGAAACCCAGGATATGGGATAGTGAAAGCCATTGGCACATTGAGCTTGGTTGTCTGCCCCCTTATTTGCAATGTCTGAACTTGGCCAAATAAAAATACAGGGTTGGATACAAAGGAGATGGTTGAATCCAAAGATGTTCTTCCACTCACAAAAGGGCTTTGGATCCAATCCATTATTTGCTTGACAGTTTTTAGAACTGAAATATTCCATATGCCTAAAAGATGTCATTTGACTTCTATAAACAATGTCTGTTTTTAGTCAGATTTAGATCTGCCAGATTCTTCATTTTTGTAGGAATGAGAACAGCTGGTTATAATAATCTTTATAAGCTAATTTTAAATCAGGCTTTAAAAAAAAACACCTTAGTTTACATACATTCAGTGACAGAAGCCATTCAATTAACTGCAGGTAATTCAAATCAATTGAAAGGTTAATCCAATATTTGGGCCATCTTGGACAAAATCCAAAATTACTCCTCTAGAGAGTTTTTTATGCCCATTTGCTACAAGAAAGTTGGCCATTTAGCCTGGATTTTCTTTGATAACCACAAGTTTTCTTAATCTTCTAAGAATTGCTGTGAGGATTAGGTAAAGCTGCATCTCGGGAAACCCCACATGGATTTGAAAACAAGTTCCCATGCTTATTAAATCCAAATTGGATTAATGTAATTCGTTGTCTGTAGTTTTCCAACACTGTTGTTGCCAATGGGTAGAAATCCCATTCCCAAACAGGTAATCACAGTTGTCAAAACTGTCAACTGGGTTATATGTTAGCAGTGGGCCTAAACCAGGAAAGGATACTGCACAACTAGCACTGGGTGTGCCTCCCATAGCACCTTTTGTATGCAAGGGGCTCGATTTGGAGGGGGGGGGAAATCACACACAGATAATCATGTTGAGTTGTCAGTTTCCATGTAATTCATGTTAAACTTCAGAAGATAACATTATCAGAGTCAATGGGACTTATTCTATTGTTCTGGATGTTTTAAGAGTGTTTTTATAGAAACAGTTAAATCGCATGATGGTTTTTTTTTTGTTTTTTTGTTTTTTTTTTACAGAATGCAAACATGTTTCCTTTTCTTGCATACTATCTTTATTATGTATAGCAGCTGGCAGGGGAAGTTATGTTGTTTCACTATTATCAGAACCCATCTCCTTCTTGTCAATATACTTTTGAATGCAACTTCGTAATTCGCTCTATTATTCATCCAAGTTCTGGACACAAATGAAGAAGAATAAGGAAACCTAAAGGCTATTTTTAAGGAGAAATCATCAACAAACTGTGCAATGTTCGAATTCAGGGAAATTCCCAAACCTTGGGAATAAGGGATCTGTACAATGTTTGTCTGATAATGCTCAGGGAAGTTCCCTTACTGAATGAACTAAAGCTGAGGCGGGCTCCTCCTTCCTGTTATGTGTCAGTAGTAACAATCTGATGCTAGCTCCGCCTCCAGTCCTGCCTCCAGTCACATGGGCCAGGTGGCGGGCTTACCTAGAGCATATAAAGGGATTCTACTTAAACATTACCTCAGCTGGATGAGACTTAGTCAGACAGACATAGGGACTGCACAGTTCCCAAGCCCTACAAAACAATTACAGTTCAGGAGATTTTATCAGTTCAGGAGAGCTTTATCTAAAAGCTCTCATTGGTGTCCAGTATTTGGAAGAAAAAATGAGAAACACTTTTGATTTGGATGTTATTTGTTTATCTGTTTGATGAAAGGTTATCCCTCACTGAATATGCAATTTTCAACACAAGCCTTGAAATTCACAAAAGTTCAGCTAAGCCCTAATTAGTTATCATTGTCTAGCATATAAGTTACTAACAGGTTTGTCTGTTCAAATTATCTCCCTCAGCTTTCCAATCATAATGAGTATGCTGTGGATTAAACTTTGGTCTTCGGTTCATTTCTGTGCTTGTCAAATAATTATAAGAGTCATATTTTAACTGGCTGTGTATGGATCACAAAGATTTGTTTAATAACTGATTTTTATTTAATTATATGTGAAGATAGCAGTATAGTGAGTGGAATTAAAATAAATGTGCAAATGAGGATAATTTACGCAGACATGTTTATTTATTAGATATTGTCTGATTCCCTAATAATGGAAAGCTATTGTATGTGTGAATACTTTTAGACTAACCTCTGCCAGATCTGAAATATATTAAAAACATTTCACTAGAGAGAACTCAAAAGCATTTTAGTAAAACAGACATGCCTACCCTGAAGGAAATATACATTATTTTCACTAAGTCATATTTTAATGTACATCATTATAGGTATTTAAAAGAAGGTCAGTATACCTTGTACAAATTTCTTAAATTAAGCAGATGATTAGATGCAACCATCTATCCCATACCAAATGCATTGAGTACCATGTAAGTACATCAAGAATGTAAATATTTTACGATGAACAAAACCTCAAAGAATCCAAGGGTTTGACCCTAAGAAACCTGAGTGAAATTTAAGGGGAAGTGTTCATGAACAATGCATGTTATACCATACCCACAACAAACTAAAAGGTATGGGAAGAAGAAATAATCAACGCATACACATACACAAACAAACACAAAACATAGTGTGTGTGTGTGTGTGTGTGTGTGTATGAGGTTTTTTGTACCAGGTGAATTATGATCCCTCCCCCACCTTGTCTCTCTGGTTTGCTGAAAAACTGTTGAGTCAGTGGTCACCCTCCACCTTCAGGTACAGCTGGATACAATCATATAAATTGGGTGACAATTTGCACTAAATTGATTGATCGGCAGGACATGGCCAGTCAGGAGCTTCCAGTATCAGAGGCAGTATGGCTCTGTACTCCAGTTGCTGGGGAACATGAGTAGGAGAGTGCTGTTGCACTCATGTCCTACTTGTGGGATCCCATGGGCAGCTGGTTGGCCACTGTGTGAACAGAATGCTGGACTAGATGAACCCTTGGTCTGATCCAGCAGGGCTCTTCTTATGTTCTTACATTTCCATGTTCTCGTTGATACTGTAGCCAACCACTATGGAAGTAATCATCTATACTGCAGCCCAGAATAAGCAGATGGAAATATTCCAGTGAAAAGCTTGAACTGCCCCTGCTTCCCCCAAGACGCCATGTTTATCACTGATCATCCAGTAGCATTTTCTACAGGAACACTGAGGAAAAACTGACCAACAATTAAGCAACACTTACACAATGTATCACCCAAATGCAGTCATTACCATGTATGGTGGCTCACTAGTGGCAATCAACCTCAGTTTTTGCTATCTGTCTGGAACTGCAAGAACAGGAAAGGGCAGGATAGTCAAGCATTTGGCAGGACACAAGCCAAACCCCTTTGTTTCTGCTCCATTCTACAGTTCAAATTTCTGAGATTAATATTAGCCTCCCAAACTATGTCGAAATTTTACTGTATCAAAAAGAATTCAATATTGAACATTCTCAGGTTTAAACTTAATGTACACAAAATGCATATTTTCAGTCTGCTAATGCCACCGAATAATGAATCAAATTCTGGTGTTTTCAATAAGACAGGTCCAACAACCGGAATGGACAGAGTAAAAGATCCTGGTGAAAGGCAGTCAAGTCATATTTAAAACATTCCATTCCATACACAACCTTACTATCTCTAATTGCATTGCTAGCATACATGAAACAAAGCTCTCTTGTTTTGCATAAGATGCTTTTGTGCAAACATATTTTGTCTTCTATACGGTGTATAAGTTTGTCTTGTATAACCCACAGTTTTCAGCACCAACAGAAACCTATTTCACAGCAATCCCAGCTGCCAGTATGAATTTTTTTTAAAAAAAGTGGGAAAGGTGGACACCAAGAAAAGTGTCTGGGGGCGCATTTGTGCCTATGGGCACCACATTACCTACCCCATAGTATATAGCATAGTATATACAGTGACACCACTGTCCAGGACAGTAGTTCACCACCACCACCACCACCACCACCAAATGAGACCCAGTAGGCCAGTGGCAGCAAGCCATGGCATGCAGCATAGGGAACTACTGCACCAGCCTGCATCCTTGCTGTTCCAGTGCCCTCATTGGTTGTGCACTACCAAACACAGCATCTGATTGGTTCAGCTCCCCGCCATTCTCACAGTTTGCGGGAAACACTTCAATTTAAAATGGCAGTGATGGAGCAGTAAGGGCAGCAGCAAGGAGAGTGGCCAGGGGATCTGGGACCCCTCTGAAAGACAACTTGCCCCAGGGGGCCCTCAAACGCGGCAGCTCCTCTGGGCTTATATGGGGTGCACATAGTGAAGTAGAAAATGGCAAGTCAAGTTTAGAAGCCAAGACTGATGTTGAAGAGGACTACTTATTGGTACAGTTTCAGTGAAAATAATTCAAGTTTAACAAAACAACACCTGAATAACTAAACACCTTTAAAAAAAAATGGAACCTGAAACAGGGCATCATCCCGAACCGTGTACAAAATCCTGTTTTATTTCGAACAGATTCATTTTCTTATTTTAGGCTCCGCTCCAGTATGGATGATGATGCCCAATTCTAAATACTGTTCAGCAACATTAATGCCTTTGAACAATATACCTCAAAACCCCAAATAAATACACATCTCATAGTCATCAGGTCTAAAATACCAGTCTTCCACTGCTGGTGCCAATACAATGCCAACTGTGGATATAAAAAATAATTTGGCATATTGGATATTTTAAAATTAGAAACATTCTTATACCATTTCCAGTTGTTTTGTGGTTTGGAAAGAGCCATCACTTAGTGGTTTCCAGAAGGAACTTCCCAAGAGTATCTAGTGCAATCATTATTGACTTACATTTTGTCACATGTACAAGTCTCACCTGCCAGGGTTTTGTAATCCACCAAGTCAAACATGACAATAGCGACAGCTGACCAGGTAACAATAAGTGCAACAACAAGGAGCCATGCTGCTGGTGAGCTGAATGTTGTTGCAAAGTCTTCTGAAACTGATCTCTTGGACATTTTCACATGTGGCATGGGGACTGTTCCATTCTTGTTGTCTATCACTGTAGTGGTGGATACAGGTCCTATCAAACAGGTAAAAGAAAAGAAGTGAATGCACACATCTTGTTGTCACTGCACTTCACAGGGTAAAAGTAATCCCCCCCCCCCCCCCAGTACAGCTATTGCATATCCGGGAACTTAAAGCACAATGCAGGGGAAAAATATTTGTTAAATTTATTACCCACTTTTCAGTATAAAATAATCCCAATACAGGGTACAACCAATAAAACACAATAAAATCATACAACATTGACCAGAAAAAACCCCTCAATAAACAGGAGAGCACAGTAAAACAGTTAAGTAACAGTTTACATGATGTAGCAAAACAAATTCAATAAAAAGCCTGAGAGAACGAGTAAGTAATTTGTTGGTCCTGAAGGCTTGTAACACTCAGAGCTGACCGTATATGTGGGTGGAACAAGTTCCACAGTCATTTTATTTTACCTTCAGAACTT
The DNA here is from genome assembly GCA_021292165.1 of Shinisaurus crocodilurus. Lineage (NCBI taxonomy): Eukaryota > Metazoa > Chordata > Lepidosauria > Squamata > Shinisauridae > Shinisaurus > Shinisaurus crocodilurus. Next base: position 102,438,725 of record CM037879.1, on the reverse strand, counting down.
AAGGTTGACAAAGCTGTAACTTAATTATGTGAGCTTAATTATGAGAAGAACCACATACATTATTATAGATTTCATCGATTTCATAGATCATAGAGTTGGAAGGAGCCGACAAGGCTATTGAGTCCAACCCCCTGCACAATGCAGGAAACTAGAGGAGGGGTCTCCCATCCAAGTAATAACCAGGCCTGACCCGGCTTAGCTTTCCACACTCAGACAAGCTGAGCCAGCGTAAGCCACATATTTTTATTAATAGTATTAATTTCATTTCTATACCACCCAATAGCTGAAGCTCTCTGGGTGGTTAACAACAATTCATACAATACAAAAATACAAGTACAATAAAAACAACATAAAAATTCAATACAAAATTTAAAACAAAGTTTAAAATAATTTGAACAACTGAAACAAATTCAATATAACTTGACCTGTTAAGAGAAGAAACAGCAGGAGTTATCTGCAGAAGTTAATTGGAACCATGGTTTACCATGGCTTAGGACCTCAAGGATTGGAGGCAACATTCCTATGAATACCATTCGCTGGGAAACAAAAGCAAGGGAGGGCTATTGCCCTCATCTCCTGCCTGCAGGCTTCCCTGGACATCTGGTTGGGCACTGTGGGAAACAGGATGTTGGACTAAACAGGCCTTTGGTCTGATCCAGCCAGGCTCTTATGTTTTTACTCCCTTTCCCTCAACACAGTAGCAACATTTACTCTAGTCTCCACAAATACCAAGTTTCCTTGGTCCAAGTCCAACGCCTTATTCACCTCATCACAGTCTCTCTTTGTATTTGTAAATTGAAATACATACATGTAAATGCACCTTCAGACAGTTGGAGTAAAAAATAATAATAATTTCACATCACAACCATCTAACACCTTCTAAAAGCTGAAGAGCTAACTAAGCTGGAGACTAGATTTCAGCCAAATATAGTAAGAAGGTCCCATGTGCCAGTTTTGAAAAAGTCTTGCCACCTGTCCACTGGCTAAGTGATACCTACATCTTTACCACAGACTATTCAGATAGTTCCATTTCAGCAGTTAAGAACTCTATATTCTGCACATGGTTCAAAAGACTGGTAGCAGTGTCTGGTTTCATTATATAATATTTCATGTTACTAAAATTGAAATCCCCCAAAACAAAACAAAAAGGGAGGATGTTTTTCACAGGAGGGGCTCCAGCTTGCGGGGGGGGGTATATAGGCAATCAGAGAGCGAGCAATCAGAGCAAGCGAACAGGAGTTTGGCAGTGAAGTTTGGCAGAAGAGGTCAAGGGGGAGATCCCTAACAATTTCCCCCCTTCTTCTTTTCTTTTCTTGTAACACACACTTATACACCAGTGGAACTCTTTGTTAACCTTCAGGGAAGACAGGACAAAGCACAGGCCATTCCAATACAATCAGAAAGGTAGAAACAAAAATGGAATAGAGAGTATGGACGGAAAAGACACTCTAGTGGTGGTGACCTGCAAGGTGTGTGCAATGTTGGTGTTCCTGCCTGAGATCAACATGGCCTACACGTGCAACAAGTGCAAGCTGGTTGCGCTGTTGGAAGAAAAAGTTAGAGGACTGGAGCGACGAGCGTCAACCCTCAAGGGAATAAGAGAACATGAAGAGTTCCTAGACAGAACGGTGGAACTACAACAGCAAAGTGAAGTACAGGAGCCAGAAGAGCAACAGCAAGCTGGGGCAGAATCGGGGAATGCTGTGGCAAGGAAAAATGGAGTAAAGGAAACTCCCTGGAAAAGGGTGACAGGAGCAGAAGAACTAGAAGGCATTCTGCACCAGTGGAAGCAGTGGAACTATGGAACCGTTTTCAGATACTTGAGGACGAGACTGGAGGACAGCTTGCAGAGGAAGAATTTCAGGCCACCCCACATGCAAGTGAGCAAGAGGCTGAAGGTCAGTCAAATGGAGGCAGTGAAACCGAGGCCTACAACAAGAGGAAGAGAAGAGTACTAGTTGTGGGAGGCTCCCTGGCGTGGGATTGAAACTGAAGTATGTCGTGAAGACCCATGGAGTTGCCAGGTATGCTGTCTCCCTGGGGGATGGATTAAAGATGTGACTGAATGGTTGCCAAGGCTCATAAAGCCCACTGACACGTATCCTTTTCTTCTCATCCACGTGGGAACAAATGATACCACCAAGCAGAGCTACGAAGAGATCATGTAAGTAATTGGAAGACGAATAGAAAGGGAAAGAAAAATACTCCGGGTGAATGACTGGGTATGAAGGTGGTGCCGACGCAAGAGATTTGGATTCTGGGACCATGCTACACCTTCTGGAAGATGGACTGCTGTCAAGGGATAGGTTGCACCTCACAAGCACTGGGAAAAATGTGTTTGGCCAGAGCATGAAGAACTTCACCAGGAGGGCTTTAAACTGAATTCTACAGGGGAAGGAGATGTAAACTTGGGGGTAACAATGGATGAAGGCTTATGCACCACAACACAGAGAACAGCTCTAGTAGCACCCAATAATAGTCTTTTAAAAATTGTAGGAAGAAATCCAGCCTATAAAGCACATGGTCTTCAATGTCTATATACTAATGCCCAGAGTATGGGAAACAAACAGGACAAACTTGAACTCTTAATACAGGAGGGCAAATATGACTTGATCGGTGTAACTGAAACTTGGTGGGATGACTCCCATGACTGGAATGCAGCAATTGAAGGATATAACTTGTTCAAAAAGAACAGAAGGAACAGAAAGGGAGGTGGAGTCACACTATACGTTAAAAAATACATATCTCTGCACAGAAATACAGGAGGGTGAGCATGGTAGATCCAGTGAGAGTATTTGGATTAAAATAAATGGGGCAAAGAATAAAAGGAGCATGGTGGTCTGAGTCTACTGCCAACCACCCAAGCAAGGAGAAGACGAGGGTGAAACTTTTGAAAAACAAATTGCCAAACATTTCAAGGAGGCATGATGTAGTAGTAATGGGGGACTTCAATTTCCCTGATATCTGCTGGGAGACAAATTCTGCCAAACATGGCCCCTGCGAGAAATTCCTGGCTCGTGTTGCTGATAACTTCCTCCTACAGAAAGTGGAGGAAGGAACTAGAGGATCAGCTTGTAACCAACAGAAGAAGCCAATGTGGCTTCACAAAAAGCTCAGAGATTACCTGAAAACAAAAAAGGACACATATGGGAAGTGGAAGGAAGGCCAGGCTACAAGGGAAGAGTACAGGCAGGTAGCACAGAACTGCAGGAATAGTGTCAGGAAGGCTAAAGCTGAGAATGAGCTGAGGCTAGCGAGGGATGAGAAAAGCAACAAAAAAGCGTTCTGCAGATACGTGCATAGTAAAAGACAGAGGGAAAAAATGGTGGTTCAACTACTCAGTGAGGATGGCAAAATGATAACAGATGACAAAGAAAAGGCAGAAATGTTCAATTCCTACTTTGGCTCAGTCTTCTCCTGAAAGAGGATCTATTTTCCCCCTGGCAAACCTGAAGTACAAACTGAAGGGGCAGGATTGCAGCTTGAGATTGATAGGCAAATGGTCAAAGAACACTGAATTACTTTGAATGAGTTCAAATCTCCAGGGCCCGATGAACTGCATTCTAGAGTAATAAAGGAACTGGCAGAAGAACTCTCAGAACCACTGTCTATTATCTTTGAGAAAGCATGGAGGACAGGTGAAGTGCCAGATGACTGGAGGAGGGCAAATGTTGTTCCTCTCTTCAAAAAGGGCAAGAAGGAGGACCCTGGGAACTATAGACCAATCAGTCTGACATCAATCCCTAGGAAAATTCTGGAGCTTCTATAAAGAATTCAATCTGCAAGCACCTTGAAAACAATGCAGTGATTACTAGAAGTAGTAGAAGCTAACATGGATTTGTCAAGAACAAATCCTTCCAGAATCCAAACCAATCCAAACCAATCTGATCTCATTTTTTGATCAGGTGACCTCCCTTGTGGACTGTGGGCATGCTGTGGACATAATATATCTGGACTTCAGCAAAGCTTTCAACAAAGTGCCTCATGATATCCTGATTAGCAAACTAGCTAAAAGTGGAACAACTATCAGGTGGATCCACAGTTGGCTACAGAATTAGACTCAAAGAGTGCTTATCAATGGCATCTTCTCAAACTAGGGAGAGGTAATGAGTGGGGTATTTATTTATTTATTGTATTTTTAAATCGTCCATCTAGCCGGTACCGGGCCACTCTGTACTGCAGGGCTCAGTCCTGGGCCCAGGGCTCTTCAACATTTTTATTAATGATTTGGATAAGGAGGTTCAGGGAATGCTTAGTGTGACTCCGTACTAGTTCCCCTCTACTCGGCACTGGTTAGGCCTCATCTTGAGTACTGCATCCAGTTCTGGGCACCAAACTTTAAGAAGAATGTAGACAAACTGGAAAGGGTTCAGAGGAGGGCAACAAAGATGATCAGGGGACTGGAAACAAAGCTCTATGAGGAGAGACTGAATGATGTTTAGCCTTCAGAAGAGAAAACTGAGGGGAGATATGATAGTACTCTTCAAGTACTTGAAAGGTAGTCACACAGAGGAGGGCCAGGATCTCTTCTCGATCATCCCAGATTGCAGGACACGGAATAATGGGCTCAAGTCACAGATTCTGCCTGGACATCAGGGGAAAAAATTCCTGATTGTTAGAGCAATAGGACAATGGAACCAACTACCAAGGGAGGTGGTGGGCTCTCCCACACTGGAGGCATTCGAGGTGCAGCTGGACAGCCATCTGTCAGGGATGCTTTGACTTGGATTCCTGTATTGAGCAAGGGGTTGGACTCGATGGCCTTATAGGCCCCTTCCAACTCTACTTAGTTCGATTTCCTCTCCATAACATAAGCCCCCTCTTTTTTGTACTTTTGAGTGGAGGCTTTTCATTTCCCTCTCACAGGAAGGACTACCTCAGTTTTCCCTGTATCAGGCATTCAGCTACCAATAGGAATGCTCTGTTGTAGTAAGCCCCATTGCGGCCCTGATAGACTACATGATATCACAGCTGCTCAGAAGAAGATGGATGATTTGAAGACCAAGATGACACCAAAGCTGCAGCCAATCAGATTTGGCCTTATGATAATGTAAGTGATGGCAAAGCTTCTTAAATAGGTACTGCCCTCACTCTGAATGGTTTGCCCTGAGTGACATAGTCATAAATCTAATTGGCTATGCAATTATGTCATTGCCAGTAAGTTGAAAGAGGCTAATCTTTAAACAAAAACAAATGAAAACTGTCTTAAGCAGCAATGAGTTGGGGTTGTTTGAATGCCAGGAAAGAGATGTGAAAACAGTTTTTTGTGTCTTTCTGGTCCCCCCCCCCCGCCCCCTTTTCACACTGAAACTATTTGCTGCAGAACATTTGGATCAGTCCTAACCAGGGCCGGATAACTAAGGTTAGCAGATGCCCTAAGCACAGTCCAACTCAGCCCTTCCATTGCTTAGCTGGCAAACATTAAGACTCAATAAGTGCTGAAGGTGAAATAAGACATTAAAAACTCAGTTTTCTTCAAGGCCATCCCCCATGCCAGAACACACAACTATATTAAATATAAACTGTTTTTTTTAAAAAAATTATATTTATTTAACACTAAATAGCAGCAAGCAATATAAGCCAATTACTTATTTATAACTAGGGCAACAGAATGAAATACAAATTTTCATCCCTGTTTTATGCATTTTAAAAATAAAATTGTTATAAGGGAAAAATGCATATGCATAAATTTGCGGTACTCTGTGGTGCCCCCCTTTGCTTGGTGCCCTAAGCATGTGCTTATATTGCTTAATGGTTAATCCAGGGCTGGTCCTAACCAAAAGCTCAGTGGTAGAACACATGCTTTTCATGCAGAAGGTCCCAAGTTTGACCCCCAGCATCTCCAGGTAAGGTAGTAAAACTCTTGCCTGAAACCCTGGAGAGCCACTGCCAGTCAGTAGCAACAATACTGGGCCTGATTAACCAATGGCCTGACTTCATATAAGGCAGCTTTGTATGTTCCTGTGATTACATTTTACCAGAAATCTGAAACAATATCCTTTAGAACTGGGTACATCTGATAAAATAAAAGGAATTAAAAGCAGTCTAGGATTAGATAGCCCTGGTAAAGCTCAAGTTCTCATGAAAATAATTTAATTCTCTGTACAACATTGATTCAGCTCACTACTTCAAGGTGCATGCTATACTGAAATAAAAGTATAACTTGGTGCATAATGGGATTTGTAGCTGTACGTGCTCCTAGCTAGGTACCATCATGAGGAATGCTGAAAAATGTCCACAGAAAAGACGGGTATTTTCTCTCTCTCAAGGGGTCACTGCAGGTTTCCCTGTGGACATGACTACTCATGCTGTCTTGCATCATTCCCATTCCCAGTCATCCATGTAGACTGAGAAATCCAGGGGCTGGGACATCTTGTCCAAACAAAGAGACTGGGAGTAGTGAAACAGCTCACTCACTTGCCAGAATTAGAGCTATTCAGAAGTGCCCTTACAATCATTTGTGACAATAACAGGGTCTCTCAGTATTGCCTTGGAAGATTCTAATGGTTTTCAGAGCTGACAAAAGCTATTCTAATTGGCCTCCTTGTCAGCTCTGCAGTTCTACCCATTTTGCATTTGTACACCATTTCCCCTGGTCTTTGTCCTCTTTTCATCTTGCATTCTTTTCAGACATCCCTATAAAACTGATCAAGTGATTTGTTTTACACTTAGGATTTCTAACTCGTAATGTCGTGTAAGCTGAACAAGATTGGCATACTACATTGGTTTTTGCCACTTACATGAAATGTGGTCTTATTTATGAAAGATGTATTCAGTTCATGAATACTCTTTCTCACATACTTGGATGCAATCTGTAAGGTTTTTTGGCTTGTTTTTTTTTACATTTTAAAGACATCACTTCTTCCATTTCCCTGAGTGTAATTTTGGTTCAGTCAAATCACTCCAGGGGGGAAAGCCTGCCAAGTAACAAACAGCTACAAAGATCTACTACAAAATGCAAAATTTCAAAATCAGTAGCATTACGTATTCAGAAGCTGAACTTTTGAGATTGCAACAGGTGATGCATAGCAGTCTTCTTTTTCTGGATTACTATTACTATGTATAGTAATATATATACTATTACTATATATCAGTTATAAAGTGCCAGTAGCATGGGGAGGAACTACAAAGAACTGCAGCACTTCCTGTCCAGGGGGTTTGCAAGCTACATGAGCCAAATATGATGTTACATGTCGGTAGGGGAGGCCGTGTGTCCTCTTTTACAGAGGGCAGTGCTCTTTTTGAAGGGCTGCCAGAAGACTGCCCTCTTGTTTAATTATGTCCTCTATTTGAAGGGCTGTCCAGTCCAAGTCCAGTTTAAAGATTAAGAACCCTAAGAAGGAAGATTTGGGCCTTAATGTTGCACATCAACAGCACCTGGACAGCAGGCTGAGTGAAGCACACAGGTCACCCAGTCATGGTCTTCCACGCTGTATTTCTATTGAAATTATAATAATTATTTCTAAAATTGCATCTATCCATATAAATTAGCATATGCACATTTTATGCACACCAGTGTCCTCTTTTTTTTAGTGATGCACGTGGTTCAAGCCATGGAGTAGGCAGAGTAGTGAATCAGTGCTAAAAGGCATGTGTTGTTAAATTCATGATAGTTTTTTAACCATTAAATAGGATGTATAGTGGGGATCAGGATAGGGTGCATATAGCACATGGGGAGGAAGGATTTAAATCTTTCCTTCCATGCTTCAGTCTCAACTAAAGTTCCCCCGCCACTGCCCTCTGAAGCTGTTTGGCAGGGTGGGAAGCTCCCACTAGCCACATGCCGAACAGGAATGGCAGATTCAGAGGGGCAGATATTGTTGGAGCTGCTGTGCAGAAGGAAAGAGTAAAACTTCTCTCTCTACACAATGCAATTCTGATTCTGATTGGCCCCATCCCCCAGTGCCTACTGTTTAAAAACAATACAGGATAGGTTTAACACCATGTATAATGCGGCCCTCAGACTCAGGTGGAAGAAAGGAAAGCACTGCTGATTGGACAAGATGGGAGGGCATACATTTGCTTGTATGGTGTCTGGCTTAGGGTAGAAAAAAGTATAGAAAATAACCGGAAGCAAAGAAAATTTGAGAGACTCTTCAATGGACTCTTTGGAGGTTTATTTATTTATTATATTTATGGAGCACCCAGTAACCAAAGTTCTCTGGGCGGTTTACAGATAAAGGGCAGAATCCTATGCTGCCGCTGCACCTCCGCAGGTTCTCTTGCACAAGTGGAACTGACCACTTGAGCAACAGGAACTAGCGGTTCCTATCCACTGCTGGCTTAAAAAGAAAGTTAAGTTTCTCTTTTAACAGTTGGATTCAATAGATATGATTATATACAAAAACATCTTTCCTGCATAAAGACCTAATGGCAGGACATTGCATGGGGAAAATCTACACATTAGAAATTGCAGGACTAAGGCTTGGGGGGTGGGGGGACACACAATCTTTAGAAACAGTTTGTTAGCTGCTATTTCTTCTGTCTTCTTTATTTTTAAAAGGCATTTGCATGGAAACAAGGTCTCTTGTTCTAAAGAATTCATCAGCAGCTCCCGCTGCTTACATTCACCTGGAGTCATAATCTTGTCTTTATGATATCATAATAATTTCCACACCAATCTATTGTGAGGATTACTATTACGGTACTTTAACTTAGAGTAAAGCAGCAGGGAAATCTGATTTCTTTTTCTTTTTGGTAAAGTATACTATTTTAATGCAAATACTCTTCATAAGAAGAGGAGAAATGTAAACTATGTAGATAGATTTCCCCCTCCCCCTAAATAGAATATTTTTCAAGGGCTCCATGGCTCAAGTCTCTACAAATTTAAAAGTAAGCAGAATTAGACAGTCCTGAAACTACCGGTAGTTTCATTTTCTTGCGATCCCTGCCCAGGGGCTACAGTGGAGGCAGACAAAGAGTTGATCAGGATCTGCTGGTAGATTTCTGGGTGATTGCAGTAGATCATGAAAAAATTCTAATTCCCAAATATTTGAAAATAGCAACAACACCCCCCTTTCCCCCTCCTTCTTCTAAACTAGACTGTAGAGTGTAGGTAAAGAAAAGTGAGGGAGTGGATTTTTGTGTAAAAGAACTGGGAGCTCAGTTCTGAAAATAAATTCCTATGCTGATCATGTGCTCAAAGGCATCAAAGTATTCTGTCCCGCTTCACCAATTGCCACTATTTTGCACATGGGTCTGGTTGGTGGACCTCCGCAATCTAATAAAAAACAAAGTGTACAACCCCAAAATGTAGAATTTGCCCATCTACAGTGTAGAAAAGATCTAAGTGATCTCTGGGGTCACACAAGAGGTCTATGGCATGAAATGAAGGCACCCCAAGTCCAAACGAACTCTCCAGTCTAATCAGACCACAGCCACATATCTCTAACCTGTACAGGTATTTTCCAGATTTAAAAAAAAATGTTTATCTTTTTCTAAAACGTATTTAAGAAATAATTTTATGGCCCAGTCAGATGAGAATTCTGAATAGCATCCTGAGTTTTTTATGAATGTATACAAAAAAGAATATTGTTCCTATAAGACATTTGACTGACTCCCCCCCTTTTTATATATTCAACTGTTACTATTGTGCAGGATTTTATGAGAGCGCTTTTATGAGTTTCAGCTTTATTCAAGCATTACAACTAGGGAATGGGGATTAGCATCAAAAAGTCTTCAGACGGTATTGTTGATCCTATCAAAACACTCTCAAACAATTGTGAGCATATTGTATGGTCATTTCTACTTTAAATGATGGTGAAGAGATGAAAGTCCTAAAGCTCAGGTTTCAAATACAAGAGCACAAAATAGTAGGCTTTAGTGGGATCTTTCATTGTGTACAATTTCTGTGCAGTAACCTCTACAGAGACCAGGAGATCAGTAGGATTAACAGTAGTTGGCCTAAGTAATCTTAATGGCACCTATTCAGTAGGATAAACTACTGGATAGGTTTAAGGGAGAAATACACTTTTTGAACCCTTGGATTCTAGGTCCATACAGAAAAAATCCAGAACCCTTTGGAAAAGAGAACAAAGGCTCATGGGTCCAGACACAGGGATGTTAAATGGCAGTAGCCATTTAATTTGATTTTCTTCAAGTCAGCTTTTCCCCCATCCAACCCCGCCCATCTGCATTTTGTAACAGCTTGCTTAAGAGATCTGGAGATCTCAAAAGCTTGCACATTTTTGGTGACCTTTCAGTTTGCCTAATAGAGGTTTTACCCTAATATGGATATTGTTTTGACATTAAATTAGCAATCATATTTCTTATGGCCAACACAGCTATATTTGCTTTTTTTTTTTTTACACTGTTTGTTACAAATCTACAGTGATTGCTTTCGATGCCACTATATTGCTTCCAGTGATGGTAGATTTTGCTGTAGCGCCAGGACCGGTGCAGGGCAGTTTGGCGCCCTAGGCTGGCTTATATTTAGTGCCCCCCCTCTTGTGCCGGGCTCTGGAGCAAAGCAGCCGGGAAATGCCTGCTTGCCCAGCGCCCCCCCGCCCGCCCGCCCGCCTGCCTGCCGGCCGCCTCCTCCAGCAGCCACTTTCCCCGCTGCCAACCGGTTGCCGCCGCGCGTGCTCCTGACCCGGCCTAGCTCTGGGCGCAGAGGAAAGCCGAGCGCGACCGCGAGCCCACCCGGTGCCCGCAATCCCCCCCGCACAGACCTGGTGGTTGCGGACCGGTGCCTTTGTCGGCGAGGCGGCCAGGCGGGGCAGGAGCGCGCCGGCGGTGAGGAAGGAGCGCAGCATTTCTGCGCCCTCTTCCGCCACGCACCCTAGGCAGCCGCCTGGGTCTGCCTAGCGGTAGCGCCAGCCCTGTGTAGCGCCTAGTACCATGTGGTGCATGGCATCCATCTTTTTTTAATTCATAAGGAGCCTTCATTCTGCTTAGGAATGAGCACAGTCATTCTAGATGCAGTCCAGGATTTGGGAGTGAAACTGAATGAATTCATTTTGGAATCTACCAAAATAATTTTGTTCACCCTATAGATGAAGACTGTAAGATGAAAATGTCCATAAACCTTGCCTATTTGGTTTTAAGATATACACTATGGTCCTAGTTAAATTGCAAGTGGTTTTCTTAATATTAATACATTACTTTCATGATAATAACTTTGTCAGTGGGATAATGTTATCCAGGTTTTAATCAGTCTGTTTGATATTTGCAATAAGAATAAAACATCTACTTATTTATTCAACCCACTTCTCTGTATTTCACAGCCTATTGAATTGTGGTCATTCATCATGTCACCTTTCTTTATTAATTTCCTTTCCTACTATATAAATAATGTTGCACTTTGACATTAATTAGATTAGCAATAATCATAAAAAATGTATACTTCCACTTTTATTGAAACTGGGTATTTACAATACAGTTAGCACCGTAGCCTCTTGCGGCTGACTGTCATATTACAGACTTCACACTTTTCCTCCTTCTGCTCTTTATTATTTCTTCATCAGAGTGAAAAAGGAAACTAATTATGGGTTGTAGGGGAGTGGGGTGGGAAATCCATACAGTCAGAGTCCAACCCAAATTATTTGGGGTCAAAATAAAGAGCTTTATAAATATGATGCAAAATAAATTAGTAGTAAATGGGCTGTCATATATGCAAAGAAAAATAAACAGATATTATGTTTGCAAGAGTATGCCTATTTTGTCAAAAAATTAACAAACTGTAATCTTCAAATTAATATGAGCTTCTTAGATACACAAAACCATTTAACATCTGTAAATTCTTCAGAAATGCAGCCTGAATCCAATGCAAAATGCATTGTCAGTATATATCCATCCACATGCCTTTTGAGCTGGAGCAGTTGGGTACAGAGTACAGACTCATTTAGTCATCCATCCGTCCCAGTACTGAAGGAAGAGGGGAAGAGGGATGGCAAATTGTATGTGGAATTACTAAATTGGATTCCATGTTCAACATTGGACTGAATCTTATATACCATTTATCTCTAGTTAAACGTATGTAGGGGATGAAAGGCCATCTGAGAATAGGGATTATTTATACTATTTCCATTAATAAATAAATTGACTCGTGCGCTATTTATTACCCAGATTCTTAGAAGAGAAAGTATAAAATAAAGTGAATTTAATCTAAAGAACAGAACTTGATCAGTAAAAAGGCCAAAATGAAATGACTCAATAAAGAATATATGGCTCTGTCTCAGAAAGCGTACATACGGATAAGGCCATCTATCTGTAATCTGTGATATGGGGATCGTACGTTACTTTTGTATAAAATATAAAATACAAAAGTTGGTGCAGACAATAATTTGTAGCCAGGAATGTACGCAAGGAATCTTGTTCCTGTGTTATCACAAATTGGGTAACCTGCAAATTGCAAAACAAAACATAAATGTCTTCATAGAAACCATATAACTATTCTTTTTTCGTTATTTAAAAAAATCCTTTTTAGAGAACTTAAAACAGTTCATGATGAGTACCAGGATTTTATAGCTTCTTAGTTATTCCTTGATTGAATGTTACCTTGATTGGATAATTTAAGTAAAACTGTGTAATCAGCAGACCAAAATAATAATGAACAATTCATTATCTATTTGATTTGCTGATAACAAAGTTCAAGGAGATCACACAAACAAGTCTGGAAGAAAATGGTGGCACTGCAGTCTAAGAGAGATATGCACAAGAGCAGATGTAGGTGGTTAGATCTATACTGATAACTTAAAATAACCAGTGATGACTCCTTCCCACTGACAGGGCTCAAGCAACTGTTTTCGGGGCCCAGGAAAAATGTGTAACTTGGGTCCCCTCCCACACATATACCACGATCCCCTTCTATACATTCATTCTCATAAGCAATAAAAGAAAAGATTCTATTTCAATTCTGCAATTGTATTTTCTATATTTTTAAAATGCACCATAGCCTATGCTGGGATTTTTCCCCTTTTGCTATTTTTGTTTAACATAGATTTCATAGATCATAGAGTTGGAAGGAGCCTACAAGGCTATCGTGTCCAACCCCCTGCTGAATGCAGGAAACTAGAGGAGGGGTCTCCCATCCAAGTAATAACCAGGCCTGACCCTGCTTAGCTTTCCACGCTAAAGAAGAAGAGTCCTACAAAACTTGCTGCCTATGTTGTAACTATTTAATTAGTCCTAGTAAAGATATTGGCCCAGAGCCAGTGTGGCGTAGTGGTTAGAGTGTTGGACTGGGACTCAGGAGATCCGGGTTCTAGTCCCCGCTCAGCCATGTCACCCCACTGGGTGACTTTGGGCCAGTCACTGACTCTCAGCCTAATCTACCTCACAGGGTTGTTGTGAGGATAAAATGGAGAGGAGGAGGAGGAGGAGGAGGATTATGTAAGCTGACTTGGGTTCCTATCAGGAAAAAGGTGGGGTATAAATATAATAAATAAATAAATAAATACATATCCCAGTGATGTTTTGATTTTTGATTTTATTTTAATGGATTAACATGGCTACAAAAAAATTATAAATAGACAGTTTCTATATTAAAATCCTTTAAATCTTGTTTTTGTCCATCTACCTGCCTAGTTAGTGTATTGCCTGAGCCAGGCTGCAATTTTGAAAAACTGGAGGACTGAGGGCCAAAATAGACATTCCTTTAAATCTGTATCTTTGTTTTCATTTTTACTCTAGAGTAAATGCAGGGCCCCTGATCCAAATTGGGACCCTAATGTGGGAGGTAGGGGAACTTTTAAGACCCTGAAGTAAAAATGTTGGGGAGAGAGGTAGCTGCTAGATGCAGATTTAAAATAATGTCTGTTCCGGGACTGATTGGTGTCCTTTAACCTTTGCACCCTTAGCTCCCAGTGACTGGGTCTGCACACAACCCATCATGGGTGACAAGCCACAGTGGGTTGTCGTGTCACGTGAACCCAGACCGATTCCCGCAGGGTGGCTTGTTTGAGGGCAACAAGCCACCCTGACAACTCAGGTTGTTGTACCCATCCCATGATGGGTTTTCATGTAGTCTGAACTCAGGCGATCGACCCTATTGTGGGTGCTGGGAATCGGCTAGTGAGCCACTTGGCAAGAGCAGCAAAAAACTCTTGTTGCTCTTGCCAAACTTGCCCGGGCACCTGCCAGTGACAGACACCCCACAAGTGCCCAAGTGGCACTTGGGGGTGGCTGTCACTTGCTTGCTGCCCTCCCTGCCATGATTGCAAGCCGTTTTTGGCTTGCCACAGCTTTTCCCCCCTTTCCCCACTTTTTTGCCCCTGGAGATTGCGATCTCAGGCTTGACAGCCAGATTTCATGATCCCTGTTTTGAAAGTCACTGAGAGGCCCTTCAGAGTGCCCAAGTGGCACCTTGGAGGGGCTGTCTGTGGTTGCCAACCAATTTTTTTTCGGGGGGGGACACCCCATAATGTGCCCAAATATTTTTGCACCTTATATTTTTTAAAACTTTTTTTTTTGCCTTTCACACAGGTGCGCACCTGTGCACTTATGGAGGTCCAAAAATGGCAGCCTCATCTAGGCAATGTCCAGGGAGGTACCTGGTGCCAAAGTACAGCAGGTACCAACCCTGGAAATTGACCCAGAGAAGCTCCTAATAGCCTCCCCGCCTTTGGTTCAGTTTAAAAGCTGCCAAAAAAGGTGAGCTGTCAAGCCAAACCAAAGGCACGAGACACCCGTGCTCATGAAAATGGGGTGGTGGGATTTACAACCCCTTTGTGGCAAGGGGAAGACAAGTCAGTCCTGCCACGGGGCCCCTGGGATACCTGTGGAAGAACTGAGGGTGAGGGAGGACACGAAAAACCCACGGTGAGCCCAGTCGTCTGTCGAGTGCACCGTGGATTATTTGCACAACCGCCAACCCACTGTGGCTTATTGCCACGGTGGGTTGTTGTGTCATGCGAATTTGCCCTTTGTTTAACCACCTTACATTTCTCACTACCTAATTTGTATTTATAGCCAGATATGCCAGTTTGGGGGGGGGGATTAGACATGTACTTACATATATTTTGGGCCTGTAAATTCTACCATCAGCACTGGCCAATTTCCTTCAGGAAGCTTTCCCTTCCATGCTTGTATTAGGTGCAGAGCACCACTGGGGGCGAATAGTAGCAAATTTTCTGCAGCAAGCTGGCATGTGGTCCAGAACAAAATAAAGCACAACAGAAAGGAAGGAAGGAAGGAAGGAGTGGCTATTATAATGCATAGCTTAATCCTGCACTAGGACTCCTTCCCTCCTTAGCTGTGCTCCCCCTCCCCCTTTGTGATGCTTTCCTTGTGCGGCATTATTTTATTATTAAAAAGTATGGTTGGCTTTTGTTGCATTTCTATTGGTTTTTAGTATCTTTGGGCTGGATATTTGAAACTTGTCTGTTTTAACACTGACTTTCATTAATGTTTTATTGTACTGAAGTTTATTGTTCAAACGTGTTTTGTGGAAGCCGCCTTGAAACATTTATACTCATAAAGTTGGCGTATAAAACATTTAAACAAATAAATAAATAAAATCTGTGACTGTAAAAGCAGCTGAATAGGTAAGAATATACCCTGTCACATAGTATGTTTACAACTTTAGATAGACATGCTTTCAGCACCTCTTACTGTGAAATGCATTAGGCCTGCATAAGCTGACAAACACAAATATGGCAAATAGAATTTGGCGAGGAGCCTTTTCTTAATCAGCTTTAATAAGGAAAAGAAACCCCAAAGCACCACAGCCTTGAATAATTAGAGAAGTTATCTTAAATAAATGTATGCTAACTAAATATACATTTTAAACCTCTGGAAATCAAATCTTCATACATTTATTGTATTTTCCCTGAAGGTAGTTTTCAACATCAAAGGAATTTTTAGTAGATAAAATTGTTGTCGCTGCTGTCAGCAGAGACTTTATTGCTCTTTACAAAAAAAAGGAAACAATAACACTAGCAGCATTTCTTCAATAACAAACTAATGCTTGAAATAATTAGACAGCAATCTTTGATTTGGAGTCTGAGAAACATTATAAACACTGATAAAAATATGAAAGACAATTCCCACCAGTCTTTTGGATTATTTTATCCAAATCCACACACACACACACACACACCATTCTCCCAATTACAAGTTGGGACTTCATTGGGTATTTATTTAGTTATAATGTATATGCTGTTTTCCCCTATAGAGTAACCTGCAAGTAGATCTTCTATATAAATCAAGCAATAAAACCAGATTTCATTTAAGATGCAAATATTTCCACTAAACCATAACACAAGAGAACTTGATGAACAAAATCCCTAAAGGACTCAGTGTACTCTAAAGTGTGAACGGAAGTATGGGAACTGACATATATAATGTGACTGTGTATATACACGTGTGTGTGTGTGTGTGTGTGTGTGTGTTAGGGGTATGCAGTGCTTACATGTTTTTAAATGTACAAGTTAATTGTAGGTGTGTAATTATCATCACATCTACTTTGGCACTGACTTTGCATAAGGCAGCTTCCTACGTTGTCCCTCTTTTAAAATAGGGTGATGCTGAAAATTAATGGGAACACGCTAGCCTTTGAAATGTATAGTGCAATGTATTGAGAAAGTAGATTAAACACAAACACACTGAAATGTTCTATCCAGTTCTGGTCTCAGCAGTGCAAAGAGATTCTGACATACTGCAAAGGACTGAACAGAGTAAAAGATGTCTAGAAAACCTATCTTAATTTCAGGTCAAATCTATTTAGTTTTCCCAAGGTAACAATGAAAGGGACTGTTCATTGCCACCTCTATTGGAAATGTATTTCCCAAGAGGATTTTTTAAAACTGTGTGTAGTCCAGTGGCTAAAAACTAAGGAAAAAACTTCAAACTATAATTACAGTTCACGATACTAACAGCAAATGGAAGGAAATAGTGAAACAACACCAGGGCTTTGAATTCTTGCCGATTATAGGAAGATATTAAATTAATAGTGGATAGGTTTCCAATATATGTGAATAAGAACTGACTCTCAGCCTAACCTACCTCACAGGGTTGTTGTGAGGATAAAATGGAGAGGAGGAGGAGGATTATGTAAGCCACCTTGGGTTTCTTGCAGGAAAAAAGGCGGGGTTTAAAAATAATAAATAAATAAATACTGGTGTGGTGCCAGGAAGAACTGTTA
Source organism: Shinisaurus crocodilurus (assembly GCA_021292165.1). NCBI lineage: Eukaryota > Metazoa > Chordata > Lepidosauria > Squamata > Shinisauridae > Shinisaurus > Shinisaurus crocodilurus. The sequence continues at coordinate 102,421,642 of CM037879.1, read as the reverse complement.
GGACTATAGAAATCTGGTCATTACAGGGTTAATGGTTATGGGCTGGAGCAAGACTCCACCCTCAGACTTTTCTTTCCAGTTCCTTTCAGTTTCTATCCAGCATCCCTCTCTCTCTCTCTCTCTCTCTCTCTCAATATATATATATATAACAACCCAGTTTCTTTTGTTAGCCTGTAAATAAAGTGAGCTGGATGTTTATTTACGGTATATATAAAAAGGTGCTCCTGTACAAAAAAGAATCATGTTTTTCACTCTATAAATTTGATCAGATTGGCCCTTGCTCTAGCTAGCCAGATATCCCCTTGATTTTAAAATTCTAGCAGGAAAAAAGAAATAAAAACAGGCTACAACAGCAACGTGCCGTCTTCAAAAGCAAGCCCATTTCTGGTAGGAAAGGTGAGACACCGGCATCTGAATCCTATGGGAGTCTGCTGCTCTCCAGGCAACTTTGAAAATTAGTTGGCATCTGATTCCCAGTCTTATTTATTTATTTATTTATTAATTAATAAGTCAACACTGGGGCTGGTGAGTGAGTTTGTCCAAACTTGTATTGAATGCAGAGAGTTTGGAGAACATGATGAGTCCAAATGAGGAAATGACCCTTCCAGCCCTCAAGACCTCCTCTCCTGAGTACTTCAGTGCTTGGAAGGGTAAGTCCTACACACACCCCTTCCACCCATGAGCCATTCTGCCACCACCACCCATGCCCATCACACATTCTTTCCACACTCTCCCTCCCTTTTTTAACTTCCCTCCTTGAACAGGATTACCAGTGTGTCATCATCAGCAGACTCCCATACTTTTTTCTCCCCATTCCCTTCCCCACAATCACTCAGTGTCAGCGGGGCTTGGTGGGTTCTGGGGTTTTCCCCAAGTCCACCACACTATGTCACTCACTCAGCCAGAACTACCAGTATCCTGATGACACCCAGCTGGTTTCCCCCTTTTCATCTAATCCAGGTGGGTTAGTGAATGGTCTGGGCAGGTGCCTTGACTCATTTAGAGGCTGGATGCAGCTAATAAATTGAAACTCAGTCCAAACATGACTGAAATGTTGATAATAATGCCATGGTCAACTGCAACAGCTAAGTTTTCAGCCTGCTCCAGATTATATGCTGCCAAATGCAGCCTGTCAAATTCTGGTCTGACTGAGCAGAACGCCATGAGCTCAGAGCAAAGCAGTGGAACTCCTAGTGAACAACTTGCTCCAGCAAGGCCTGAGACCAAACTGCAGTCTTTTATGCTACAGTCCCAGTCTCCACCCTTTCCTACAAAATGGAAGTCTTTAATGGACAGGCCTCTGGCCTGGAGCAGAGCACTCTTCCGTCTCTCCAAGGGCTCATGCTTGGCGCGCTGCCAGCATTGGAGCATCAGCTCCATGGAATTTGGGGCTCTTGGAGAAGGGTGTGCTGGCACTAGGCTTGGGGTCTCAGTCTTAGGTTCTGCAGTGGTGCTGGGGCCCAGAGTTTCCTCTGTTGGCACCACTGGTTCTTCAGTCTCTGAGTGCATGTCCACTGCTGGACTCCTGGGTCATGACATCAATTTGTGTTTGGACACAAAAGTGGCATCCATTGCTCACAGCATATTTCACCAACTTTGGTTAGTACACCAGCTGCAAACTCTCTTGGGAAAGCATGGTCTTTCTACGTAATCCATGCCTTGATAATGCCGAGAATAGTTGTGGGGCTTTCCTATAAAAAGCAGTTCAGCTGGTTCAGCATCCAGCATCCAATCGTTTAAAATTTTCATTAGCTGCCAGTTTGTTTCTGGGAGAAATACAAAATGTTTGGTTTTATACAGTTCCAAAGAGTATCTATCAGAAAGTCTGTCCTCCTCCAATATAAATTCTGCCCATTTCAGGGTTCTCCTAAATTCTGAGATTAGAACATGGTCTTTCCTGTGATAGCACCCTAACTCTAGAATGCCCTTTCTAAACCAATTCCTCAGGCACCTACTTTATTATCTTTTAGGCACCAGGTGAAAAGTATTTTTTTTTTCTTCTCAAGCCTTTGGCAGGATATAACATGGGGATTCTTTATTTCTTTCTTTCTTTTTATTTATTTATTTATTTATGATTTTATCTGCTACTTTACTGGGTTGCTGCTATGCTGTTTCTTAATTGTTTCTATCCTCTTGATTTTTAATTGTTCAAACTTAATGTTTATATGTTGCTTTTGATGGAAATTGTAATATTGCCTGCTTAAATCAACAAGGTAATGTAAGTAACTACTAGTTAAAGTGGGAAGAAAGGGTTAATTGAACAATCCCCAGGATGCATGTTTTGTAACCCCTACTTCCTGCCTCTCTTTGGCCCTCTCTTTCTTTCCTCCTCTCCAACATGATGGACACACACATAAATAAAGGGCCTGTAAGTAAAACTAGTAAATGTCTTTATTAATTTTACACCTTGTATGGACAATCCATTTCCTTTAAAGAGCCTTTTAGCAAGGGTTTAGCAACTCACGTGGTGATAACCAGTTTCAATAACCAGGCTGTGCATAAGGAGGAAAACCCTGCTTCGGCCTAACCAGTATAGGACCGACTCCTTCCCATATCCTCCAACAGCTTTGAAGATTGATCAGCAGAAAGGCTGGATATAGTTTTTTAAAAAATACACAAACAGATGAAACAATAAATAAAATATATTAAATACCTAAATCAAACTAAGCCCAGCTTCCCACTGGCATAATACCCAGCACCAAGCCAAAGCTTAATCACAACTACTTTTTTCTGTATTTTTGCTCCAGGCTCTGCTGAAGCTGCTTTTTTATGATGCAAACTGGCTACATGCAACCCACATGGAGAGCAGTTTGAGAGATTGACCTGGTTCGCACGACACGGCAACAGCGCACCATGGGAGCTGTTGCATCGTGCTGTGGGCGCCATTTTTGAATGGCGCCCACGGGCACTCAGCTTGCTGTGGCTTGTCATGTCATGCAAACCCAGGCAGCAGGGGTTATTTGAGGGCTAGACAACCCTCAAATAACCCATGGCTTGTTTTAGGGTTATATGAGGGTTGTCTAACCCTCAAACAACCACTGCATGACAAGCCATGGCAAGCTGGGCGCCCACAGGCACCATGCAAAATAGCTCCTGTGGATGCCTGACACAATGCAATAGCCCCCACAGGTAAATTAGGCCACCGTGGGCTGTCATGAGAGTCAAACAGGCTCAATATATCAGTCCCTACTTTTAAAATCAGGCTAGTGAGTAGTGACCCATAACCAATGTGAAGGTTTCTTTGGGCTGAATACCTTAAATTAGAAGGCGGATTCATCGAGGAAAGTCTGTTTGAACTACTACTCCCCCCCCCTCCATGGGCACCTGTGGACAATATGAAAGGCAATAATGGGTTGCATTAAATATCTAGACCAGTGTTCTCCAACCTTGGTATGCTGGCTGGGGCATGCTGGGAGTTGTAGGTCAAAAACATCTGGGGACCCAAGGTTGGAGAACACTGATCTAGACACATGCCAGCTACAGTTCTGAATATCCCACAGACTACAGGTAAGATTCAAAGTAAGACTTTATAGACCTGGGGTGGTATCCAATTGTGCCCTAGTGCTAGCACTAATGACCTTGCACTAGTGTAAACCAAGCACTAGTTATGCTAGTGCAATGTCATTTGTGCCAGCACTGGGGCACAGTTAGATGCTACCCTGGGCCTCTTTATTTTTCTGATTTATGCCTATTACACACTATTCATTTCAGTGGTCTTGCATCAGCATTACATTGAGTGATTGATTACATCCATGTTTAGCTAGCAATTACAAACATATTATTTGATTGATTGATTTGATGTACCCTGCCTTTCTACCAGAAAAAAAATTGGCACTGAAGGCTATTTACATGTCCATTTACATGTCACACGAGATAGAGAAAGAAACGTTAAAAGCTTACCACGCAAAGGCATTTTCTTTTAATAGCAATCAGACAGGCTTCCAGTAATACAACAGCTAAGGAACTTGGCAGCATTAAGTAGTCATTATCAGAAAAACAGATCATATCATGTGTGTCCAAAAATTACTGCAGCTGCCATGTTATAGACTGTAGAGTCTATATAGTCTATTATCTAGGTATAATATTTATTTATTTATTATATTTATACCACGCCTTTCTTCCTGCAAGGAACCCAAGGCGGCTTACATAATCCTCCTCCACCCCACCTCTCCATTTTATCCTCACAACAACCCTGTGAGGTAGGTTAGGCTGAGAGTCAGTGACTGGCCCAAAGTCACCTAGTGAGTTTCATGGCCAAGCGGGGACTAGAACCCGGATCTCCAGGGTCCCAGTCCAACACTCTCACCACTACGCCACACAGGCTCTCATACAGTTAGTTCTCTGACAGCCTAGATGATGCTTGGCCATTAATTAATTAATTGGAAAGTGTGTGTTTTTGTTTTGTTTTTTAAAAAGTGATCAATATAGATCTTCCTTTTATATTGGCAAATCTGGCTTGACCTGTATGCCAAAGGACAGTCTTTTCTCCAATGGAGATGTATTGCCATCTGTAAGCCTCCATTATCTACCATGGTGCAAAACCCCAAAAATAAAGTAGATGAACAGAGCCTTCAGTGCAAGAGGAATCTTTTTTTCTTTCTTTCCTATCCTGCCCATCTACTAGAACACTCTAACAGAGCTTTAGATTTTAAATTAATAATTGCAAAATTCAAGCAACAAGATTAGCAATGTAGATATTTAAAGCAGCTGAAATAACTCGCCTTGTAGAAAAGCTCACCTTGGGGGGGTGTGTTTTAAGAAGAATGCTTAATTCCATTTAGTTTCACTTTAATTAAAGGGTCACTCAGTCAAATAGGAAGATTGCTTCCATGTTCCAGACTTCTATTATTTGAATCTGAGTCACTGGTTCCTCATGTCCCTTCATGCCAGTGTTATCTTACCTAAATAGCACCTTCATTTATCCAAACGTTTTGAACTGCCTTTCCCTTATATTTCAAGCCATGTGGATAATACTTGCCAAGTTGAGCTATCTTCATGCCATGAAGAGTGAAAAAGAGGGAAGCAAGAGGAGGTTCCCAGACTCACACACACACACACCAGGGATGGGGACTCGGACTCCAGGACTCGACTCGTGAGTCAGACTGAGTCCCCCCTCTGACTCGAGTCAGACTCGAGTCCCAATATTTTTAATGGGACTCGAGACTCGACTCGGGACTCGAGATCAAGGACTCGTGTTCCAAAATCGTGTTCCTCAAATGCAACATGGATAGGTTTTAGGAAGTACAGCAAGTTTATTTTTTAAAATCATTTTCCTAAAATGCAACCTTCCAGACATTTTGGGTTTGTCTGCTTGGTCTGTTCTTGCCAAAATCAGTTGCAGAGTTTTGAAATAAAAAGGCACACTTGTGCCTAGAATTTATTTAAGCCACACATCTGAAATAGCCTTATTTTGTTGGGGAAAAAACACATTGATTTTAATAGGGACTCGTGGAGTCAGCTTTGGGAGGGATTCGTGACTCGTGAGTCACCATTTTGGACCAAGGACTCGGACTCGAGACTTGGGTCCAAAGACTCGTGACTCGACTCGTGACTCGAGACCAAGGACTCTTCAACATCCCTGACACACACACACACACACACACCTGAGGCAGGGCTAGCCCAAGACATTTTACTGCCGGAGGGAAGCCATGATTGTGCCTCTGGCAGTGGGACAGTGTCCTCCCCCACATCTGAGAGCAGCAGGGCAGCTTAAGTGGCATAAGGGCATGCCACATGGTACACAGCTCTGCCCTACAACACCTTTCCACTGCTCCTCACCCTCCAGAACTTGCTGCCTGAGGTGGTCAGCTCACTCTACTAATGCTAGGGCCCTGACTTGAGAAGTATAAGCCTCAAGTTGCCAACCCAGAGCCAAGAGAACTGTGAGGAGAGAGTTCTGTTCTGACTGACAGTGGGACTTTAGGAAGGGAGGGGCAGAATACTGCCCCACAATCCTCATATAAACTTAGTTGCTGGCCACTTTTCACCAAATTTATATCTGAATAAAGTTTATGTCAACCTTCATTTTAAAAAAGAATGTGGCCACTAGGCTTAATCCTGTGAGCCACCAATGCTTAAATAAATAATTACACTGAAATAACTTTAACCATTTGTATGAAAATAGCCTGTCCTCCTGTGCCCACTCCCTGCTGCATCATCTTTTTATTTGTGTTTACTTCCATAAATGCTGCATAGGGCTCACCATAACTCTGATCAAAATACTTGGCTGCTTTATGCATGCTATTAGCAAATGCACTATTGAACATGAATACAAATAGTTCCAGGGCTCCATTAATTTTACAGTCTTTAAAAAGCAACAGATTCAGTCTCCAATAATACTTAACGCAAATCCTCTTATACGAAACATATTTTGCTTTCATATTTAATTAATAACTGCAGTGACTTGGGGCACAGTATCTTGGTTTGGTGAATAAAAAGTGCAAAGAATATTATCTGGGAGCCTTTTCTTTAGAGAAAGGACAGTAATAAGCTTGGGGAAGGAAAATGGAATGATCCACAATGGAAAAGGCTGGTATGAGATTCCATTGTAAAATTGAACATTTGATTTTTAAAAGCCTGCATTAAATTCCCCCCCCCCTTTCATTGTGTTGGATATAATGTTATTTGTATATATTAATGGCCCAGACATATTAAAATTATTCATGAACTATTCATCTTTTTCAGATAACCATTTCTTTATTTATAGGATCAGATCTCATTCTTTGTAGCCCTTTGCTTAGGCAAAGCTCTCATGGGCTTCCAAGAGTGTATTAATTGCTTAAGGCTTTCAGGAATAATATTGTGTATTCTCATCAAGCACAGAATTTATTTCAAAGGTTGAATTTGATATGAGGCATAGTGTGCAATTTTTAAATATTGGTCATGTCTAAGTCATTGGTGCATCGTGGTTGGGATCCCTGCATTTTCCTCCATCTAGTACATGAGTTTCCCCAACTAAACACGATGGGGAGTGATGGGGGACCTGGATGTGGGGTTCCTGTTTTGAGGGGCAACCCCATCTACTTTTGCCCTGTAAGGCAGATTTCAAAATTAAAAGTATTACATAAATGCTAGTACAGCAAAAGTGTTGCATCAGTCAACATAGACCTGAGAAGAGTAAGGGCCTCTTCACATACTACTGTTTTTTAGGTATACACAAAAGATTTTTTTTTTAATCATTCACCTAAAATATAAAGTGTGAACATGGGAAACAGCAGCTGAAAACACATATCTTATGGGTAAACTCGTGCAATAGGCTTCCTGTGTTGAGGATACATTCTGTGGCAAGACCAGGTTTGATGCTACATAATGTGTGAAGTGGCACATTGTCAAATAATAGATGCAACATGGAATTTATGAAACAACAGGAAACACAATGTAAATGTGCTCTCCAAAAATTCTTCAACAGGTGAAAGCTGAATTCAAAGAAAAAGCATCTTGTTCAAAAATGTGTGTAGCTTATTTTATTTGCAAAACATCTTATTTGCGAAAATGTGTGCCAAAAAAGGTTTTCTGTGTATAAATGCCAAACCCAAGCTAGCAAGGTTTAAAATCAACCATCTCCTGTTCTGAGACGTGTTATTTCTCCTTACTTTTTTTTCACCTCTTCAGCTTCTCTGTCTAAATCAGAGTTGCTCAGCTTATGTGACCAAGGCTATTTTTAGAGGTGTACGATGATGATAACGCTTTACTAACTAGCACAAATTCCAGCTGCTGTAGAAGGGCAGCTTCCCGCCTTAAAAAAAACACCCGCAACAAAGCTGCAATTTCCTCCAAAACCATAGATCATGCTCATCACCAGAGTCTATTAAAAATGTCAAGGAAGAAATCCCCCCCCCCCCGACAATTATAACATCAAGATTGTTGCAGTACCTTCTGCTGTAATCTCAGTCATAATGGTGACGGTAAGAAACACTCTGGTGAAAAGGTCACGTTATATTGGCAGCTGAGAGGCTATGACAGGGTCAGTGCTGTTGGCTCTTGCAGGAGACGGTGAATTACAAGATGGGAAGTTCTGCACAGTTCTTACTTTCTTTGGGGTCTTTTTTTCCCCTTCTTCTTCTTTGGAGCTATCTTCTCTGTCAAACCCTGCTCTTCCTTCACCACCTCCCAAGAAACTAACCCCTTTCCCAAGGCAATGCTTGCAGCTCCGACTAAAGTATCAGCTTCTAACAAAAATAGCCATGGCTCTCAGCAGATCTCTAGCACAGCTTTTTTGGCATCCTAGGCACCACACTCAGGGGTCGAATTATTTATTTATTTTTAAGTGTCCAGCTCCAAATCAGACAGCAAAGGGGGTAAAAGCAGCAACCACCCAGAGGAGCTGGAAAAGAATGGTCAAAGCCCCCTGCAGCTTCTTTAATATGATTACAGTTCTTTTGAGGCTAGGTCAGAAAATATGAAATATAGACTTGACGGTAATCTTATCCAACCAAGCTCCAATGTATTCTTAGCACACTCTTAGCACATTCTTTCCGGGCCTTATTTGGGTTAGGGAGGGCACTGTGAAGTCAGCTACAATGACTCGAGAAGAAAATAAACTTAGGTAAATTTCTCCCCCATTAGCTTCTCACTGACACTGAGATACATCATCTCACCCCTGCTCCATTTTTAGTTGTTTTCCCATTAGTTCCTAAGAACCCTGCTAGATCAGAGCAAAGGTGCATCTGTTCCAGCATCTTATTCCTTAAATCTGTGAGTCTCCATATTAAGAATGATGGCGTATTGGTTGGTATCAGATACTAGTATGCATTTGTGGAGTAACTCTGTTGGTACAGCTAGAAAAATAGGAAGCACTTACTTCTTTAGGATTGTTGCTGTTGTTGTTTAATTAAAAGTACCAAAATGACACTGTTATGGCACAGAGACCCAAGGGATGTTTGGAGCTCTCACAGGAGCTATGAGGTGCATACGCTGTCCATTAAAATGCAGGCTAAGGCTGCTGTTCACATTGTGTGTGCGACTCTGAGAATCCTCTGCCTTGGGCCATAGGATGTCTTTGGAAATGGACTGCTTGCAGCAAGCTAGGCAATCTCTGCCAGCTCCATAGTGCTTGCTAGGCTCGCTGCCATCACATTGTGTCTCTCCATGTGTCTCTCCAGGAGATGTGTTCGGTGGCATGGCATGGAATGGCATTGGCATAGCCACTCACAATGTGATGGGGGTGGGCAGGTAACATGGTAAGCACTTGCAAATGTAATGGGCTGGGCGTGATTGCTCACATTATTTCTTATCATTTAGTTGTTTGTTACATTTACATATTCCGCTTTTCCTCCAGGGAACTCAAGCTCCTCCTCCATATTTTATCCTCACAATAACCTTGTGAGGTAGATTAAGCTGGAAGGAGGAAGGGAATGACTGGCCCAAGGTCACCCAGTAAGCTTCATGGCTGAATGGAGATATGAAACTGGATCCCCCCCAGTATCAATTGCCCTATGTCTATTGTGTACTGCCCACTAGTCTTTCTTTCACTAGGTGCCCTACAAAGGCAAAGGTCTGCTTCATGGAATATGCTTTCCCTCTTACCGCACCAGCACTCCTTGTCTGCCCTGCATCTTCCCATGCACACTTAGAAGTCCTTCCCTTTCAGTCCTTTCCTTGGCATGCACCCATCATTCTCAGTAGCAACAACATCCCACACAACATGCATCATTCTCAGTAGCAAGATCCCACACAACTGACTAGATTTCAATAAGACATAAGCACACTTAATTTCTATGGATGGATTTAGCCCTAATGATCCAAAATACTAATAGCAAAATAATTCTTCAACTGTGGATCCTTATGTAGCCAAAATGGCAGCATCAAGGCAGAAGAGGGAGGCGTCTGTTATAAAAGGGTCTTGTTCCTCTAATGGCTGTAAAGTTTGCAGTAATGGAAGGCATAAGAAAAACAGGCTCAATGCCTATCATAATTGCTAGGAAATTTGAAGTGGCCATCCTATCCATTATAAACTCTATGATTGGCAGACTATGGCTTCCCAAGTATTCCATACCTGTGCTGAATTAGTATTAGTGAGATGCATACAGAGGTGTTCTTGGTAGTTCCACTACAAGTATGAGTTTTCCTTCTCCTGCCTAAGTCTTGGCCTGGTTACTTTCCGGAAGTGTTTTATTTGGGCTCCTTTCCATTCATTGGGATTAAGTCACTGGCTACTGGTTTTGGCATTCATAATTTTATATTTCAGTCATCTGCTGTTTTATTCTGGAAGTTTTATCCAGTTTTGTTTTAAATGCAAGCCAACATGAACAATCAAGTATAGGGTGCGGGGGTGGGTTAAATTCTGGAAGAGAGGTCTTCTAATCATATACTGCCAAAACCACACAATATAAAAATCAAATAAAGATTCAAATTATATTGAGCTTTTGTTTCTTTTTGCCAATTACATTTAGCCAAAGAAACATATATAGAAAGTGGTCTGTTAATCTTCCCTAGTATACTGATCTGCCAAAAAGGGTCTTTTTTTGCTACTTAGAAATTGATAAAAGGAACCATTTTGAAGAGGATCAGGATCGACCATCTGAACAGCCCAATCTCGTCTGATCTCGGAAGCTAAGCAGGGTCAGGCCTGGGCTGGGTGACTGCCTTGGAATACCAGGTGCTGTAGGGGGAGGGACCATAGCTCGGTGTGACAGAGCACCTGCTTTGCATACAGAAGGTCCCCGGTTCGATCCCCAGCCTCTCCGGTTAGGGCTTGGGAAGAATCCTGCCTGAAACCCTGGAGAGCCGCTGCCAGTCAGTGTCAACGATACTGGGCTAGATGGACCACGGGTCTGACTCAGGATAAGGCAGCTTCCTCTGTTCCTATCCTCCAAATTCATTCTTCCCTTACTGCAGTGTAATATTTATATGCAAATGAACGGTAATGCAGATCTTCCATGCCTTCTATTAAACAGGGCAAACAGGACAGTTACTGATGCTTTAAAACCGACCAAGCTGGTAATTAAAGAGCATTAATTGCATTCATAATGTTGTGCATGCCACATTCTCAATAGATAAGAAAGAATGCTGTTCAAATAAGCCTCCATCTAAAAGTCATTATTACACTATACATTTTAATGGGGAGTTTTGACACAGGGACAAAACTAGATTTTATCTTTGACAATATAGATGTCTGTGTATGGATGGACCACAAATGCATAAAGCTGCTCTGAGAGAAGGAGCAAAAATACCCCCACATGCGGTAAGGTGTCTGGCCTGCGAGAAGCTCTCTTACATCCCTAGACCGTGACATCACCACCACCCTGTGTACTATTTGGAGCTGTTAAATGCCTCAGCAGAGAGGGCAGTCTTAACCTGGTGCCGAAAGGATAATAAAGTTGGCGCCAAGTGGGCCTCAGTGGGGAGGCTGTTCCACAGTTGTGGGGCTACCACAGAAAAGACCCTCCCCCTTGTTGCTGCCTTCCGAGCCTCCCTCAGGGGTGGCAGTTGGAGGAAGGCCCCAGATGTTGAGTATAGTGTCCAGGTAGATTGCAGTTGGGAGAGGAGGCGTTCCATCAGGTATTGCAGTCCCAAGCCATGTAGGGCTTTATAGGTTAAAAACAGCACCTTGAATCGGGCTCGGTAGCATATAGGCAGCCAATGCAAGTGGGCCAGAACAGGTGTTATATGTTCAGACTTCCTGATCCCAGTTATTAATCTGGCTGCCGCATTTTGCACAAGCTGCAGTTTCCGAGCAGTCTTCAAGGGCAGCCCCACATAGAGTACATTGCAGTAGTCAAGCTTAGAGATTGCCAGAGCATAGATTATTGAAAGCAGGCTATCCCTGTCCGGATAGGGGCATAGCTGGGCCATCAGCCAGAGATGGTAGAAGGCACTCTTTGCCACTGAGGTCACCTGAGCCTCAAGTGACAAAGATAGCCCAAGGAGGACCCCCAAGTTACGGACCTGCTCCTTCAAGGGGAGTGCAACCCTATCCAGAACAGGTTGAACTCCCTCCATCCGGTCAGAGGAACCACCCACTAACAGCATCTCAGTCTTGTCTGGATTGAGCTTCAGTTTGTTAGCCCTCATCCACTCCATTGTCACAGTCAGGCACTGGTTTAGCACATCCACAGCCTCACCTGCTGAAGATGAAAAGGAGAGATAGAGCTGCATGTCATCAGCATACTGATGGCAATGCACTCCAAAACTCTGGATGGCCCCACTCAGCGGTTTCATGCAGATGTTGAATAGCATGGGGGATAAGACCGACCCCTGAGGAACTCCATACTGGAGAGTCCACAGGGCTGAACAATATCTCCCAAATACCACCTTCTAGAGCTGGCCATCCAAGTAGGAGTGGAACCACTGCAATGCAGTACCCCCCACTCCCAACTCAGACAGCCGCCCCAGAAGGATACCATGGTTGATGGTATCGAAAGCCGCTGAAAGATCTAGGAGTATCAACAGGGTCACACTCCCCCTGTCTCTCTCCCGACATAGGTCATCATACAGGGCGACCAAAGCAGGTTTCCATGCCAAAACCAGGCCTATACTCTGACTGAAATGGATCTAGATAATCAGTTTCATCCAAGAGGGTCTGGAGCTGGTTGACCACCACCCGCTCAAGGACCTTGCCCAGGAAAGGAACATTCACTACCGACCTAATGTTGTTTAGATCTTCCGGGCCCTGAGAGGATTTCTTCAGAAGTGGCCTCACCAACGTTTCTTTCAAGCAGCATGGGACCACTCCCTCTCACAAGGAGGCATTGATCACCTCCCTGGCCCAGCTGGCTGTTCCCTCCCTGCTAGATTTTATAAGCCAAGAGGGGCAAGGATCCAGTGCAGATGTGGTTGCACGAACCTGTCTAAGCACCTTGTCAACATCCTCAAGCTGTACCAACTGAAACTAATCCAAGAAAACATGGCCAGGCTGTACTCTGAGAACCTCACCTGATTCAACTGCCATAACATTGGAGTCCAAGTCCCAGCGAATGCAAGAGATTTTTTTCCTGGAAGTGCCTAGCAAACATATCACAGCGGGCCTCAGAGGGGTCCAGGATGTCCTTGGGGCTAGCATACAATAGGCCCTGGACAACCCTAAAAAGCGCCACTGAGCAACAAATGGAGGATTGAATAGAGGCAGTGAGATGTTGTTTCTTTGCCGTCCTCACTGCCCCTAAAAATACCTGATTGTAGGCACATACCAGGGCTCAATTGCATCTCCTAGGAGTTTTTCTCCACCTGCACTCAAGCCGTCTCCTGTGTTGATTCATTGCTCTCAGCTCCAGGGTGTACCACGGAGCTGTACGAGCTCTACTACAGAGAGGGCGCTCAGGAGCAAAAGTGTCAACCGCCCGGGTCATCTCACTATTCCAGCGATCGACCAGGAATTTGACGGGACCGCCAGCCATATCAGCCAGAAACCCCCCGAGGGCACTCTGGAAACCATCCAGATCCATTAGCCTCCTGGGGTGGACCATCTTAGTAGGGCCCCCCACCCTTGCAGAGGGGAAAAGTCGCCATTAGGCTAAATCTCAGCAGGCAGTGATCTGACCATGACAAAGGGGCTGATATATAAAACAAGACAATATAAAGTAATAATAAAATCATCATCATCAGGCGATCACTCGTGACCGAGTAAGATTGTCTTCCGGGATAAAAGGAGGAAATTCTAAAGAAGATTGTGTAGACTCTAGCGATGGGTCCGTAAGTGACTGTGGAGGCCAATTCTAGATCCACACAGCTTCCCACAGTGAGGACACAGGTTACCAGATAGAAGATGGTCCTGTAAAGGATTCATTTGACGTGCTTTTCGCTTAGCACGTTTCTCCCTTTCACCTTGCACTCGGGCTTCTTCAAAGTCCATGGAACCTTTGTGAAAGGCCAGCCTCCATTTAGATCGTTCATGGGCCAGAGCTTCCCAGTTTTCGATGTTTATATTGCATTTTTTTAGATTAGCCTTATGAACATCTTTAAACCTCTTATATTGACCACCGATATTCCGCTTTCCATCCTTGAGTTGGGAGTAAAGTAACTGCTTTGGGAGACAGCAGTCAGGCATTCGAACAACATGACCGGTCCACTGAAGTTGGCGTTGAAGGATCATTTTTTCAATGCTAGTAGTCTTTGCTTCTTCCAGTACACTGACATTTGTTCGCCTATCTTCCCAAGTAATTTGCAGGATTTTCCGGAGGCAACGTTGATGAAACCTTTCAAGGAGGTGGAAGTGACGTTTATAGATAGTCCATGTTTCGCAGGCATACAATAAAGTTGGTAATACAATGGCTTCATAAACCAGTGTTTTGGTCTTCTTACAAATATCCCGATCCTCGAACACTCTATGTTTCATTCGAGAAAATGCGGCACTTGCGGAGCTCAGACGATGCTGGATTTCACTGTCGATGTTAGCTGTAACAGAAAGATAGCTGCCAAGATAGAGAAAATGATCGACATTTTCCAGTATTGTCCCGCCAAGCTGGATAGATGGCATCACCAAAGGATTGGCTTGCACTTGCTGATGAAGCACTTTGGTTTTTTTGATGTTAAGTGAGAGACCAAGTTTTTCGTATGCTTCTGCAAAAGCATTTAGGATAGTTTGGAGATCATCCTCTGAATGTGCGGAGACCACATTATCATCAGCATACTGAAGTTCCACAACGGAGGTTGTAATTACCTTACTTTTTGCTTTCAGCCTGCTGAGATTAAAAAGCTTTCCATCTGTTCGATATATAATTCCCACACCGGTGGGAAGTTTCCCCTTGACAAGATGTAAAACCATGGCGATGAAAATGGCAAATAATGTTGGGGCGATAACACATCCCTGTTTAACACCTGATCCCACTTTAAATGGAGCACCATGAGAGCCGTTGTTGTCCAAAACCGTTGCCGTCATGTTGTCATGGAGAAGTCGCAAGATATTCACAAATTTATTGGGGCATCCAATTTTCATCCAATAAAATACTTTCTGGTTATTATTGTATACTGAAGACAAGATCACCATTGTGGGGAAACTTGTTGGAACAAGCACATTTTCAGTAGGTGCTGAAAACCGAGAAGGGTTGGCGCCGCCCTGTCTAATGTGTGCTGGTAGGTTATTCTAGAGAATGGGTGCTATGATACTGAAGGCCCTATTCCAAACCATCATGGACCAGACCTCCAAAATCTTAGGCACCACCAGGAGGGCATCTTCTCATGAGCACAAGAACTGAACAGGCAGGTGGGGGATCAGGTGATCTTTTAAGTACATATCCAGAACAGGATAGATTTCTATCCTGCTTTTCCATCAGTTGGCCCAGGCCCAGGTATACATGATCCTAAAGATACTCTGCCCACCAGTGGAACTATCTATATCCATGCAATCCTGCACTTGTAGGTTATAGTATACTATTGGTATAGAATTACTACTGACACATAGAATACAGCATTGGTGATGACATAAACTCTGTGGATAATGCCAGCACATGCATTTCATCACGTTAGCACTTGACTGAATTCTAGCTACCCTGAAGTTATGGACACTTTTAGCTGTCACTTTATTAGAGCTAGATATTGCACTGTGACTGGGATTTGAGACCTGTAGAGTATTTTACTTTCTCCTGGGATGTTGGTCTGACCTACCGTAAGATTGAAGTTAAATATGTAGCCAGTTTCTGAGATACTTAATTAAAGCTATCCCCTTAGGATTCCCCATGTTTATATCTTGCATTTAGAGCTCAAATATATTTTTATGAAAATCTCTAAATTGCATTACTTCCTTGGAGGTATACAAATCTGTGTACTGTATTTTGGCATTAAATTATTTTCTAAGCCAGCAACAGAGCAATCCTAAAGGAAGAGGGGTGATTCTGTAATGGAGAAACCCCCACCTCCAAACCTAATGATTAGGGAAATAAGCATGCCAGCTTCAGGCCTAGAGTACCTTTCCAGCCTTTCCAAGGCCTCACTGATCCACCCACCCACCACAAAATAAACACCCCATTTTTGGCCCCACTGCCTTTGAAGCACTATGGGTGCTAGAGCAATGAAAATGGAGTTTTCCATTGCAGCACCATGGAGGTCTCCAGTGGCAGACTTCCCTCTCTGCCTGTGGACCTTTCCCTCAACCTGCAGAGAGTGGGATTCACACAACAACCAATGGCTCCTCTGCTGCTCTCCCCAAGAGCTTGGGACTGCTCCCTAAAAGACATACAGTCATGCCTTGGATTGAGAGCATAATTTGTTCCAGAAATGTGCTTGTAATCCAAAACACTCTTATATCAAAACGAAATCCCCCCCAAAAAAATTTGTACAGAGATTTTTAGTTTAAGCCGCACTACAGTACTTGTATTGCAAGACGTCGCTTGTATATCAAGTCAAAAATAAATAAATAAATATTTAAAAATGTGCAACGCTCTCAAACCAAGTTACTTGCAATCCAAGGTATTACTGTATGTATTTATGACATTTATTTACTGATTTATCATAACCTTTTTCCAAAGCAGTGGTGAACATGGGGTTACCCCATTTGTTTACATCAGATTTCTTTTTGTGTAAATATAAGGTTGTGCTGCAATACAACTAAATATTTACTTATTTTAAATAGTATTTATTTATTTATTATATTTATACCCCGCCTTTTTTCCTGCAAGGAACTCAAGGCGGCTTACATAACCGTCGTCCTCCTCTCCATTTTATCCTCACAACAACCCTGTGAGGTAGGTTAGCCTGAGAGTCAGTGACTGGCCCAAAGTCACCCAGTGAGTTTCATGGCTGAGTGGAGACTCGAACCCGGATCTCCCGAGTCCCAGTCCAACACTGTATTTACTATTATATATTAAATTTATATTCCCACCTTTTTTTTCCTCTTGCAAGGAGCCCAAGGCGGCTTAAGTGGTCCTCCTCCTCTCCATTTTATCCTCACAACAATCCTGCCAGGTACATTAGGCTGAGAGTCACTGGCTGGCCAAAAGTTACCCAGTGAGCTTCATGGTCAAGTGGGGACGAGAACCTGGATCTCCTGAGTCCCAGTCCAACACTCCAACCACTAAACTACACTGGCTCTAGATGGGTTTGCCATGATCATGCTGCAGTCTGCCACATGGGATTTCATAAATACAATTGCTAATTGCAATTTCTATAACAGAATTACACCAGTACCTACATTTATGCTCAATTTATGTAGAATAACACAGGAATTATAGGCAGTTTATGGTGTCCAAAATATGAAAAATAAAAATAAAAATGGATACAAATGTGTTTTCAGAGAAAATTATTATTATTAAGACAGGATGGCAAAATTGAGTAAAATAACACCTTTATTAGGACCAGTCAGTGTTTAGCTCATTGAAGTATGTGGACTGTTCCTCTGTTATGTAAAATAGATAAAGCAGAGTTGAATAAAACAGGAATGTTCACATCCTGCATTGTGAAAATTGGTTCATTGGTAATAAAAGGTATTTTACTAATCCTGTGAATTTTGTGCTAATGCAGTAACACAGCCACCTCTTTTTAATCTACAGAACAGTGGGTGAGATCCAGACTTAGCTGTAAGAGTAGACCCATTTAAATCAATGGGATGTAAATTAGTCATGACTAACTTAAGTTAGGGTACACAATCCTATGCATGTTTAGACAGGAAAAAAAAGGTCTACAACAACTCCCAGCATGCCCCAGCCAGCCATGTAGAGTCTACTCTAATTATGATTGCCTGGATCCAGCTCACTATCCAGAAAGTAACAGGTAATAATCTGTAGGCACATGATGCGGGTTTGTTGTTGTTGTTCTAAAGCTAACTAGGTCTGAATGAACCAGAAAGCTGCGTTGATGGGAAACTGTCTTGGTTGGAGCCAGGGCTTTTTTTCTGGTGGAACTCACCGGAACTGAGTTCCAGCACCTTTTCTTCTATTAATTACATTACAATTTAATCGCCATCTACTCCCGAGGAAATGTAATCCAAGAGTTCCGGTACCTTTTTCTTTAGAAAAAAAGCACTGGTTGGAGCCATATGTAAACAACGTGGCTCTTTGTGGAAATAGAGAGATTTAAGAGGTGGGGGAATCCATTAAAGCCATTCTTTTTCTGGGCAGAATGCAGGCACCTTTGTGAGGTGCTCAAGGTCAGAGCAGCAATTGCCAAAGTCAAGAGTCCATTTTCACTTTTGTTTTGAAAAATCTGAAGGGGGGGGTATTTTTATTTGGCAAGTTGTGGATCTTTGCAGAGTGTGAATGGGAGATGTGATTTAGCAGACCCTCAGTCACTCATGGCTGCTGCAGCTGTTCAAAAAAGGACAGTGAATAAAGGACATTTTAAGAGAGGAAGAGAAAGAAGCGGGGTGGGGGTGCGGCTGGTTCCTTAATGGCCCTGTCATTCAGCTTGCCTTGTGTATTAGTTTCCTTGAACAATATGTCACCACTTGTGATTGTCAGTCACCATAGATTCTTGACCACACTCCAATATACATCCATAGTCAACTCTCTAATGCACTTGAGAATGTATTTTATAATCATGCAGTGGAACAAACCTCTCTCTCTCTCTCTCTTTCTCTCTCTGTCTTATCTGTTCCTTATGCCTATGCAATCCCTGTCGGAAGCATGATATCAAGAGCTAGAGGGAGGAAAACCTCACCGCTTATGTTAAAATTAGCATTAAAAAAAAAAAGAAAAGAACTGATAAGCTAGGAACACAGAGAGCTACAATTATGTAATGCTGCAGGACACAAAGTGCTTTAATACATCACATCATTTTCACATTCACAGTAACTAGGGTGTCTCTGTGTCCAGTTTTGCAGAGGTTTGAACAGTCCTCTATTTGAAGGGCTGCCCAGTCCAAGTCCAGTTTAAAGATGAAAGAGCCATAAGAAAGGAGAGTGAATTGGGGGGCCTTAAACTTGCCCACCAACCACTAGCTCCTAAGGAGGCCCACGGGGCCCCTGTTCACAGTCTTCCTCACTGGTGAGATGCATTGTATTCCTCTCTAAATTACTGTATATTAATTATTTCTAAATTTGCATCTACGCGTATAAATTGACTTATGTAATTTTTATGCACATTGGTATCTTCTTTTGCCCTCATTTGGGGTGATTCATTTCCTGTTCTTTGGCTATGCTTAAGTGGCCACCCTAACCGTAACTCTGTAAAGCAGGGGTGGACAACTTTCAGGGGTTGGGGGTGGCATTGCCTGCCCAGACCCTAGTGGTGGCCACACCGCTTCTCCAACTTGCCCCAACATTGTGCCACTGAAATGCAGCGGCGTGATAACTGGGAGGGAAAAAGCCGTTAAAAGAAAAATTTGACACCGAATTTTGGTGACGCACCAGAGGTGGCTGCAAAAGTGGTCTATTCTGCTTTAAAATAGCCCCCTTTTGCTGATTAGACTCAGACTTAGTAAAATACATCCTACCACAGTTAGCTGTGCGAGATAAGACAAGAGCACAAGTGAAACGAGAGGGAAAGTTGCGTTGACACATAGGGATTGCAATAGGCCCTATGGCATAGGGTTCGAGCGAGCCTTGTTTCCCATGATCCTCAGGGCGCTTGTGTGTGCAACATGCCAAGTCATTACACAGATTGGGAGATCGGTGCGCACTTATCTTATCCCCAGCCAGCCCTCCTTGGGCAGATTCTAGTATTGTGGGTGTGTGCATGCACCAAGAGTAGTGAGGGGAAATTGGGCTTCAATTGAGTCCCGTGTGCTGCCTTCCATATGTAGTTTCTCGGCTGAACTGGCTCTAGTATGAACTATGCCCTAATATTTGTGAAATTGTTAAAAGGTTATGCCTGCTATAGTAATATAATCATATATTATCTGGAACGATACCCTGACTGACTCCTGAGCAGGCTAAAGTTTAGGCCCTCCCCAGAAAATCACTTAGATCCTAACTTTCATTCCATGATCTGAAGGAGAGTTGTGCTCATGGAAGGATACATTTGTGAGTGCCACTCTCCTCCCATGTTAGAAGCTCCTTCTGATCATGCAGCAAAAAGTTAGGATCCAAGCCATTATTTTTAAGAAACTGATTGAGCATCATATATTCATTGATGCTGCAATCTTACACATGACCACTCAGAAGTAAGTCCCACTGAGTTCAGTGGGGTTTACTCCCAGGTAAGTGGGTACAGGATTGCTGCTTAGTCATCTGTTAAAAAATGATGCACTTGCTGGGGAGCATTATCATTTGCATAGCAACCAAATATTGTAGTTTGAGCACTAGGAAAGTGTGGAGTTGGAGTCACAGTTTGCCGTGCTCCAAATTTCTAAATTTAGGATGAAAAGATTTCCTTTATGTTAGGAGTTTCTCCTTTAATAAAAAAAAATGAACAATATGAAAAGATTCTTGTATCAGATGGCAGAGATAAATCAGATAAATGCACCAGAGCTATGCATTTAGAGCTATGCATTTAGAGCTATGCTGTTAGAAATCCCCAATACATCAGAAACATGGCCAATAAAGCAAACATGTCTGTTGTCAATTAATATGGTCCAAATTAAACATAATAGACTGGATCCAGACTAGGTTAATTGAACATAGCTCCCACTGAAATCAGTGGGGACTTAAGTTATGACTAAGAATGTAATCCTACTCCCTGCCCAATGTTGATGGATAGGGTTAGGATGGTGCATTGGTACCTCTCTGCCAAGGAGCACCACCAGTGGAGAGCTCTGTGCTGAAGCAGAGGTTCCCACTGTACCTGGGAGTAATGGTATCTAACAACATATCAGAAGACCAAGGCAACTATAACTTCATCCTCCTCTAATTATTTCTCCCCCCCCCGGTAACCAGCATTTAACCTGGTTATACACATTACTATAATACTGTATAGTAATGTGGGCATTGCATTTTATTAGCATTAACCTTGATTTTGGGCAACCCAAACTGAAAATGTATGAAAATCTAATCCTAGTTATTTTAAGTCCTACAACTCCCAGAATGTTAGGAGTTAAGGACTTTCTTCTGTCTAAACTGCATAGGATTGCATCCTTAATTGGGTTTTTAAAAAGTTGTAGCAATAACAATAGAAATGGGGGGGGGGGAAAGCTATTACTTTATTGTAACTCACACACCAGTTTTGTATCGTGAAAAATAATATTTTGAGTTCAAAAACTTTTTAGAACTAAGATTGTTTCAGAGATGTATGTATGCATTTATTTATTTATTTATTTATTGGGGGGGGGGGATGCCTAGGGTGACTGGGTATTAGAAAGCACACTGCGGGGAAAAATATCTTCACTTCATTGCAGTTTGACTCTTGCAACTTAGCTTTGGTTTTAAATATTTAAAATATTTAACTGATGCATTTTTTTTGTATTTATTATGATGTATTTTAATCTCTGATTTTGTAACCACTTAGGGCACAATCCTATGCATGTTTAGACAGAAAAAAGTCCTACAACTCCCAGCATTCCCCAGCCAGCATGCATAGGATCGCACCCTTAGAGATATCTTTAGATATGGTAAGCAGTGTATAAATTAATTAAATAGCAGCAGCAGCAGCAACAACAACAACAACAACAACAACAACAACTGTACCAAATTCTCATGAGCAAACATTTTCAGCATGATAATTGTGTTTTTGAAGGGCACTAAATGCTGCTCACATCCCAAATTTTATCATGCTTTTGTTCATGGCTGTTCACAGCTACTGTGTTCCCCCTCTCTGCTGTTCCTTCGAAGCATTTTTCCTACTTTTTCTTCACTACACAATATCAGCCAATAAGGGGTCACATAGTAAATATCATGATATCATGTATTCAATCAGATATGCCATTGTGGCAACATCACTGAGGGCAAAAGAAGCCAATTAAGAGTGAGAGCAACGCTTCCAGTATTACCTTGCCCTCACTCTGAATGGACAGGGAGACTATGATAGTAGATTGAATAGGTGACATGAGCCTGGGCCACTGCCAGACATTTTCTGTCCTGGCTGCTACCCTGTGGCAGCTTCTCTTTCCGTGTCTTCACCCCATATTTCCTGTACCATCCATCTCCCAGTGAGATGGTGCCATCCCCATGAACACGTCTAGCCACTTTCAAGGCCTCCACAAATTCCTGAAGAACACGACAGGTGCTTTTTGCAAGGGGAGAAAATGGTCACAAAAAGCACCACACACATTTCAGCTCTGCCCTGATTCTAAATTCCACTGTGTCTAATGTTTAGACTTACTAATCATTGAACTATTATGCCAGTGTAGTGACTAGTTAAACTGATACTTCTTTATCTTCTTCCCTCATGTCATTCCCACCCTGCTTCAGGCCTGGTTCTCTCCCATTTCCATTTTTTCTTTCTGACTTACTTAGGCTGTGAGCCCATTTGCTTGTAGATTTAACTTCACCCTGGTTCTCATGTTACTTTTCAACCTGACAGTCAGAGCAAGGTGATTTTACTAGGTCAATTTTCCCATGGCGAGTACCGTATTTCATTAGAAAGAGCCCTCATGTGGTCAACACTGGTATTTTACCATGTTATTTTACAACATGAGGTCAAACTTTTCAAAGGTAGTTTTCTGAAGGTAAATTGTGCTCCTCGTGGATTATATATTCTGAAATCTGTTAATTGTTATTTTAAAGTCATTTGTTGCTTAAAAGCTTTTGGGCACATGGTGGGCATGATACACGTGCACAATCTTGTTTTTGTGTGTGCTTGTTTCTTGTAAACTGCCCAGAGAACCTGATGTCATAGGGAGGCAGCCAGTGTTGTAAGTAAGTAAGTAAATAATAAATACTGTATAGTATTCAAATGCTAATTCTGATCATCCTGTTTGACAATCACCACAAGGAGTATTCTTCCACATATGTTTGTGCTATGAGTCAGAAGGAGTGGGAGGAGTCAAGCAGTCCCATTTCATATGTCAACGGTGAAGCCTTTTAGACAGTACCGATGCCACTACCGCCAGCAATTAGGGCTTTAAAGCTGCAATCCTGTACCTGCTTACCTGGGAGTAAGCTCCACTGAACTCAAAGGAACTTACCTGAGTAGATTTGTATAGCAGGGGTGTACAACCTAAGTAGATGCGTATAGCCGGAGTGTACAACGAAGGCCTTAACTGTACCCACATGACCCCTCCCCCCCCAACAATTTCATGCCAGTAGTACTTTTGCTACCATCTCTTCCGGGCTTGGTTATGTGTGTGAGTGAGGGTTTTTTCTTTGTTTGATTCTTTTAGAAATATTAATGAATCCATTAGTAGTTTGATGAGGTACATGTCATAAGAACATAGGAAGAGCCATGCTGGATCAGACCAAGGGTCCATCTAGTCCAGCATTCTGTTCACACAGAGGCCAGCCAGCTGCCCACGGGAAACCCACAGGCAGGACATGAGTGCAACAGCAGCCTCCCGCCCATGTTCCCCAGCAACTGGTGTACATAGGCATACTGCCTCTGATACTGGATGTCTACCGGCTTAAGTCCTTTAAACTCAATGGCGTTTCAACTTAAGTAATGATGCACTAACAAGTAACTACTTAGGATAAGATACCATCACAGCCGGTACCAGCCAACCTTAATACTTGACAGTTTGAATGGAACTGCAGCTAGCATGCAGTATAGTGGCACAAGTTTACATATGCACCATAGTAGGTACATATGTGATGGGGTGTCGATCATTTATCCACAGAATGCAACTCTCCACAAAATTTAAAGTTATCACAGACACCCCATCTGTTGAAGCACATTGCACTCATTATGTAAATGTTTCCTGACTTTCCTGTATAGGGAAAATTACCAACAAATGAGGCTGTTGTACAATATCAGAATGATGTGGAGAACACTTCTTTGCTAGTGTTTCATAAAATATATTAAGCTGGAAGCACATTCTGAGAATTCTAAATGCTTTGACACATTTGTGTAAAAAAAATAATTCCAAAAACCTTAAAGACTGCATTTGAAGATATTAAAACTGATGATTTCACTGCTAAAATGATTATATGTGTAATTTTTGAATGTATAATTAACCCAGTGATTTATATGAATATTTTAGCTTTAAAAGAGCATTGGAGAAAAATGTTTTCAAATCAAGTTGTCATTTTTTACGCAGTACATTCACTCTAAGAAGTAGTTAGGTGTTATTACCAACTAACAGTACACAATTTACAGTGCAATGCTACCACAGGTTACACTGCCTTGATGAGGATAGGATTGTTTCTAGCACTGAGCTGATAGATTTCCTTGGCAAACCTTAGGAGCAAAATCGGGAGAGGAGTGTTGGGTTGCAAAATAACCCCCTTCCCAATCCAACCGTGCCTTACAGTTTTCTGCTTCTGTAGTTTTTTTTTCCACAATCACTCAGGACTGCACAGAAAGAGGAACAGACTCATTATTATATTGCCTGTGCAATCTGCCAACTTGTCCTTTTTCAAGGTTGGGACAGCAGCCTGGGCTCGTAGGGATGTATGAAAATTTCTTTTCTCCTCGCAGAACAGTCAAACAAGCCCCGAATGCAGGCACAAGCAGCAGAACGTGTTCTCCGGAAAAGTTCACAAATTTTGAGCACATAATCATGTTCGAAAAATTCACATTTTTTAAATCAAACAAATAGATCACAATTGTGCAATTTTAAAATTGCACAATTTCACACTTAATCTATGGGGGAAGTTGTGCAACGTTGGAAAATATGCAAATTTTGGTGCAATTTTTCCATTTGATCATGTTCGATTTGCACAAGTTTCCTGTGCATGCAGTTGAACAGAGATCGCAAATGACCGCAGTAAACAAGAGGACAAAAACATCAAGCTGATTTTCGGAGAGTCTGTGTGAATGTGAATATCACTTATTCATCCCTCCCTAGTCTGAGGTGAGCTGGGAACCAGGAACCATAGGACAAAGCCAGCAGTCAGAATCAAAGAGTAAGTCACAAACCAGGAGACGGGGTTGAGAAGCAAGGCAGAAATCAGGCCTGAAAAGCAAGTCAGGAGAAACCAGGATGCAGGATCGAAGAACAACCTAGGAACCAAGGAACACTCTGGAGCTCAATTGGACCGGAGGCCCTTTTATGCTCCTTCTGTCTGGAAGGATCCAATTGCCACCCTGGGTAAGCAGAGTCACTCTCCAGGGCCTGAAGGAACTTCTCTAAGAAGTAGCCAGCCATCGTTCAATGACTCACCACTTGGGGCAGCTCTCCACCGATTCAGCAGATTCTCCTCTCTTCCTGTGCACTTTGCTCTGGTGGCTCACAGGAAGAGAGAGAGCAGGAGAGACTAATGTTGAATACAGCCCTACATCCTTTAATTAACTCCAAAAATTGCACCAAACTAGTGGAGAGATCTTGTGATGATGTTACAGCTACAATCTTTTGGAAGTATCCCACCCCAATCTCCCTGGAAGACTAACTCTGTAGCACATACAGAATTAAATCTAGTCAGTGTTTTCCTTCATAGTATGCATGTGTGCAGTGCATGTATGTATGTATGCATATGTTTTAATTATTTATATCCCCCCTTTCAGGATACAAATCCTTTCAAAAGTGGCTTACAAGTGACATCAAAATATATATTAATCAAACCACAACGAACAATATGAATACGTAAAAAATTATCAAGATCCTTTCCATAGGGCAGCTGGTGGTAGATAGAACTGTGTGCCGTGGTGGTGGATGGGTGGTGGTTAAGGGAAAGTCCACCTGCATCAGGTGCTGACGTCTTCCTCAACATCTTCCCTCTAGAAGCCATTTCTAGTTGGTACAATTCAGATATAAGCTGGCAGATCCTGAGCAAACCTCAGCAACTTCAGAACACGTCAGTCTAGACTAGACATTACCAAGAGACATTTTTGGAAGCAAACTTGCTCAACATGCCTCTTTGTATTGTTTACTCAGGCTTTTGTAGAACATCACTTTTGTTTGTTTAAGCTGTAAGGCTTGACAAGTAAAACAACAACAAAAAAGACCCTCTTTTCGTCTCCACCAGTGGAATGCCCTGCAGCAGTTATGTTCTCCTGCAAAGCCAAAGTGGTCTGGTCTACACATGCAGCAGAATGAGGTGGTGAAGTTCTGAGGTAGTAGAAAGGACTATACCATTTGAGACTGAGGGTGGTGGAATCACATTTATTGATGTTGCCTGACATTTACATATAAACAAAGCTTCCTGCAGCTCAAATAGGAGTACAATGGGAAGAAGGCTTGGCCAGAACTACTTTCCTTGCTGTGCTATGGTTTTACTTGCCAGTAGTGTGTAAAAATGACACTCCTGCCTGAATTGGTATAATCTTTTCTACCATCTTGGGATGCTTCCATCTCATTCCGCTGCATGGCTGGTGTCCAAACACAGGGCGACAACTTTATGAGCCCAAACGTTACTGCCTTCACTGGTTTGGGACCAAGAATATTCAAATCTTGAATTCTCCTGTCTTGGCATATCATGACTTGCCTCTCGGAAACATGGTAGTATAAAACATTTGAATGAAAGGCGCATACAGGGTTTGGAAAATAGAAATACATGCAACTCTAGAACTGTGGGACGAGTTTAGTTTCTTGCATCCCCTTTCCCTGTTATTACTGATTTTCTTTTTTTAAAAATTCAGGTAACAGTATATCTTCTGATAAGACTATTTTTGTTTAAATGTTGTAGATGATAAAGCTACCAGTTGGAGCTTGGTTCAGGACTGCCTAGGAGGACTCAGCACACTCTGGCTGATAATTCACTTTGCCACTGCACTATTTTATCTGTGGCTGCTAGAAGTGCAATTATTTCTTTGTGTATACTCTGAGCCCAGACCATTTTGTCAGCTGTGCCACTGCAATCAGGACAATATGGGAGCATATACCTGCTCAGCAGCAAGGGAATTGCCCTTGACATGGATCCATGGAGATCTAGCTGCTAGTGCTTGTACCTGAAAGAGGCAGAAATGAGCTGGTACTTACTTTCTAGTAATATTGAGCCAAGCATCCCTTATTCCCTCCGGGAAACACTTTGCTCCTTAAAGTAAGACTCGGCTCCAGCTGGGAAATACAAGCCTTAACAACTGTTTGTGTATGCTTTCAGACCCTCGTCTGCACTCAAAATCAATGGCTTGGTATAAAGAACATCAGCCTGATCTTATATACACTGAATACCAAGAGGCCTAAATGACCGCCAGGGATGGCAAAGCACGACGGGCACCCAGTTTTCTTCCTACTTGTCTTTAAAGAGGGGCTGGGAGCCTTCCTAGTGATATTTCTACCCATATGGAATTCTGGGTGCTGACTGCAGTTCATTCAGCATGGCAGCCCCATGTGCTCACAGTCACAAGCTCTTCCCCATCTTAGGTGGCAATAAGAATCCTGCGCATATTTGGGGCTCTGGATTTCAGCCGCTTTCTCCATGGTCAGATTTTGCAAGGGCAGGGGTACACAACCTTTTTTGGCCCCAAGGGCCACATCCAGTTTTTCTGGGGATGGGGGGCGCGATACACACACAGACACACACTGGGGTGGGATGGGGGAGGCACACACGCGGCAGAGCTTCCCAGATTGCTGCTTCTGTGCTGCTACTGACGACACGAAAGCAGCAATCCATGTGGGGACACTGAGGGGGAGGAGGCTAAAGCTTTCTCCCCCTCAGCCCCAGTGAGCCCAATGAGCATCACTGCTTTTGCATCACTAGTGGAACCAGAAGCAGCGATACTGGCTTAGCTCCTTGCTTCTCCTCCTCCTCCTCCTCCTCCTGAGTTCATGAGCATTGCTGTTTTTGCTCCACTGCTAGCCGCAGCGGTCCCAACTGCTCTGAGGTTAGTGAGGGAGGATGTGGCCTTCTCCCTACCCCAGTGACCCTGACCAAATGACCCTGACCCAACCTTTGCCTTACTGCTGTCATTAGCAGCAGCAGCAAAGCAGCGATCTGGGCTGATCTCTGCCTTACCGCCATGGTTCTCAGCATGTCGTTGCACTTTTTATGGTGGTGGCAGTTTTCATTCTTGGCAGCTTGGGGGTCTTAGAGGGCTGCCAAAAAGGGCTTGGGGGGGCACCCGGGCCTGTGGGCCATGAGTTGTGCACATGAGTTGTGCTAGGGTAAATTTATCTGTAATGTATTTAAAAATCAGGCCCACACAGTCCATTTTGAGGGATCAGTTTAAAATCTTCTGTGCAACCTCAAAAATACAGTGTCTTCTTTTTTCATCATTGTTCTTTTTTGTTTTTCCAGTAGGGGGTTTCCATAATTGGCTGTTTGTAATTCAAAAAGAGCTCAAAGGTCCCTTATTGCAAGACTTTCCAAAGAAATCTATTTTTAAATGCCAGCATATCACCTCTCTTTTCAACCTCAGAAAGACCTACCAGTCTCAGATTTGATCTTTTTGCTTTGTCTTCCAGAGCTACACATTCTCATGAGTCTTTACAACACAAGTTTGATTCCAGGGAGTTTGACCTTATTATGTTGCTTCCCCCCCCCCCCTTATCCGAAGTATCACCATCAACTTTCCTCCTCAGAAAGGGTTTGGGATCTATCTTATGCACTAAGTTTAGTCATCCCTCCTCCTCCTCCTCTTGTAATCTATTTTGAAAAACTACAGCAAAGCAAAATAAAAAATACAAAAATTCTATAAGGCAGGACAGAACCATGAGGGCCAAACTAGTCACCATCTTTCCCCCCATCCAGCCCCTTGCAACTGCACAGTACATCCATATCAATCCAGCCCCATCCTGCATTTGATTGATTGATCTGATTTGTACCCCGCCTTTTTTACCAAGAAAATGGCACTCAAGGTGGCTTTGGTATAGTCCCAGACTTAGATCCATAGAGACCTATCACCTATAGCAAGCATGATCTTATCCCAGGGTATCAGATGAAAATGAGGTGTAAGAGCTCCTCAGGGTTACCAGAGCAGAGACCTTTAGAGCTGGGGAGCAAAACAATGTTGTGGTGGGGGCTGGATTGCAGGCCCATTGCAAGCTGAATGATGTCAGTGGGCATGACCACACCCACCAACATCATCACCCCACCTTGTCCAGTTTAGCCTTTCTCTGTGCTGGGAGAGGCACAAAGTTCTGTGCCTCTCCCAGCATGGAGAAAGGGTCTTGGCTGGTGGCTGGCAGCCCCAGGGGGGCACTGTGTGCTGCACAAAGTGACTCAGCCGCATCCCCACTGTTATCTCCAATCTGAGGTTGGAGATAACAGTGGGGATTCTCCAGGGGGTAGAGCTTGGAGGCCCTGTAGCCTGTAAGAACCCCAGGAGGCTCCATGGACCAGATTGGGAAGCCCAGTGGGCCAGATAAGGCCTGCAGGTTAGGAATTCTGTAGCGGTTTGATCCATTGGTGAGAAGGGTCCATGCCCAGAGGGGTGATTACCAGACCAGAACTGTTCCTTCTGAGGCTAATGCTGACCAACCCCCCCCAACCCTCACAGGGGTTACTGATTACAGCATGACCACTCAAGTCAACTTTGGAAACAAGGAGAAGCACTTCCCTTCCTTGTGGATGGCCTTGCTCCTTTCCATTGTTCTGTACAGGTTCCAGACTTGCTGGTTTGAATGGAGAAAGGGAGAAATTCCTGAGTACCTCCATACAGTGAATAGTGAATTATCACTCCCCTGGGGACAAGCAGTAACACATTGGAAGAATGACAGGAGCCAAAGGTAAATGCAGAGCCTTTGATTGGAGAAGGTGTGGACTGAGTGGACTGACTAGAGCCTGACTGAAAGAATGTGTATATGATGGCCTCTCCTTCAAGGAAGGAAGCAAGCAAGCTGAAGGTATGAAGTGGGACTGTACTGGAAGCAAACAGGAGGTATGAAGTGGGATATAGAAGTAATGCAAGCCTCAAGTCAGCTGGAAAGGAAATCTTGAACTGTGCTGATTGCACTCTGGAGGGAAGTAGCTGCAGCTGGCACATATGCAAGAGGGCTGTGCACAGACAAAAAGATTCAGAACCTGCCTCGTTGGCTGATACACACACACACACACACACACACACTGTTCAGGACAACCTGAGTTCAAACCCATGATTTTGGACATTGTCACATCTAGATAAATTAAGAGACAACCAGCTTATCAAGTGGTTACACATACAGGGCAGTAAGGTAATACTAGGCAAATGCTTATCTCTACTCATCCACTCTACTTGTGGAAGTAGAGGAAGCCACTGGTGAGGATCAGGGATCAGCCTCAGTTTATCTGATAATACAATGAGATGCATGTTTAAACATTGACCTGGTTTACACGACATGGCAGTAATTTCTGGGTTGTTTAGCTCAGGAATTGCTGGGGCCGAGCAAAACGATGAGTGCACTGCTTCTTGTGCACTCATCATTTCTGTTTTCAATTGCCCATGGTTTGTTGTTGGGTTAGCTGTGGGTTACTTGACCCATAAACAATCCAGAGTTTCCAGGTTCACGTGTCACAAAACAACCTGGGGGCATTCCTGGGTTGTTAATTAAAAGTGGAAAGAACAAGCATGTGGCTTGCATGCTTTGCTCATCCCTGCAATTCCTGGATTAAACAACCCAGGAATTGCCACCGTGATGTGCAAACCAGGTTATTGAGCTTGAGATTAAAATAGAGGTAAATAGCACATACACTTACAAAGTTTAGAGAAAGAAATGGAGGTAAATATCAGTAACTTCACCATGTCTCCCATTGCAGGTGGGTTGTGTGTATTCCTTAAACATATCTGTTTTCAACAGTGCTCGTCTTTGAAATCCTGAATTATATTTGTTGTTCTAAATTATTAGCTTTCATGATTGTGGATATACGCTTCAGTGACAAAGTGCCTTTGCAAATAAAGCAATTCCTAAATGATCTTTTCATATGCCATTATTTCTAAGTTCATCTTTTTGTTCTGAGAACCTATTTCATAATTTTTTATGAAGCACCATGTATGGTGTGTCTTTGTCATCTGCATCATCACATGCAGTATTTATACAAAGTATATGCAGCTATGTTTGAATATCTTTTTAAAAACCCATATTGCTAAGGTGGGGGAAGGGAGAACACCTTTCTAGCTCATGACACATCTCTTAGGTATCCTAGTTCTAAGTTGTCAAATGTTGCTTTGTAATATTCTTGATCTATCCTGATGCTTCAACTTCATTCATGAGGGATGAGGCTGCACTTCTTCCTTTGGAGTATGTAGAGTTTTTGCATACTAATTTGACTGCATCACACCAAAGGGACCTATTAACCTACTCCTGTTCATCATGCAGCATTCTAACGGTAAACTGCTTTTAAACTCTATTCCTTACTGTAGCTGACAAATGAAGATACCTATGGAAGCGCTAAACAAGTCCCTTTATTTCCACAGAGTTTTCTGCATTTCTGTCCCTATGTTCCCAGACATTCACACAAAGCCTGTTAATGCCTTGGATGCCCTTGCTTTTTTGAACAACCTGTCCTTGTAATTGTCAGGGATGGGGACTCGGACTCGAGGACTCGACTCGTAAGTCGGACTGAGTCCCCCCTCTGACTCGACTTGGACTCGAGTCCCAATATTTTTAATGAGACTCGAGACTCGACTCGGGACTCGAGACCAAGGACTCGTCAACATCCCTGGGCTGTGCCAGAAGGAGTTGAGAGAAGTGTGTGATTGCCGGCGAAGATTTTATTTTTTTAAATCATTTTCCTAAAATGGCAACCTTTCAGACATTTTGGGTTTGGCTGCCTCTGCCTGCCTGTTTGGGGTTCCCTGCCTCCTCTGCCTGCCTGGTCTCTTCTTAACCAGTTCCACAGTTTGAATTGTCCAAGACAAACGCCTCTGCCTGCCTGCTTTGGGGTTCCCTGCCTCCTCTGCCTGCCTGGTTATTTTTATTTTGGGTTTGTCTGCCTGGTCTGTTCTTGTCAAAATCAGTTGCAGAGTTTTGAAATAAAAAGGCACACTTGTGCCTAGAATTTATTTAAGCCACACATCTGAAGTAGCCTTATTTTGTTGGGAAAAAAACCCATTGATTTTAATAGGGACTCGTGGAGTCAGCTTTCGGAGTGACTCGTGAGTCACCATTTTGGACCAAGGACTTGGATTCGGAACTCGGGTCCAAAGACTCATGACTCGACTCGTGACTCGAGACCAAGGACTCTTCAACATCCCTATAATTGTTGTCATTTTTTAAAACCCCAATAATATGCAAATAGATGCATATATAGTGAGTGGCCAAGTCATGCATGTTGGCATTTCACATGTACAAATGCATGGACAATATTGCTGACTTTTCTCACACTATGACTTACATTTTCAGTGCTAATTGAACATTATCTAGTCTCCATGAAAAGCTGCAAAGAGCTATGGTGAAACTGCCAAGCTCTTCTTCCACCTTTGCAGTGAGTTAGAGAAGACCCTCCATGAAATGCTGCCAAGAGGATGTGAAACTGACAACAGGGTTCCAACTTCCAGCCTCTGCTCAGTTTCACATATACAGGCAGTCCCCGAATTAAGAACGTCCGACTTACAGACAACCCATACTTAAGAATGGACTTCTGGGTTCCCCGGCGCTGCGTCGTTTATGTAGCATAGTATACTACACAATTTGAGTAATTTACACAATTTCTGTAAATGCCGATTTTAACATATAGAACGCTGTTCTGTTCTGACGTACGTACAAATTCGACTTAAAGACATTCTTAAGAACGGAACTCGTTCGTAACCTGGGGACTACCTGTAAAGGGCTTTCCTGTTCACACTGTACAGGCAAGGGGAAGGTTTGTGGGTTTCACTGCTTCTCTTTGCTGCCTCTGTGCACGATTCTTCAAGCTTGTGCAAGGTTCCTTCCAACTGTATCTCATTTTTTTTCTACTGGGACTAGCATGCACAAGAGTTTTCACATCCAGATTCAAATAAAAGGAGGGTTTGAGTTATTTCTCTTCACCAGCAGAACTGCAGTATCTGCGTTAGAAAGCAAACCTAGTAGACGTCCAGAGCATCTTTAACAACAACATACCAGTTTTTATAATCATGGAGTTACAAGCAATCAGTGGAAGCAATTCCATTTCATAGAAAATGTGAGGAGATGGGTGGAAGAATATCAACCTTTCATTGAAAATGCATCGGTGTAATACTATGTTTGTAGCCCCACTAAACCCCAAAACTCAACTGATCTTTTATGACTAATAAAGAACCTTTGAATGACCATTGCTTTCTATCAGTTGTCCAAAAGTGAGTTATTTCCAACTTCCTCTCAGTGAAAACATATTTGCTAACTTCTCCCTGGCATATTATCCAGGACCAGTTCAAATGGTTATATGATTTGTACATACTTATATAAACTTTCTCAATGTAAGAGCATATTTCCACTAATAACTGTAGATACATGCACATGCTGAGAATTCAATTGGAGAAAGCCCCCTCACAGATCTGTAGTTCCCAGGTTTCCTTGGTGAGAAACAATGTGTATTAAACAGGTTAAACCTAAATCTGTGATGCAAATAATATGACTTAACTCTTCCAGTCCCTGTTGAGAAATCAATGTACGTAAAAGTTAATGGAGAAGGGCAAGCAGTGGATGGAAGCAATTACAGATTCCCTTCGCCTGCACCTTAGCTTAACTTGGCACTGGATTACAAACACAGTTCTGCATTTCAGGGCTCACACTGAAATTAGGAACAAACTCATAGCTTCTAGGAGATGACATGCAACTTCCAATCTCATTAAGCAAATCCTTTATATCTAGAACAGTCACTACAGATATAGCTTCTGAATGTTTGTCATATGCTTCCATACAGATTCTGGATATAGTTTCTCTATAGTGTTTGTATTGTTACAGCTCTTCACTAACTTCATTAATGTGATGGATTTCACAGTAACCAAAAATAAAAGAGATTCATTAATAACAATTTCTGGAAACCTACCTGCAAAGTTTGATACAAGTCAGGGTTTGCAATGAAAACACCGAAGAGTCTTGTGGCACCTTAATGACTAACACATTCATTCTGGCATTAGGTTTCATGGACACTGTCCATTACATCAGATGCATGAAGTGTTAACCTCAAATTGGCAGATTCATATACACATGCTGGGGTGGGGGGTGGGGGTGAGGATGCAAACTGTGTCGTCAGAGGGACCTGAAGTGCAAAAGGTGCAGACACTGCTAATTGGCTCAACAGTTGCCATTTACAAAAAGTTGTTGGGTGATGATGATAACACAGACATCGTTGAAATGGCAAGCTAATTAACATATGTAGTGTGATAAAACCAAACCCCAAAAACCTTTGCCCTATTTCAAACCACAGAAAATAGGGTTTGCAGTGGTTCAGCCTCCAACCCAGTTTTCAGTACCAGAATTCAGCTCCGGAACACATGGCAAATATTTCAAAAAGATAGTACCTAAAAGCATATAAAGAACACCTTTTCATTAGCACTGAATTAACAATTCCCATCCCTTTCATCTTTCATATAGCGCTTCATAAAGCCATCCTTATACCACCTTAATTTTAGATTCTCTCAGTCTAGGCAATATGGAGAAAAGTTGGGGAAGCATTAGGGAAACCTCCAGAGCCTTCTGGTATTTGAAATCCAGGACAGTTTCCAAAACAGGGACAGACCTTTGACAAGAGACTCGGAGAATAAATCTTTGCTTGCCAAACCCCTTAGAATAGAAGTTCTCAAGCTGTGGTTCATGGACCACTGGTGGTCTGTAAGCTCCATTCAGGTGGTCAGTGGAAAGGTTGGAGAACAGACAGGAATACTTTTACTTGGCCCTGTACTTGATTTATTTTTCATACTGATGGCGATCAAGGCCATTTTGACCAGGACCAAATTATGGTACAGACTAACAATGCTCTGGCCTAGCACTCATGCTTTTCATAATGTGGTGCTGATGTAGTGTACTAATTTCCCCCCCTTAAAAATGTACTAAAGAGTCCTGTCCTAGGGCCTGTGATTTTCACAATACAGTTGGTGCTGATTTTCCTGATGGTGCCAATGCTGAAGAAAAAAATGTTATTAAAACATGAGTTATGTATGTACTTTGATAAAAAGTTTATTAAGTGTTCTGCCAAGACCTTCAGAAATTTTCAAATGATCCACAAACACAAAAGCTTAAGAACTGCAGTTCTAGAGTGAAACTGAGTAGTTCAATCCAACTGTTCCTTCACCTGTTGGACTACAAGTGATAGTTTAGTCTCAAGTTAGTTGCCCCGAAGCTAATTGAAGCATTGCTTTAGTGATACAAGCTTATTTGATATCCGTGGCTTGATTCCTGGAGCCACTGAAGTGACTGTTTACAATTGGGTGCAGTGCGCAATGTCACAATCCAGCTCTGAATATTTTGCCGATGCAGCAGTCTAAGTTACTGTTATGCCAAAAAGAGCAACCACCATCAGATGCAGTGCAGAAGCCTTGTGCACAGCTGTTGGATAGCACCAATGTGAAAGCATAGCAAGAAGTGGTGGGACTGGATCATCTAGACAAGCTGTCTAGTTGGCTTTGTAATGCTCATTTGGAGGAACACCTTGATTATAAATGTGCCAACAAATTAACAGTGTGGGTAAACAAAGCATTCCTAATTGTCCGAGGGCTAAAGGATGGAAGCCCCCAATTTCAGATTTCCAGCAGGGCAGGAGGAGCAACAGGGTCAATTTGCACCTCTCTGACCTCCTTCACAACATTGCACACTAGATGGGCCTCTGAGCCCATCTAGTTAAGTCGCACTGATGGGGACAGGGACAGGGGGCTGGGAGGCCACTGGATCCAGCAGATCTATATCCCCTCCTTGGCTACTAGTCACATGCCCATCCCTCCCCTTTCCTCCTTTCCCTGAAGTCATGACACCGAACTTGGGTAAGGTAGCCACCAGGGAGTTTTCTGCAGTGGCTTGGAGGGACTTGAGAGACACGTGTGTGTGTGGGAGAAGACGAAGAAATCCACACTCCGTAGTCAGAGCTCTGCCTCTATCCACAGAGGAGGAGATCCGCAGCATCGTATAGTGCCCCAGACTCTGTCTGGGGGCTATAGCATTGCTCTGTAAGTTACAAAAAATAAATTTCCATCAAGCCTCGCATGTCCACAACCACAATGCAATTTCCAGTAAGAAATAAAACACAACCATTTATCAGCTGCACTGAAAGTAGCTGGGGGAGGGGAGGGAAATGAAACAAGAAGGTGTGGCTGTTGAGATCCAGTAAGTGGGAGAATTCTTGTAGAGATATGAAAATGAAGGGCCTCCATATGGGACCCTTTGCCCTCCAACACACAAACATATGAGAATACAGGATTGCTCAGTGCAGTTTGTGTTTCGGTAGGAAAGTAGCAGGGACTAGTACAGCCAGCAAGTCTCGAGTAGGCTTTGGTGGTGTGGTGCAAATAGAAGAGGATGTGGGATACTCATAATATTAAAATCTCTGTTCCTCTGTGAAGCTAACTGGATGGCCATGCACAGGTCAGTATGTCTCAATATGTCTACCTCACAGGTTTGTTGTGAGGATTAATGAAATAAACATCATGTAAAGCACTTTGTTTGTACACTGAAAAGTGCTAGAGAAATTATTACCAGTAATTGACGCATGCATTGCTGAGCACTCAAGTGTCTCCATTCAGTGCTAATGGTTATAATGTGTGTGCTTCCCCTGAGCTGTGGTTAACAATTAAAGTTATGTAGTTATTTATGAATCCTCGAGAGTTTAAGAAGTGGACACTTATGGGTTTAAGAAGCAACACAAGAGTAAGGAGGGCTAGAAAATAATTATTTCAGCATATCAGTAATTACAAAATTGGCATTTCACTCTACAGGCACTGTGAAGAAAGGAAACGAAGGGCTGGGGGGGGGGGAGGCAATTACAAACGCCAAGGCAGTTCTTGCTAGAAATAACTTTGGAGAGAGGTTAATGACAAAAATTTCTTAAACTGTAATACAGGCAGATTGTTGTTGAGAGCGTACTTTTAGAAAACAGTGGGTGGTATCAGTGGAAAATGTGATAACAGGATAGCAATGGGAATTCAATTTGAAAGGAGCTGCTGTATCCTCCATCTGCACTTCTGTTAAAGAAAACCCATTCTAAAAAGGTTGATGGAGCGGAACTTACATTTGTGGAATTCAGAAAATACATTTGGGCAAGGGTCAGATGCCCCTTAGCATGAACACAAAAAGGAAGGATATATTTCCTTCCCACTACAGATAGTGAGAGTATCTGCTAGTATGACACTGATGGTGAATCCATACATATCATCAGTTGGATCTAAAATTATGTTCCACCCCAAAGCACTTTGGCAATATTCTCTTGGGCTTTTTTCCAAGTTGATGTGATATGTTTACAGTTTATTCCACAAGAAATTAATTTTGCATTTTTTTGTGACTACCAGATGTTCAGTTGCAAGGTCTGGAAGAAGCTAGAGGGACATGAATATGGAAGAATGTCACAAACCTTTGCCTCGTTGGTTTCCAGGGTTTCAAAACTCCTTTAGGTAGCATCAATTATTTATTTGTATTTCCTGTGTTCTTTGAGGGCATAGAGGAGTAAAACATTTTTATAAAAAAATTGAGGAAAGAAAACAGAAACATAGAGTATCAAATACTGGAAAGTGTGGCAAAAGATTTTGCTGCAAAGACTGAGAAATAAAAGATGGTAACAACAAATACACAAGAAAAGTTGTCTCTATTTCACACTGAGGAATTTGCTCTGAGATATATGTAAAAATGCCATTAGCCACATACATCATCACAGTAACTGATGGCCATTTCACAAAATGTTAACTTTCCTATATCAAAATCGGTTCCTTGTATGAATTCTCTGTGTACATCACCTCAAATGACAGGCATGTCTGTTTCAAATGTTGGTGGGACATCACCAATAGTGGCTTCTCCAGTGTGTACACATGGTTAGACATAGCTGCAGTTATCACACATAAGGGGATGGAACTGTCTTCTGCAAGAGTGGGATGACCTGGTGGGATGACCCCCATGGCTGGAATACAGCAATTGAAGGGTATAACTTGTTCAAAAGGAACAGAAGCAACAGAAAGGGAGGTGGAGTTGCGTTGTATGTTAAAGATACGTATCTCTGCACAGAGATACAGGAAGAGGAGCTTGGCAGCCCCATTGAGAGCATCTGGGTTAAAATAAAGGGGGCAAAGAATAAAACAAACATGGCGGTTGGAGTCTACTACCGACCACCCAATCAAGGAGAAGATGAGGATGAAACTTTTGAAAAGCAAATTACCATTGTTTCAAGGAGGCATGATGTGGTAGTAATGGGGGACTTCAATTTCCCTGATATCTGTTGGGAGACTTATTCAGCCAAACATGGCCCCTCCATGAAATTCCTGAGTTGTGTTGCTGATAACTTCCTCCCACAGAAAGTGGAGGAAGGAACTAGAGGATCGGCTATCCTTGACCTGATTCTAACCAACAGAGGGGAAAGTGACCATGTTATACTTGAGTTCTTGATTCTAAAGGAAGCAAAAGCTGAGTGTAGCCAAACGCATACCCTGGATTTTAGGAAAGCCAATTTTAACGATAAGTAAGGTCCCATGGCAAGCGACTCTAATAAGAAAAGGAGCCCAGGATGGGTGGGAGTTTTTAAAAAAGGAAATTTTAAAGGCACAATTGCAAACAATTCCAACAAGGAAATAAGGCAGAGGGCAACAGAAGAAGCCAATGTGGCTTCACAATAAACTCAAAGATGACCTGAAAACAAAAAAGGACACGTAAAGGAAGTGGAAGGAAGGACAGGCTACAAGGGAAGAGTACAGGCAGGTAGCACAGAACTGCAGGAATAGTGTCAGGAAGGCTAAAGCTGAGAATGAGCTAAGGTTAGCGAGGGATGCTACAAACAACAAGAAAGCTTTCTTCAGATACATGCACAGTAAAAGACAGAGGAAAGAAATGGTGGTGCAACTACACAATGAGGATAGCAAATTGATAACAGAAGACAAAGAAAAGGCAGAAGTGTTCAATTCCTACTTCGGCTCGGTCTTCTCCCAAAAGAGGGTCTATGACCCCCCTGGCAAACCTGAAGTGCAGACTGAAGGGGCAGGATTGCATTGCAGCTTGAGATTGATAGGCAAATGGTCAAGGAGCAACTGATTACTCTGAACGAGTTTAAATCTCCTGGGCCTGACGAGCTGCATCCTAGAGTAATAAAGGAACTGGCAGAAGAACTCTCAGAACCACTGTCTATTATCTTTGAGAAATCATGGAGGACAGGTGAAGTGCCAGACGACTGGAGGAGGGCAAATGTTGTTCCCATCTTCAAAAAGGGCAAGAAGGAGGAACCTGGGAACTATAGGCCAGTCAGTCTGACATCAATCCCTGGGAAATTTTTGGAGCAGATTATAAAGAAGTCAGTCTGCAAGCACCTTGAAAACAATGCAGTGATTACTAGAAGCTAACATGGATTTGTCAAGAACAAATCCTGCCAGACTAATCTGATCTCATTTTTTGATCGGGTAACCTCCCTTGTGGACTATGGGAATGCTGTGGACATAATATATCTGGACTTCAGCAAAGCTTTCGACAAAGTGCCTCATGATATCCTGATTAGGAAGCTAGCTAAAAATGGGCTAGATGGATGGAACAACTATCAGGTGGATCCACAATTGGCTACAGAATCGGACTCAAAGAGTGCTTATCAATTTTAAATGGGGGATTCGATTATTGATCATTCTATGTATTGTGCCACTAGATGGCACCTCAATTCCCTTCAGCAAGGCCCAAATTAAATTTGACAATGGAGAGGATAGATTTACATTGCTTAGCCATGCAGCATACCATTCAGTCGGTTTATCTTTAAGTATGGGCCAAAACTGATATCGCTTTAAATCTGTATCTAGCAACTATGTCTTTAATTTTTTTATTTATTCTAGAATAGGCACAGGGTTTCTGATCCAGATAAGGCCCAGTAGGGTTAAAGCCCATTCCTCTCATGCTAGGGTCCTGATCCAGATCAGGGCCCCTGTGCCTACTCCAGAGTAAAAAAAATTAAAAATGTAGCCACCAGATATAGATTTAAAGTAATCTCTGTTTTGGCCCTGAGGCTCTCAGCCACAGTGCATGTAGCATTAGTATGTCAGGGATCTATTGTGCCAAGTTGTCATGCTAGATGCATGGTTGTTGAGGACTAGATTTCAGCTTGAGGCTGGCCATACAGAATGCCACATGACATGGGTAAATTCTGAATCGAGATATGCACAATCAAGGGCTGGCCCTACCATTAGGCAGAATGAGGTGATTGCCTCAGGTGGCAGATACTGGGGGGGGGGCAGTAGTGGCAGTCTCCTGGATGTTCCTCCTGAATTCCCCAGCTGTCCCTTCTGTTGGAGAACAGAGCTGTGTATGCTCTGCCAGTCCAGCTGGATTCTATACATGGGATGGGGTTCCATCTTGTCCTTTGTCTCAGGCAACATAATGGCTTGGGCTGACCCTGGCACAATTGACCGGGCAATGGAATGACAGGGGCTTTCTGGTCTGATCCAATGTACAGAGCTGTAAAAAAAAAAAAAAAAATCAACAGAAGGGAGGCAGAAGAATTTGAGGGGAGAGGCAAGAGTGAGGGTGCAATCATCACTGATACACACAGTCTGTCTAAAAGGATAACAAAGACAAGGAGAAGCTGGGCTACACATAAGTGGGAGGGAAAAGATGCAGCAACTGCTCTCCTGATGTACATTTTTACACACCTTTGTTGTCTTTGAGAGGAATGAAACTGGGTTTATTTGCATTATGTGTGAGGCAGTTATGGTTAAAAAAAAAGAGAGAAGAAAAGAAGCAAGATTACAGGATGGTGGACGGCACTAGCAAAGTTTCCCACTGCTACAGGTGTCTGAAGGATCTGAAATGTTGGTTAGTGAGGCGGTGTGTGGGGGAATGGAGTGCCCTGATGGAAGAATCTTCTCACAATAGTGAATTAACTGCCTCAACTGTCAAAAAGAGCTCTTCCAGTACAATGGTGTGATG
Organism: Shinisaurus crocodilurus; assembly: GCA_021292165.1. Taxonomy (NCBI): domain Eukaryota; kingdom Metazoa; phylum Chordata; class Lepidosauria; order Squamata; family Shinisauridae; genus Shinisaurus; species Shinisaurus crocodilurus. Next base: position 102,380,965 of record CM037879.1, on the reverse strand, counting down.
ATCTTGAACACTGCTCAAGCACTTCTCTGCCCTACCAACATTTTCAGCGAATCGGGCTAATGGTGGTGACCCATTTTTTTAGTGGTTCACATTCAAAACCATGTGTGTGTGTCTCCGTGTCAAACACACATTCTCATACACCATTACTTTGTATAATACAAGACTAAATATATGGAAACCTGGCAAGCTTCTCCCTCCCTCCAAGTTTTAACATTAAAAAAACATTAAAACACAAGCTTCAAAGAAGCACCCTTAATTTAAATATCAGAAAGGAGAAAAAATAATTAAGCAATAAAATACCAGCAGGGCAGCTATTACAACATGATAATAATTCCCCTGGGCCTTTTCAGTGGTCTCTAATCCCAACTATAAATAAGATAAAAACAAATACTGAAGCTTTAGTTTTCCAGTCCTTTTCTGTTTTATAATTGTAGGATGCAGGCAAAGGAATACAGTATGGTGAACATTTAAGATAGTCTTCCTCAAAATGAACAGGCCAGCATTGCTGGTCAAAGTGATAACTGGGTTTACTGAAGCTCTTAAAATATATTTCTTTACCTTTCATTATCTTACATTAGATAGAAGCATTCAGAAGACCACAGCCTAACCCTATACATGTATATTTGAAAGTAACTTGAACTAAGTTTAATCGAATTTGCTTCCTAATCAGTGTGCTTAGGATTATAGCCTTACATTCTTTTATTCTGATTTAGTACATCTACTAAATTTTGATTTAGTACATCTACAAAAAAAAGGCCTTCTCTTGAGTCTTGAGCCTTCTTACTATTACACATCCAGATAAGTATCACCACTCTCTAGTGCAGGAGCTCGTCAGGACAGCCCCCATAGCCACGCCCCCAAGGACAGTCCAAAAATGCAGGCAGCTGTATTGATCCATTATATCAGTGGTGCTGAACCTTTTTCAGCCTGAGGGCCAAATTCTATTTTGGAGAAGCTCTCGGGGGCCACATTCCAGTGGTAGGTGGGGCCAATGGCAAAAGGCATGGAGCCAAAAATACCAGTATATTTTAGTATAAAGCTCTTAGTGCCAGTAACTAAGCCTTGGGAGAGGCACCTCAATCTTTTACAATGGGGAAAAAACTGCACAAAAGCTGGGAAACCACAAAGCAATTGGTGGTCAGAGGGAAGGGGGTGGGGCCAGGGGAAGGGGGTTGTTTCAAAGGTGGTGGATTCCACCCCACAGAAACAAACAGACTCTGCTTTATAAACAAGTCTCTAGGTTTTATTTATGCAAAGGCCTCTCTACAGAGCTCTCTCAGGCCGTGGCCTCTTTTCAGTAGTTCAGTTGCCCTCAACTACTTCCCAGCTCCTCCCAGGAAGCACACCCCAACCAGGCCAAATCCAGCAGTTTTTTTGTATTGTTACATCCCTTCTCTTTTGAGGGGGGGAAAAAGCTTTAAAAATTTTAAAAATAAGCTGGAACTTTACACATAGTCTTTCAGGTACGCAGGTCTCTGAATAAGTTGCCCATTTCGAGTATGTCTTGGTTCAGTGATGACATCCTGCAACTGGCATCCTCTTATTCTGCTCCCCTCTAGACTCAGAGTGTGTCCTTGCTGCAGACTCTTCTTCTGCAGTCATCTCCTCTGGACTATCCTCTGGTGTGCCTCTGCCCTGGTCAGCCCATGGCAAGGATTCCCTTCTTGTCTCATCTTGCAGGACCCTCTGCTGGTTACATGCTTGTCCCCCATTCAAATGTATAGCCTCACCTGATTCTTCTGTTGTTTTCTTTAGATATCGTCTGTTATGTCATCCGTTATTCCTTGTCTGCCCAGCTAAATGAATCCAGACCTACTTTTGCCCAAGGTCTCTCTGGAATGTCTTCAGTTGATCTTTCATTCCTGGCCAGTAGACTCTTTCCTTGACCCATCATAGACACCCTTTAAGTCCCAGATGTGATAAATACACTTTGTGCATGATTTTTGTCTGAAGGGCTTCTGGTATAACTGTTCTTTCTCCGCGAAGGTGATGCCATTCTGTACACAAAGTTCATCCCATATCTGGAAGAATGGTGTTATCTCTCATGGTACATTATCTTTTGTTTCTAGCCAACCCTGTTCATCATGAGTTTTAGTCTCTGGAGGATGTTTTCTTCCTCTGTTCATTGCTGAATCCCTCTCAGTCTTTCCTCACATATGGATAAGTACCGTATGATACTGATGGTTTCTATATTGATCCCTCTGTGACAGCTGCTGGTAGGTATGCCCAGAACAGGATATCTGCTAACACTAGGCCTCTCCCAGAGCAGCAGTTGATTTGATTTGTATATCATACTTCTGCAGATGCATCATCATGCATTGTAGCTGCTTTGGTACACTGAGTAAGGGTCCCCCCCCCATATATTTTCCAGAGGTTTATGGTCAATCTGGACATCTACTGTGCATCCATATGTATACTGGTGAAATTTCTCCATTCCAAAAAGTATTGCAAGCAAGTAGTTCTTTTTCAGCTTGGGTTTGGCCCTTTTCTGTTTCTGATAACGCTCTACTTGCAAATGAAACTGTCTGTCCTCTTTGCCGCTTGGTAGTCCCTAGACCTGTTTCTGATGCATCACACTGAAGCATTAATGGCTCTTCTGGGTTGTGTAATACGTTGAGATGGGGACTGTTGCAATCATCTCCTTTACCTTTTGGAATGCATCTTCATGTTGTTCCATCCACTCCCACAGTGTTTCTTGATGTGTCAACTGCCTCAGGATCTCACAGTCCTCTGAGAGATGTTTACAAAACTTAGCTAAATAGTTGGTCATTCCCAGAAATCTCTGGACCCCCTTGACATACTGGGCTCGTGCCATGTCTCAAATAGCTCTTACTTTTTTCAGGATCTACCTTCAGACCCCTTGAGGCCAGTAAATGGCCAATACAGTATATGGGACTTCTATGACCCTCAGTCTGAGTTTATCCCCATTCAATTTGATATTTCTTTCTCTGCATCTTTTCAGAAATTATCAGCTATTGCCAGAATTCCTTCCAGACCATCCAAGGCTTGTGTCAATCTGCTTTGAAATACCTCAGGTGCAAGATTGATGCCCATTGGCATTCTTGGCCATCAATATCTCCCAAAGGGTGTGGCAAATTTTGTCACATAACTGGATTCTTCATCCAGCCCCATATGCCAGAATCCAATTTTAACATCACAGGTGGAGAATAGTTTTACTTTTGACAGATCTGGCAATATATCTTCAACAGTGGGCAATGGAAAATGACTTCTCCTCAGTGCTTTATTTAAGGGCTTTGGATCTATGCATATTCCGAGCTTCCCTGCTGGTTTTCAGATCACCACCAGGCTGCTTGTCCAGTCTGTACTTTTCTCTGCTGGTTGAATAATTTCCAACCATTGTAAAATTTGCAACTCTTATTTCAGAGGCTGCACAAAAGCCACCATTACTTTCCTCTTGGGTAACTTAACTGGCTTCACACTTGTATCAATCTCTACTTTATAAACTCTATCTAGCTGTCCATCTCCCTCAAACACATTCCTGAATCCCCTCTGAATCTTTTCTTGATTCCAGCTTCCAGCTTCATCTGAATTTTCCATCACTCCTGCTATCCACTGTCAGTATGTTCTGAAATTGTACCTTTATCAGTGTATTTTTAAAAAATATATATTTAATTTTTAAATATAATTGTGTTGTAAATTAAATACAACACAATATAACACACACAACTAAACCTGTACTGTATACACAAAATCATAAAGTGCACCCCCCCACCCTCCTAGGGACCAATTGCTATACTTCCATCCCGTTAATCAATTACATTCCATATTCCAAAAATATAACGCATCCTGACAAGGCATACTCCCCTTCCCCTTTATTAATACATACTCTAATAATTGATTCCAAATATCCATAAAATTATTTTTCTTTAACTGTCCCTTTTTTCATTTGATATTACAGGTTAATTTATCGTTTAGGGCTATATCCCATACTTCCTTATACCAATCAGTAATTAAAAAGACATGTTGTACTTTCCATTTTCTCGCTATCATTAGCCAAGCCACAGTTCTACCTTTATCAGTTTCATAGTCCGGGCAGCCTTAAGGCCCAACAGTGGTACTGCTCTCTGGTCATCAACAACCACAAACTCTAGCCTGCTTGTCTTTGGGTTAGACATTCCGAGTTTGCATTTTCCCACTGGTTTTGATGTAGTGTGAGTATACAGTCTTAAAAGCTGATTAGTTTCTTCCAATGGCATATTGAGGTTCACTAGGTGGATGGGGATAATGTTGCAGGCAGCTAGCACCACAGTCTAATTGAAATGATAATGCTTTATCCTCCAGGTACATGGTTGCATTCAGTTGTTCATGCTGTCCTGTTGGCTTGTCCTGCAGTGTGTTTACTGCTTGATCTGTTACCCACTGAATGTCTTCACATTCACTGTCACTCTCCATATTTGTGCACTCTAGCTTTGGGCTTTTTCTGTTTTGATAGACACTTGGATGCATAGTGGTTAAATTTGTCACAGTTGTGGCATTTCTTCCCATATGTAGGCAACTCTCTTTTTGTCTTACGTGTCCCCCCAGTACTTGCATTGCTCTGTAGTGTTCACTGTTGTCCTTACATCCAGTTTCTCCCTCTCTTTCTTATGTACTATATGAACAGGTTCCACTGTCTGTTCTTCCAGGGCTCTAATTGTTTCTTTGGACAACTCAGATGCCTGCAAATCTCCAAGCTTTTTCTCTAAGGTCAAGTCTGCTTCCCTCAGCAATCTCTCGTGTACTCATGTGTCCTGTATTCCTCACACTATCTGGTCCCTTATTAAGGAGTCTTTGATATCTCCAAAATTGCGGCTGGCTACTAACATCTTTAAACTGGTGCAATATTCCTCAGTGCTGTCCCCTATTGCTTGGTGCTGCTTGAAAAAGCTACAATTTTCCACCGTTTCATTCTTTCTGGGGTTGCAGCGGGCGTCAAAACAACTTATTATTGTAGCCAAAGTATGCTGTGCTTGGGGAATGTTTGCATACAGTGTCTCATTTATTTCTCTCCTCCTTTCACCAATCAAGTATAAAAACAGTTTCATTTTCACAGATTGTCAGATTCCTCTTTATCTGCCATTGCAATCTCCACATAGAGATTAAACTCCTCTTTAAAGGTTTTCCATGTCTGGGCTAAGTTCTGAGCTCATACCTTCCAACATTTCACAGATGAAAATAGGGACACACACGTGAATTTGTAAGAGGTATGGTTAAGCAACATGAAGGTGTGATCAAGAGGGTGTGGCCAGGCAACATGAGGGCGTGGCCAAGAGTATGGCCAGGCAACCAAAGGGCATGGTCAAGTACAAAAATTATTAGAGGAAACACACAAAATCTTATATATTATAATTATTACCTTATTATATTATATATTATTTTATAATATTTTATTAGTGGCTTTTGTAAAAAAAAAAAAATCCCTCACTTAAACCTTTAATTGTTGATATCTGGTGTTTGAGGGAGGTGTCAGTGCTTGCAGGGCAATCTCTTTCTTTCTGTTTTAAAATTGTCAGGATTGGTCCTGGCATTTTCAGGGCAGTTGGAGAAGGAGAAGAAAAGGAGATGAGGAGGAGGGGGAGCTTTTGGGTGGGGGAAAATACAAAATGACACATTGGAGCTTTGAGCCCCTTCAGTGTTTTGCTCCAACACCTCTACAGCTCTGGTTTTTAAGCACAAGGAGTAACTTTGAGGGGCTGAACAGCTTTGTTGTTTGTTATTGTGGAAAGGCCCCAGTTTAAAGCACTTTTTGTGTTCTAGTCACACAATTTAGATTTAAAGAAACACTTAAACTGGAATAATCTTACAGAATTTAACTAACTTGAATTAAGTTAAAACAAACAGTGCAATCCTATGCACAGTTACTCAGAAGTAAGTACAAATGTCTTCAATGGGTCTTACTTACCATGGGGGCCTGGTCAGAGGCAGCAGGTAGAACGAGTGAGTTTGTGCACGCACACATGTGCGCGCACACACACGCACACACACACATATCCTTGATCTGTTCCCTTCCTGCTTAAAGGGGCCACTGGGCAAAATCTCAGATAAACTAAATAGCTTGCGGGAGGAGGCAGGGGAATTCGTGGCTCTGCATAACAAATCATGACTCTACATAACAAAGTATGAAGCCATGATGGCCGCTTAAGTGTTTGCGGGACTGTCCGGACTCCGGCAAATTCAGGGCAATTAGAGAGTATGTGAGCTTGCAGGTTTACTGTGCTTGGTGGCTTCAGGCCCTCCATGTATTCTCTCTCTCTCTCTCTCTCTCTGGAGGGCCAGACTGGGGACCCAGTTTGCTATTTTACCACTGGTTAATCACCTTGATAGTGAACCATGTCCGGTGCCAGGGTGTGGCATCCTCAGGCCTACTGTTGTGCTGCTGTTTCTTGCCCTTTTCCCTTCCATCACTGGTTTAAGGAGCTGCCTGCTGTTTTAATTTCCCACAATGCCCTGTGGTGGATCATTACTTTCAAGGGGAGTTGAACATTTGCTTAACCCCTCATAAGAACAAGGTATAGTTTCAGTACTGTATCCGATAGGATATTTCTGTTGTTTGCTTTTTTGGAAACAATGGAATCCTCCCCCCCCCCCCCATTTTGTAGTCTAACAAGGAAATGAGCAACAGTTGATACATTAAGTTAAAACGCTCAAACTCAGGATAATGAGAGATATCCTCCTAATTTAAATCTTTCACTCTTTTACACCTGCAACTTTTACCTCCAAAATTAATTGGTTTAAAATCCACCAGACATCCCTACTGCTGCTGAAATTGAGTGATTAACAGAGCCATTATCTCATTAGCAGACGATTTGACTTAACTATGGCTACCAGTGGTTTCATTCCAAAATGGAGCCATGTCCAACTGTGATAGCATATTTTCTGTCCTTACAGTAACACAAATGCCACTCTGCAAAAGGGTGAATGCTAGAGTCTGTTTAGGAAGGTGAGAAGAAAGCAGCTTGCAAAACTATCTTGAGATGGATCTCTCCTGCTTTTGCAGGAAGTCTAGAAGAAAGTAGTAGCCCTAAACTCTAGTGTTGCCAGTGCTTGATTTTTCTGCCCAACAGCCAAAACATTCCTTGTCCTTTAAAGTTGTCATTGTGCAGCAATCCTTTGATAGAGGATCAGTATGTAAGCAATAGCAAGGATATTCTCTCCAATGAATAGAGTTCATAGTTTATAGTGAAAGACCTGTGAATGATCTAAGACAGCCTTCCTGTACCTGGTAGCCTCCAGATGTTTTGGACTATATACCCTACTAGCTCTTGCCCCCGGCTTAGCTTGCGTGGATTTTAGGATTTGGTACAATTGTTTTTAAAAGAAACATGAGTTTTTTGTCCAAATTGTACAAAATATAATTTACAGGTTGATGTCTAAACATATTAAGCAATGTTTATTACAGACATTAGTCGGGTTGTATTGGCAACAAAACAAAGATAGTTGTTCCATTCATATGTGACCATGAATTTTTTCGTGTTGGAATTACAAACAGACAATGAGACAGACCAAAAATTAAAAATTATTTATTTGGCATCTGCAACCTACAAAAAAACCCTATTTCAGTACTTCTTTGTAAACTACATTAGTGGTTCTCCCTTCAGGTGCTAGGATGACCAGAGAGTTAGGTGAGCTCACTCTGGAACAGGCCACGTAAAACTGCCCATGTGAGAAGCAGTCTTCTCTTAGGTCAATACCCGCTACCTGCAAAGCCTGCCCCTGCGACTTGTTGATGGTCATGGCGAAACAAACCTTTAGGGGGAACTGAAGTCTTTTGAATTCAAATGGATATTCTGATGAAATAAGAGGTATTCGTGGTATGAACACTGATTCCCCCTGGCCAGAACCAGTTAGGACTGTAGCCTCAATCACATTTCTGTGGAGCGCTTTCACTTGCAATCTGGTTCCATTACAGAGTTTAGGTGGGTTGAGGTTCCGCAATAATATCGCAGGTGCTCCCACTTTGAGAAGAAGTCTGTGTTGTGGAAGACCAGGAGGATTTAAAGTGTTGAAAAACTTAACGGGGTAGTGGACTGCGTCATCACTTTGAACCACTGAGTCTACATTTATCTCCATTAGTACTCCATTATCTCCAGTACTCCATTTGGACTCCTTTGAAAGAATCAATAAGTATCTTATTGATTATGGCAGCCATTAATCCCAGTTTTCAACGACATGATCAACTTAGCGATGCATCCAAGACCGGGTGGCGCCCCCGACCCGATTCTCCGCGGGGGTGCCGACTCGACCCGATCTTCCGAGCGGCGTGGAAAGGTTCTCCGCACCGCTCGATCGGGCTTCTCCGGTCCCGTCCGTCACTTCCGAGACCGGAAATGACTGCGACGGGACCCTGCGGAAAGAGCACTCCAAGGCATGGAACAGAGGTGAGCAAAGCCGGAACGGACTGCGCGAGCGGCTCTCCGCGGAGAGGGCAAGCCGCCCCGAAGAAAAGGTAAGGCCTCGCCGGGTGTGAGTAGGGCCAATTTCGGCCTCATTCTGCCCGGCGAGGCTCGATTATACAAGCCTAGATCAACTATTTGTTCACGTACCTCTAGCGATGTACTTCGGGCCCTACGTGGCAATGAAGGCAATGACATGATGCTAAGGTGGGAGGTATACCTAGAAGAGAATGGGACCAATATTATCCTAGAGTTGAAGAGTGGAAGGAAAACAGCAATTGGAGGTGTAATCCTATGCAAGTTTAGACAGAAAAAAAAGTCCTACAACTCCCAGCAAATTACCAGCCAGCCTGGAAGTTGCAGGACTTTTTTCTGTCTAAACATGCATAGGACTGCATCCTATGGCACGGCTCAACAGTGCATTTAAGCCCACAAATGTCTCTAAGTCGCCTGCCCAGATGTACCTATGAAAGTAATCTGTACCCCAACAACAACAACAACAACAACAGCAACAGCAACAACAAAGAATTGACTTTCAAAACCTAGCTACCTACTGAAGGAGATAAGGAGATTCTTACTCAGCACAAAGTGACCAGGTGAATGGCTGTTCAAAGCTTTGCCTGGTTTAGCACAGCCATAGTTTAAAAAGTTGTTTTCTGTATGGAGATGGACAGGTGTGTACTGCAGCTTTCGACACTACATAAATAATTGTACTGAAGAAAAATAGGCACAATTGCATTGCTACCTGTATAATCCTCAAAACAAAACTGGGCATTGCTTTGCATTGTATGACAGATGCCATGAGGAGATTGAGATCTAAGTCTGTGATTATGATCTCAATGGCTCAGGCTGAGACAGAAAGATACACTCAATTGCAAATATGTAGCAATTATCATGAAATGAAGTTCCTGGCATTTTTATTTATTTTTTTGCTAATCACCATGGAAACCTGTATTTGTTGGATTCAAATTGGAAACACTCAAGATACTTTAAAGCATTTTAGAGTTTTGGACTGAACAATTTCTTAGAGGTATGATACTACAGCACTGCATTTTTACCAATAACTTTTACAGATTTATTTCTGTACTTGAACTAAACAAATAAATATTGTGAAAGCGCCCAATTGCTTCATACTCTCTTCTGATTTCAGCGGAGAGTTTTATTTGAATCAGAATTTCAGATTCAGAACATTCATGTGTTATGGTAATTTCATTCCTTCTGTTTCTTTTGGGAACTTAGGCTGAAGGTTATCTCTTTTCCCTGATCTATCAATTTTATGCTAAATCTAACTGTACATTTTCCGCATTAAAAAAAAAAGAAGTCAGGGAATGAATGGCTTTTTCATCTAAAATATTATTTGGAGGAAAAAAGTATTGTGAGACTCAAAATAGAAAGAAAAGAATGTGTATTCAATATTAGGTTCTGTATTATCATCAGGAGTTGTGCATCTACAGAGACATCTATTCATGAGGCTATTTTGATCACAGTTTGGGGGGCTTAGCATCCGCTTACGCAGCAGGAATGACAGTTGAATGAAATTTAGTAGCATCTAGTCTGCATACATTTGAATCTGTGCACTTAATCTCGTGTGTTGGTGTGTGTGTACGTGTACTAAACACTTATAATGTGCCTAAAATTTTATAAGTACTGTGCAGATATTAAAGATAAGACAATTCCTGCCTACAGGCTCGCCATCTTTTAAACACAATACAAAAGAGAAAAGGCCAGCAATGTGCAGAACTCTCACCTAGGCAGGATCAGACCATGGAGCAGGGGAGAACTCTAAGGAAGTGGATTGATTTTGTTTAACACTGAATTTTATTTTGAAATAAAATTAACAATACAGGCAACAAAATGGAAGAACACAATAATACAACCAGATCACTAATTAAGGGGGAAAGGAAATTCACTGAATACAGTCCTTACTGTATCATGGCTCTGTGGGATAATTAAAGTAAAACAACCTAAGGAGAACCTCACCAACTTTTGAGACAGTCAGGGGGGAAAAGTATCTGTATTGAACTGGAATGTGATCAAAAGCTTGAAGGACTTCCAAATAGGAGAAAATGGAAGCCATTTATTCAAATGATTCAAATAAACCAGAATTTATTTATTTTTTAAGTTGGGATTCCTTGCTTGTTGAATTTGCTAAGTAAGGTTGCTCATAATCATGGTCTCCCAAATTATAAATCCACTGCTGTTTAGAAAGTTTCTTGGGAGACTTCCAGTTATGTGCTATACACATAATTGTCACTGAATACAGTCACTTAAGGAAGTTATTATGTATGAATCTGCAGTCATTAGGTTCAAACTGATAAAGAAGCATAGCCTTAGAAATTACCTGTGTTCTAATATAGAGAAATTCTCATCAATAATCAGAAACCATGTTCCAGAACTCTCACACTGTTGGACATTCCTACCAAAGCTGAATATTTGAACCAATCTGCCTACACCCGTATTTATTTTCCACAAATATTTACTTATTTATTTATTGCAAATTTATACACTGCTCTTAGGTCTTCTGTAGTGGGTGTTAAACCTGAAAGCTTACATGTTAGCAGTGCTTAGTAGTACTGCCGAAATTACCAATAGACATGTGTTCCAGAGGTGTATAGATTGTACATATGATGCTTGGATGCTGTCTCTACATAGCCAGGATTGTACATATGGTGCTTGGATGCTGTCTCTACATGGTCAGGAATTGTTGCTGAACCTGTAATCAAAGGAAATAGAATTCACACAAATATTTGCAAATATTTGAAATTCACATTGAAAATCAGCATTCTGGATCACGTGGAGAGCCCCCACGGATCCAGAAGGCTCTCCTCTTCACAAAGTCATCTTCTGTGTGTAGAGAGTGAGGAATACAACAACAGAGGTGGTGGGGTTAGCATGCTCCCCTTCCCCAGATGTAGATTATCTTTGATTATAGAATGCCTGAATAGGTCCTATAGTGAGCTGAGTTTATATCAACTGAGTACACACCCTAGAACATATTCCAGAATCCTCTGCAATATGCAGAGCTGCACAGGAGGGTCATCAGCCTGTTGTAGTTTCTCCTAGGATAGCCATGTGTCCTCTTTTACAGATGACATACTTTTGAAGGATTGTCAGAGGACTGTCCTTTATTTCGAACCCATCCTCTGTTTGAAGGGCTGTCCAGTCTAAGTCCGGTATAAAGATGAACCATGAGAAGGAACAGCTGTGCCTTGAAGTTGCCCATCAACAGCACCTTGGTAGAGGACTGAACAGGGAGGTACAAAGGTCACCTGGTCACCGTCTTCAACACTGTGGTGAGATGTACTGTATTTTTATTTAAATTATAGTAATTATTTCTAAATTGGCATCTAGACATATAAACTAGCTTATGCACATTTTAATGCAAATCAGTATGTCCTCTTTTGTCCTCTTTTTGGGTGATGCATGCATTTCCTCTTTTTTGGTGATTCACATAAGTATTCACTCTATGTATCACTGCAGCATGGTGACCCAATATGGCAACAAGGGCCAAGAAGTGAGTAGCAGTGATCAAAATGTCTCATATTGATTTGGACTAGCCAGCTAATTTTTCAAGCTTTAGGCTCCTAGTAATAGTTAGTGTAAGCTATTTCTCGAATGGCCAAACTACACAGTATGCTAATCACATAGCATGTTGCTGATTCATGTCTTACTTTTACTCTTGTGTGTAAGTGTGTGCAGCCTGGATCCAGATAGGGACCACAGGGGGCTTTGGGAGGGGAGGGCTAAACAACCTTCCTTCCCTGATATCCCTCCTCACACCTTGGATGGGTTGAAAAAAATACTCTCCATTCATTCCAATTAAGAGGGTTTTTTTAAAAACCCCATTGTGGGGGGGGGGGTTGGGGGGAAATGGGTGAGGAAGGTTTAACCCTCACCTCCTAGAGCCCTGTAGTTCCAATCCAGATCAGGGCTGTGCACATTTACACAAGAGTAAAAAGTAAGACAAGAATCAGCTACACACTACACGACGATTAGTATAATGTGTAGTTTGTCCATTAGATAAATAACTTACAATGACCATTACTAGAAGGAGCCCAAAGCCAGAAAAATTGGCAGGTTAGTTCAAATCAATATGTGACATTTTGAACACTGCTACTCGCTTCTTGGCCCTAGCTGCCATCTTAGGCCAAGGCCACCATGCTGTATATAATTTGTATTTTGGCTCTAATATACATCAAAAGTAGAAGCAGTCAAGCACCCTCAGTCATGCCTAGATACAGGTCCATCTGAAAGCCTCCCCCCCCCCCAGCTACCAACTGTCACTGAGGCCATCAGAGGGAAAAGAAGCAGCAGTCCTTCCATTGTGCTTAGATCCAGCCCATTGACCTGCTAAATTAATACCTTTGCTTATAGGAACCCTGTATTCAATGCAGACAGGCATCTGTTGGGCCCCTAAACCAGCTGAGGATCCACCACTGACTAGAGCCTCCAAAATTTCCAGGAGGTGCCACCATTTTGTATGCTACAGTATGAGTCCAAGGCTCAGGATTCTAACTCCAGAGGAATGTCAGCAGGAGATGTGCTTGTTGCTGCCGCAACACCCTACCCAACTACTCATTCCAGGGCTAGACAGGACCGAAGCTAATCAGGGCACCAAATCTAACATAGCTGCTGCTTGCTGCATGGTCTCTTCTTCTGGACCCAATTTCCATTGTGGCATGGTGTTGGGTGGCAGAAGGTGAAGAGGGGAAGGGAAAGTTACTGGTTTTGGATCAGTGGGAGCTGTTAGCAGAAACCTTGTGCAAGCAGTGAACACCAGTACCAGTGATGGCTTACTCAGGATAATGGGCGGGTGGCAGCAGTGACAAGGTGACTGGTTCAGATAGGTGGTGGTCTGCAGTTTTGTTAAGCAACAAGCAGCTTTTGAGGAGTTTGGGCTCTAGTTTGAGCCAGGATGGTGAGGGCAGCCCCTGGGTATTGTTTTAGCTTAGTCAAGCCAATCCTCTAACAAAAAGAAAGGGTATAAATGTATGTGTATTTGTGTGTATCATGTACCCTGGGTCTCTGTATACCATCATGGCATCTATTGCCATGTGCATAGATGAGAAAGTGAAATGTGCCTCTGCGTCTCCTGTAAGTCCATTTGTGATGTGTACATGTGTCTCATGAGAGTCTGCTTCTGTTTTCTACATGCTTAATTCCTTGTTCATATACCGCATGTGTGTGACTTGGTCAGGGATGGGTGAACATGCAACACATTCGAGCTGGTTGACATTCTCCGAATTCTTCCTTGAAGCTTGTTTTGTCTTGTTTATGTTCCTGAATGTGAATGTCTTTTCTTTCTTTCTTTTTTTGGGGGATTGGAAAAAAGGCACAATTGAAAAAATACACATTTTTTAAAATGTGGATTTTTCCCAACCAAAAATGCATATTTCCCCCCATAGGCTAAAGTGTGAAAATGTGGATTTGGTGGGGGAGGGGGGATTTGCACACTTTTGAATGTGACTGCAAGTTCGAGAAATTGCAAAAAATTCCCAAGAATTGCATTCATGCTTGCGTTTGAGGTTGTAAATGGGAAATGTCTGCATGATTTGCGAACAGGAACAAAACTCTCATACACCCCTACTTATGTACTCTGCTTGCAATTTGAGTTTCTGCATTCTGATTGTGACATACTTGTAGTCTGAACTGAGTTGTGTTCTGTGAAGATCTGCTACATCTGGATGGCCCTACTTGGTGACAGGGGCCTTCAGAGCATGTGAAATAGCTGACATCTTAAAAGACTAATACATATATGATAAATATATTGTAGCATAACCTTTTGTGGATGACAGGGAGGAGCAAAAGAAGGAAGCATGGGGGCTAATTGGTATATTTAGTGGAGGGAGGAGGTAGTACTAAAAAGGAGGGTCAAAAAGGGGCCAGCTTATATTAAGAACATAAGAAGAGCCATGTTGGGTCAGACCAAGGTCCAGCTAGTCGAGCATTCTGTTCACATAGTGGCCAACCAGCAGCCTGTGGGAAACACCCAAGTAGGATGTGAGTGGAATAGCACCCTCCCAGTCATCACTCATGTGCCCCATCAGCTGGTGTACATAGACATACTGCCTCTGTACTGGAGGTAAATTATAGCCATCATGACTGGTAGCCATTGATAGCCTTCTCCTCCATGAATTTATCTAATCCCCTTTTGAAGCCATCCAAATTGGTGGTCGTCACTACATCTTGTGGTAGCAAATTCCATAGTTTAACTATGCGCTGTGAGAAGAAGTACTTCCTTTTACCTGTCCTGAAACGCCTACCATTCAGCTTCATGGAATGACCCCGGGTTCTAGTATTATGAGACAGGGAGGGAAATGTCTCTCTATCTCCTTTCTTCACACCATGCCTGGAGTCATCCCTGTGCTTTTAATGAAACACAGTGAAGTCTATGTTACAAGCTAAATATTTAGTATCATCAGCTGAATAACAGGTAACGTGTAGCAGCATAATAATGTATGACTCTGTATGCGTCTAATATGAAGACATTTGCATAGTAAACCAATTGGGATCACTATACTGACAATCCAAGCTATCAATAAGGGGATTATTCTTTCAGAATAGTAACAAATGAATGCCTTTATGTATATTGAGATTAATACCTTAAAAGCGAACAAACCACGAATTGCCATACTAGCACATATTCTCAGAGAGGGGTTGGTAATCTAAATTACGTTCTATCGAACAAAATAGTCTTTCCCTGCAGACCCAAACATCAAAGGAAACTGTACTTTGAGGTTGCATAATGTTGACTCTTTTACCCTTGAGACTGGTGTGATTGTCTTATCATTAGTGAAAGAACAGCTAGGCAGTCAGTTGGTGTCAATCAAAGACTGCAAGACATTTCACAAATTATTCCTTATTGATATATAATGATATATGAATCAAAAGCAGGAGAAAGAGCAATTTGTCATTCTAACTACCAGGTTTCCAATTAGCCCTTTTAGCTGTTATTTGCTGCATATGCTGTGCTTTTTCTTTTTTTTAATGATCGCTCAATGAATTTTAATTGAATATCACAAATGCTCAAAGGATCTGATGTTAATCCCCACCAAAATCTTTGTTTTTCATTTAATCAAAGAGAAGCTCTTCTACTGTGTATTAAGCAGAAGAATGGAATGGGATGGCAGACTTATTTCCCAATGTTATTCTGTACCTATTTGTGTATGCCTTTGAACTCTGAATTGCTGAGGCACTGGAGAACAGTAGATAAACGACAAGCTCCAGGGATGGGCAATAGACCTCTCCCTCTGTTGTTTCCCAGCAACTCGTATTCTGAGGCATGCTGCTTCTGATCCTAGAGGCAGCCAATAGCCACAAAGGAACAGGAGAGAAACTGTCCTCAGAAGTGCCAATGTTTATTCAGGCCCAATGCGTTTCAGAAACATTTATTTCCTCTGGGCAATTGTCAACTTGAAAAAGTTAACTCCTCAGCTCTCTCCATAATTTCTGCAGGTTGCTGATTGCCCGATGAAGGCAGTGTTGTTTCTGAAATGCATTGGACCTGGATGTTGGCACTTCTGAGAACAGCTTCTGTCCTGCTCACTTGTTGCGCCCTTTTGGTTTCATGTGGGTAGCATATAGCCATCATGACTAGTAGCCATTGATAGCCTTATCCTCCATGAATTCTCATGACCTCTATTCAAAAGAAAATGTTCGTCAGATGCAATAGGAATCAGTGATACAACCAACATAAGACCATAAGAAGAACCATGCTGGATGGGACCAAAGGCCTATTTAGTCCAGCATTCTGTTCCCTTGGTGGCCAACCCCACATGGAAATCCCACAACAGGATATGAGTACAATAGCTGCCTCCTGCTCGTGTTCCCTAGTAACCAAAGATACACAGACAAGATTCCCCAAGGTTGGTGAAGGTGTCTACCCATAACAGAGTTCACATACGCCTGCAAATAAATACTGAGGAGTCAAAATGGCTTTCCCCTCCCCCTACAAGTGCCTTTAATGTGGGTTGTGTGTGCACACATTCCTCTTGGGATGGACAAAACTGTCAGACTCACTTTCTCCCACATTTGAATTTCTAAAATCTCACATTCTTTTCTTCCATATATGAAGAAATGTGTAGATTTTGGTAAGTTCTTATAAAAACAAGAACCCAGAATTGAACAAAATGGTCACCCACCAGTACCAGCCAAATTCAATAGGCACAACATCCAGGGCTGGCACCAGACTTCAGGGTGCCCTCGGGCATGGCACGGCCCTCCTCCTCCTCCTCCTCCTCCTCCTCCTCCTCCTCCTCCTCCTCCTCCTCCTCCCTCCCTGCTTTCACCACTGCACCTCACACACACCCCTCTGCTTGCTGCCAAAAATATCACAAGGAGAGGAAGCATTGGGTTCTCAGGATGCATTTTTTTCCTGAGCACAACCCTCCCTCCATTTTACCTGTGAATTTTCATGGTTTCCCTTCCCACCTGATTTCTGAGAGACCACCCTCCTCCATAGGCCACCCCAGTCTCTACGTATGAAGGGAAGGGCTTGCTTGCCACACTGTGGGCTACTGTGCATTTGGCCCTGGTGTGAAGGTGGGCCTTCTCTGTTGTGGATCCCCCCATGTGGAATAATCACCCCAATGAGATCATGTGGGTTCCTAGTGTGGAATGTCTCCACCAACAACTTAAGATACATTTGTTTGCCTGAGTGTTTCCCTGATCATTAGCGTTGCCATTTTAAATGAAAAGTGGTAAAGATTTTTTCTGAAATAAATAAATAATATAAAACGGAAATTAGGACTATGGGTATTTCAGCAAGATGGGGGTTGGCTCTGAAAGTTCAGAGAGTCTGAGCAGCCTGTTCCATGGTACCTTTGGGGGGCAGAAAAAGGAAATTAGATGAATCAGGCATGCTGTGAAATAAGGTACATTTCTAGAAAAGACAGGTTAGTGTGTGGTGTCTAGAACAGGTTCCCTGTTAGTTCGGCAGATATCACACAATGGCCTCTGGCAACAAGCTGAAGACAAATATATCTTTAAAAAAAACACAGTGACACATGGTGTCAATTGAAGACACTGGAAGGGACCTATTCCAACAGAATGACAAGGATTCAGGGAGGCACACCTGACAGCATGGCATGGATGGTTTTGTCAATGAGGCACATTCAGTACAATATGGTAGCATGATCTTTTACAATTGAGAGCAATTCTGCCCTGAGGTTTGTCCACATTTGTGGAATTATTATTAAAAAACAACACCAAAATCCATATTTGGCCCATATGCTAATCACACAGTGAAATCTCCCTTTTTAATCATAGCAACAGTGCAGAAATTGTTTATTTTTTCCTGCTGCATGTACTAAGAAATGTGTAAGAAATAAGGCCCGACCAATGTGCATTCTTGTGCTAACTGGATTGTGTAGACTGGTTCTTTCCCACTGAAATGCATAAAGAATCCTCCCCAAACTGCTTTTTTTTTTTTTTAATGATGGAAAGGAGGATTGATAGTTAACGTTTCTAAAAGGATACTAGTATTTAAGCTACACTTTATTAGAATTGTGGTTTCAGATCAGCAGACCTTTTGATCCCTCTTTTTTTATTTTAAAAATGCAACCTTGTGTGTATAGTGCAACAGTCCAGTAATCCTACTTAAATTATCCCTGAGCTGGTATTTTCATTATGAATTCTAGCTTTCAGAGTTTCATGCCTCAGCTTTTCAAAAGCATACAGAGTTGCCATTAGGTTGGCAGCTGGGCTTCACAAACCACTGAAGCTCTATTGAGCAACCTTTTGCTGTATTTTAAAGTCCACATAACACAAATTCTATAAGAAGCTTATAATATACATGTTTTATTTTAAATGTAAAGAACCAGGCTAAAATGTACATTTTACCCCCATCTGATAGCATTAAACAGGTACACAAACCCATATGATACTGCCGAATAATCACAATAGGACAAGAGAATAGGAAGTTTTGTAAAGATGAGGATTTTGCCAATGGTATCCATTCCAAATTCTATGTGTTCACAGAGGCTATGAGGTATGGCAAGAATGAAGCTGCATAACTGGGGCTGATCTCAATTGGGGAGCAGGCATTTGATGGACATTTTCTCCCCCTAGCCAACCCTCTTTTTTGAGATTTTGGGAGGGATGGAGATATTTGGGGGAGATAGTTGGCTCAGCCTGGTGAACCGAGGGATAGAAGAAGCATGCCAACAGGCATACCAAGATGCAGTATGTATGAGGACCTCCTCCTGCTCTCTGGTAAACATTTTCCTTCCCAAAAAACCATCAAGTTATGGCACAAAGACACTCAAATAGTAAAGGAGCTCTTGTAAAGCCATTTAGCAAGGACTTGAAGCAAGGGGCTGATGGTAAGAATAAAGAGGAAAGAAAAGCAATGTAGTCCTTGAACCCAGCAGGTAGACTGGAGGGGATTTTTTCCTCTTTCTTGGTGGAACAAATATAGACTTCCTTCCAGGAAAGTGGGCTATGTCAGTGCTGACTCTAGGTTTTGGAGGGCCCTTCAGAAAGACACCCTCAATGGTCCCCTTCCTCAGTGAGTCTGCCTTCTCACTGCCATTGTCACCAGCACCTATTGCTCCTCATTCTCTTTCTCATCATTACTACCACTTGCTTGCTTTACAAACAGTGAGCTAGTGAACACGCACTGCTGCTCCTCCTCCTCCTCCTCCTCACCACCACCACCAGTTTGAGTCAGAGCAAGATGCAGGTGAACAAGCAGGTTTCAATGGTGAAGAGGAGGAGCAAGTCCAGGGAGCTCTTGTCAGTGGCCCTGCTGAGATGTGGCCCTTGGCAGGTTGTTGACCATGCCTATCCTTGAGGCTGGCCGTAGGCTACATATGTCATCAACTTGCAAGCAGCGCACGTAGAGAAAAAATAATGACTCAGACATGGCTGCAGGGTACAAATGGTGGTAAAATAAAGGGCCACATTTATTGAATACATCAATTGGAGATCTACGAAGGGGGGGAAGTGTGGGTGCTAATTACACCGGCTGTCAGCCGGTCGCCAATGCTGTAGGGCGAAACATCCAGCACAGGAGGATGACACTATCAGTCGAGATCCCCCAGTGCTTAACACCACATGGTGCTGGAAGGTCTTTCCCGCAGTCAGCCTCGTACGGGCTGTGAGGAGGAAGACCTCAGAGACATGCCTTATCTCCCCAAAGCCAAGCCGTGAGGCATCGGTGGCGGGAGCCTCGGGCACGCCTCTCACCTGAAAGGTGCCATAGGATGATCATCGAGCCCCTAAAACTGCCGAATCCTGCACTTGACCACCAATGTGACCGAATATGAAATGATACTAAGCACCCAAAACCTGAAATGCAGTGTAGAGTACAGTATTTTTCCATGTATAAGACTATACTTTTTCCTAAAATTGTTAGACTAAAAATTGAGGGTCGTCTTATACACGGAAGTAAGCCGAGGAGAGAACCGCACGGTTGCGAAACTGCCCAGTAGGGGCGTCTTATACATGGGGGCGACTTATAGACAGAAAAATACGGTAGGTGAAACACAAGCATTGCCGCTGGCTAATTAGGACAATGAACCAAAATTCCTACTTGGCCCCTTGAATCAGGCGACCAGTAAAACCTACACTATAAACTGTATTGGTAGATAAAGATCAGACCATTATGGTCTGATCGTTATTCTCTCCGCATGCAAATCCCCCCCCCCCACAGCTGTGCGTGGCTAGGGAGGGGCATTCCCTTAAGAGGCAATCCAGGATCCCCACCTGGAAAGCAGGCACCATTCTCAATTATCTTGTAAGGAAGCAAGATCTGGCTAATAGCATACATGGTGACTCTCTAAATCAGGGATAGGCAATTAGTGATCCTCCAGATGTTTTGGCCTACAACTCCCATCATCCCTCAATGCTGACTATGCTGGCTAGGGTCAATGGGAGTTGTAGGCCAAAACATCTAGAAGGATACAAGTTGCCTATCCCTGCTATAAACAATGCCCTTGGTCCAGCCTGTTTCCACAAATCTTGGGATTCCTCCAACTCCAAGCCTTATGTAGTCGCTTTGGCTACATAAGAACCGGAATTTGGAGAATGGAGATCACTACTGGTATATGTGATAGCTGCATTTGCCTGAAGCTTTGAGAAATACCAAATAATCCCCAGTGAGGATACTGGCCTGGCCATTCACAAATTTCTTTTCTTCTTGATTGCTGGTGTCTTGTCTCTACCTCTCTGCTATTCTCATATTTTAGAACAGGAGTGGGGAACCTCTTTCAGCCCAAGGGATGAATGCAATTTTGGAGAAGCTCTCAGGGGCTGCATTCCACTTGTGGGTGGGGTAAAAGGCACAGGGTTGAGGCCAAAAATGCCCCCCAATTCAAAAAACCCACCAGTATATTGTAGCCTAAAACTCTTACTGCCAGTAACTAAGGCTAGGAGAAGCATTTCAGCCTTTTCAAATGGGGAAATACTGCACAAAAACTGAAAACACACCAAACTATTGGTGGTTGGGGGAAAGGGGGGTGGGGCCAGATGAAGGGGGCATGACCATGCATGGAACTCCAGAGGGCCAGATCAGGACCCCAGGCCTGAGTTTCTGCACCCCTGTTCTAGAATATGCTCAGGTTTGGACTCTGTCAAATTCCCTGGGAGAGAAATTCTGGAAAAGAGGAAGTATCTTAAAACCACCACTCTGTCATCTACGTACATGCTATTTAGTCCCACTCCCTACCGTAATTTACATGCTAAGTGAATACATAAAATACAGGGAGGTGGATAATTGAAACTATGAGTACATAAATCAGATATAGGCAACCTGCAGCCCTTGGGGGTCTATTGGTCTACTGTACTGCCCACAGGTGCCCTAGGCCTCCAAATTGCCCTCATCACACTGCGACAACACGGTCCCTTACACTTTAGGACCAGGCGCATAAAAACCCTTCTCAGGCTAAGCACCAACACTTAAAAACCTGAGAGGTGGGTCAAATGAAACCTTTCCCCTACCAACGAGGGAAAAGATTATACAGGTCTCTTAAGGATCTATTTTAAATTTATGATACTGTGGGAACAAAGATGTGTGTGTAGATTTAACAGTAATACAGGTTAATAACGCCAAGCTGAACAGTAATACAGGTTAATAACGCCAAGCTGACACGTAGGATCTGGGTAGCAAACAAAATAAAAATAAGTTTATTTTAATTCTCCAAATCTTAGTTCCAGAAAATAACTTTAAACCTGCCTACACCAAACACTTTGTAATTAACCTAAGTCCCTATAACTCTAAATACTTTCACTCCTCATACAAGCACTGATTTCTCTCAAAACTCCTGACAGACAAGACATGAATAATCCAACTAACCTAACTCCCTAACTCCCTAACTCCCTCCCCCAACTCTCCCCACACTCCAAACACACTCAACTGACTCTGACATCACTGAAACACTCCTTATATACTCCTCCCCCCCTTTCCAAGACATCACAAACCACACCCACTCAGTTCAACATTCTATATTCACTAAACATACTAATGCAGACATACCCCAGGGAACTGAATTGTGGGGTTATGCCACACACACCTCTCCATAACTACCTCTACAGCCTAACACCCCCCTATTGCCACTCTAGCCTGCTGTACTCTGTGGTTTATCTGCATTCTTGTCTTGAGAGGTAATGGAGGGTTAGAGCATCTTCTGTCACTCTAGAGCTAGGTAAGCACAAGAACCCTGAACCTAACGCATCATAATTTCTCTGAAATTATGGAGCTGTATTCCATGGCTTTCTTTCTGAAGAATAACAGTCATCCATATTTTGGCACAGTGTTCATGAAAACATGTAAACCGATCATTATAAGAGAAAAATATATCCCCTCCCCTTTTTAAATTTTATTATCTAGGTGTCTCAATTTGCCAGCAATGTTTATTTTACACAAATATCATCACATGCATGAAGAAGCAAACTATTCACTTTAAGAGGTTGCTGATACATTCATGTTGCCTCTTAATTAAATTAATAGTGTGCTGTAATGCAGACACTTTCTAAGCAGTTTTGTTTTGTTTTGTTAAGCAGGTGCATCACAGCAGTTAAACATTTGTGTCATTATATATGATTCCAAGACTGGAATTAATAGGCTAGCAAAGAGAGAAAAAATCTAGATATTGGCAATGGAGTTTTATAACATTCTAGGCAGTGGAGGCTGGTGGCTCGACATCTAGGTGTGGACAGTGTTCATAACATGTTCATAACATTTTTTACCCATTCCATTTGTATTGGTGGTTTCAATAAACCCTCTCCAGTGTAAGAGACTCTGTATACCCTGCCTATATATCAGGCTGGATTGCTCCAGTACCACTGTAGGGTATGCAGTGTCTTCTCACACAAATGAATGGAGCAATGTGCATTACATTGCACTGAAAGTAGAGATGCATACAAGATCTATATACATTATGGCTTTGTACATCACTGTGACCCACTGCTCCTACATAACACCTCTGGCTGCTTGTCACCACCATAATTGTTGTGATTGTACAATCCATGTGTGTGCATGAATAAAATGGTCCTGGGTCCCACCATATTTGTTTCCCTACAAAGGCTGTTCATATGCACACTGATGCACATGCAAAGCTTATCAAGAGCTTGTAGTAATTTTCTGTGGCAGTATCAGAAGACACACATACTACCGTACTGCTGGTAGCGCCCTCATATAGAGCTGTGTGCAAGTGGCCTCTTGAAAATTTCCACGCTATTTGTGGGCAGAGAAATTGGGGGCACTATTTCACTGAATTTCTACAGTAGGGAGAAAAATTCTCCAACAGTTTCTCACAGATAGGGCAAGGGTTGTAGCACAGCTTCTTTCTTTTTTTCCTGAGTTTTTTGCTTGTTTGCACTGCCTCTGCAAGTAGCAACAGCATCAACTGTGTTGGTAGCCTGGCCCCCATTTTGCATTTATTTATTTATTTATTTATTATATTTATACCCCACCTTTTTTCCTACAAGGAACCCAAGGCAGCTTACATAATCCTCCTCTCCATTTTATCCTCACAACAACCCTGTGAGGTAGGTTAGGCTGAGAGTCAGTGACTGGCCCAAAGTCACCCAGTGAGTTTCATGGCCGAGCGGGGACTAGAACCCGGATCTCCCGAGTCCGAGTCCAACACTCTCACCACTATGCCACACTGGTTCCACAATACCCCATACCTAGCATCATTCCAGGACATTGTGGTGGGGGGAGGGGGAAGGAGAACCCCACCAAAAAGTGATGGAAAAAAATTGGAGAAAATTCTGTATAGTGGCCTTTTATTTTGGGGGGGGGGAGAGAAAAATGAAAAATCTCAGGGCTTTTCTGAGAAAAATATCTTCTGATAAATTTTGGGCCAGCTCTAGTTGTCATTCTTCAGGGTTCTGCACCTTCCCCAGGATCTTCCCAATGTTAAATTTCTGTGGGGTGATTGTGGATACATCTTGCCTCTAGCGTAGGTGCTGATAATACTGCTCCTTCAGTGTGAGAGGGGGCAGTGTTGCATCCAGTTCCAGGAAAGAGGTGGAGCTAGTACTATGCCAAAATCTGTCCTCCAATTTCCTGAATGTTTTCTTCCCCCATGAAAGAGGCTTCCGTTTCATAGATTTTATAGATCATAGAGTTGGAAGGAGCCTACAAGGCTATCGAGTCCAACCCCCTGCTCAATGCAGGAAACTAGAGGAGGGGTCTCCCATCCAAGTAACAACCAGGCTTGACCCTGCTTAGCTTTCCGTTGTTCTGCCTCATTTTCAGGGCATTTTATAATTTAGTTTGAATTTCTTTTGGTGGTGTTTTTGACCTCACCTAATCACTATGAAGTGGTCGAGGTGGGTACTGTGTGTGTGTTTTCTTTCTATTACATCTCTCTCCATTGCTTTGCTGCCTTCCAGAACCCAGACTGCCTGGACTTCATGATCTGAAAAAGCCCTATGGGGAGGAATTACCTCATGATGTCCTCCCCTAGGCCTTAATTGAAGAGCAGGAAGCCGAGGAGGCTACAGGCTGCCAGAGAGATGATGTACAATGAAAGACAAGACACTTATGCACACTCTTCAGAAATAACGTAAGCACAAGAACCCTGAACCTAACGCATCATAATTTCTCCGAAATTTCTTCTCCTTTGAATTCCTTTTTTAAAGCAATTTCTTTTCTATCAAATTGAATGAGAATGGTAAAAAAAAAAAAAAAAAAGGAAAAAGAAAGTGGAATAAATTTTCAGCTCAGCACTAGCTGCATATAACCTCCTGATAATATTCTTAATGAAAATGGTGAAGGACTTTTCTAATTGCTTGCAAGGTCAATTCAGCAATTTCAAGGGGAAAGGGTCAACAAAGCCCACACATCTGCTTATTTTGTTTGAAATATGAACACAGAAGAATTGCACGTTGTCCACCTTAGCCACTCTCTACACTCCCCTACTGAGCTTATTCAGATGGTCAAACCATATACGAATAAGCTAGGTTGTCTGTATCATCCTGCCAAGTTGTATGGAAACTTTTACCACCACCCACAGGTGCAGATGTGCAGTGCAATGTGTACAGTACAATACATGGCTCGTAGGGATGTATGATAATTTTGTTTGCACTCGCAAGCAATCAAACAAGCCCTGTTTGCAACCCCAAAGATGGATGTGAGCAGGAGAACGTGTTCTTCTCCAAAAATGTTTGCAAAGAGCCAGTGTGGCGTAGTGGTGAGAGTGTTGGACTGGGACTCAGGAGATTCGGGTTCTAGTCCCCGCTCGGCCATGAAACTCACTGGGTGACTTTGGGCCAGTCACTGACTCGCTGCCTAACCTACCTCACAGGGTTGTTGTGAGGATAAAATGGAGAGGAAGAGGAGGATTATGTAAGCCGACTTGGGTTCCTTGTAGGAAAAAAGGCGGGGCAGAAATATAATAAATAAATAAATAAATAAATTGTCAAACACACAGTCACGTTCAAAAAGTGTGTGTTTTTAAAAATTGAACAAGCAGTTTTCAATTGCGCAATTTTAAGATTTCACAATTTCACACTTTAGCCTACGGGAGAAGCTGCAACTTTGAAAAATATGTACATACCTTTTTCTGCAATTTTCTCATTCAATTGCCTTCAATCTGCATGATTTACTAGTTCATGCAAATTGAACAGAGACCACAAATGACCACAGTAAACAAGATGACAGGAACATCAAGCTGATATTTGGAGAATCTGATCCATCCCTATGAATCATGGACTCATTATGTGAACAGTGTCCACCTAGGGCAAATGCTAATTATGTTTCAGAAGTTCTATGAATTCAGAAATTCTATAAATTCAGAAACACTATGTTGTTCCTAACTCTGTTAGCAACTTCCTCAAAAGAAATCAGTGAACAGAGTTTTTCTCTAGATTAAAATTGAACTTGATATTTGACAAAATGCAAAGGTAGCCATGTTGATCATAAGAAAAATCCAAAATACTAGTGTAATACATTTATTAGGTATCTCTCCACTGGTTAAAGGATCCTGTATGCTTCACCCACAATGGAAACACTTTTGAGTAACAGCTGGATTTTATATGTTCAAAAATGGGGGAGTCAGGATTTCCCTGTTTCATGCTCCCAGCAACCATAGGGCAGTTCCAGGTCCAACCTGCAACCATCACATGACCTGCAGAGCATAATTTGAATGTTTGTAGATGCCCTTCCTCCTCTACGTCATCTTGGGAGTCTGAATATGCAGACACTGTGAACTAGTAAATCATGCAGATTGAAGGCAATTGAATGGGAAAATTGCAGAAAAAGGTATGTACATATTTTTCAAAGTTGCAGCTTCTCCCGTAGGCTAAAGTGTGAAATTGTGAAATCTTAAAATTGCGCAATTGAAAACTGCTTGTTCAATTTTAAAAAACACACACTTTTTGAATGTGACTGTGTGTTTGACCAGGGTTTAAGTCAGGGTTTTTTGTATTGCCCTATTCTGCCCACCACTTGTTTTTTGTAACATCTTGCCTCTTGAAGAGATCTGGAGATCAAAAAAGCTTGTACAATTTTTATGATATTTTGCTTGATATATGTCATAGCAGGTATCATTGACTTTTAGGAAAAATAAATCCCTAATATAAAGAATACAAACCTGAATACTTCCTTCTATACCTTCATAACGTGTGGAGCAAAAAACCACATTCTTTGCAATACAAGATACTCTGTGAACAAAGAAGCACTAGTTTACCCAGTTTACTTTATACCCACATGTAAAGTGCAAACACATACCTACCAAGATTTTTGAATGGTCAGAAATACTGTAATGTATGTCTCATGCAACTTACCTTCTGCATTCAGCATGTTTACCATTATAGTAAAGCAATGGTTCACACTATTTGATAAATATGAAAAGAAAAAAAAAAGTACTTTGTAGATTGTGGAATGTGTTCCTGAGCCAGCGAGGGACTGGTTGCCATGACTCCTGACTATAAAAAAAGCTGATTATAGCAATATACTATCTATATACAGGAAAATAAAAATGAGACAGAGAAATAATCTCCATATGCTTACTTTTGGATGGCACTAGACTTTGTGGAATGTGCTTTTTCTTTTCTTTTTTACTTTTGTATGTCTACTCTTTTTTGTGTTGCTCAAAGGCCAGCCAAGCTACAGCTGCTGGAAGAGGATAGGAGCACTACTAAATTCCTTTACACTTACAGAACACAAAGATACACCTTTGTTGTATATTTATGATGGCATAGCAATATCATTGCACAGCATTATGTTACATTGATATAACCACTGTGCTTCGCTGGACTATACAACAAGCCTTCCCGACCAGTAAGTCCTGTGTTCCTTAAGCCTTACCTATGCATTATACATGTATCATTCTAGAAGCCAGAAGCAGCAGGGAGAGCTGGAAGCAGAGAAAGGCTGCTCTGCAACATTTGTTCCTGGTTGTGGGGGGTTGGCAAGGGTGGATTTTAGGCAAATCTGAGGGGAAAGTGATTGAGAGCTTATTTGATTGGGGAAGAGTCTCTTACATATTAGGAAAGGTAACCAAGCATATTTAATCTACGGTAAGTATTTTTAAGCAAGCTTAACCTGTTATTTGGAGAGTGATATTTTATTCTCTTTTGTTAAATTCCCCTAATATCTCAGTTTTGTTAATGTTGAAATATTGTATCTAGTGGTGGTTCCAATCCTATGCCTTTGCCATAGGAACCAGGCTACTGGGTTTCTTTTAGGTGTAGAGGGCTGATTTTGGTGGCAGCGGTTACAGGTTTTATACTTCAGGCAGCATTTCCTACTGGCGAGGTCTGTTCAGGAACATTATTAAAAGCTGCAGCAGGACATTCCATAGATCCAAGCCTCACCTTAAAAAAAAAAAAAAAAGGAAATATGTGGGATACCCATGGTGTTCCATCACATGTGGTGGCATTGGTGGGATATCATACATTACACTCTGCTTCCCTCTGATGACATGGAGCACATATAACACATGAAGAGGGGTAATATTTAATAGTAAGCAGAAGTCCTAAAATTCAATGTTGAAATAGAGATAATCAATAGCTAATTCTGTCCTTCACATACGATGGGTTTCTCACATCATGATTATTGCGTGTAGAAGTGGTTATGGAAAGTTTCTTTATTTTTTAAAATTATTTTATCAACAAACAATACAACATGAAAACATCACTGAAACTAAGCATGAAATAACCTATCAACAATGACCTGGATATAGCAATACGGATATATAAAACTGTAGGGTTAAGCTTCCTTTGGAGGGTCTATCAATCTAAATTTAACTAGGGAGTATCAATAAGGCCTTTCCAGATGGTTACATGTGATTGTGGAGGTTTCAACCGTCCATCGCTCTGGACTGGTTCGCTAAAGAAATCCAGGGTTGCCAGCATGTGTAAAAGTCATTGTCAGTTGCTTTATTGCACATGGCCCTTAGTTCTTTGGTTAATTTTTCTAGTTAGGCATTATCCCAAAGTCTCCTTCCCAGCTTTCAATTGATGGTACACATGTAGATTTCCAGACTGATGTGATTTACATTCTCGCCGCAGTCCAGAAGAATGTAAGTAAATCTTTATGGAGTAGGTGCTTGTTGTCTCCCACAAAGAGGGAGAGTAGTCCCAGTTCCTCTGTTTTACAAATGTCCTGATCTGTAACTTTTCTTGCCAAATGAAATATCTCTACCCAAAATCTCTCTATGACTTCTTCGCAATCCCACCACATGTGTTTATAAGTCCCTCTCAGAGCACAGACTCTCCAGCATTGGGGGCTGCTTCCCTTGCAAATATAGATAATTTTTACTTGTGTGAGATGCCACCTATATTTTGTCTTAATTGCATTTTCCCTCAGCTTAGATGAAATTGAATTGTACAGGGATAGAGCCCACAATGAATTCTACTGATCTTCAATGGTGATACCTAAATCTTTTCCCCATACCTGCCTGACGCCATTAGTGTCTCCCACTGATATTTCTATAAGCATTCTGTATATTTGCAAGCCCAGACCTTTTGAGTTGGGATTAATTTCTGTCAGTAGGAGTTCAAATTTGGTTAGAGGTCATACCACCTGTGCTTTCACTTCAGGAATTGAGGTAAAATGTGTAATTGGATCCAATTGGAACCAGTTAGTTTTAATTTCCTGCAATTGTTCTTTTAATTGAGGTCCACTTTTTGGTTCTAGGTCATTAAACAGATATTTCACTGTACACAAGTCCTTTGTCTCTCAGTTCCAAAATTATGCGAATTTATCAGCATCAAAAAATAAAGGATGACTCAGGAAAGTCATCAGGGGTGAAGGATATAGTATTAATTTCACACACACACACCCATTTTTCCATCCTTCCATTGTAGCAGTCAAGAGGGGATTACCCGGAGGAAATTCCCCCTGTTTTATGGAATGGTATGTTACTTAATTCCTCTTTCTTATTCAGAGGTACTTCCATATGAATCCAAGTTTTCCTGGCATTGCCAGACCTAATATGCCCAGTCCCCCTGCTGATGTCCCTCTGTATAGGGCATGTCTATTAAGCCGAGGGTTGGTTTTTTTTTTCCATCATGAATAAAGCTAATAAGCATTTTTTGCCATTTTTTCAAAGAGTTGTCTGGAATAGTGATTGGGAGCATTTGAAATAGATAAGTTAATTTAGGTAAGATTGCCATTTTTATTGCTGCAATCTTACCAAGCCAGGATATCCCTAATATCCTGGACAGCTGGACAGACATCTGTCAGAGATGCTTTGACCTAGATTCCTGCATTGAGCAGGGGGTTGGACTCGATGGCCTTGTAGGCCCCTTCCAACTCTACTTTTCTATGATTCTATGATTCTATGATTCTAATTGCCTCCAAGTTTTTAATGTAGCTTCAGTTTGTTTTATCAATGGGAAATAGTTTAGTTTAATTATTTTGTGTAGGTCATTTGGTATTTTGGACTCCTAACCATTTAATTTTATCAGAACAGGTAGGTATACTGGTAACTGCTTCTAGTGTATTTCTCATGGTTGCGCTCATTAAACAGAGAGTTTTAGAGTTACTTATATTAATTCTTAGCCCTGCAACCTGACCATATTCACCAATCAGCCTCATAGCTTGTACCAGCTCAGTAGTTGGGTCTGATAGTGTCAGGGTTATGGCATCTGCAAAAAGGCTTATTTTATTTAATTGGCCATTAATTGTTATTCCCTTTATGTTTGGATCTTCCCTGATCATATTTGCTAGGGGTTCAATTGAGAATGCAAACAGCAGTGGTGACAATGGGCCTCCTTGTTTGGTTCCCCAATTGATGAGTATTCTTTCAGAGTCTATACCATTAGTTTGGATTACTGCTGTATTATGGCTATAGATCTTGCTAAGGCATCCAATAAATTTCTCTCCAAACTCCAAAAATTGACTTAATCCTATGATGTAGCCCCATTCCATTTTGTCAAATGCTTTAGTAGCATCCAGGGAAGCAACCACATGTGGCATGTTTCTTTTTTTTTTGAAGCAGTGGTGTACTACATTGAGTAATCTCTGGACTGAGTCTGAAATAGATCTATTTTTAATAAAATGGAACTGATCACTTTTGATATACTGTGGGACTATTTCATACAATCTAAGCTAAAATACTATTAAATAGTTTATAATCTTGATTTAGAAGGGTACCGGTAATAGGCCTATAAGAATCAACTTTGTCAGCTTTCTTTCTGGGTTTTGAGATAAGTATTATCCTAGAGTTTTGCCAGGTTTGTGGAATTGGGTTACCTTCCATGATATCATTAAACAAAGTAAGTAAATGGGGCATTAAGTGCTCTTCATATGTTTTGTAGAAGTTGGCTGTAAAGTCATCTGTACCTGGAGTTTTGTGTTTTTTTATTTTCCAAATTGCTTTGTAATCTCGTCCGTGGTTGTATCCTGAATAAGTATGCCTGATTATCTGGGCTTAGTTTGGTTAGATTTGCTTTCTCCAGATAGGATGTTATATTTGAAGAGCTGGTTGAATCAGATGTGTATAGGTTTTGAAATTATCTTGCAAATTGGTCATTAATTGCTTTAAGATTGTATGTTTTTTTCCCCATTGCCTGTTTTTAAGGCCAACATTTTCTTTTCTGCATGTATTTTTTAAAATTCTGTTTGCTAGGAGTTTGGAATTTTTATTTCCAAACTAATAGTATTTTTGCTTGATATATTGTAGGTTGATTCCAATTTTATTTGTTTCTAGCACTTTTAGTTCAGTTTGCTTTTGTTCTAATTTGTGCAAAATAACTTTACTTCCTGACTTTTTGTTCTTTTCTTCCAAGTTTCTAGATCTCTGACAGTAGTGATTTTTAGTGTATTCTTTCATTTTGTGATTTGACTAAATTCTTTTATACAGTGTTCCCACATGACTGCTTTCATAGAGTCCAATAGTATGTGCGAGTCTATATTTAGAGTATTATTATATTTATAGAACTCTTCTATTTCTTTTCTTAGTTTATCCCTAGATTCTTGACACAACAATAGGGTGGGATGCAGTTTCCATGAAAACAATTTATATTGAGAGTGCATTATGGAAAGAGTAAGTGACACTGGGGCATGATCAGATACTGTGATACACCAAATGTTGGCTGTTTTCAGTGCTATTGTCCTCTCAGAGGAAATTAATATGTAATCAATCCTGGTGTACACCTCCTGCCTAGCTGAATAAAATGTAAAGTCTTTTCCCATGGGGTGCATTACTCACCATGTGTCAAGTAAAAATCATGTTCTAATAAAAGTTTTGAGAGACTGGAATCAGGTGTATTTTGGGGGAACCCCTTGGTGGAATTTGTATCTATGATCTTCCTGTCAATACTCAGGTTTAAATCTCCCCTAGGATTACTTTTCCCTCCTTAAAACTATCCAGTTTATGAAATACTTCTTGCAAAAATTTAAGCTGATCCTTATTTGGTCCATAAACTGAATCCATTGTCAGTTTTTGCCCTTCTATTGATCCTTTAATGAAAATAAACCTGCCACAGGGGTCTGATAGTGTGTCTGTAACACATGAATAATTTCCCCAATAGTATCACCACTCCCCTTGATTTGGAGGACCACTTTGCTTGAAATTGGTCCCCACTCAGAACCAGGAAAGAAAATTACTTGAGCCTTATTCTTAGCTATATGTGTCTCCTGTAAGAATGTGATATCTGGCCTCTCCTTTTATAAAATATT
The DNA here is from genome assembly GCA_021292165.1 of Shinisaurus crocodilurus. Lineage (NCBI taxonomy): Eukaryota > Metazoa > Chordata > Lepidosauria > Squamata > Shinisauridae > Shinisaurus > Shinisaurus crocodilurus. The sequence goes on along the minus strand of CM037879.1, from coordinate 102,348,994 downwards.
TTGAATACTTTTTCTCTTAATGGGAGTCCCCAGACCCCATACATTAAGAGAAATTATTTTTAGATATGTCATATATATTTTTCTTCCTTTCCTTTAATTAGAAAGTAATACTTTATACAGATTGTTACTATGTGTCTCTGTCTAATTAACACTGCTACATCTAAAGTCATTCCAAAGCTTGCTTGGTGTTCTGAAACTCACAAGAAAAAATTACAATTGTCTGGTCTATAACAGACCATTGAAATAAACATAGCTAAACCCAGCATCATCCTAGGATGTCCTGCTTGTGGGATCTCGTGAGCAGCTGGTTGGCCACTGTGTGAACAGAATGCTGGACTAGATGGACCTTTGGTCTGATCCAGCATGGTTCTTCTTATGTTCTTAGGATGAATGCCCATCTCCTGATCTTATAGATTTCATAGATCATAGAGTTGGAAGGAGTCTACAAGGCTATCGAGTCCAACCCCCTGCTCAATGCAGGAAACTAGAGGAGGGGTCTCCAATCCAAGTAATAACCAGGCCTGACCCTGCTTAGCTTTCCACACTCAGACAAGCTGAGCCAGTGTGAGCCACAGGCAAGTTATCAAGAATCCGATCGGCTTTCCACAGATTCCCAGAGATCCCTCGAAATCTCAAATTTGGGTGACTGTTATTATTTTCAAGGGCCTTAATTTTTTCCTACAATTCTGTATTAGATCATATTAGCTTTGTTATTGTTTATTTTTCCTGTGCTAGACCTAAGTTCATAGCTGCACTTGGTGTTTTTGCAATCTCATTCAGTTGCTGAGAGGCTTCATTTATTTGCATTTCCAAAGGTTGGATAGTGGACAATTCTTGCCTCAGGCCCCTTAATTGTTCTGCATTCTCAGCCATTGGGTCCTCCTTACTGCCTTTGTTGCCTTTGTCATTTTGCAGCACTGTAGGCCCCATTGTTGGACCCTCTGCCTCCTCAGTTCCCTGGCTTTTTAAAGAGGAGTTATTTTTTAGCTCCAGAGCTCACAGAAAGTCGCCTGTCTGTCTACTCTAGGCTCCCTTGGATTCCAGAGAGCATTGCCTGTTCTCCTTGCTTCTCAAATGCTAATTTTGTTTAGCTATTGTGTTAGAGTAAGTTATAATTTGCATGGGCGGATCAGAAGAACATCAGGTTAAACCGCCATATCAGTACGATGATGTCATCGCGCCTCCCATGAAAAGTTTCAAATCAGGATCCTGAACCAGGATGCCAGAGTGACATAGGGTTGTCAAGACTCTGAGAAGATCCCTGCATCTGTACAAGTTGCATAGAATGGAGACTTCTGCCAGATGTAGCCTGCATCATCACTACAGCACTGTGGTGTGTCAGTCCTAAGGGGGCAATGAGGCCCAGCAGGTAGTGGGATGGGATGAGGTACTGAATTTCATGTGCTGATTTGACTTAACCAGCCAATTCTTTACCTGCAGGCTTCTAATTTTTTAGGCTGCAATTCAAGGGAGTGTATTTGAGTGGAGTTTTGCTCAGAATACTCCTGTTGGCAGAAAGGGTCAGGGGAGGTAATTTTCACCAATTTTATCTTCCTCTATAGTCCACACTGTGATCCCTTCCCCTGCAAAACACACACTGTTCCAGCTGGTCCCCTAATGTTCTGGAGCAGATTTTGGGGAGACGTAGACAACTTCCGGGGGAAGGGAGAATTGGCTAATATCAATTGGCTCAGCCAGCAGAAAGGCTCTGCTGGATCAAAAGCTTCTCGCAGACAGAAAGAAGGTGCTCTTCCATCTGTGGGAGAGTTTTGCTGTATCAAACCCATTATTTCTTGTAATAGTAAATCTACCTTTGAGTTAATTTACTGACTACATCTTACATTTCATCTTGCTAGAGTGCAATCCTCTTGGCAGATTTCAGAAATATAGTCAGTCATTTTTGCCCCTCATACCATGATGAGGCTATGTGATAGTGCAGAATAATAGCTGTGTGTGTGTGTGGGGGGGGGGGGGCTCAGAATTTTTATACAACTAAAGAACTGCCAGCCACAGGATCCCGTGTAATTTCTTTTGCTTTCTCATTCCAAAACCATCCCGCCAATTTTCTCTGGGTAATTTTATGGATCACCAAATTAGCTGCAAAGGAAACCATAAAAGCTCTAAAAGAAGCAAAGCAAAAAATTCTTATTCATCTTCCATCTACTGTTCCTTCTACATTTTCAGAACTTTAGTTCAGAAGGTGGTTATTTCTTTGATATACAAGTCATTACTGATGCTTATGTGGTGTCAGTTTGCTATAGGATTACAAGAATTTTCATGTTCAGCTACAATGAGTTTCAGCAAAATTGGTCATTTTTCTGAGCTTTAGCAGCAACCGGAGAAGTTCCAAATCATTGCCCAAATTTTCTTTCAGTTGCAACACTCTCAAATGTATAACAGAGGGGTCCCATTCTGCTCTTCCATTTATACCAATGCAACATTTGACATGAGTTTTTATATGAGCTCAGTCAAAGCCTACCTGCTTAGTGATTAACAGTGCTATCCAAACATGTTTAGTTTATTCTATGAGTCTTGACTCCCAAGGGATGAAATTGTGTTGAGGGCTGTTTTCCCATGTGGTCACTGTGGAACCGTTAAAGAGCAGCAGTACCTTTTTCAGTACCCTCCTCCTCCTCCTCCTCCTCCTCCTCCTCCTCCTCCTCCTCCTTTGAAAAAACAATCTGAAGTTTATTGTGTATTAATTTTCTTTTATGGTAAACCACCTTGGAGACCTGTTGTCAGGCAGAAAGGTGGGATATAATTTTTAAAATAAAGTAATACTTTCAATGGGACTTATGCTGCAGTTTTAGGCTGCAGCATTGCAGTCTAAAACTTGAATGAGCTGTGTTCTTACATTTCTTGTAGTATTGTTTGCAGTGAAATTGTGTCTACTCAGTATACAGTAATACCTTGGATTGCAAGTAACTTGGTTTGAGAGCGTTTTGCAAGACAAGCAAATTTTTAAATATTTATTTAATATTTTTTTTACTTGATATACAAGCGATGTCTTGCAATACAAGTACTATAGTACGGCTTAAATTAAAAATCTCTGTACAAATTTTTGGGGGGGGATTTCGTTTTGATATAAGAGTGTTTTGGATTACAAACACATTTCCGGAATGAATTATTCTCTCAATCCAAGGCATGACTGTACATGTCTACTCAGAAGTAAGTCACATTGTTTCCAATTGGAGCATTCTCCCAAGTGTGTATAGGATTGCAGCCAAAGTTTTAAAGTGGCATGAAGTATATAGGGAAGACCTTTGCCCTTGTCATAAAAAAGATAATTAGTTAAAGTTCTTCCAGAATGATCAAAAACAGACTCTAAGTTCTAAAGACCTCCCTGGTTCATAGTACTTTATTCCTTTCACTGATAGCACATATTTGCCATTTATAGCTCAACACAGCCTTGTTCCACACAAATCCCACTTAGGAATATTTCCAAAAGTCTCCACATCCAATTCCCCACCTCTTTTTATTTTTGAAGTTCCTAATTTCCTGAACTTGCTTCTGAAGTGGAACCAACCAACACTTTCAAAATTCTCTATTCTGTTTTTTTTATTTCCAAATTTTGTACAGAACAATGTGCATGCACAGTTTACCATATCTTTCCGTTCTTTCATGTCTTTCTCTGCTTCTATATTACCAATGCCCATATGTACATTGATAAAATGCTACAAAAAGGCAATCTTTCATGTTACCATATGCATGATTGCATCAGGATTAGTTTTGTGCAATTTTACAAATCTGCATGTGCACTTCTGTGCATTTATAAAACATTGCAAAAAAAAGAAGAAGCAAACTTCACATAATTATACACATGATTGTATCAAGATTCTTCTTGTGTGTTTTACCAATGTGCAGAAGTAGGTACACTTCAGTAAAAGTGCAGGTACACTTCAGTAAAACACTGCACCAAAATAATCTTGATACAATCACATATAAAATGACATCCAGATTTTTTTTTTAAATCAATGTACACATGTACATTGGTAATGCAGAGGGGAAAGGGATACGCAAATGAACTAATGGATCTGAAAGCAAACTGTGTATGCTCCCAATAATTAATTTTAGGAATTATCTTAAACTGTATTTCAGGAGGAAAGGAATGCAAAGCAGAGAATGATAGAGCACTATCCCTAACTAGATCAGGGGTGCACAACTTGTGTTCCTCCAGATATTTTGGCCTACAACTCCCATCAGCCCTAGCCACCATAGCCAATGGTGGAGGATGATGGAAGTTGCAGGCCAAAACATCTGGAGGGCCAGATGTTGCCTATTCCTGCACTAGATGGTGACTGTAAAAGTCATTCTATGAATGGAGGGAAATGTAGTTCTCATTGGACTCTCAACACCAGGCTTCCCCAAGCTCATCTCCTCCAGTTTGTTGGATTACAACTCCCATCATCTTCAACCAGCATGGAGTCCAAACATCTAGAAGGCACTATGTTGAGGAAGGCTGCTCTATACAAACAGTTTGACTTTACTGCTAGAAAGTAAACTGGACGAGGCTGTTGGAGTTAGTCTCTGGATTGATAGCTAATGTTTTCCATAACTAGAATGTTTATTCCTTTCACTAAGCATTGTGCTTTTGTGAATGGTTTTGGTAATTTCCAAACTAGGGCTGTCTTCCTTTTGACAGCTATAGATTGTATCAAAGATAGTCTCCCTGTGTTGTATAACACTGATCAAATTAATTAAGCATAATCAGAAGGGTTCTTAGATACAGGTATAGTAACTTGAATAGTATGGGTGAAAACTTTCCACACAAAGTGCCAGTAAGTTTGTACAGCATAGCAATCCGACCAAAGATAAAAATTAACCAATGACAACCTATCCTTTAAATATGCAGCCATTTACATGAAGTTCATTGCGTATATTATTGTCAGCATGGTTATAATGTTCTTATTCATTTGAGGTTTTAAAGTTTACTATAACTGATTTCCCCTTTTTTTCTCTACAGAACATAGGAATGCGGTAATACAAGTTCCGTGACCTACATTCTGACAATTGTTCAGTAATAAAGAGGAATATATCTGTAAAATGTCAGAATCAGCTCCTGTTCCATTTAGGCATAGGCCAAACAAAGTCACTGGTTGCCAGTAAGGAGCAGCAGATGTCTCCTAGTTGCTCAGACCAATAACCAAACCTATCCCAAAAGTCTTAATAGGGTCAAGGAGTATATCAGCTGACCTGCTCTGGCCTTGTAGTATAAAGAGGATTCCTTCAGGAGTGACTGGCTTCCCTGCATCTATCTTCTTTGACCAGAGCTGGGTGGTGGTAATTAGATTGACTCTCGATATCCCTCAGGTTGCAAGTTCAAGATCCACTAGAGGCTTTATTTGATTTACCTAGACATTAAGAAATAACGATTGTACCAAAGTTTGGAACTGGGGGTGGTGTTTGTCATGGTGAATGTAAGAGTTTACCTCCCCACCCCACAACTCATCCAGCAAAGTTTGGGCTCAGCTCATAATGAGGTGCTTGTGCCATCATAAGTCCCTGCCACTGCAGCTACCTCCTTTCCTTCCTTCAACAGATAACTTGTGACTGCTACTGCAAACAGCTCTCCCTTCTGTCCTGGTGTCCTGAAGTGAGCATAGCAGGCACCAGGAACTCTGGGAAATGTAGTTCTCCATTGTACCTGAAAGCTATGTATCCCAGGGTTCCTGGATGGTATATTTCAGGATTCCAGTTACCAGGTATATGAGACCTCACAGAGAGGTCTCCCTATTGTTGTCACCATCTCTATCACCTCTAGGTAAGGATTGGGGCATGGACAGTGGGAAAGGGGTAGGCTGCATTGTACTTCATATTATCTTTTGATTCAAATGTCAGAACTGGGCTTGGGGGGAGAAAGGAGTTATTTTTCTAGATATTTGGAAAATAGCTTGTTTTAGGTCATTCCAAATCAGACTGATGAGAGATGACTCATCAGTATGAATGTGATTTCTTCAATATGTTGATAATTACTGGTCAACAAGTTGTGATCAGCTGTTTCCACCTGGTATTTTCTGTATGAAGAATAAAAGAAGATATATTTTAAATTTGCTCTACGAACATACTTTGTGATAGATGCTGAGCAAATTGCCTTTTATAAGCTGAATAATGTGGTAGTAACTCTCCTCTGGCAAGGCGTGTGTGTACACCCTTAAAACCTCTTATCCTGAATAGCAATGATTTCTTATTCAGATAAGGAGCAGCCAGTCAATAATCATAATCAAGAGAGAAGTGCATTGTTTTATGGCCATATAGCTGTATAAATTTAAAATAAATAATTAGGGGTGGGTGGGTATGAAGATTTAATTAAATGGTTTTCAGGTTCCTTCCAACTCTACAGTTTCGTACTCCAGGAAATATGTCATGTGTGGGAAAGAAGGACTAATCTCGAAAAGCAGTTGAAATTTAAATACATTGGCTTAATTTAATCTAGACGTTAGGTCTACTGAAAGCAGTGGGACAAGTAAGCCTTGTCTCACTTTCAATTGGACTTGGTTATGACTAATTTTATCTGGGTTAGGTATCTTATGTGGATGTTGTGTCATGAGAACACTCCTTTTTTATCCCTAGTGGGATGTCAAAAGACTACTAATGATCACACTAAACAAACATATTTTACATGAGAGAGAGGTTGTAGAGCACCCTTCCTTCTCCAGATGTTTTAGATTTCACCTCCCATCAGCCTCAAGCAGCTTGGCCAATAGTCAGGAATGCTAGGAATTGTAGTCCAAAACATCTGGCAGATACCAGGTTGGGGAAAGCTGTTGTAGAGACTAGGAATGCTTGTTGACCATCCACCTCCACCAAGATTCTCCTGACTGCAGACAAACCTTTTTTAAAAAATGTTTGTTAAATCCACTGATATAGAAAACATTTCAGAATGAAAGTTATACACCACAGTGATCAGCCTACAATTCTGCTATGGACTAATTGTGAAGATAGAGTTTTTCATTTTGATCTTTGTGTGATAAACACTCATCCCTAAACCAACAGCCACATGAGGTCACTGTTGTTGTTCATATGTGTACTACAAGTTTAAACCATGATTGCCCCATGACTTGTCCCAGGATGTGACCTGGGAAAAGTCAAATAAAGTCAAAACACACCTAGTAGCAATAATGGATATTTCCACAGTTTAAAGTCTGGTTTGCGTCAGCAGTGGTAATTAAAACCTTAAAATAAGAATCAAATGGATTGTAAAACAAATGTTTACATTCAGTTTAAATATATGTCTCCGAAATATTTTATATTGTTGAAGAACATGTGATAGTGTGTGTGTGCAATTTTTGACAATTGTGAATTTCAATATGTGGCAACTGAATTTGTATAAATTGCTGCATCCATCTCAGGGCTCTTTGTATGGCTACTGTAATTTGTGTGATGACAACAGCTCAAAGAAGGGCTTTTAAGGTGCTAACATTAGGGCACTGACCTCACATAAATTGCAGTGTACACAGCTCCACATGGAAGGCTTTGCTTTATAGAAATTATGCCTCTTCTTGAGTATCTTTTGGCCGCAAGCCTAGTAGCAGCAGTCTCTCATCAAGCAATCACATGGAGGCTGCTGAATGTATAAAATGGCCCACAGAATCATGGGACTGAAATAAACCAGGAGGTCAAGCCGAGCTTCTTCTGCTAAGAAGGATTCTCCAGAGCCTTGTCCTGCAAGAATTTGACTATTAGAATCCAACAGTGTGCCAAAAGCAGAGGAAAGGATTGGTATCAAGGGGAGGCATGGTTGGGCACCTGTTGAGGAGCCACACCCCAGCACAAGTCCACTGACAAATGTCCCTTGGAATTGCTCCTCCTCTTCAACGCTGCAACCTGTTGGTTCCCCTACCACTTACTCTGGCCCAGACAACAGTAATAGTGAGAAGGAGGAGCAGTAGATGCCACTACCTGCTTGCTCACTGGCTCTCTGCCAGTCAAGCAAGTAAGTGGTATCAATGATGAGAAAAAGGATGAGGAGCAATATCAGCTGTTGACAATGGTGGTGAAAAGGCAGACTCACTAAGGGAGGGGGGCCCATTGAGGGTGTCTTGCTCAAGGGCCCTCAAAAACCTGGAACCAGCAGTGGCAGAGGAACAAACTAGCTTCATTACACGTGTGTGTCTACAGAGCATATAGCTTCAGATGACACCAGGGAGTGAGCCAAAGCCATACAGATTCAGAAAAAAACAAACCACTACCACCAGTAGCTTGGTGGAAAATTCCATCCTGAAACCCAGTATAGTGATTGGTATTCATGCAGCTTCAATCAGTGCCCTTGTGTGTTAATCTCATTATGGATTCTTTGAGTCCAAGTGCAGGCTAAAAGAATATTGTACCCTCTGTGTGAAAGACAGAAGCCTCTGGACTGATCTTCTATTAATAGTATTTTGAACCTTTCATCTGTAAAGCTGGTGCAGGTGTTAACAAATTAAGCTCCAATCCAGAAAAGCACTTCAGGTCATTTAGATTACCCACATGCCTCTGCTTTATTGTGTTCCTAAGTGCTTTGTTGGATCAAGGTTTTTTAATCCTCATAGGACCCATGTGGATCAGGTATTAATGTTTCCCAAATTTATTTATTTATTACACTTCTATATTGCCCAATAACTGAAGCTCTTTGGTCGGTTCACAATAATTATTAAAACTATAAAAGCCATAAAATTACAGGTGAGAAGACTACAGTACAATGAGGCTGTGTCAAATGGGTGGCCATACACCAGGTTTAAGAGAAAATGAAGCATACCAGTCATTATCTACACCATTGGTTCTACCATTTAGCCATACACATTGATGATGATGTCTCATGGAAGTGAGTGTCCATGACACACATCGGGTGGCAGAGCCAGAGCTGAACCAGGCAGTTCCAGGGGTGGATCAAAACAGCTGTACACAAATGAGATCAAAAGGAAGTTGGACTACCAAAGTTCCAAAGGAGACTGGGAACCTTAAATGCCCACTGGCAGCTCCTCTTCCTGGTCCTGTGTTGGGGCATTACTTGCAGTGGATTTCTCCCTCCTCTTGAGTAGATCCCTGGTGACAGAGCCTTATGGCAGCCAAATGGGTGCCCCTGCAGCAACTCTGGGCTTCCCACAGGGTCCACTGCCATCGTCACACTTTAGAGCTGGGGTAGTGGAGGGGAGAAAATGAATTAGTGTGTATATGTTGCAGTAAAAAAACCCACCTTAAAATCTGTTTTTGTTGGCAGGGGGTTGGTTGCCTGGGGGAAGAAAGCAGCAACTTTCCCCCTTTTTTGTTTTCAATTACTGCTCTTTATTTTTATTTCTTTTTGAACTAGGAGAACTGTAAACTGCTTCAACAATGGCCTTTAAGTGGGAAGAAGAAACAATAAATAAAAAGAGTACCTTTAATTCCATAAAAGACATCCTTTGGTTTTAACTCCCTTGAAAAGTCTTAAAGCTGAACTTGAGAGTGGAGAAAGAAAAAGAAAGCAAGAGGTAGAATTTTATTTTATTTTTATTTTATTTATTATATTTATAGCCCGCCTTTTTTCCTTCAAGGAACCCAAGGCGGCTGTCTGAAACGCTACCCAAGAATCTGTCTGAAATGCTATCCAAAGCTTCTTTTAAAAAAAATTCTGCCAGGCTTCCTCTCCAAAAGGCTACATTATTCTTCTGAAAGTCACTTTAGTTGTAAAAGGTGTCAAGGCTGGGCTCAGAATGGGGTCAATGGGGTTATTGGAAGGGCAGGTGAGGTATCTCTGAGTTAGGACTCTTCAGGATGCCTTCGGTTTCTTCAGTTGGAGTTGGGTTTTCCATGAAATCCCAAGCTTCTTCCTACAGAGAGGTCTCTCCAGGGCCTGGGTCAGATGGGATTCTGACAGTGAGCTTTGACTGACTTCCTGAAGTTATTTGACGAACAGCTATTTGCAAAAGCCCAATTATGTGGTACAGTAAGACTATTTCCTTTTCCCTAAAAGTGAACTGTTGATAAGAACTACAGTGATGTCTGGCAGAGACATCCCCTTCTTTACAGATTAAGTTTGTAGATGTACACTGAAAGTATTTTAAGTGTGCACCTACAAATTTTGAGTGTGAATGCAACAAATGTATTTGCACATATGTGCCATATGGGTATGCTCATAACAAGGAATCAGGATTAGCAGACGTAGTGGCACACCCAGATTTACCCTGCATAAAGTATAGTTCTGAGATAAAAGTACATAACTAAAGAGAAGGTTTGGTGGTCCCCCTGTGTCTTATGAAATACCCTTCTGCATACAGATATTGCAGTTCCTCCTTGTCCTCAGTGATCTTTAGCACTTAACAGCTTGTGAAGCCAGGATATTCATTTACCCCATGCATAGGGACTGAGAAGAACGTCTCTACTGGCTGTGAAGTGGAATCTGTAGGAGGTGGCCTATTTTCCATTTTCTGTTTAGTAGAGGTAGGGATTCTCCTTCCCATCTTTTAAGTCCTGTGTGTGGACTGTAAAACCAAAAAATATCCCTTATTTTCTTAGGGATCTGGAAATCAGCAAAACTCAAGCTCATTGAGGTTTTTTGCGTTCCAGCTCAAAGTTGGACTCGGGAGATCCGGGTTCTAGTCCCCGCTCAGCCATGAAACTCACTGGGTGACTTTGGGCCAGTCACTGACTCTCAGCCTAACCTACCTCACAGGGTTGTTGTGAGGATAAAATGGAGAGGAGGAGGAGGAGGATTATGTAAGCCGCCTTGGGTTCCTTGCAGGAAAAAAGGTGGGGTATAAATATAATAAATAAATAAATAAATAAAGTTCAGCCCAACTTGTGTCCATATCCAATCACAGGTCACCACCACCAACCCCCCATGAAAATCATGAAGTACTTGGATGCACACTTGGGTTCGTACTTGGGTGCACATTCAAATGTATACAACCTTCTTCCATTGATTAGTGTGTTTGTACGCACTTCCTTAAAGTACACATTTTTTCATGTGTATGTTTCTAATCTCTGCATTTTTCAAATGCATTTCCCTCCCTCCCGTGAACAGCATTGCAAGCTTGGGAATATGCAAGCTTTGTCTGCAGATTGCACTTACATTTAGGTTCGGGAGATGTGAACAGGGTAAATTCTGGTCATAAATGAACTGAAATGAATTCCTCATACATCCCTATTTTTCTAACACTGAAATATTTGAAGAGCCATCCAAAATAACTAGAAAAGGTATATTCCCCTGGAACATCCAAAGCAACCAAAATCCCAACTTTTTCTAACCAGTATATCACATATTATGAGTTAGGAACGTGACATTTTGAGAGCACATCAGCTGCCCTTCACTGCCTTTCACATCAACTTAAGAAGTCAATTCTAACCTGCTTGACATCTAATTAAGGCACTGCTAATGAGGCTGTAAAATTGGGGTCTCTAGAGAGCAGCTACTGACATCTTCTGCTCTCTTTATCTGAGAAATATATAGCTGTCTGTCTTCAGTCATTTGTAGGAAGAGCACCCCCACCCACAGTACAACTTCCAATGCATTCATCAACAATAAGTTTTCAAGGATGTCGCTATCTGTTGTAAAAATTGTAGAACAAAAGTAACAAAGCCATGCAAATGTGTGTTGGATTGTGGCAGTCTACATTTTGTATTCAGGCAGACAGATAAAATGTGTGATGTGGCTGCACAGCTTCAGTGCAGCTTAATAGGGCCAAATCCAAGGCACGTTCAAATAAGTGACTATAAACAAATGTTTGTTGCTGTCAGTCTGAAGGATTTCATATGCTTGCAATTTTCTAATTAGGAAAATGAAAGTTATCTAAAAGGCAACATATTGTTCTATGCTAATGGACCATTATGGCATAACTTATTTACTTATGGAGTTATCTGTTCAAGCTTAAATTCAATTTCAGCAGTTTTGGACACAAAAGCCCCATAGGCTTTTGCAATCTGAGTGCCATAAAACCACATCCAAATGCAAGTCACTCTTCCGTGTTTTCCCCCCTAAGCTTTTCTAGCAAAGCTCACACTACAGTCTTTAGTAATATATTTTGATAATATAATTTCAGCTCTCCAGGCATTAGTGCGGTCACGGTGGTCATCAGCTTGGAAACACACAGCACACAGAAGAGTCATGTGTCCAAGCAGACTCTCACATGTAATGACAAAACAAGACAGAGCAACTGGTCCCTCATTACAATTGCCTTTCTTATTTCACCTTCTCTCTCCTGGGTTATTACCTTGCTTCTCCTTTGTCCCTCCCCTCTCTGTGTTGTCTCTTCCACCCCTGACTAAATGCAAGCTCCTCAAGACAGGGTCCTTTTTTGTTATTCTGTAAAGCCAGGGCAGGAAACCTGGTGCCCTCTAGATGTTTTGAACTACAACTCCCAGAATCCCTGACTTTTGGCCATGCTGGCTGAGACTTATGGGAAAAGTAGTTCAAAACATCTGGAGAGGACACCAGGTTGCCCACCCGTGCTGTAAAGTGTCATGTACACTGATGTTCCTACATAAATTAGTACTGCTACTACCACTGCTCTACTAGTACTGCTGCTACTGTGACAACTACTGCTACTTCTACTAGTAGTAGTACTACTTAATAAATGATAAGGCGTGCAGGGGAGTTAAATTAAAACTAGATTTAAGCAAAACAAAATGAAATGGAAACAAGCAAAGATTTGGTTGGTCTGCTGACCAACAGGCATTTACATCCTTTCGTTAATGATCATTTCCTTCTATACTATCTACCATTTATTATTCCCTTTTGTAGTGCAGGGGCCAAGGCAATGCACTACTTTAATATCTTGTGTATCATAAACTACTCCACTCCCAGTATCTATATCTGCCTCTTGGAGCAATTGGATATCTTACAGAAGAGACTGTGCTAAAGGACTAGAATAAGGCAAGCGACAAGCAAGACAGGTGAAGCAGCAGATATGCTTGGAATCCAGGCCAGAAGACCGACACCAGGAAATCAGTCAGTCCATAATACAGTGCCTGCAAGACCATGATGGGAAGTGGGCAAGATGCAGCTTTTCTCTGAAAGGGCGATGACACAGCCCTGAAGGCTTACAACCAATCCACCCAGTAGGCCCGCCGGCTTTGTGGAAAAGCAGAGCGTGAGATGGAAGATTTTAGATCCTGCCTCTGTGTGCAGCTGCCCATAAATCTACAGACAGAAGTCCAGACCTGTATCTGCCATCAGCAGCATTCCAAGCGTCTCGCATTACAGCCAGCTCGCAGCCTCCTCTTGCAGCTTTCAGTAATAAGGAAATAACTCTGTAGAATCCACAGGTTTAATTGCTACCTGTTTATTACTACATCAAGTATTTACTACAGAGTATACAATCTCCTACATTACAATGTTGCAGATAAGCATTTGTCCTGTGGAGCAAGTCCACTTCAGCATTTGACTTTACATGATTGCAATAAGTCAGCAAGCAATAGTCAGAGCATCAGAGAGAAGAACCAAAGAAGCAATCCATCTCTCTACTAAAATGGCTACAGAACGAAACCTAACAAATCATACAACGTCATCAGAAAGTACAAACCATGTGATCAGCTCGTATTTCTTTCACACCTACTTTTCCCATGAGAACAGGACAGTAAGTGGCAGACACAACATGACTTGTTTTCCAGCCTTTCTGTACCTTTCCAAATGAAAACAATTGTGCCACAGCTGTTGTTTTGTTACATGTCACAACATTCTCGCCCTTGTAACACTGACATACCAACTGGTGCCAGTCATAAGCGATCCCCTCTACCACTGTGAGGAGGAGATCTATCAGGGGCAACCTGACAGCTCTTCAAGGAACAGGAACTCTGGCCTCTGTTGCATCTAGTAGTAACCCTAGCTGCTAACTTTGAGTCTGAACTGAAGTGGGTGGGGCCAGTGTACCTGGAGACATAGGGGGTGGGGCCAGCATGCATGGCCCCACCCCTCTATTCACTTTAAGCCCTCACCATTCAGGTGAATCCCACAAAGCAGTATACAGTATTGTGCATCATCAAATATACATGCCTCACTCTAATGCAGGGGTGCACAACCCATGGCCCACGGGCTGCAGGCAGCCCTCCCAAGTATAATTGTGCAGCCTCTGAGCCCTTCAGCTTCCACACACACCCCAAGAAACCCCACAGTGGTGCTGTTGCCACTATAACCACTGCTTTACTGTTGCTAATAGCAGTGGTAAAACAGTGGGTGTGGCTGAGATCACTGAGGGTGGGTAGTTTCCTGCATTGAGCAGGGGGTTGGACTCGATAGCCTTGTAGGCTCCTTCCAACTCTATGATCTATGAAATCTATGAAGCAAGACTCCTCCTTACCCCAGTGACCCCGAAGCTGCCTGAATCACTGCTTTATCACCACTAATGGCAGTGGTAAAGCAGAAATCGGTTGCTGGGGCAGAGAGGGGGCTTACCTCCTTCCTCCCCCAGTGGCACAGAAACAGTCAGCATCACTTCTGTCCATGGGGTCATGGGGTGGGGTGGGGTGGAGGGAGAAGCTTTAGCCTCCTCCTCCTAGAACCCCATCAGCATTGCTGCAATCAGGCAGCTTCGAGATATCTGTATGTGTGTGTCTGTTCCCCTACCCCAGTGTGTGTGTGTGTGTGTGTGTGTGTGTCCTACCCCATGCCAGGGTGCATGTGTTCCCCCACCTAGGGATGTGTGTGTATATATGTGCATGCCTTCACCCAACCCCACTCCTGTGTGTGTGTGTGTGTGTGTGTGTGTGTGCGCATGCATGTGTGGCCCTGGGGGGCCAAAAAGGTTGTGCTCTAGTGTGACTGGCAGCCTCTTTTCCTAAATATTTAAAGTAATTTTAAAGTAGCAAAATAAGGTTGGAAGTGTCCCACCTTTCTTTCCCATTCTCCAGTATTAAAACAACCCCTCTTAACTGCAAGGGTATGGCTTTTCTCTTTCTTTCTTTTTCTTTCTTTCTTTCTGTGGTTTCTCTACCCCAGGAGCAACTTGATACTCACTGTAGCTTAGGGTGTGCAAAACACTCAGTTGACCAGATGAAGCTCAGCAGAAATTGGTTTGATCTTCATGAACCGCCACCATTCAACACATCTATGGAATAGTCTCCATCACAAGCTGATCTTACTGCCCACTAGAAGCGCTGACAGAGAAACCCTCCTATATATCAGTATCACCACCAGTATCAACTTCATGATGACAATGGCCAATGCATGGCTTATGAATACTTTCAATGCGATACTGGGCTGTTTGAAACCCTGCACAGATAAGTTTTTTTATTTCTTGTTGAAATGAGGTCTGAGACATTCTCATTTCATTAAGACCTTTAAGGGAACTGGCTAAATAGTGCTTTATTTCTTCTGACACTGGATGCTTATTTGTTTTTGCTCTCCGGTTGTCATTTCTGCTCTGAGTGTTGAATTATAACCATGCTTTTTAAATTTATTTTTAAAAATAGTATTTATATTGAACTTTTACAGGACTGACCTTGAGGGGTCTTAGTCTGCTGAGATTTCCAAAATAAATAAATAGTACCTTTAGTATCACATCTATAAATATAAATTGTATATAAATTCAATTTGTACCCCACTGTTTCAGCTACTTTAGATATGGTTGCCATAAATGCAAATATATTTGCTACTGAAAAAATGCATCTGCTTTTAATATGAGAAGCCAATGCAAGTGTTGCATGATGGCAGGGCAACAAATCATGCCTGTGATGGGTGACGCCAATCGCCTAGTGGCTTCCAACATTGTGAGTGGGAATCTCCATACTTGTGAGAATTCTTTGATTAAAGGAAATTCTCAAGACTGACAATTCTCCCTTTTAGTTTTATCATTAGGTTGGAGTGGGGGAGGGCCCTTCTTTTAAACACCTCTACTTTGTGTTACGTTTCTGAATTAACTGACATTTCTCCAAGGTAAATATTAATTAAATTATGCCATTATTCTGGTTCTCTTGGTGTTTGTCTTCCCTTTCTCCTTGCTAGTGTATGCAGGCTTAAATTTAGCAAATTTTGTGATTTCATTAACATCCTATCTACTTCCACTTCGATTACATTAATGAAGATGTCAAAGAAGATTGACCTATCACTGACTCCAGTGCCACGTCCTCATTTCAATTTATCATTACCCTTTGTTTGCAGTAATTAAACCAGATTTCAAGCCATGTGACATATTCCTTATTCTCCAGTCTAAACCAATTTGAATTAACTTGGGAGAGATTGTGTTAAAGGGTGACTCTAATGCTTCATATACATCAAACTATGCATCCATCACATTACTTTCACCTAATATTTTTGTAATTATTGGGTTTGTTGGGGGGAGGGTTGCTTTTAAAGTCCTGTTGTCTAACTAACAATGTAAAACAGCCTTCCCCAACTTGATGCCCTCCAGATGTGTTGGATTACAACTCCCATCATCTCCAGCCAGCATCAGGAGTTATAGTCCAACACATCTGAAAGACACCAGGCTGGGGAAAGCTAAAGGACATTATAAACCAATGATGATCCATGAGGAAAATCTACAAGTTTAGTAAGAACAAGAAATGGGGCTGAATTTCTAGTTCATGTTCATCGGACTTAGGTGGGAAAAGAAGAAAGAAAGAAATCTTCCCAGAAAGTTAGAGTATTCTTGAGGAGTATTGAAAGACTTTTAGCTGAGTGCAGAAGCAATGATAGAACATGGAGAACTCTCACTGTATTTGAAATATTAAAACAGAGAAAAACAATTTAAAATATAATTGCCACTTAGCTTTGAAGCATAACTTCCAATTTACAGCATTAACAGATGTCAAAGTGGTTTTGGACTTTATCTTTACAAAGATTTTAAAGCATTCTGGAAAAAAAGCCTTACATAAGATGAAACTGAAATTGGACATAATAATATCTGTCCCATTCCTCCCCTACGACTCACACACACACAGACACACACACACACACACACACACACACTGAATGTTTAAATATACAGTTTGTTTGATAACTCCACCCCCAAATTATCTAATATTGAATTTACTAACAGCAGCAAAAGTATTAATTGCAAGTAATTAGTACATCTCTAGAATTCTCACTATATATAAAAGGGCAAATCTGTATTAGAAAATAGCCAAACAAGAACATATAAGAGTAGGAAAAAAGGCAGGCAACTTAGCCTGGAGGCAGACAATAGTTTCTTTTGGAAAAATGAAGATGGTTTGAAAGTAGGATTGCTTGCTACTCATGGGCCCAGTAAAATCAAACATCAGAATCTTAGTCTGCTGCTAAACCCATAGTCTCCAATTGCCACAAAAATGCCAGGACTGTTATGAAAACCCTTAAGCCATCACGGCTTCTCTCTTTGTCATACAGAGTTCCAAATTCCCACTTTAAGCTGCTCTTAAAAGCGCCATGGGCAAAATTGCAGCTAAGCTTGCAGTTTTAGCTTAGCTGCAATTGAATTTTGCCCATGGCCCCTTTAAGAGTAGCTCTGCTTAGGCTAGAAAAAGCCCCAAACACTCCATGGAGAGACAGACACTACTAAGCTGGGAGGACCAGGTGAGGGTGTGTGTGCACGCGCGTGTGCGCGTGCGCGTGCGCACATGCTCTACCTGCTGCCTCTGCTGCACATTGCTGTGGGGAAGGGATTAGCTGGGTGAAAAGGAGTTGGAGGCTGCACCTGCTGGCCTGGACTGAGGGAGAGGTGAATGAGGGAATTTATCACATGATTCCTATCTTTATATTGCCAAGGATTTTATTTCCTAACAGAGCTGACTCTGTGCCTCTAACAGGTGAGATACAGTGTAAGAAGGAAATGCAAGAAACTTCCCCTTCTCTCTGAAGCTCCATGTTTGGGAGTGTGGGGTAGGTGGGTAAGCTTCACCTGTTGAATTTGTGCCAATCCTGACAATTTTAAAACAAAAAGAAAGGGATTGCCCTGCAAGTACTGACCCCCCCCCCCATGAAAAACACCAGATATCAACAATTAAGGGTTTAAGTAAGGTAAAAAAAAATATTACAAAGGGCACTAATAAAATATTATAAAATAATATATAATATAATAATGTAATCATTATAATATATAAGATATTATATAATAATATAATTCTGGAAAAGTCATCCTGGCACTGATGCTGCTGCCGCCACCTCTTCTAACAAGGAGCAGCATTTCGCAATTATCCCTCAATTACACGATACTACTTCACACAATGCATAATCAATTTGCTGCCACAAGATGTGATGGTCAATGTTGTAGATTGCTTTAAAATGTGGAGCTTTAGTGTTTAATACTGGATATATGTGCTCAAATGCAAGAAATATAAATTGTGGGAAGGAAAAATATTTATTAACCTCTAACCATGAATATAAAAAAAAGAATAAAGGTTGAAATATTTTGTCCCAGAATACATTTACATTTAAGGCATACCCTTTCTCCATAATAAAAAAACAAAACTGTTAGGCTTTCTGAGTCTTTTAACAAAACATAGTCAATACCGGTGGCCCTCCTTGACAACTTATTATTGAATTTACCTAAATCTAATAGTGCGATTTAATTGTACACTTACTTGGGAGTAAGCCCTATTGAATTCTGTGGGGCATACTTCTGAGTGATCATGCCAAGGATTGTGCTATAAGGCAGCAGTATTCTGGCCACTTCCTTGAGAGTAAAGCCCCATTGAAAGAAGTGGGAGTAGCTTTTGAATGAACATTTATAGCATCAGGCTTTAAAACTAGACTTTGCTCCTATTGGAACTCCAGGAATAGCCCTTGATGATCAGAGACTTATAATGGGCAGCTTCTCATGAATTTATTCTGAAGACTGACACAATTTGTGCCCTTAAAAGGCTTGTGCTCTGAACTTGGCTGTCAAAAATTAACCTCCAGATTGCCTTATTCAACCCAGGAGTCTGACAAAAGGAAGGACATCTTCATGCAAAATAAGTCCCTCCCTGCATACACTTAAGCAACCTGGGTCTGTATATAGGGACTGCTAAACCATGATTTACTCTCCAGGGAATGAGCCATGTGCCTGCACCCTCCCTCTTCTCCCCCTTCCCTCCTCCTTCTACTTGTGCCCAGCTTTGGCAAAGATTTCCTAGTTTCTTAAACCACTGCTGTTCCCCTATTGAGCAGCTACTGGCAGAGTCAGATTTGCCTAGATATGCTGGATAAATCCACAATGGATTCAAATGAGTTCAGATTTCAATGAATCCAACCTACGGATTCCGCACCAGACCGGCCTTTTCTGAGTTGCATGGATTCCACAGACGTGCAGTCTGCAGACTGGCTTTTGATTGTTTGTTTATTTACTTGAGGGGCAGGATTTGTGCAAATCCCAGAATAATTTAAATTTGGAACAAAGGGTTGAGCAGACCCAAAAATCAATCTTATGCTGATAAAGAGATGTGTTTCAAAACCCAGCTTTGTTATCAAAGCAATACTCCATTAATATATATATATATATATATATATATATATATATATATATATCCATACACACCACTTGTTATTCATACACCTTGGAAGGTTCCAGTGCCAATAACTAAGGGATAAAGTAGGGGTGGAATTTCCCTCCCCACTTTGCCAGACCATTCACACCCATGAAGGTAGAAGGGGAGAATGCTGGGACCTTTTTAGAGGGTGAGTTGTATGATTTTGGGGGAGGTTTACTGTCATTCAACAAAGTGGCTGAGAGCTTCCTGTTTGTTTGTTTGTTTGTTTGACCTAAAACAAAGTTAAGCCATCACTCCAAGTGGTGGGTTGGTAGTGATCAGCAGCTGGGCTGCCAAGTTCTTTGAACATGAGGATCAGAATGTCCCCATGGGAAGGATGCTATGAGATGAAGTAGCATAATTCCCCGGGGCATTGCTGGTAGAGGTAGAGATGGCTATACCCATGGGCTCATGGAGCAGCTTTCCCCCAGTAATTCCCTTGGGGAAAATTGAAACACAGCTAAGCAGTCACTTGGAGTGGCAGCTTAGCTTTGCTTTGACTAAAACAAACAAACAAACAAACAAACAGGAAGCTCTCAGCCACTTTGTTGAACATAAGTAAGCCTCTCTACCTGAAAGTCATACAATTCCCTCCCCTAAAGACTTAATCAATTTGGCCCACCCCCTAAATGTGCCTGGAAAAAAAAGAGGGTTATACTGTTGTGATATGAATCACATTCACCAGCTGTGGCACAATGTTTACACATGGAAGGAACAGAATGGCGGTAAACAAGTTTGTTGTGTCTTTCTAGAATCTCGTGCTCTCGCAGGGGTTACTAAAGTGTGGGAAACAGTATGAGCTAGTCACATGGTATAGATGTTCTGGTGACGTACTGACTTGTTTCTCTCTGGAGCCATTTTAGAGAGGAGCAGGACTGTTCTCTCTTCACTCTTTTCTTCTGACTATTGCTTGCTGGACTTATGCAACAATGTAGCGATTTTGCTTAGGTGGAGTAAAGCTCAACCTACTCCACTGGAACTAATGCTTGCTACGCATTGTACTCTGCACATGGACTGTAACTAGGAATGTATACTCTGTAGAATATTACTTGCTAAAGTAAATAAACAGGTAGAGAAATAGACCTGTGGAGTTACGGAGTGTTTCCTTGCTACATGGATTAATCTGCAACCGGGGGAAGCTGAGCTGGTGTCGGATTACAGGCAAGCTGGCTGGCAGCTGCAAACCAACACGCTGGAACGCTGCGCAGAGAGACGGGGGTGAGATCTGGAAGATCTGTGTGTAGAAAAATGGGCTTCTGACACACAGACAGGATTTTAATTCTCCCATCCAGCACACGCGTGTCTCTGCTTTCATACACGCACCTTCATATACACTTCATTCCAGCACTAGAAGAAAGTTTGAAAGGAATAGAATCAAAAGGTGATAGTCAAAGTGTAGAGGAGACTACAGAGTGGGTCAAATAGCTGTAGCTGACAAGCCTAGCAGAGACCACATGAGGATATGTTTAGAGCTAAGCAAAATGGAGAATGCAATTCTAAGACAACATTTTCAATAGTGTACAGTAGAAGAAATCTTTAGGAAGTTAACAAGAGCAGGATTATTTATAGTTCTCAGTGCCAGTAGTGGAATTTAGCTAGATGACAAAATTTCCAGACTGTGTACATTTTGTGTACCTTTTGTCAGGTACAGATTTACAAGGTTACCTTTCAGTATCTCTTCAGCTCCAGAGGTGTAGCAACAGCAACAGGTGATCTAAAAGACATCTATGGGTCTTAATGGTGTCATATATTATATCCAGAGAATATTCTGATACAGAGAATGGGTAGTATCCAATGTTAGCCCTACATAAAGTAGACCCACTGAAATAAATGAGGCTTAAGTTAGTCACAACTAACTCAAGTCCCATTAATTTTAATGGGTCTACTTTATGTAGAGCTAACATCGGATACTACCCAAAGTCTCCTTAAAACCTGATGCAACTTATAGTGTCCTCATTATTTATCTAAATAGAGGACCAGGAGTCAAGCTTAGAGTTCCTCATAACATGTCTTTAATAGGAAGCTTCCAGAACAAAACTGAACAAACACACAAAACAAACGCTTGCCTGGAACCGCTTTTTGGCAGCCCGGAGCAAACGAACAGGAGCAATGGATAGCAGGCAAGCCACTCAATCAGCAAGCATAACCCATACACTACACAACTGAAATAGAGTCCATAGCTGCCTAGTCTAAAGGATGTATAGTAGGAATGATAACTTATTTGGATAATATCTATACAGAACTGAAACTTAGGGCAGTAGTCATTTGGAGATCAGTTGTTGTAAGTGATGCTCAATGTTATATAAAGTTTGTTTCACAATCCAGTGGCAGTATAACTTCTGTGTAGGGGTAAGGGATTTTTTTTGTAGGGGAGCGTTCCATCGTGTGAGCTCCCATTTGCAGTATGAAATGGTACAGCCCCAGATACAGGTTGACTACCTCAGTGAGAATTAGACCTAAGAACTATATCCCCGAGACTGCAATCCCATTGAATTTAGTAGGGCTTAGTTCTCAGTAGGCATGTGTAGGATTGCACTGTTAATAGGTCAGAAGAGCATGAATCATTTCTGAAACTACGGAGATGAAACAATGCTTGTTTGCTTTTTTAACAGAGAAACTCTGAAGCTTTTACATCATGTTAAAATGATACATGTGTTGTACAAAATGGGCTTCAAGACAACTAATGACTAAAGACATTTCATATGGCAGTTGAGAAAATGTTCTGTTTTATTGGAAAATAATGATCGCATCTAACCACTAAATATTAGGCCACTGCATTATTTATAAAGCTTTGAGAAGACATATTAAAATACTCATTACTAGGTAAGGTTTAGCCTTTCATTCTATGTCTCGTCTTCCAGCATTTTGCAAATTTAAACACTCCATGGGATAAATATATATGGTATTTGCAATACTTTTTTTCCCCTTCTTTTTTTTGCCAGCTAAGCAGCTGGTGAATTTTAACTGCTGTTTTTCCATAATTTTCAGGATACTTTTTATTTCTAAGATTTGTGTTGCATCTGATCCCAAAGATACAATCTGGCCTGATTTGATGGATTGCCCCATCCATGGGTTAGGAGAATAACTTCAGCAAAATACCCACCAAATAGGGATGGTAAGAAATTTTCTGGGTTGGCATTTTAATGCAGACTTACCAAACTCACACTTTCCAAACCTATGCATAAACCAGAAAGCAGTAATATGCCAATATTTGCACTTTTTCAGATTTTGCAGTGCGCTTCACACAAACAATGTGCACACAAAGTGTATAATAGGGGGAAATGTGCATTAAAACGTATGTTTCATTTGTTTATGTTCAATGCATAAAATGTATATGTTAAATGCACAAAACCCTGCATTATATTCAGGAGAATTGCTTGCAAAAATGTGTAAATATGTGTGTATAGAAATGTATATATTTGGAAAAGTGTATATATTTACATAAATGTGCACAAAAATATGTACAAATGTTCATGCAGACTTTAAAAAATACGAATTCGCAGACTGACTTGAATGAACTTAATGCTGGGTTTTTCTCCAGGTGAAAGGTTTCTGGTTACCCAATCAAATTCTGCTACCTACTTTTTGCTTCCTCTCAAGTTTCAGATGGCAGTTCTCCCACCCAAGCCAAGAAAGACATTCAGGAGGAGGGTAGGCAAACCACAGGCATACAAATAAATTCATAGCAAATTGGGACATTATTATATAATATTCATAATAATATATAAGATACATAGCATTTCTATAGTACCACAGAGTGTCCAAAGCATTTCATATTCATGTCTCAGTCATTCTGACAACAGTCCTGTCAGATATGTAGGTATTGTTATCCATAGGGATATGCGAATCAGCAAAACTCAAACTCGCCAAAGTTCTCTGAATTACATCTTGAAGCTCATTCTGACTTGAGTCCATATAGTCCTGTGAGCATTTTCCCCCTCTTCCCATGAAAATCCATGCATATTTTTTCCAAATGCACACATCAATTGTGCACATCTCTGAAATATATACATTCTTCTCCCATTGATTAAAGCTTGTTTGAGCATATTTTTCAAAAGTCCACATTTTTCATGTGCATTTTTCAAATGTACCCATGCTGTCAAACACATTATTTTTTTTTGTTCCCGAATCACATTGCAAGCTCAGAAATGTACGGACTTTGACTGCAGGTTGCGTTCAAATCCGTGTTCAATCCAGAAGATGCAAACTAGGTAAATCCTGCTCAAAAATGAACTGAAACAAATTTCTCATGCATCCCTAAAAATTTTCCCCAACACCTGCAGATGTGTGTGGAGGTTTGAAGCTGAGAGTAGCAATGACTGGAAGGGCATGTCCAGTTCAGTACCTAATGTGGACACTGGCCAGTGATGGCAATGTCCCACTGCAGGCTAGTCAGCAGCTGCATGACTGTACAGTCCTGACCCAGCCACTGTTTAATTCCACTGTTGATGCCCACTGCTAAGGTGTTGGACCCTTCAGCTGCCATTCAGCAGCAGACAGCTACTACCTGTTGCATCACCACCAAACCACCTGCTGCTGTGTGTAAGTCCACCTAGTGAGTTTGTGCTTCAGATTAGACTTGACATGGTACTTCCCAGCACACTTGCTTGTCACGATTTGAGTTTGTCTAAGGATACAAAATCCACTAAGCCTAGATTGCCTTTTGGATGCAATTCTACAGTGTAAAAAATGTCCCGTGGAAGAAGAATTAAGTTGCTCAGCTATAAAAAAAATAGTCCTTTTATGTGCAATTGCCAGCTTGGCTCTCCATGTGTTATATTTGTTAAAAGACAAAAGAAAAGAAAAAATAAATGCAGAACAAATTGAATGTATAAGTGTGATATCGAGCTTCAAGACATAACCCAAAGACAAAGAAGTAGTGAGTAAACAATGATGCTGGAAGTCAATTTCCCCCCTCCAAGAACACATTTCTGAGTCACACAGATTCTTCCCATCTGCATTGTGCTTTGTGGAAGGAGAGTATTTTACTGCTGGGCTCCACTTATAATAATCACTCTTCTATCCGTTGTTGCAACTGTTCTAACTAGTGTGTTTGAAAGGTATGATTATGAATAATAAACCCAGTCTTTGCCCACTTTTCACTTCCTCTGACATGGAAGAATAACAGGAGCCTAGTACTGTCTATGTGGCATCTATTGCTGGATTAAATTCACCAAAGAAATACATCATAGCAAATATGTCCAGTTACAAGAAAATAAATGAAGCACCACAGTCTAAAACACTGAGAAAGTATCTTGCTCAGCTTCTGTTATCTGAGGATGAATTTACGCAACAAAGTAATTTATTTTATCCATCAGGTTATAGAAAGAACATGCTTTTTGAGGTTTCGTTTTGTATGGAAGCCTGGGAATTCAATAAAATCCAATTGTACTATCTCCCAACAAAATACAACAAGAAGAAAACCCATTGTGGCAGGAGAAAACATCACAAACCTTAGAGAATGCCTTCTCCCATATAAACCTTCCCATTCCCAGACTAAAGATGGGTGAGTTCTCCCTGACTTGCACACTATTGGTTTGGAAAGAAGCCAAGCAACTTCCAAAATAGTTGTGAAATATTGTTTATTGCTGGGCCAATCAAACTTTGGAAATAAATCATGTCCCCTGGTGAGGCACCAGCCCTCTTCCACCCGCCAGTGCCCTCCCATCTTCCTTTCCACCACACGTGCTGGGCTTGCTAATTAATAGCAAGTGAGGAGATGGATGGGACGGAGGTCTCTCACCACATCCTCTATCCGGTACCAGACCCTCGGAAGTCCCTGGGATATGTCATTTCCCCAAAGACTACTACAATGTGTTAGTAGTAGCCCTTGGGAAAACTATATTTCCCGGGGGCTTCAGAGGACATGGAACCAGAAAGAGAAGTGTGGAGAGATCTCTCTCCCCTGCCATGGCTTGCTGCCAGAGTGACACCAATGCAGCAAGAGGAAGGAGGAGAGGAGAGTCCAACCTCAGAATTCAAGGTTTTAATGTTTGCCTCCTACTGAGGAAAACATTATGAGTTCCTATGACTTATGTTTCCAAGCCTGCACGACTTCTGTGTGTGAAGTTAAATCTGTCAAGGGTGAGGCAGTGTGTCTTTAGTAGCCCTATAAAATAGTCCATCCAGTGAAATCTCCAATGCCCATTTGCTGGCTGTCTTCCACTGGCAGGTTAAAACTTTTTTTTTTTTTTAATTTACTAAGGGTTTAAAAAATAATTACAAATTGATTTTTAACATTTGTTGCTGGTTGCTGGTTTTAATCTTGTTTTATAGGAACATAGGAAGCTCCGTTATACTGAGTCAGACCATTGGTCCATCCAGCCCAGTACTGTCAACACTGACTGGCAGTGGCTCTCCAGGCTTTCAGGCAGGATCTTTCCTGACCCTATCTGGAGATGATGCAGACTGCACATGCAAAGCATGTGTTCTACCACTGAGCTATGGTCCCTCCCTGAGTTATCTTTGTATGGTTTTTAAATTATGTGACTTTAGTGGATTATTGATCCATTAAATTGTGTTTCCTACTTTGGGCTATGTTATTGGGAAAATGGTCTATGAGTGTTGTAAATAAAATACAATTACAAACATAGAAAATAAAATAAAACTACAAACAAATATGTGTCAATCTGCCCTGAGTATATTTCTAATAATATCCTGGCTAAATACTGATGAATAACTACTGTGCTAAAGTTGGTCCTTACCCATGCTCTGTGCTGAGACCCTCATGTTGACCAGAAGATTAGGATCAGCCAGACAGAAGTGGGGCTGTGGAGCCACTCTAGATGAAATGACCACATATAAAATAGGCCCTTGGTGTTGTAAAAACCAGAAGCTGTTGCCACAGGGCCAGGTGTTGTATCCCAAGTGACCATTATGGATGTTACATGGAGCCAGAAGCTAGCTAAAAGAAAGATGGACCATCTGGCACTGCTTGGCATCCTAGTCCCTACAGTGAATTCTGTTTATCCATAGAAATTGCACTGGTTATATTTTTATTTTATTTTTCAAATCTACAGATAAAGCCACTTAACCAAATGATACATATAGATGCTAATATCAAAACCAGCAATGACCATTGCTTCAAATCCATGATGTACTTTCCTGTGTCATACATTTTATTAGATAATTGGCAAGAATAATAGATAGCTAGCCTTTAAATCCAGAAGAGTGCTTATAATATATCCATTGGCATCCTTTTAAGATAGCTAACTTCCCCTAGAGGGTCAAGATAGATCATCAGTTGCTGACAGCAAAATGGTAAAGCTTTTAAGCATTTTCTTTCACAAAGTGCTTAGATCAGGAAAACTGGAGACCATTTAGCCCTGAGGATGGAAAGGCAAAAATATATGTCATATTTGGTTGATTACAAAATGACAAGAAAAAAAAGAAGCACCAAAAATTATTTTTCAAGTAATGTTAATAGCAAAATAGCCTAAATTTGTGCTAGGGCTTCATTTCATGACCCAGTTTTAGTGATTTGGCTCAACCATGGCATGGACTATGGAGAAGATCTGTAGTTCAGTGGTAGAGCACATGCTTAGCATGCGGAAGGTCACAGGTTCAATCCCCAGTATCACAAGGCTGGACCAGAAAGAATCCTCTTTGAAAATCTGGAAAGCTGCTGCCAGTCAGTGTTGACAATACTGGGCTAGATGGACCAATGGCCTGACTCAGTATAAGTCATCTTTGGTTGATTCCTATGTTGTACCTATGTATAGTAACAATAAAAAATAGTGTCTCTAGACCAGTGTTTCTCAACCTTGGGTCCCCAGATGTTTTTGGCCTACAACTCCCAGCATGCCCCAGCCAGCTATGCTGGCTGGGGCATGCTGGGAGTTGTAGGCCAAAAACATCTGGGGACCCAAGGTTGAGAAACACTGCTCTAGACATAGGCAGAATGCTTGCTTCTAGCCACACAATAGAAGTTCAGTGAAATGTTTTACAGGATGGTGGGGGGGGGGCGGTATGACTGGCTAGCTATACTGAATCTTTTAATATTAAAGCCTTTCTAGACAATCACATTTTTGTGCATAGTTTTTCATTTGTTGTGAGGGAACCAGACATCCTTGGGTAGCACTTCTGTTGCAGAGATATTTAATTTTGACAGGATTCGACTCACAATAGTTTGTTGCTGGAAAATGCATACCACACCTCCCGGTTTACCATGTTTGCTGTGGCTGGGAGTGCTGCATGTAGATGCATAGGTAGGTGTCACACATCCTTAAAGGATAAATAGAAGCAGAGCTACAAGCAGCTCAGAGGGGGAAAGTTAAAGTATGCCTCAGAGAGGAAAGAAATTGGCTAGCAGGATTTTAAGGTTCTAGGTGCAGAATTGGCAGGTATTGCAGGAACTTGGACAGGTTCTTGGTCACACTCACAAAAAGAGGACAGCGGAACAGTCACATTTAATACTGAGAGGATTGAGCTAGATCTTCCTTTTCTTTTGCTAGTTCACCATGAGTGCTGATGCTTGAATTGTGTTTGGAAAAAACAAGAGGGCCCAAGACGCAGAAGTTCACTGTGCATGAAAATAATTCCAGGGAGAAATGCTGGGAAAGCTGCGCAGATGCTGGTTGAAAGCATTGACACCAGTAACCTCACATGGTTATGATGAAGTAGTAATTCAAGGTGTTGGTTTTAGCCTTAAAAACACCCTAAACAGCTTAGGACCTGGCTATCTAACAGGGATGGGGACTCGGACTCCAGGACTCGACTCGTGAGTCGGACTGAGTCCCCCCTGTGACTCGAGTCAGACTCGAGTCCCAATATTTTTAATGGGACTCGAGACTCGACTTGGGACTCGAGACCAAGGACTCGTGTTCCAAAATTGTGTTCCTCAAATGCAACATGGATAGGTTTTAGGAAGTACAGTAAGTTTATTTTTTAAAATCATTTTCCTAAAATGCAACCTTTCAGACATTTTGGGTTTGGCTGCCTCTGCCTGCCTGCTTTGGGGTTCCCTGCCTCCTCTGCCTGTCTGGTTATTTTGGGTTTGTCTGCCTGGTGTGTTCTTGCCAAAATCAGTTGCAGAGTTTTGAAATAAAAAGGCACACTTGTGCCTAGAATTTAATTAAGCCACACATCTGAAATAGCCTTATTGTGTTGGGGAAAACCCCCCATTGATTTTAATAGGGACTCATGGAATCAGCTTTGGGAGTGACTCGTGAGTCACCATTTTGGACCAAGGACTCGGACTCGAGATTCGGGTCCAAAGACTCGTGACTCGACTTGTGACTCGAGACCAAGGACTCTTCAACATCCCTGCTATCTAAGGGACTGTCTGTCTCACTATGAACCTGCCCAAGTATTAAGATCTGCAGGAGAGGCTTTTTTGAGGGCACCATTACCTACAAAGGCCTGTTTGTTGGCCACAGCTGAAAGGGTTTTCTCCTGTGGTGTCCCAAAACTGTGTAATGTGGTCCCTTGAAAACTACAATTGGCTCCCACTCTCTTGGCCTTTAGAAAGGGCGTAAAGATTCATCTTTTCAATTTGGTCTTTCAACATGTGTAATTTTCATGTTTTCATGTTTTTTTTTTTACTGTTTTTATTGTTTAACGGTTTTATTATTTTAAATTGTTGTACATCACTCTGGTGGCTTTCACACACACCCCAGCAGATAAGGCAGTAGATGAATGTTAATAATACATAAATATGCATTTGTGAAACAGAAGATGTGATAATGGAGTTTAAGTTATTATGGCGAGAATCAGCAATTGTCACGGGACCAATCAGCACTCGCCTAGCTTCAGTACAGGAGAATAATTTACAAAACTATTAGACTGTGTGAACGGACATAGGATAAAATTCTGTGCAGCCTTACATGGAAATAAGTCCCAGTGAACACAGTTGGAGTTACTTACTTCTGAGTAAAGATGCGAAGAACTGGCTCTCCTCATTTTGCCAGGCGAAACAGCTAACTCATTTTGCCAGGCAAAACAGCCTGGGCACGGTCGGTAATGGACTGGATGAGGGCTAATAAACTGAGATTCAATCCAGATAAGACGGAGGTACTGTTAGTGGATGGTTTGCTAAGTGATATTAAACCAGTTCTGGATGGGGTTGCACTTCCCCTGAAGGATCAGGTTCGTAGTTTGGGGGTGGTCCTGGATCCACAACTGTCACTCGAGGCACAGGTGAACTCTGTGGCATGGAGCAACTTTTATCAGCTTAGGCTGATATACCAACTAACTATGTCCTTATCTGGACAGAGATAGCCTAGCTACAGTTATCCATGCTCTGGTAACCTCTCGATTGGATTACTGCAATGTGTTATACGTGGGGCTGCCTTTGAAAACGGTCCGGAAACTTCAGCTGGTCCAAAATAGGGCAGCAAGATTGTTAACGGGGACTGGCTGACGTGAACATATTATGCCAGTGCTTTCTCATCTGCACTGGCTGCCAGTCTGTTTCCGGGCCCAATTCAAAGTGCTGGTACTAACATTCAAAACCCTAAACGGCTTGGGGCCAGGGTATCTGAAGGATCGTTTCCTCCCATATGTACCTGCCCAGACACTAAGACCTTCATCAGCAGTCCTTCTCCGAGAGCCCCTGCCAAAGGAAGTGAGGCAGGTGGCTACCAGGAAGAGGGCCTTTTCTGCTGTGGCACCCCAGTTGTGGAATGAGCTCCCCATAGAGGCTCGCCTGGCACCCACATTGTACTCTTTCCGGCGCCAGGTGAAGACCTTTTTATTCTCCCAGGCATTTTAATCTTTTTAATCATTTTAATCATCTTAATCATTTTTATCTGGTAGTTTTTAACTGTTGCTGTAATTTGAACTGCTGCTAGCCTTGCTGTTTGTTTTAATCTATGGTTTTAAATTTTATAGTTATATTATATTGTATTTTATGGTTTTAACAGTTGTAAACCACCCAGAGAGCTTTGGCTATTGGGCGGTATAAAAATGTATTAAATAAATAAATAAATAAATAACTTGCCAGTTAGCAACAGATTACTTGTGACAGCTAATATAAAGTTTTATGACTCCATATTGCCCAATCAATTGCTTTAATTAGACTACATGTCACACTTTTTGCTGATCCTATGATTGCTCTTCCAGTTTTGGCCAGGAGTTTAGGTTGTACTTTTCTGATTGAACAGCTCATCTCAGAAACTGCTTTAGATTAAAGGTTAGATATTAGATGATTCCTGTATAGATTCTCACTTCCACTCTTCCTGATAGGACAACTATGTAGATCCCAACTGTAATTTGAAAGCTAGCAAAACAAAAGAGCCAGTGTGGCGTAGTGGTGAGAGTGTTGTGACTCGGGAGATCTGGGTTCTAGTCCCCGCTCAGCCATGAAACTCACTGGGTGACTGTGGGCCAGTCACTGACTCTTAGCCTAACCTACCTCACAGGGTTGTTGTGAGGATAAAATGGAGAGGAGGAGGAGGAATATGTAAGCTTCCTTGGGTTCCTTGCAAGAAAAAAGGTGGGGTATAAATATAATAAATAAATAAATAGCAAAACAAAAGTCCACTAATTGATTATTCTGGAGATAGCATGCTCTAATTCCCAATGCAGGGTCATTTCTAGGGGGAAAGAAAGTGGGCGATCACTTAGGATTTCAAGTGACCCCTAGGCAGGCAGCAATAGTGGCTAGGGAAGGCTTGGCATGCACTAAAGCATTGGCTAAACCAGGTTGCAGTGGTGTGCCATTTTAAATCACAATATTTTCTCTTGTGTAAGAGTCAGCAAGCTGAACTATTCAGCTGGCTAACTCTGGGGGGTGCATTGCAGCAGTTAGAGGCAGTAGGGGAGGAAAGGGCATCATGCCTAATGCACCCCCCCCCAAAGCTGACAGTAAAATTAAAGCAGCAGCCAGAAGGTAAGAATGTTGCATTCCTATTATTTATATTTTATTTATTTATTTATTTATTTATTATATTTATTCACCGCCCATCAGCTCCCAGGGTAGTTTACAAAACAAAGCAACACTAAAACAAAAACATCAACAATAATAATACAAAAACACAGACATATTAAAATGTATCAAGATAAAACCAAGCAGCCAAAATAAATTCAATCCAGAGGTACAGTGGCGATAATAAAATGAATAAAATCAACCATTAAAATATTAGGCAAATAAAAAGGTCTTCACCTGGCGCCTGAAAGAATATATGGTAGATGCCAAGTGCACCTCTTTGGGGAGCCGATTCCATAGATGGGGTGCCACAACTGAGAAGGCCCTTCCCCTAGTAGCCACCATCCTAGCTTCTTTTGGAGGGGGCTCTCTGAGAAGGGCCTCCGAAGAAGATCTCATGGTTCGGGCAGGCACATATGGGACGAGGTGTTCCTTCAGATAACCCAGCCCCAAACTGTTTAGGGCTTTAAATGTTAATGTAAGCACTTTGAATCAGGCCCGAACTTCAATTGGTAACCAATGTAGATCATAGAGAACTGGCATAATATGTTCTTGTCGGCCAGTTCCCGTTAGCAGCTTCGCTGCGCTGCCCTGTTTTGAACCAATTGAAGTCTCCAGACTGTTTTCAAAGGCAGCCCCACGTAGAACGTGTTACAGTAGTCCAAACGAGAGGTTACCAGAGCATGGATCACTGTTGCTAGGCTCTGCCTGTCCAGATGGGGTCGTAGTTGGTAAATCAGCCTAAGCTGATAAAAGGCGCTCCTTGTCACTGAGTCCACTTGTGACTCCAGTGACAGTTCGGAGTCCAGGAGCACCCCCAAACTATGAACCTTGTCCTTTAGGGGGAGTGCAACCCTGGCTAGGACAGGTTGAATATAATTCCTCCGGACAGATGATCTGGACAGAAACAGCACCTCCGTCTTGTCTGGACTGAGCCTCAATTTATTGGCCCTCATCCAGTCCATTACCAGGTCCAGACACTGATTCAAAACAGCCACTGCCCCACCTGAATTTGATGAAAAAGAGAGGTAGAGTTGAGTGTCATCCGCATATTGGTGACACTTCAGCCCAAACCTCCGAATGACCTCTCCCAGCGGTTTCATGTAGATGTTAAAAAGCATGGGGGATAAAATTGAGCCCTGCAGTACCCCATGGCATAATTGCCATGGCGCAGAGCAATAATCCCCCAGCACCACCCTCTGGAATCAGCCGGCCAAGTAGGAACGAAACCACTGCAAAGCAGTGCCTCCACCTCCCAAACCCGCCAGCCTATCCAGAAGGATACCATGGTCGATGGTATCAAAAGCCACTCAGAGATCCAGGAGAATCAACAGGGTCGCATTCCCTCTGTCTCTCCCCCGGTAAAGGTCATCCCACAGGGCGACCAAGGCAGTTTCTGTTCCAAAACCAGGCCTGAAGCCCGATTGAAATGGATCTAGATAATCCGTTTCCTCCAAGAGAACTTGGAGCTGCTCGGCCACCACGCACTCAAACACCTTGCCCAGGTAAGGGATATTTGCAACAAGTCTATAGTTGTTCAGGTCTTCAGGGTCCAGATTTGGGTTTTTTTTAAGAGTGGCTTAATCACAGCCTGCTTCAACGCGGCTGGCACCACCCCCTCCTTCAAGGAGGCATTCATACAGCCTCCTGGACCCAGGTGCAAATCCCTTCCTTGATTTTAATAATCAACCATGATGGGCAAGGGTCAAGCATACAAGTGGTAGGTCGAACCTGCCCAAGTAATGTGTCCACATCTTCAGGCCTCAATAATTGAAACTCATCCAACACAATAGGACCAGACGGTGCTCTGGACGCCTCAGTTAAAGGAACTACATTAGCTGTGGAGTCCAATTCATGGTGAATCCGAGCGATTTTATCCTCAAAGTGCTGTGCAAACTCATCAGAGTGGGTTTCCGAAGGTTCTTCTGTATCTTTCTCTGGCCCTGATAGTAAAAGGCCACGAACCACATGGAAAAGTTCTGCCAGGACGGCACTGAGAGGACGCAATGCTAGCGGAAAAGAACTCCTTCTTTGCCACCCTCACTGCCATGGAGTAGGCCTGATAATGGGCAATGGGCTCTAACCCATGTTCAGTCAGATTCAGCATGAGTTTTCCTCCACCTGCACTCTAGCTGTCTCCCCTCCTGCCTCATTCCCCTTAGCTCTGGTGTATACCAGGGAGCTGGCTGGACTCTGCTTACCGGTATATATAAAATCTCCTTTTGGGGAGAGGGGCTATTTAATCTCTGTTTGTTGCTCTGGCAATTATTCCTGAGTAATCCAGTCCTTCTTACATGTAGTAGTAGTAGTAGTAGTAGTAGTAATAATAATAATAATAGTTGTTGTTGTTGTTGTTGTTGTTGTTATTATTATTTATATCCCGCTTTCCCCCCCAGTACTGGGAATCAAGGCGGCTTTACAACATTAAAACTTGTACAATTCCCTGCTTCTGGAAACATACCAAGGAGGGCGCCTTTCTAGCCTCCCTGGGAAGGGAATTCCAGGGCATTGGGGCAGCCATCGAGAAGGCCCTCTGCCCAGTTCCTGCCAAGCATGCCTGAGATCGGTGACGGAACCCATAGAGTTCTGGAGAGGGGTGTTTGTGAAGATGCTCAGTGAAAGAGATGGATTTTGGATGCTTTTCTGTGTGGCTCTGAGGATCATTATAATCATCTCTGTTTCTCCTTTTGCGGTGGGTCACTGCTGTGCTGGGTCCCAAAGACTGCTTTTCTGTGGTGTTGTTCTGAGGATATCATCATCGTCAGCATCATCATCTTGTGAAGGTAGGTGAAGAGAACTATAGATCTGTTGTATTGTGCATTACCACCGAAATAATTTATGTGTTAATCACATTGGAGAGGACTAAAGATCTCCATTCAATGTGATCAACACCTAAGCTAGTAGGTTTGTAATGGTCATAACCAAATAGGTAGCTAAGCTTACATTGAAAGAATTGCTCTAAGCTGATTTCATGCCAGTGAACATGTCAAGACCCTTCTGTTTTGTTGTCCTTTTGAAGGGAACTTTGTTTCTCTCTTCTCCTTCTCCTTCTTCTTTATCTTCTTCAGTACAGGTGTTCGCTTTGGGTATTGCTCCCTAATCTGTGGCTGATTTCATGGGGAAGTGGCATTTAATATGTCTTGCCATTTAGTTAAACAAAGCCTTGCATAAGGAACTTCCATATTTATAAAGCCATTTTAATGCACTGAATATCATTATTTTTTCAGTAGGAGCTGTTACTTAGTTAAATGGATTTGAGACATCAGACTATTATATGACAGATGATTTTGTCACTATGCAAAATGTGAACCCTGTAATCAACTTGTTATGGCATTTCACAAAAGTATGTGACAGTAAAATAAGTAAACTGTCATTTGGGCAATCAAGCCTTGAAATCCTTCAGGACAAGGAAAAAGACATTTGACACAGTCTTCGTGGTAGCAATGAGGTTCAGAGATAATTTAAGACTATTACAGTCATACATGAATGCATAACAGAATACAGTAATATAACAGAATAGAGTTGGGAGTGACATAAATGTAAGTTTCCAGTAATTTTCCATGATATTTCAATCACATTTCCCACCAACTCAGATTTTTTTAAAAAAACCCATATAATATATAGTGTTGAATCCAGAGTGTCTCTTCCATGAATGGAAGAGATTGAGATCCACTGGAGGCTCCCATGGCAAAAATCACTTTCCCCCCCTTCCTCTTGTGGCAGTATCCTATGAGTGGGGACTATGGATCCATCCCATAATCAAGTCTTTTATATTAACAAGTGTGTTGATTGAATGGAAATTATGTTTCTCTAGACGATGCTTTATGTTAATAACCTGAATAAATCACCAAACAAGCTGTAATACATACTAAAATTGATATGCAGGCAGGTATCTAAACTGGATTGCCTACCCAGGTGCTAAGATGTATAGACAGATGCTGATGAAAATGTGCGGCTAGATATGCTTGGATTATTTAGGAACATAGGAAGCTGCCTAATACTGGCTCAGACCATTGCCAGTCCAACCATCTAGCCCAGTATTGCAGACACTGACTGGCAGCAGCCTTCCAAGGTTTCAGGCATGGTTCTTTCATAGACCTACGAGACATTATCTGGTGTGGTCTCTAACCAAAAATTATAAGTCTGCATAGAATTGGTCCTAACATTTCTGACACACACAAAAATGAATGTTTTTTCCTATTGTGATAAAGTGATAGGCCAATACTGTGTTGAATTTCCTGTTAAATGAGGTGTGATAAATTTTCTCCATGTTTCTATGATACAGGGAAGGAAGCAGAAAATTTCAGCAGAGAGCAGGAAGGACAGAAGAGAATGATCAGAAATAGCAGAGCAGTCTGAAATGGAAAGGCCAAAACAAGCACAAAAGGAGCACTGCCACATTTGGGGGGGTGGGGGTTGGGGAGATGGGCAAAAGGAAGAAAGAGGAAGGTATGATGGGGGGAGGGTGAGATACCAAGAGAAGTTGGGTCAAGCAAAGGAAAGAGGGCATGATGACTTCCCCTTTCAGATACACCAGGGGTGGGCAACATGTGGCCCTCCAGAAGTTTTGGCAAATAAATCCCAAACATGAATAATTGCATTTGAATGCTAAACAGAGCCTGATTTCATTCACCACCTGTTACAGCATCTCCAAGATGGAAGGGGAAAGCACACCTTGGGGCCTTGAGTGGGGTAGTAGCTCCTTCAAAGGTGGAAGAGGCTTCCTTGAAGTCCCCTCCTTCTCCCACAACTATTTGAAAAGTGAAGAAAACTCTAGAACAAAGGCTATGTTAGGGGGAAGCCCACTAGGGCTGGAGCCCCCCAAATCTCTGGGAGGCCATCTGCCCCACCACCCTGCTGTCCATGGGCACTTGCTGAAATAAAGGTACAGGGGCCCTGATGAGCTCTGTTGCATCTGATCCCCCTGGATTTTTGCCCACATGTGCTTCACCTCCTACTGCCCCCCCCAATCTTTCTGCCTGAGGTTTTTTTCTGAAATCAAATGCCCTCCTCTCCCCTGTCCATACATCCCTTTTTTACAAATAGGTGTGCCCTTAGGAGACAGGTCTTTTACAGACTTTAGAACAAATTAGCATATGCAAATTTGTGCGCTTTTTTTTTTGGTCCTGTGGGCCTGAGCCCCAGATCTTTTCAGTACCTAGCACCGCCCCAGCTCTAGAAACTTTCCCACAATAGATTATGGGAGTTGAACTACCGTCCCCGTGATCCCTGTTGGAAATGCAAGCATCATTTTCTGCTGGGGTTCATGAGGGCTGATTCCCTCTATTCCCAGTGGGAAAATATACTAGCGGCGTCACTACACTGGCGGCAGCATCTTCTTCACTTTTCATCCAGTTGGGAGAAGGAGGAAAGGCCTAACAAACTGCTCAACCCTGTTACCCTGTCTCTAGGCAGTGTGGCGTAGTGGTGAGAGTGTTGGACTGGGACTAGGGAGATCCGGGTTCTAGTTCCCGCTTGGCCATGAAA
The DNA here is from genome assembly GCA_021292165.1 of Shinisaurus crocodilurus. Classification (NCBI taxonomy): domain Eukaryota; kingdom Metazoa; phylum Chordata; class Lepidosauria; order Squamata; family Shinisauridae; genus Shinisaurus; species Shinisaurus crocodilurus. Next base: position 102,312,270 of record CM037879.1, on the reverse strand, counting down.
CTTTGGGCCAGTCACTGACTCTCAGCCTAACCTACCTCACAGGGTTGTTGTGAGGATAAAATGGAGAGGAGGAGGAGGATTATGTAAGCCGCCTTGGGTTCCTTGCAGGAAAAAAGGCGGGGTATAAAATAAATATAATAAATAAATAAATAAAATAGTCCCATACATGAGTTCTGTGGTCCTTGGCAGTGGAGGAGGGGCTTGAGAGAGCAGCATCAACTGCAACAAGGCTATTCACGATGGGCTGTGCCCACCTTGATTCTATTCTTTTTCATTTGAGATGGGGCATTTGTAAACATCCTACTGTGAACACTCGCCCTATCTCTAAAAGGGATGCAATAAAAGAGAAGGTAAAAAGAGAGCAAAATCCATCCAGCTTCTGTGATCTCTGCTTAGCAGCTATAAATTAATTCCTTTTAAAAACACACACACACACACACACACACACACACGCAGAGAGAGATTTTACAGAAGGCTTAGGGCACTTACAAATTCACTCAGATGCCAAAAAATATGGAAATTGTAAGTTAAGTCCTGACCTTATCTTCAGTGTCCTGTGAGCAGTAAACACATTCTACAATCCTGCATATTGTGCTCACTTACCACTTAGTACTTGCACTCTCACTTATAGAAAAGATCCTGCCATTGAACATATTAGTGGAGTTATCGAGGACAGTGTATAAGGCAGATATTTTTGAACATGTTGACATATGAAAGGATAATTCTGCCTCGGTAGCTTTCTGATCACCTGGGCATTCTTGTTCCTAAAATAGATCCTAATCTGCAGAGGCCTGCTCAGCTGCTGAGGTGGATCTTCCACCTGGACTCTTTTGAGTTTGATGTCAGTGACTGAGCAGACATCTGTTACCTCTGTCAATGCAGAACCATGGGCAGAATTTAGAGTGTCCTTAAGAAGCAATGAACAAGTATCATAATGCCAGTTTTGATTTGGGGTTGTTATAGTCTCTTTTGTTGTCTGTTCCTACCCACTGCTTGAGTGGAATCTTAACAAATGCAACAGTAGATAATTACTAACTCTAGTGGTTACTAATACAGAAAATCATACAAATCTCATTGGGTTAATATTTTTTTATATACTGATGCCAAACAGAACAGAAGGATTTCTAGAAACAAGCATCCCTTTGTGCTATTCACTGTCTAAGGGCTTCTCTACATGAGGCATTTGTGTGCTCGTGATTTTTCACTGATGGTAGTTTGCAGGTGCTTTACATGATGTCATCAGCCTCCAGGGCCTCTCCTGTGCTTTCCAAGCATTTCTGCGCCTTTCTTTTTTTACAGTGAGGAAAGTGAGCTATTATCTGGCAATCACGCTAAATTGCGCTAAAACAAACACGTGTATTTCCACAATTGCTCAATACCACAGTGCCACCTTGTGGTTGTGTAACGGAACATATAGGAAAGCAGAGAAACAAAAACTCTGGGGAGAAAGCATGTGTAAAGGAGCCAACCAGAAATTCCGCAAAGAATGCAGAAGCAGAAGCCTCAGTAAAGTGGTGGGTTAAAAGTCTCATGTAGAGGAGTCCTAGTTCATTCAACTGTCAGAATTATAGTTATTCCGTGAGTTCACAGATACACAAGTGAACCATGTATGCTGCTGCATATCAGTGCATTCAGTGTAAAACCAGTTACACATTGAATGTGAATTGGCATGAGCTTTGTGCTCAGCATCAGAGATGGGTACAATGGTTGTGCCTATGACTGCTTGGAGACAGAAGTGTTATGGTGCAAGGCCATCTCAAACTATCATGCTACTAATGTAAAAGAGGTACAATACATCTCTTGACAGCGCAACTATGATTAGACTTGGATATTTATTATGAACCTGCAATTCACAGTGGATGGTCTACTTAAGGGAAGAACTTCAACAAACTTGGGACCTAGAGCTGGAAAAGGTGCTGAAAAGGAAAACCAAAATGATCAAGGGGCTGGGGCAACTCCCCTATGAGGAGTTGCAACATACGGGACTGTTTTATAGAGGTGAGTACGGGGAGACATTTAATAGAGGTGTGCACGATTATGCATGGTGTGGAGAAAGTGGATAGTGTTTCTTCTTCTCTCATAATATGGCCATGCATGCTAGCTGGAAATGATGGGAGTTGCTCTCCAACACATCTGGATGGAACCTGGTTGGGGAAGGCTGCTGTAGAAGAATACCTAATTCTCCCCCCCCCCCCGCCATTTTGAAGAGGCTGGCCTTACTATCAAAGTCCATGAGTAAGGTTATCATCTTCCCCAACAGGTTATCCGTGTCTTTAGCAGCTGCATGGCAGAGAGACCTTTCATAGGTGATTGCCTGGGAAAGCTTCACCCTTGCCTGTCATGCAACTGTTAAAGGAACAGAGGCCCTGCTGGGGACATGGGACTAACCCTAATTAGGAACCACTTCTTTATTTAAAGTATATCCAATTTCCTCTGTCAGGTGCTAGAAGACAAGCCTAGGTGTGCTGAACCAAAAGATGTTGGAAATCTCTGTGGCTTATCCATGGGTGCTTGACTTTGCCTATGCATGCACACCTCCTCCTCCTCCTCCTCCTCCCATTTTTGGCTACTGCTTCTTCTTTTAAAAAATGTTTTCTTGTCTTGTGCAAATTCATGCCACAGTTAACATGAATTACAGCACAGACACAAAACAAACCAACGAAAGGAATGCATTAGTGGCGAAGCCAGTGTGGCGTGGTGCTGAGAGTGTTGGACTGGGACTCGGGAGATCCGGGTTCTAGTCCCCGCTCGGCCATGAAACTCACTGGGTGATTTTGGGCCAGTCACTGCCTCTCAGCCTAACCTACCTCACAGGGTTGTTGTGAGGATAAAATGGAGAGGAGGATCATGTAATTCGCCTTGGGTTCCTTGCAGGAAAAAGGCGGGGTATAAATATAATAAATAAATAAATAGGCACTTGCCAATGATATCTGAGATAGTCCATCACGAGTCAGTTCCATTGGTTTAGGGTGCAATCCTATGCATGTTTAGACGGGGGTGGGTGGGGAGAACTCCTACAACTCCAAGCTATGCTGGCTGGGGAATGTTGAGAGTTGTGGGGCCTTCCCCCACCGCCCCCGTGAAAACATACGTAGGACTGTGCCCTCAGTCTTGCATTGTAGTCCAAAGGCATCTTCCTAGAGTTTGGTGGGTAGCTTGCATTCTTTGTGTCATTTAACAGGGGCCCAGCAGGCGGCAGCAAAGAACTCAAACACCCTCTCCCCTCTCTGCCTTTTCACGGCGTCTTCCTCCAGAGGCAGCCGCCACCCCCGTTTCCCCTAGGCAGGGGGAGACCAAGCAGAACCACAGCAGCAGCAGCAGCAGCAGCTTCATGTGCAGCAGCAGCAGCAGCAGCAGCAGCAGCAGCTTCATGTGCACTTCAGCTGACAAGGCGTGTGACCGGGGGGGGGGGGGGGAGGCTGCATGGACAGCATATACAATGTGTCTTCCCTCCACCAAACACCCCGGCACCTTTCCCGAGGCGCCCCCGCCCCCCGCCCGCAGCCAACAAAATAAGTCACTGGCTGTGGTGGCCGTCTCCTCGAAAACGTCCCTCCTCCCTTCCAGTCTCTCGTGTGAGATTCCATTCAAAAATAGATAAATTAAAAAGGCCCAGAAGAGGCAGCAGCCCCCTCAAGTTCGTGGTCTCCTCAACGACGCCGGCGGGGGTGGAACAGTACAAAGACGTTTCTCTGCCATTTGGGGAGAGGAAAAGAGAAGAAAGAGAACGCATGACGGGAGAGGCTGCGTGCATGCGTGTGTGTGTGTGTGTCTTCTGGTCTATGACAAGGGAAATCGCCCCGAAGTCTAGAGCACAGCCAAAGTCATAAGGGGATTGGGAGGTCCTCTTCCTCCTCCTGCTCCTCCCCGCTCTCTCGTTCTCCCAAACTAACCCCACCCCCCCCCGTTTCCAAGCTGGGCTGGAGCAGGAAGCTACAGCGGCGGCGGCCGTTGCCTTGCTAACATTGAGAGACAGCGCCTGTCATGCTTGTGAGCAGCAGCAGCAGCCAGCTCCCTTCCTCCTCCTCCTCCTTCTGTTGCTGTGCTGCATTGGGAATAATCGCTCTGCCACTGACTGGAGGGATGGACGCTTTCGGCGAAGGGGAGATACCCGAGCGAGCTCTGAGAAGAGGCTTTTCTGCCGTGGTTGTCTGAGGGAAAAAAAAGGGCGGGGGGGGCTTGTGTTTGGAGGGGACCCAGCCCGCCAGAATGAGCTGAGCTCGCTTGCCTCTCTCTCTCTTTCTCTCCCCCCCCCCCTCTCTCTCTCTGCCCAAGCGGCTGGATGGCTCAAGAGCCGAGCCCAGGCGGGGGGCAAACTTGGAAAGGCCGTCGGACGCCGTCGGGAACTGTCGCTGACCCCGCCGGCCGCCGGGACACCCTTCCCGGCCGCGCTGCTGTTGGCGGAGGCGTCTTTGCACAAGGCGAGTGAAGGCTGCAAAGGCGGGCTGTTGTCAGCGGCGCGGCGAAGGCGCTTGTTGTGGCGGCGGCTGCTGCTGCTAACGCGATCCTAATGCCTGTCACTTCCCGGGACGCGCTCTTGGCGGCGGCGGCGGCGGCAGGCAGGAGCCCCCCGAGTCCTGCTCAGGCTCGTTTAGCCTCTCCCGCCATCTGATTGGATACGGCTGGGCTCTGCGTGGGATTGCGGCGAGGGGTCTCGGAAACCATGGGTTATTGCAGCGGCAGGTGCACGCTGATCTTCAGTCTGTGGCATGCAACTGGTAAGTGAGTCTCTGGCCGCGGAGGTTTTCTCCCAACCAAGGCAACAACAGCAACGCCACAACGACGCAACATTCTGAATAGTGTGTCCCGTCGCTCCAAGAAAGTACAAAAAGAGAGGCCAAAGCCATGGGTGCTTTGAAGGTCTGGCGGGTGGGTGGGAAGGAAAGATGGGAAGAGAGATGTTGAAGTGTTGGTAATATGGACTCAATGACATGCCCGTGGGGATGGGATAAACTTGCGAGAAGCTGCAGTTCTAGGCTCGTTTGCTTGGGAGCGAGTCTGGTGGAACTGAGCGGAACGTGTTCCGAGGAAACGTGCATAGGATCGGACTGCCTCCTTCTCCTTAAAGGCCCACGGGCTCAAAGAGATCTGGGAGCTTAGTAAAGCTAGCTGAGTGACTTCTGAAAGGAAGGCGGCTGGCAGGTGATGACGGCCAGGGATGGAGGAGCTGATAAGAGGCGTGTAGTTTGGTAGGGTGGGATGAAAAGTTAGCTCATCTTCAGGAAGGAAGGCTTGAGGTAGAGACTTGAAGCCAAGTTTCCTTAATTACAGTGAACATTATTTTAGTCATGGTTTCGAGCTGGCTCTCAGATCATCAGGTGCGAGGCAATTATTATGAAATGAGCCGGTGTTGTTGTTTTTAAGTGTGTGGTAAAAGCCCAAATAGTGGTATTGTTCCAAGCAGAAGCACAACTCCAGTGACTACATATTGAAGCATGAGATGCTAAGTAGAAAAATTTGTTGAGGCATCTATCTATGTTGTATGTTTGAGTTCGCAGTTGGAGTTTTGCTACATGCCCTGACAGAGGAGTGGCAGGATGTTGCAGTTATACCATTCCAATTAGTCAGCCAGCCACAGAAGGTTCCACATTTCTGAATGTGCCTTGAATGAATCAGCTTTGGAGGAACAGATTGTGCCGTGGTTTCTTAGGGTGCAGTCCTACACATACTGACCTGGGCATAAGTCCATATGAACTCGGTGGAACAAACTTCTGAGTAGATATTAACAGGATTGAGCTGCGTAAAGCAGTTAACCTTGAGAAGGGACAAATAGTGGCAGTACATCCTTCCAACAGGCAAAGTACCACCCATTTCCCCGTAAAGACAGGTGAATAAGAAGGAAGAGCAAAACTAGCTTTCCGGGACCGAGCATCAGTACATGGGAAAGATTTATTAGGCAGTTGTAGAGCCTACACATGTGTGATCTTTATATAAGTTTCAATGAATCCATCATCTCTCTGTGTACGTAGGAAGTAGGAGGCATTCTGCCTGTCTAAATCCTGTTCTTTGCAGGCATATTTGATCCTGTATATTTGGGTTATTTATGTGAAAACCCTTTGAAGAAGAAATATCTCTTAAACTCAAGTCTACAGTAAATGGATTTTTTTTAAAAAAAAGTTGTTTGCAGGACCTTTAATTTATAACATGTATCACTGAAGCCCCCCCTCCCCCTCTCAAGGCTATATAGAACAATATGTTCACATTTTATATGACAAAGGTCAGAATATAGGAACTCTGCCCTGCAGGAACTCTGCCCTGGTCCTGCATTATAGTCAAATGCCTCTGGGAAATTCACAAGCAGGATAGGATGGGGGCAACATCATTCTCCTCTTTTTGTCCCCAGTGTCTGGTATTGCAAGGTTTGTGCCCCTTGTTCCTTTGATAGAAAAAGCTACATATTTAAAAGTAAACACAAAAGTTTCCAATGTTTCTGACAGGTTGATTTAAACTTGTGTATTAACATTAGGTTGGGACTGAAATGACACAAAGATGCAAATTTATCTTTTCTTAGGCTCTACGAAGTAATGTAGATTGTAGGACTGCATGTATGAATAAAAAAACTAATGCTGGAGCTTATGAAATATGCCTTACCATTATTACTTTAACTCTGTTGGGCCCTCAGATAAGGCAAATATAAATATTGTCTGGCATTGATCCATGAAAAAAATAACACCACCCACTTTGAATCAGACTTATATGAAGTATATTGCAGGACATGATGACAGTCTGTCTGGATGCTTTGTGTTGACTATTTTATAACCTAGGACAGGTATATATGTTACAAATACATCTATTCAATTCAAATAAGTATGAAAGCAGACTTCATTAACATGGATAAATGATTGAGAAATGTTCCTTTTACACTGAATAAAGCTCATTGCTACAATGCTGGATCTGTTGGAATTAGGAGCTGTAATTAGTGGAAATGAATTTTGTCTGTCAATTTTCCTCCTCATGTGCTACCTTTTGAAGGGAGAGTCGGTAGTTCAGTAGTGGAGCACCTGCTTTGCATGCAGAAGGTTCCAGGTTCAATCCCCAGCCTCTCCAGGTAGAGCTTGGAAAGAATCCTGCCAGAAACCCTGGAAAGCGCTGCTAGTCAGTGTCAACAATACTGGGCTAGATGGACCACGGGTCTGACTCAGTATAAGGCTGCTTCTGATGTTCTATGAACTCATGAGTAGTCCCAGCAGAATGATGAATTTCAGTGTGACTGATTTGTGAAGGATGCCACATCATGTGAGTTCATGTTGGATTTGGGAAGTTGTTAATCAATGCATTTGATTAATGAAGCTGTAGAAGTTTAAGAAAAGTTAGAACAGCTTCAGGGATAATATCTTTTTTGTTGTGCAGCTAAAAATGTAAAGTGTGAATGAGGCAAGCATCTTTGGAGACATAAAGCCTTAATCAGAGATTGTCTTTAGCATACCTTGAACGTACGTTTGGTGGGAAATCTGGGATTGTGGAATAGCCCTGAACTGGCACTGGACAGCAGAAGTGTTATGGGCCTTTCTGGCATGGTACACTTTGTTTACTTCATTGATCAGCTTCTGGACTGCAAAATACAGTTTTGGTGGATAGGAGTTAATCTGAAGGGGGCTTTTTGTGTGGCTTGGGTGCAAGTTGTATGAAGACATTTTAGGTGTTTCCAGATGAGGCTTTTATTGCCCTGCCTCATTCATAAAAGTGTGTGTGTGTGTGTGTGTGTGCCTAGATGTCATGGTCTTACACTTGTACTCATCCCATGGTGTCCCACTGCTTCCCTTCTTTCTTTTCCTTTAAGAAAAAAATGTTAAGGAGAAAAAGACAGAATGGCTGCACAATGTGTTTTGACTGGTAGTGCTAGGAATCTCTGTCTGGAAGTATACTATGTCTGGGGGGGCTGGACTAGATTATCTCTGTATTCCTTACATTAACCAACATTGAAGTACTAACCATCATAAATGGGTTGAGGCCAGGGTATCTGAAAAATTGACCCAGTTGGCATGTAACAGTTAATTTATGGCTAACCCACAGTTAGCCATGGCCATACCAGAGTGAGTTAGTGCGCTGCCTCTCACCCGCCACTTCAGCCTTGTTTCTGGATCACAAAACCTGGGAACCAAAGAACAAACCTTGGGTTAAAACTCTGGGTTGTTTCTTCTCAACAGAGTGCCTGGTTCACATGTCATGGCAACAACCTAGGAACAAGGTGTTCCTGGGTTGTTTGGTGATCTGGAAAGGAAGTGGAAGCGAAGAGTGCATGGGAAGCAGTGCGCTCACTCGCTCTGGTGTGGCCATGGCTAACTAGTTAGCCATTACGTGTGAACTGGCTCACCACCTCCTCCCATTTGAGCCTGCCTGAAATTTGCACTCATAATCTGAGGCCTTGTTGCGAGTCCCACCTCCGAAAGAGGTGAGGTTGGTGGATACTCATAATAGGGCCTTTTGTGTAGCCCTCATCTATCCCAGAAACACCTCCAGACAATGTATAAAGTTTCTACTGCCTCCCTGGGATTAGTACATGGAAATGAGAGATAGAGCTGTGTGTTGTCTGCCTACTGATGACACCTCAGCCCAAACCTGAGTGGTTAGAGTGTTGGACTGGGACTCGGGACTCGGGAGATCCGGGTTCAAATCCCCGCTCGGCCATGAAACTCACTGGGTGACTTTGGGCCAGTCACTGACTCTCAGCCTAACCTACCTCACAGGGTTGTTGTGAGGGTAAAATGGAGAGGAGGAGGAGGATTATGTAAGCCGCCTTGGGTTCCTTGCAGGAAAAAAGGCGGGGTATAAATGTAATAAATAAATAAATACCTCTGGGTGACTTCTACCAGCACTTTCATGTAGATAGGCTGGAACACTAAGGCACCGCAAAGGCAAAGGGCCGTGGGGTAGAACATTAGTCCTCCAACACTGCCTTCTGGAACTGCCCCTCCAAAAAGGACCAGAGTCAGTGTAACACCATGCATCAAAACCTCACTCTGGTAAGGTGGTTCTGAAAGATACTATGATAGTTGATACTAAAAGCGACTGAGAAGTCCAGGAGAACTAACATGGTTGCACTTCTCCTGTCCATAACCTGGTGAAGGTGATCCATGAAGGCAAGTAAAGGTGCATGTTTGATACATTAAAAAGGCCTACAATTTCCAGCATGCCCCAGCATGGGTCCAGATAATAAGTGTAATCCAAAACTGTCTGGAGTTGAAAAGTTACCATCTGCTCAAGCACCTTGACAAAGAAAACTAGCTAGAGACTTGCAACAATAGTGTTGTTATTGCTGGGAAAACTTCAGGCCAAAGCAGAAGGATCGATTTGTTCAGTTTTAGATTAAATTCCAAGCAAAATATGCTTTTAAAAAAAATAAAAATAAATCCGTGAATATGGTGGCATTGTATCTTCTGAGCCACCTTGAACACAGTTTCTTTTGTGAAAAGATGGCATGTAAATCAAAGTCTTATCATAAGAACATTGGCAGTTTGGCCAGTGGCAGTGTTAAGTAGGTGATGGTATTTTCAACCAGTATGTACAGTCATAGTTTCTGTAAGTTATTTTTGAGATCTGTTTGAATGCAATCCTGAAAGTGCTTATGTAAAAGTGGTCTTGAAGTAATACCATTTAACAAAATGACTGCAGTTTCAATGACTGGGTTCACACAACACAATAACCCACACTCAAGGGTTGAGTATGGGTGGAGTGTGGGTTTTCATTGAACCATGGGTTGTTGTTGAAACGTGAGTTGTTGTGTTGTCTGAGCCACAATAACAAACCGTGCTTTGTTAACCATGAACATCGCATGAAGAGAAGCCATGGTTTGTTGGGTTGTGAACTGTGGGTTGTTTGTGGTTAACAAACCATAGTTTGTTATCATGGCTGAGTTCAGACAGCAAAACAACCCACATTTCAACAACAACCCACACTCAACCTATACTCCACCCTTGAGTGATTGTGGGTTAGCGTGTTGTGTGAAACCAGTCTATGAGTTGGGCTTTTGCTCAACTTTAGTGAAGAAAAATGAGCTGCTGATGACTATGGTTGTGAAATATTTTACAATTGTTAGAATTTTCTTAATTTTTGGTCCGTCAAAATTATATGTGGACAGGTGGGACTATAAGAACTTTGTGGGCTAGTAACTTTGACAAGTCTGTGTGCAAGAGTGCTGTAGACTGATTTTTTTGATCCACAGCCTATGTAACAAAACACCTATATTCTTGCAGAGTTATCAGTTTTTCAACCAACTCTTGTAGCTGTGTCTTGAACCGCAGTTTGATATGCAGACATTAATAATATTTATTTCCATGCTGTGAAAATATTTATTTCCATGCTGTGAAACCTTCAACTACTGATTTTTGCAAATGCTCCTGCTATTAAAGGCACAAAAGCAGGCTTGGCTAGTTTTTTTTCCTGGTCTGTTGGCAATATTGTTTACCAGAAGAATTCATTTTTAAATTGATTTAATTGTCAAACACAGTATTATTATTTTATTATTATTTATTTTATTTATACCCTGCCTTTTTTCCTGCAAGGAACCCAAGGCGGCTTACATAATCCTCATCCTCCTCTCCATTTTATCCTCACAACAACCCTGTGAGGTAGGTCAGGCTGAGAGTCAGTGACTGGCCCAAAGTCACCCAGTGAGTTTCATGGCCAAGCGGGGACTAGAACCCAGATCTCCTGAGTCCCAGTCCAACACTCTCACCACTACGCCACACTGGCTCTCAGTAGTTTTTTATACTACTTTGTTATGGCTTTTCTCAATTAACTGTGGGAACAAGTTTCGCAAGGGAACTGAGTTTCTTCTAACAATGCCAGGATTCTTTGAGGAAGTCATGACAACTGATTTGGTTTAAGTGTATAATGTCATAAACAATCTGGAAATCAATTCTTGTAAAAGTGTTTTGGGTTAAGTAGCAGAACAGGCACTTGTAATTGCCAGTCAATTTTTTAAAAAAGAAATGGACCTACTTGGTTATTAGTCATTTGTGTGGTGAAAACACTAATCATTCTTGTTTCATCTGGAGTTTCAAAGTACTCTCTATTAATACAAGTACAACCCTACTCTCAGAGATCAGTTGGAAGACCTCTGCATTGAACAAAATCTATTGGAGCACAATGCTTGCATTAGATGTATCTACTTATGCTTTGTTGTTGCTGAAGCTGAGTTCCCATAAAAAGAAAATGGTTATGCACAATATGATGTTTGTGCAATCTAGGAATATCGTCAGATACTTCTAATCTACAGAGAAGACAGTACTAGTATTCACAATTTACAGTATTTTAATTGTGTATATCACATAAATGAGAAAACAATGACACATTTAACCAAACAGAACAGAACTGTAGTGTCTACACAACAAGCATATCTTAGAGATCATTTATACAAGGATTATGACATAACCCATTTTGGCTTGAAGAGCACAAAATCCTTATATTTTTTTATATCTGTTATAAAGCGGAATATTTAGAGTCTTGTAGTTTCTTTCATATGGGAATATATGTGACATTATCATTGTTCATATGAGATCGTCCATGCTTCAACCATTAATTAAAGCAGGTACATAAATATCACGTATTTATGCAAAGTGGCATAGTTTGCTTCTTAGTCAAATATTTTTTCCAGCATTCGTGCAAAATGGAACTGTCTAGGTCATGTTACAAGTATAGAAGACCTTTCTGGTTGTATACTTCCCATTTAATTATTATTTACAATCCTTATTTACTGTCCAATAATGAAGATTTTCTGAGTAGTGTACAGTACAAAAAAAACAAACTATAACCAAAAAAGTAAAATACAAACATGGGGTTGTTATCTAAGATTAGTCCTACTTAGAGTAGACCCATTGAAATGAATGGGACCTAAATTAGTCATTGGACTAATGAAGCCTAAAGCAGATTAAAACCAGCAATAACAAAAAACAAAACAAAATCAGCAATAGCATAAAACCAACGGGAGATAACATTAGTGAAAGGAATTTAAAAAGCAGTAACAAATGTTAAGTATGAAAAGCCTGGGATGCAGGACTATAATTTCTAGTCTGCATCTTCCATAAGGTTAAAACAAACAAATATGGCTGTCTTCACATCTCTATGGCTTTGCCACATATAAAAAGGCTTTTGATACCTCTTGTGCAAGGCAACAAACTACCTGTGGCTTATGCTGGCTCAGCTTGTCTGAGCATGGAAAGCTAAGCAGGGTCAAGCCTGGTTATTACTTGGATGGGAGACCCCTCCTCTAGTTTCCTGCATTGAGTAGGGGGTTGGACTCGATAGCCTTGTAGGCTCCTTCCAACTCTATCATCTATGAAATCTATGAATGTTGAGTAGTCTGCATTGCACTGCACATCAAGGTCTTGAGAGAAAATTCAAAGAATGAATATCCAGCAATGAAGGAAACACATTTACAGTGGTATGTCCTTGGAGGGAGGAATGAAATGAAGACTGTTCTGTGCTCTTCTTGAAATGAAGCACAGCACAGAGTTTTATTGATAACTATATACTAAGACTTGGAGGCCTCCAGCCCACAGGCCTAATCAGGGCCAGGGAGGTTCCCTATTTGGCCCGCAGAAGCTTGAGCTCCTTCTGTAGGCTCTGCTCACACCATATCTAGACCCCCATGCTCCCCAAGCCCCACCACTTGGATTGGAGGCTACCAGGGACTTGAAGAGGAGGCAGAAAGAGGAATCCCCTCATTATTTCTGACCATGGATCAAAGATAACAAGGGGATTCTCTTCACTTAACACACTGCTCCCTCTCCCAATGGGGGAAGGCATTGGACAGGTGAAGCTGGACCCCAGTCAAAGTGGCAGCTGGAGAAGCTCCAGCTGCACTTTGCTGGGAACTTCACCTGCCCTGCTGGTCATCCCTCCATTAGGGATGCCTCATGGGGGATAACATGCATTGTATGAAGCTGGGGACTCAGCCAGCACCAAATCTCCACTGCCATCATGGAGAAAGGCCAGATAACTGGGGCTTGGGGGCAGGGCAATGATGTCAGTGGGTGTGGCCACACCTGCTGACATAATCCTGCCTGTGGCAGGCCCTGTGGAGCAGTTTAGCCCCCCCCATCTCAAAGTGGTTCCCTATGCCTGCTATAGCCTTTGGGGTGGGGGTTGAATATATAGAATAAAACTCTGTGCAATCCTATACATGTCTACTCAGAAGTAAATCTCATTCAGTTTGATGGAACTTACTCCCAGGTAAGTGCATAGAGGATTACAGTATATGGAGCATTTTCATTTGTTGTTTTTTCCTAATAGAATTATAGTAAGACTCCACCAGTTCAATGTGATAAAATTTCCCTTGTGTTTTAAGAGTCAAAAGAATGTGTCTAGTAGAATGTTGTGGTGACTACCTTCCCTTCCCAAGCAGAACTTCTGCAGAGCTAGCCATTATTCATTTCAATAGGCAATTAAGGATGCAATCCTATGCATGTTTAGACAGAAAAGGTCCTATAACTGCCAGCATACCCAGGTTGGCTGGGGATGCTGGAAGTTTGAGGACTTATTTCTACCTAAACATGCATAGGATTGCACCCTAAGTCCCAACATCATCTGGGGTGTTTCCACTGGGTTTCATGAAGATACTTTCAGGTTTGGGAGCTGCAATCAAGATATTCTGCTTGATGAAACAGGGCCAAAAAAGGAGGTCAATAACATGATTTTCTGGATTTGCTTTCCTTGACTGGTCTATTCCTAAGTCTGCAACCTTTTCGGAATCTTATAACAATTTTTTTATGAAATACCTAGGCCAAGGTCCAAAGAACCACGCAACTAATTCTATGTGTCCAAGGAGGTGTTGCGTCTTCTGTTTCTCAAGTAGAAGTCTTCTATGCCCTATGGCAAACGGTTTAGGAGTTTCAGAAGCGGTTTGTGATATCAAGAAAAATGTAAAAAAGAAAAAGAAAATAAAAGCAAGCACCATGTGTCTTTGGACTCACTGTAACTGTTTGGATCTCAGCCTTCATGTTTGTTAACTAAAATTCTGTTGAATGTTAAACATGAAATGGTAGATTGGTTTAAAAAATGATTGGTTGATTTAAAAGATTCGGAATGATGTGTTTTTGCATGTTCTAATTTTAATTAACATTCTGAAAGTATATATATATATATATATATATATATATATAAATGTTGAAAGAATGTCTATATTTAAAATGGCAATTGTACTTATTAAAACCTGCTCAACTGACACCTCTAATCCTGACATAACCTAGCTTAGCTTTTTATTAAGTTTGGTTGTGGGGGCCTTGCTCATATCCCAACCACCTACACTGTGAATGATGAAAGTGTGTGTGTGTGTGTGTGTGAGAGAGAGAGAGAGAGAGAGAGAGAGGGTGTCTTTCTAACAATGTCTGTATTTAAGAAAAGTCCTTTTTATTTAGACAGGTGGCAGAATATAAATTGCTTTTTATCATGTTTACTGCCTTATGGTTTAATGTTCTTTAATGCTATTTTATTTTATCTTATTGGATTAAGTTTTCTGCATTGAACTTTTTTTAAGGTGGAATATTAAATCTAACAAATAATAACACACGACCTGACAGATACAGCATTAAGGTGATAATACAAAATGCTACACATCTAGAAAGAGAAACATTTAGCTGGTGCTAGCATAAACAGCCAGCCATTTAACCATGTTCTTCATTTACCTCCAAATAAGCATGGATTGGGCAGCCGTTAAAATCTGGCTGTGCAGACCTCCTCAACCAGTAAATGAGCTGCTTACTGGTCCCCAAACTGGGAAAGGGATAGTCTCCTATAATTGGTTTTGAACTCTGTATACAAAATCTGCCATACAGTATATTCTTTACTTGCCATGGTAATACTGGAACATCTTCTTCAATATCTTGCTGGTGGAAATGATGCTGGGAAGATGAAATTGCCTATCTTTGTACTCACTAAGAAATAAACATGCATAGTGAATAGATCTATTTCCACACGTATCGTACTTATGCATTTTTAATAATTTCTTGATTTCAGTTCATCCATAACTTATAAGAAATGTTTATCAGTTTATGACTCCATGAAGGTTCCAGGTAAAATGTGCACATATATCCTGTATCTCTCAAGTGTCCTTTCTTTTAAAAAGCATATTTACTTTCCCCACATATCTCCTGTCTTGCATATACAATTGTAGTATTATAAAAATAATTGGTCAGGGAGCTGAAGCCCATTGATAAAGAAGATAATATGCACGTAGAAGATGCCAAGTTCAATCCCTAGCATTTCCAGTAGAAAAGTGACGGTAGAGCTGAGGATCTAAGGTAGCAGTGCTGGGAAAGATGCCTGGCTCTGACCCTGGAAGGTCACCAGCAGACAGTCAGCACTGGTGGTGTATTTTGAAGTATAGGTGCTCATCATGACAGTCCCCCATTGCCACGCCCCCAAGAAGATTCCAAATATTCAGGGACTGTCTTGATCCATATCAACAAATCAAAATGAGTCTAAACAACGCATTCAAGACTACCCCACCCGTGGGCAATACTTTGCATTACAACAGGGAACAATCTATTGTTGCTGGGGGGAAATGTACGGTATTTCCTCCAAGCTCATGTGAGGATTGCAGCTAAGCTCAGAGGGAACTGGAAATTCAGAGGTGAGTGGCAGATGATGTCAGTGACTGCTAATAAAAAAAAGTGCCAGGTCCTTGCAAGCCCTGGCTCCGCTAAACCCCTGATGGTATGACTTAATATAAGATACTTTTCTGTGTTCAAAACAGAATATGGAACATATTAGTATGGAAGCTATTGGTATTAGTTAATCTTTTTCAAATTAAGATATGTATATATATATTGAGAATTGCTCCTTGCAGGCCCTTTTTGGCCCAATTTAATGTGATGCCAGGGATGTTAGAAAATTTACCTATGTGGTGTTTTCTGTAACCGGGGTCTCATTTGAATTGGGTCATCGCAGCTACATATGCAGTGGTAGCATGCTCATGATCCGTGTCATGGGTGGGTGACAGGATGGCATGCTAATGCTGTATGCATAGTGACTGAGGTCCCAACCAGCTGCATATTCTACATGAATATATTTTTCTTACATGCCAAGTGTAAGAGTTCCTAGTCATATTAGTTATGGTCCAAGTTTTATTGCCGAAATTGACATCTTAATGAAGTGCATCCAACCTATATACGCACCGTATAAAATTGGAGCCCAGTTCTTCTTCATGAAGAGGATTCATAGATCATAGAGTTGGAAGGGGCCTACAAGGCTATCGAGTCCAACCCCCTACTCAATGCAGGAAACTAGAGGAGGGGTCTCCCATCCAAGTAATAACCAGGCCTGACCCTGCTTAGCTTTCCACATTCAGACAACCTGAGCCAGCGTGAGCCACAGGCCTGTGTGTGTGTGTGTGTGTGTGTGTGTAGGTAGGAAGATGGAAGCATATTATTTACAGTAGAGAAGCTTGATTCTAATAAAACTTTACATCAGAACTAGAAAATCTCAGGCACCATCCAGAAACTAAAACATTTAGTACTGGAAATATTTTTCTAGCATCTCCTTACAGTGTGCTATTTCTGGCTCTTCAAAATTTTCAGCCTGAGACAAGACAGTTGCATTATTCCAATCTCCCCCCCCTCCCCCCAAAAAACTACGGGAATTGTAACCTACTGGCTAAGGGACAAACAGTGCTATCCTGTGGATATCTATTCAGACATAAGCTCCATTGAGTTCAATGGGGCTTCCTCCCAGATAAGTGTGTATAGGATTGCAGCCTAAGCTACAAATCAGGAAGTCCCCAGTTCAATTGTCACCTCTGTCATGATCTCAATAGATGGTCTTAGGAAGGAAAGCCACTTTCTCTCTTTCTTTGCCTCAGTGCCTCCACGTGCAATATGATGGATAATAATCCTGATTTACCTTACATGGATGTTGTGCAAATTACAACTAGATAATGCATATGAAGCGCTTTGAGCACTTGGATGCACTATACAAATGATAAGTATTACTATTAGTTTTCTTTCCCAAGAGTGGTATGGAAAATAGCTTTATTGTACACAAACCTGATGTGTTTTGAACTGTGAAGTGATTCCTAGTGGTATTTTCTTTCTTCCTTTAATTTTTTGCCAGAGACAATAAGCTTTTGTCCATGTACTAGCTGTCTCTCTTCAGCACTGTCTCTGTCACTCTCCTGTGGAGGATTGCTAATGCATATAAAGTTATGTTAATGCACAGGAGTACATCTTATTAAACTAATTTACTCTCTTTCAGGCACCTGCCATATTGGCCTGTTCTGTTTTCTCATGTTCTGTATTTATAGCACACCACACTGTAACTTAGAGATATCACATGCCACAATTCTAGAATTATACTTTAAGCTGGTTTTTTATATACTTCCTGTTTTATTCTTTGGTTTGTGTGTGTGTTTTTTTAAGATCTTCCCTTACCTTGTTTTTCCTTTGTGCAGCATTTAGATTATGAACTTCCAGCAAGATATATTTTATTTAGTATTATAAAACCTTGTATGGATTGTGCAATTCTCATCATCAAAATTAAATGTGGAAGTACTTATAGTTCAGTAAAGAGGAACTAAAGCCAATACATTGAACACAGTGTTCTTCAAGAAGAGTCTTATGGGGAAAACTGAACCTGAAGGTGACATTGAATATCTTATATTGACACTATTTACAGAGTAGATGTGGGAAGGGCAATCCTATGATTTTCTCCTACACCAGGGCTAATGCTCACAAAATGTAATCGTAATTCTATGCTCAACCAACAGCCAGTCAGAAGCACAACCATCTCTGCAGAAACAAGTGCCAACTTAGAAATGCTGACAGATTCTCACAGCATCCTTGGTAGCTAAGCTGCCACCACTAATTATGAGGCCACTCAATGACAACATTCCACATTAGCCACATAGGGAAGGTGCCAATCAACCAACACAAGGTGATGGCTCAGTGACCTAATCCAATATGCACATACTGTCCTCAAACAATGTGCCACCAGGCAACCAGAAAGAGACTACAATGCCTTCTCCGGTGCAGATAGGGATGGATCAGTCTATTTCTGGTCCGTGTCAGTTTCACTTGTGTTTATTCATAAGTCTTTCCCACCATTTCCACATTAAACTGTGATTTTTAAAAAAGAAATGTGCAGAAACATTTATATATTTAAATACTATTTTGAGCATATTTTCTCACAAAATATTGTTTCTAAATATGTTATGCTAAAATACACATTTTATATGCATTTCGATGTGTTTTTTGAGCTTAGAACGGCATTGCAAAATTCAGAGAAGTGTGAAATCCGAAGGATAATTGTGTTCCAGTTCAAACATTAGTCCAGGAACTATGGATCAGGTTGGTTCTCTTTGAAATGCTCCTTGAGTATCCCTGGGTGCAGACCACTATGGCATGCCTACAGCTACAAAGTCAGGGGCTAGCCTACAGATAGCGGTTTAAATCCTTTAGCAGCACAAACATAGCTTGCAAACAACCATCATTTTGCCAGGCAAACAGCCACTGCCATACAGTGAAGGAAGATGTGCAATTCCAATCACAACATGAAGCCAACTGCAGTGGGCAGGAGGCATGTATGGAGAACCCATGGGTACCCCAGAGAAGTGTTCAACTACTGTTGCAGAATCTATGGCCCTCAGAACACTCTGTAAAAACTCAGTTGTATATTGGTGCCCATATGAACAGAAATAACTTTTTTCAAGGGAGATAGCCTTGTATACCAGGAAGAGCTGAAACTACCACAGGAGTCTCACAGGGATCCGCACTGAGAGCTGGTGAACTACAGCCTTCCTCAACCTGGAGTCCTCCAGATGTTTTGGACTACAACTCGCATCATCCCTGACTGAGAGCATTGCAGTGATAACAAGTACCACCACAGGGAGACATTCAAGTAATCATTACAAGGCAAAGCTTACCCTTGGGTGTTCTCCTGCCCTCCTTTGCATCCAAAATCATTGTTGCTGGCAGGACTAGAACCCAAACTTTCCACTTTATAGAGCAACCGTTAACCTTTAGAGGTTGGGAGACACAAACTTTAGTCTCCCTTTTCCTCAAGCAGTGCATGCTGGGATGCTATTTGCATTTGGAGGGTTGTGGCCAATAGTGTCCCGCATTTTGCATCAGTTTGCTTACCCCATGTCTTCTGTGTGGGAGATACTGCTATTACCTCCAGAAGGGTCCTTATGTCTATAAAATCTAGAGTCCATAAGTGGGAACTTGGTGATGGACTCACTGATGAAAGGGTGCTTTGCAGAAAAAGTACACAGCCAACACTCAAAACAAAAAGGAAAGGGTGTATTGCTAACACTTGTGGTCACAAAACCCTTACAGTTACTCCACTTCTGGATGCCAAATATAAAGATCCAGCAGAACCTAAACTCCATTGCTGCAGCTAGGGCTATCAGGCTTGCAGTGAGACCAGAGTGCTAGTAGCATAGAAACCCCACCTGCCCTTTTGCAACCTCTTCGCTCCCCTGTGAAAGAGGAAGAAAGATGACTGTCATCGTTTTTCTGCCTCTTTCACAGGGATGTCAAGAATTTCAGAGGATTTTCTCAGTGTGCAGGGCTTCAGTGCTTACCTTACTGTCAAGAGATGGCTGAGGGGTTCGTGTGTGCTCTCTGCTTTACAGTTTTTACCCTGTTCTGTCCTTGCGGGCTCTGTCTGGTTGAGCTTTCTGAGGACTTAACCAGGACTTCCTCCCTTGGGGCTTTCCAGTGCTGCTTTCTCAGTGCCTGGAAACTGAGCAAGGCCACTCAACAACAACAACAACTCAGCTTTCAGGCACTCATCAGCTGGCAGCAGTACTAGAAAGACCCAATGGAGGAAGTCCTGGTTAAGTCCTCTAGGGGGCTATTCAGAAGGCTCAAGCAGCTGGAGAGGCTGCAAGGACAGAATGACCTGGTTCACACTACAGGACAACCCACCATGGGTGATCAGCCATGGTGAGTTGTCATGTCATGCAAACCCAGCAGTGGTTTCTGCATGGTGACTTATTTTTCACTGACAAGCTACCCTGAGAATCCATGTCTTGTTTTAGGATTGTTGATACCCATGTTGTGTCATTCGAACCCGGCAGGGCGATTTTATCGTGGGTTTCCAGGAACAGCTGGAGAGTTGCCTGGCCTGGCCAGGCCAGAGCAGCAAAAATGCCTGCCATTCCTTGAGATGTTGCTTGTGCTGCTGCCATCATCCTTCATCCCTTCTCAGCACCCTCTGCTCCATGCAGAGAGCCAGTGTGGCTGTAGTGTTGAGAGTGTTGGACTAGGACTTGGGAGATCTGGGTTCTAGTCCCTGCTCAGCCATGAAACTCACTGGGTGACTTTGGGCCAGTCACGGACTCTCAGCCTAACCTACCTCACAGGGTTGTTGTGAGGATAAAATGGAGAGGAGGAGGATTATGTAAGCCGCCTTGGGTTCCTTGCAGGAAAAAAGGTGGGGTATAAATATAATAAATAAATAAATGCCCCTAAACATCGCTAATATCAAGATGTAACAGCCAGCAATGGAGAGAGGTGACAAGCAGGAAGGGGATGGCTGAGGAGAAGGTGCTTTGCCAGTGGGTGCTCTTACTTCAGTGTAAAGTGAAGCAGCCTTTAAAAAGGCAAGCACTGAAATGGAAGATGAAATTGACTAGGACATTGAGAGAGGGACATCAGCATGCTGGGCTAAATATTGGAGAGTTGGTCTTGCACTCTTGTGCAACAGCAAAATCCCCCCCCCCCGCCGCCAAGCTGGCAGATGCATTCCCGCATTCATAAGGACTCTGAAAATTAATTCAGTTTGGGAAACTGATGTGTGTGAGAGTTTCCTTTGGTAGGCAGCAACCCCAGTGGACCAACTGCAGAAAAGGTGCTGATGTAGGGACCGAGGCAAGGAGGAGTTCTGCTGCAAAGGTGCCTGGGATATGTGCCAGAACTAGCGGGAGGACTGAGGGGAATGAGGGGAGGAACAAGCCATGGCAAGTACAATTGTCTGTCAGGACTCAGGAGCAGCGTGGGTTGTTCAGCAAACAACCAACCCATGGTGGCTTATTCACAGGGTGGCTTAGTGTGACAGCTGCACCCACCCAATGGGTCAAAAATGGTTAAATAAAGAGCACATGCACACATTCCTCAGCCTCCTCCTTTCAGCTAGGTAACCACTGAAGCCCCCTGCACTAAGAAATTTCTCTGAAATTCTCACCCCTTCCCACAATTTCCAGGTGCAATTTATTTTCGCCCTTCCCACCAATGAATGGTCAAAAATCAATAGTTTGGAAAATTCAGCACAGTGCTAATAGAAAGTAAACCACTGGAGCTGAAAGCTCAGTTTCAGACCCACACCACCTGCCTCCAGAGTGAAACAACATTGAAACTCAAGAATGAATAAATTTGGTGTGTTAAGAATGCATCCTATTGAATTCCTGGAATGTTTTTGTTAATCAAGATAAAATGTGGTCTGCTTGCCGTCTTTTAAAAGGTCAAGAAGCAAAGATGATTTATTTCGTTCAATTGAAATTCAACAAGTTTCATGTGGAGGAGGAAGGGCATCTAAAATATTTTTCAGTCTGGGGAACTATCTATGAAAAAATTGTTCAGCTGTTGCTGCTTTGAAATGAAATAGTAATTGTCCATAGTTACATAAATATTTCTGGATTATAGCATATTTTTCTAATATTATTGTTGCTGTTGTTATTATTATTGTCATTATTATGACACTTATTTCCTGCCCTTCCTCCCACGGAGCCCAAGGTGGCCGACAGCAGATAGATAGATAGATAGATAGATAGAATAATGAAGTACTCAAGTTTTCTTTCTTTTTGTCTTTGACTTGACTTGGCAATCTTTCTTCTTCACCCTCCCTATATTATTTATTTTCATATTCTTAGGCACAGACTCCATGTTAGAAGCTAATGTATGTAATGGTAGCCTGGGGGTCCCTTTAAATGAGAAAAAGCTGCAGCTGATGGAGATGATTGGGAGCAAAAGGTTACCGGGATGTGTGGGGGAGAAGTGTGCATGTAACCCTTTCCTTTTCTTCCAATCCCTTGGTCCAAATCTCCCACACACTAGCTCCCCTGCCCCAGGGTTTAAAATATATATTTCCCCACATTGAGATCTTTTTGGGAAAGGCAGCTGCTTGCAGGAAGGGCACAATAACAATTTGGAGTGGAGAAGCTGTAGGCAGTTATTCCCCCTCCCGTTGTCTTTCTGCTCCCGATTAGCCCCATGGGAAGTGGCTTTTCCTCATTTAAAGGGGTTATTGACCTACTGCTGAACGAACTTAAATGTAATGTGTAGTTTGGACATTATTGTCACATTACTCTGTTGCTAGGAAGATGACATGGTATTTCCTTTACCAGCAAAGCCTTCGCAGAAGCTCTTTTGCTGTTCAGGACAAGCAGGCAATGAAAGAAGAGAAGGAGAATATGATGCATGCAACCTGCCCGTAGTCTCCACTGAAGCCTTCATGAAACTGAAGTCATTTAATCCTGGGTTTCCTAAATTGGTTGGTGGTAAGGAAGAGTAATTTGTATAATCAAGAACTTCTGAAAGGAGTGACTTTTGTTGGTCCAAGAAGTTGATTACTGTCCTTTGTTTTCCTACGACCACCCAGGGAAGAAACTTTTCCCACCAATTTTCTTTTTCTGCACACCCCTCCCCAGCCCTCCTTAGAGTTCAGCCTCTTATTTATTAGTTTTTTCATATGCCCAGTGAGTAACTCTTCAAGCTATCTGTTCCCTACATAAAATAAGGTATGAAGATTCTCATACCCATTACTGTTTAAAAGGTAGGCTACCATGGTACTTTTCTGCATGAACAGGTTTTTTGTACACACTTATTTCCTTAAGGTGATACTTCCAGTGCAAGACTATCACATTTTCCAAGCAAAATACAGTCTTTTTGTACCTGGAAGAGAGAGAGAGAGAGAGAGAGAGAGAGAGAGAGCGAGCGAGCAGAACTCTCCAGACAGCACATCCATTGCTACTGTGCTTGCTGTGTTGTGTGGTTTTCCAAGTACTCATCAGATATTCCCTCTGATTTTGTTAATGATTGACACAGTTCCACTATTGTCTTCCATCCATAGCTGGATAGTTTTGTGGACTTCATTTTCCTTTTCATTTGTTTTTATTTTTTAATTATTTGGTGCTTGTATGCTCCCCCACTGTGTGCAATCTATTGCTGGAGCAATCATCCATGTTTGTCCAGGTGCATATGTACAAACAGCAAGATAAAGAAAAGGGTCTATTGAGCCATAGCAGAAGACGTAGGCTATAATCCATTCTTACTGTGCTACTTACCTTGAACTATCTAGTGCAGCCAACATCTATTCTGTATAAAGAAAGCTGTTTTCTCTTTTTTAAAAATAGACCTGCTTCTATAAAATAAACTGTCAGTAATTAATGATGGGATATTAAATTTTCATTTTGGTAGCCCACTGGCCTACTTGGATGTAAACAGATGATTCAATACAATTATGAATTGTTATGACTAAAATGTACAGTAAAGGTAATGATTTCATAGCAGAATCTTTAATTGACTCATAACAGGTCGGCTTTACTCATGTGGATTTATGTGCAAGGTTCAATAAAGTTTTATGGGTGGTTTTATGTTTAATTCATAAATCAACAATACCAAAGCCACATTTTCCCACCTGCTTTTTTTCTGCTTGACTGAATACAGATGTCAGTTCCCACCTAATCAGGAGTGCTTAGTATTGGAGAGAGATCAGAAAGTGAAAAGTTGGTAGACTACTGTGAAAATACCTATCTTATTAGTGGGAGCTGATACCATCATAAATTTATTCATCTTTAAGGTGTCACAAAACTCTTTGTAGTTTTTTGTTGTTGTTTTTGCTACAATACAACATCTACACCTCTGGAAACTGATACAGTTATGAAACCTTTGTAATGAAATGTTCAAAAGACATACATTGCTGAAACTAGGGATTAAATTTGGGAAATGTTTCCTGGTTGCTTTATGATGGGATTTGCAAACAGGCTAACAGATCAGCCTGAATATTTGAACTAATGACTGTATTAGATGCATTGTTAGTCGGAAAAAGAATGCATGATGGAAAGAAGGAATTGGCAGGAAAAAATAGCATAATCAAATGAATCTGTTCATTTATCAAGCTATTCAATGTATTATATTTATACTATTGTTTTGGAATAGTCTCCAGATAAGTTCAATAACTAACTACTACTACTTCCCCATATTCTATAAAATATGTGGTTTTATATTTAGTTAGTTAGTTAGTTAGTTTCGTACTGTGGTTGGATGGATTTTATTCTGTTTGGTTTTTATGAATCATGATAGTTTGTATGGTTTTTAACTTTTATTGTTAACTACCCAGAGTACATTTAACTGGACAGTATACAAATGATGTAAGTAAATGAGTCCATAATATGAATTAATTTGAGAACAATCACATACCTCCCTCTTTTTAAAGAAAATATTTTTATTTGCATTTCAGTTTGAAACAATCTTCCCTTTTTGTTCTTGTATGTGCAAGCAAAAAACATTCTCCCCCCCCCCCCTGACAATTTCATAATGTGCCATCAGCATGCTAATTCTGAAGTGGCACTCATAAGCCCATTTGCACTGCATACTGAGGACTCCCAGTAAATCATCAGGTGTTATGAAATCAAACTGAAACCCACCCGTGAAATAAAGGGTTGGAGAGGTCATCAGATAAACAGATATCCTACTCAAAGATCATGTGTATCTTGGAATATTTGTTATATGATGTATTATATAGATACGCACGCACGCACGCACGCACGCACACACACACACACACACTATAATTCAAGAAATATATTTGTTTTAAACATAACTCTTTCAAAAAACAACCTTTGACGAAGTATGCCATTCTCACGTGATTCTGAAGTCAGCCTGGCATCACAGTGGGTCCTCACCCTTCTCCGGGCACCTAAGATTCTGTGCTCTAGTCAGAGTGAAATATACGTATATACTTCCAAGTGGTGAGCTGACCAGTGTATTTGTAGATCCTTGGTCATCTTGGTCATTACATGATCTCTGGTGATTAGGATCTCACAGTAAGGGAGAAGAAAAATAGCACTGAGAGAAGAGCAGAAAGGGGTAATGTAGTGGCTGTGATGATCAACCACGAAGAAAGGAATATGGAAGAAGTGGGTTGGGGGTATTTCTGTACCCTAATGTTCCTTTTTACATTGAAAATGTTTACATGTGATAATCTTCAACTCAGCCATGGTTTTAACCCATTATAATCTGTCTCCAGTATCAGAGGCAGTAAGTGTACCAGTTACTGGGGAATATGAGCAGGATGGTGCTATTGCATTCATGTTTTTAAAGTAAATAACAGAAGTAACATATGGTATCTCAGGCACTATAAGCTTGATGGTTACAGACTTTGTAAGTGCAGTTTCTTAAATGTTACTTATTGTGTGAGGAAAGGAAAACCACAGGTCAAGTCTCCTTTGCTAAACCCTAGCAAGCATCTGTTAAGTCTGTTAACTGTAGGATGTAGTCTAACTGTCAGAGTGAGAGAGAATTGGATTTCTAACCTGTTGTTAGGCAACATCCAGTATTCCCTCTCCTGATTCAATCAAGTAGTTTGCTTCACTGAACCCTGCCCCCTGACTTCTCAGAGAAGCTTGGTTTCTGCCTTTGCCCTTCAACTAGTTAAATGATTTTTTTTGTTAACTGCTCATAAAAATTATGACATTCTAATACATTAACCAGATAGAAATTGTTTACAAACCTCAACATCTAGGGGAGCATTATTGTTGCCATAACTGATACAGTTCCTGTGGAGGTGTCTAGAACACCGTCCAGTCCAGTTTCATGGGATCAGTTTCAATTTATGTGGCCTGATGATATGGACAAGGTACTTACAGAAGTTCATCTAACCCCTTGTATTCTCTCAATGCTTGCCCAACTTGGCTAGTTAAAATTGGACTTTGTTCAGAATGCCTCAAAGGGCTGTGTGCATAACAGGTCCTGGTATGGTTTTGAAGAGGCCATTTTAATTTATATGAACTAGTTCTGTCGAGTAAGTAATGCAGCCCTATGGACGGAAGCATATAGGAACTTCAGTGTGATTTTGGAAAATGAATTTTCCGTGAAACCACTCTGCATGATACTGGAATGTGTACCTTCATCGTGAACCTTAAATATGGGAGATGTCATTCTCTTAAGGCGTGCTTTGGTCGCCAGTAAGAAACATCCACTGCAATCTTGGAAGTTTAAAGTTTAAATTTGTTCTTAAATTCAATTGTTTGCTTTTTGAGATAAAGCCATGTACAATCCCAAAATGAAACTGAACACCTACCTTTCTATCTGGGTGAAATATGAAGATATTTACTGATCAGAGACACTTAATGATACCTGCTACAAACAAGGCTTTAATATAACAGAAATACTGGGAAGTCTATACTTGGCCAATCCAGACCTTATTTTACTCCCCTTGTCCTTTCTCAGGCTTCTTCTCTCCCTTCTCTTTTTCCTCTCCTTTTTGTTTTCCAGCCTTACTTTCTTACCCTATGGGCTGTTTCATAACTAGGGTGAACAATGTGAAATGCTAGTGGAATTTACGTTTGAATCCATGCTGTTTGTTAAGTCTGATTGTTGGTATGTTTTGAATACAATGTTTTATACAATATACTTTCTTTTAAAGTTTGAAACAACTATAGTTTGGTGTTTGCATCATTGGTAGCCTCAGAGATCTTACCTTGCATCACATAAATTAATGTTTGAGCATCCTTGGAATTATGGTTGGATGAGACAGAGCCCCCCCCCCCGGGTGTTGGGGCATTTTGAAAGTAGAATAGCTGCTTGTCATAGATGTCATAGATTTCATAGATCATAGAGTTGGAAGGAGCCTACAAGGCTATCGAGTCCAACCCCCTGCTCAATGCAGGAAACAAGAGGAGGGGTCTCCCATCCAAGTAATAACCAGGCCTGACCCTGCTTAGCTTTCCACACTCAGCAAGCTGAGCCAGCATGAGCCACAGGCCATATTTACACTCATCCTACTTAAACCTGTGAAAAGCAGATTTTGCAGGGGTTTATATTGTTTAAAAATGTGTAAAGCCTGGCCAGTCAGAAATGATAGTGGGACAAAGGAAATATGTGTGTACTACTTAGGAAGTGATGCTTCTCTCAAACCAGTCTCTTTTAAACTATTGTCTAGCTCCAGCCTGAGTGGAGTTTGGGACGTAAGCAACTAAAAAAAGATAATTTTGAGGACATTCTGCAAGGAGATTTGTCTGAAGATTGATACACTGGTTGCATATTAATTTTGGATTATTTGGTAGGAAAAAACTTAATGCTTTGTCAAACTTGATCCAGTGGATATTGGTCTGGACTTGGAGCTGGAAGATCTGTAGGGCTGGTATTATTTAAGAAGAAATACCTGCAGTGAAGAAAGAAAGAAAGAAAGAAAGAATGGCAAATATGGGTCTGAGAGGTCAAGTCTATCTTGTGTAAGATGGGGTAGTGGGAGGAGAAATCATTTGCAGCAACAGCAATTCGAGCTGTGACTTTCCACCAGTTCTGCTAATTGTACTCTGCTGGGGGATGAAATTAAAGGAGACAGGTAATTTTTCATGGGAAGGAAGAACTTGTCCCATGTTGCACATGCTAAAGCGATGTGTCCAGATTTCCCTTTAGCCCATGTTGTCTCAATAGTCTTGTGCATGAAGAAAACTCCAAAGGAATTGTTAGTGCAATTCTGTACATATCTTTTCAGAAGCCTCATTGAATTCAATGTGGCTTCCTCCCAGCCACAGGTGTGTATGAGACTGCAGCCTAACACATCCTCCATTTATCTGTTATTGATAGAAGATGTGTGAGTTGTGTGGTAATGATAATTTCCACTTGAAAGACAAGGCTGTACAGAGCTATGAAAAGCAGGGTTGTATTGCTCATGTGCATTGCTTTAGTACTATAGAGGTTCAAACTTGCTTTCAATAACTGCATTTAATCTCTGCGAAGTGGTGTCAGCTGCACCCAGGTGTCACAGCAAATTTATGTGAAAAGCAAAAGTGACAGAAATTATGGGCCTGACAAGGCTAAGTAGTTAAAAGCAGGCATATCTGATTTAACCGATGCCTTTCAGATGGATACAGTGCAGTTTGTTTCTTCACAGGTTGCGGACTCTAGCCGCTTTGCTAAGGACAGTTGCTTGGCATATTGCTCCTCAGTGCTTTGCAACAGTTGCAGTGTAATCAATTTTATTCTACACACGTTTCCCCCAGTTTTTCTAAATTCAGAAGTGGGCTGAGGAGGGAAAATGGGAAGTTTTCAGGGCAGAAAAAGGTCTCTGCTCAGAGTAGAATAGTAGAGATGTGTGGAGGGTATGGGGATAGCAGGAACCAGAAGCCAAAGATGGGGGCAGATGGGAGTGGGTCAAAATGGAAGAAGACATGGATGTGAGGGGGATTACAGGGGAAATCGTGGAGGCAGAGGACAGAGGAAGAGGCAGGTTCGTGTGGCGAGGAAGAAGGATGGCAGGGGATTTGGAGGGAGCGGGAGCAGGAGAGAGAGGTCTATTCCACAGTTTTCTGTATGCACATGTCTGTCTGTGTGCAAGAGAGGGGGGGTTGGGGGATGCCAAATAACCATCTATATGGGGTCTTTACTAGTATAATGTTTGTAAGGTATTTTCAGATGTTGTGAACAGATGGCAGGTGAACTACCTATCAAATTTTGGGGACAGTTTTGTTATGTTTACATTTGGTTAACATGTTGCAGCCGATGTGTTATTCACGTGGATGTTGAATCCCATAGGCTTTGAATGTTTAGATAACAAATATAGCCATGCTGGCATCAGGGGCTCGCTGTGCTGGGTCCCAGCCAAGGTCCACACCTTATCTGGGGACCCACTACCAATTCCTGAAGCTTCCTGACCCTCCTGCCGCGGCTGCTTTTTGCTTTTGCTGCCTTTACATCTGATTATTCTGATCGAGCGAGCTGTGACCTCTGCAGTCCTTGGCCCTGCTCTCTCTGGGAGATGGTGTCAATTGATCCCAGAGGGAAAGGCAAGTGAACGGGTGGCAGCCACAGTGGCTGAGAGAAGAACAGGAAGTGGAACACTCAGGGAGGGCCCGCCCCCACTGAGAGCATCTTGTGCAAGGATCCCCAGAAACCTGGGACCAGAATTGCCCTGTGCTTAATTTACGCATAACAAAATCTGCTCTAGGAGTCCATGTCAGCCCAGCCCCAGCTCACCTTTCAGTAGCCAAATAAATAAATGAAATTGTAATTGGGAGGAAATACAACTTAGCTACCAATAAAGCTATTCTTAAAAGAAAAGTTGTATTTAAAAGCATACATCTATATTGTAATGCGGTAAGAGACTTCATTGTGGCCGTGGTAGCAGCAGTAGCTATAAAACCTCTGCTCCTGTTGGCTCAATAGATGTGATGCTTTAGAAATGAGCCTGGATTTTGGGATAGCAATGCCATAGACTCAGGAGAGCATCCCAGGGACCATAGGATTCTTCGGAGACCCTGCTCTGAGGCTGTAGACACTGCTACAACCTCAGAAGGGGGACTCCAGCATCTGATTGCTCCCACCTCCCCTGCCCCCACCCCTTCGCAGCTGCCACAGGAAGAATTGTGTGGGCTGCTGCTTCCCGAGGTTGCAAAAGTGGCTTGGGGGGGGAGAGGAAAAGGAGGCATGCCAGTGGGTGGGAAAGGGAAGGGAAAGGGGAGGCAAGGGTATGAGGAATCCTATAGCCTCTGCAACCCCAGTTCCACCCGCACCAGTGCGCCCTCTCTAGATGAGAGAAAGGCAAGATGAACCCTGGACCAGGCAAGCCTTTGAACTCCAGGCTGGCTCTGTGCGTGGAGCACAGTGGTGTAGTGGTTAGAGAGCCAGACTAGGACTAGGGAGACCTGGATTCAAGTCCTCACTCTGCCTTTAATCTCACTGGGTGACCTTGGACCAGTCACTGTGAAACCTACCTCACAGAGTTGTGGGGATAAAATGGGAAAAAAACATGTATCCCACCTGAGCTCCTAGGAGGGAAGGCTGGAATAAACATTTATTATTGTTGCTGTTTTTATTTATTACATTTATCTATTATTACATTTATATCTATCCCTACCTTTTTCCTATTGCAAGGAACCCAAGGTGGGGATATATTAACTACCCCCATCTCCCTTGTCCCAGTCCGACACTCTCACCACTACACCACACTAGCTTTCCCTTAAAAGAGCAGCATGATGGGCTTAGCTTGGCTTCCCTTCCTCTGCATATGGAAACAGTTATGTCCTTTGAGATATAAATCATGTTTCTGATTTTGAAGGAGGCTGGCAAGATAAGCAGAAACCCGGACATGGGGCCCCACCTCACCTCCCATCATCTTTTGCTCTATAAAGCGTAGATGGACCACAGTGGTGGCTTTGGCCTTTTATTAACGTATGTACTCCTAAAGTCCAGTGTAGCAGCATAAATTAGGAATAACAATCCAGTATCATGATGTATATTCCTTCACCTTTAATTTTATGATGTAGTATATGTAATGTTTCATTAGCTAGCTAATTTGTTGGTGTACTCCTGAATGCAAAGGACCTATTAAAATCACCAACATAAAAAGCTCTTTCTACGTGTTATGCTTTTATTAAATATAGTCAAGACAAAAGTTTAAGCCCTACGGCCTCACTCCAATTTCTACTCTAGTAGAGGAAGAACATTGCAATTACAGACAGCAGCAAAAAGAGGCTTGTATCGGGAAAGAAATAATATGGTTGAAGCTTTACTAGGTAAGTTGGGGACTGATCTACTTTGTTGTGGGGGGGGGGGTTCCAGACAGACAGGCAAATCAGAGTATGCAATTTATATTTTCACTCGATCTGTGTTTTCTTGAATTTTATTTGCTTGGATTATTTGAATATTTTATAAACCAATCTGGGTTATGATTGGGTACAGGTGCTAGTAACCTCAAGACTGAATTACTGCAGTGCGCTAAGGCTGCCCTTAAGGCTGGTCGGAATCTGCAGCCAGCGCAGAATGCAGCAGCGTGACTGTTGTTGGGAGCTCTCCCGTTTCAGCATATAACCGTTTTGCTGAGGGGACTGCACTGGCTGCCTATCCAATACTGGACCAGATTTAAGATTCTGTTACTGGTGCATAATAGGTATGTGTGCGGAGCTCGATTGTGGGGTGGAAGTCTGGCGAACTTGCCGGGCTCGACCCCTGAGCTCTGCTCGGCCTACCTGCTTTCCCAGCTCAACTCTCATGTGCGAGCCGAGCCGAGGAAGCGACTTCCGGGGTCCCAGCGCTACGTTTTTTACGTAGAAAATGGCATAAGATATGGTAAAAACGGCTGCGATTTGTGCAAGTTATGCAAATCTTGTCCGCTTTTAATGTATCTTACGCCATTTTCTACGTAAACAACGTAGCACCGGGAACCTAGAAGCCTCGGCTGGCGCTTGCTTTCGACCCAGCTTGGCAGGCGTGGCGGCAGCACTGACCCAGTGCGCCACGAGTCTGGTGGTGGGCGGATCGCCCACCCCCAAAACAACTTGGAAACAGGATATCTGAGAGAGCACCTTCTCCCTTACCAGCCTGCTTGGTCACTTAGATAATCAGATGACATGAGATGTTCCTGGTGGTCCTGTATGGACCTGTGGTCCGTTTGGAGTCCACTCGGATTAGAGTGTTCAGTGTATTGGCTGCCTCCCTGTGGAACTCCCTGCCTATTGATGTCAGGCAGGCACCGACATTGTTTTGTTTTCAGTGCCTAATGAAGAGAGCCAGCGTGGTGGTTAGAGTGTAGGACTGGGGCTTGGGAGATCCGGGTTCTAGTCCCCACTTGGCCATGAAGCTCTAGGTGACTTTGGGCCAGTCAGTCACTCTCAGCCTAACCTACCTCACAGGGTTGTTGTGAAGATTAAATGGAGAGGAGGAGGATCATGTAAGCCACCTTTGGTTCCTTGCAAGAGGAAAAAAAGCAGGATATAAATGTGATGATGATGATGATGATGATGATGATGATGATGATGATGATGATGTATTTAAACAAGCATTCCCTGATTGGCTAGCCACAGTTTTAGTATAACCTGATTTTAAACATTTTAACTTTGTACTTTCTGTTTACTACTTTTATTGTTCACCACTCAGAAAACCTGCTGGATGTAGAACAGAATATAAATCTCGTAAGTAAAAATTAAACAAATAAAATAAATAAATAGATAAAGATGCAGGTGTTTGACTTGGTTTCCACCCATATTCCTAACCTCCTTGTTCGGCTCGAGAACAGCTGAAGGCTTTTGCTCCAGACAGCTGTGTTGGTGACAATCACTTTGCCATTATTCAACTTTGACATATAGCTCTTGCTGAAATGAATGAACACACGGTTGATTTTATTTTGTCACTTAGGATAAAAATTATGCCCTCTTTCACAGAGTATTTTTCCATATGGTTTGAAGAAATAAATGGATTGTTCCTCTTTTCCTCTATTTCCTGCAGAATAGATTTAAAAATATATATACATCAGTGTTTGGACAGACAATTCTCTCTCATTTTAAAGAAAAGAATATATGTTTTAACAGAATATTCCCCATTTCCTAGAACTGTCCTCTAGAACTACATCAATGATATCTTACTTGAAACAGTCTCCTTTCCTACAGACCTATTAGATACACAGTTAGTTTCCCTTATTTTTCATCTGTCTGTAGCTGGAATCAATAACTGCATGGTAGGGCTCTGTTTCCAGTATTTGGAAACAATAACTGCAGGGCTCTGTTTCCAATATTTGGGATGTTTCCCTGGAATATGTAAAGTAAATCTAAAGAAAAGTGCCACTGAGAATGTGCAGAGAACCTTTCACTCTGCAATGAGTGACTACAGCCTGTTCTCATATTTAAAATTAAGTAGCAGGGCTTTCAGGAAGCCATGCTGGTGGCCAAGAACCACACTGGCAACCTGCTTACAGGCGGGTTTGAGCTCTACCATCTCCATTTAGAAATGAAGTATGCAGCTGTGTCTTTAATAAGTGGGGATTAATCCTGAAATCTATATATTAGCAAGTCCCCTGGATCTTAATTCTGTGCTGCTTTATTGTGGAAAACAGGTTTGGTTTAGGATACGGAAGGGTGTTTTGTTTTTTTTAATCTACAGCATGGCATTTGGTGGGTTGTGTATGTGTTTTATTTATTTCAGGGACTAGTTAATGCATGCCATCTGTAAGCAGTTCAAATGAAGATGTGGATATTAAGTCAGCATAGTGAATGCAAAATGTGACTTGTTGTAACACAAACAAGGCTCTTCCTAATACATTGCTAATCAAACATACATTTTTTAAAAAACTACAGCAATTCCCCACCCCTCCAGCATCTTCAAGCCCTTGGAATAATTAATTTTATATAACAAACAAAATGATATATAATGCAATACAAAAAAATCAGCACAATTTAGTGCAAGAGGATTTTCTCTCCACTCTTATCCGTTGCTTGGCGGGTGAAGGAGACCCATAAGTGTTACTACACTTTCAAATTTCTGGAATGGGAATGTAGGTTTTATTCAGTGTAATGTAGTATTTGAATACCACATTAGGGTACTACTGCTTGAGCCTAGGCTTAGTTAGACAATTGATTTTAAAAAACCCATTGATATGACCCATTGATATGACAGTGTATAAACCCACTGATATGACCAACCAACAAAAATTAGGATACTTGATATGACCAACTAAGCAAAAGAGGTATAGGTGTTTACCTTTCAGGTATCATATTTTTTTTTATTCTCTGCTGAAATGGCTGTTTGGGGACTCACTGCATGCAGCTATCTCCAGCGAGGCGACACCAAAGGTACTCCAAGCGATGCTTACGTTTAAGATACTTTTCTCTACTATCATTGCTGTTAGCAGTATATACATTATATAGATCTATGCTCCAAAAGGGGGAGGGGTTGTGTGACTTTTTAATTTGTAAAGTTTAATGTCATTTTGAAATGCTGTATTTTTACAGCAATTGAAAAAAAATATTCCTTTAGGCATTAAAACTTGCAGTCTCTTAAGCAGCCCACAGTGACAGGTGAGACATTATTTGATACCAACATTGTAATAAAAAATACCTGATACAGCAAAAAAAAAAAAAAAGAAAAGAAAAGAAAAGTACAGAAATTGCTAAGACAGCACTGTAGTGTAAAAATAAATTTTAGCAAAACAGCACAAGCTCTCATGTAGCCGAGACAAATCCTTGGACCACAGCGAAATGCTGTGAAGAAGGTTTATATCTAGGTGAAATGGGCAAAGCTACTGAGGAAATGAAGAAGAGAGCATTGAAGGATGTGCATATACACTATACAGCTGAATAGGCTCAGTAGTCTTGAATTCGTGTGACAGGCTGCACGCAGGTGTTGCTTTTCGAGGAAGGTGCCAGAGTCGGTATGGAACCTGTGCTTTCAACAGCTGGGTAGAATGCTTCTAATAATTCACATATATTTGAAGTGTCCTCTTTTAGTGTTCCTAACACTAAATCCTATATGCAATCCTTTATGTATCTACTGACATGCAAGTCTCATTGAGTTCAATGGGGCTTACTCCCACGTACGGCTGTATAGGATTGCAGCCTTATAGCGCAATCCTGTCCATGTCTACTTAGAAGCCCCTGCCTAAGTTGCACTTCCCTAACTAAAATGTATTATCCTTCTGAAATTGGACTTTTCCTATTGTAGCGATGCAATTCTCTATTTTTTTTTTAAAAAATGTGTACATTAGGGCAGGGGAAGTGCACACAAAAATGTGTACATTAGTGAAAATATTTATAAAAATGCATTATATTAGGGGAAATATGTATGTTAGGCAAAAATGCACACATAAGATATGTGCATAAAAATACATATGGATTTTCATGTGGAATGTTTTTAAAAGTTGACAAACTGATGCAGAAATGGGATGAAGCAAACTAAAGAGCCAGTGTGGCGTAGTGGTTAGAGTGTTGGACTGGGACTCGGGAGATCCGAGTTCTAGTCCCCGCTCGGCCATGAAACTCACTGGGTGACTTTGGGCCAGTCACTGACTCTCAGCCTAACCTACCTCATAGGGTTGTTGTGTGGATAAAATGGAAAGGAGGAGCAGGATTATGTAAGCCGCCTTGGGTTCCTTTAAGGAAAAAAGGCGGGGTATAAATATAATAAAGAAAGAAAGATGAGAAACTGAGAGAAAGGCAGAGTAGCTCAAAAGTCAAAATATCAAGATGTTGACATTTAAAACTTGAAAATGTTGAATTTAAATTTTCTATGCAAGTTGTATTTGCACTGAAGTCTCATTCACCATTAATCTTGGAGCAAGAATCCACCATATGTCTATCCTGTGCTAAGAGCGATAAAGGCCTCTCAAACCTAATGGGATATGAGCAGGATTGAGGTGAGCAAAGCAGAGACCTGCCTACCTTGAGTGCTGCCATTCCCACTTCCTCCCCCTGTGCCAGGTGTGGGGAACCTCAGGTCCGGGGGTCAAATCCTCTTTGGGTCCCAATCTGCCCCTCTACTTTTTCCCAGATGGTCATGCCTCCTTCCCCTGTCCAATCACCTTTCCCCACAGCACTGATAATTTGGTGGCTTTATTTATTTATTTATTACATTTATACCCCGCCTTTTTTCCTTCAAGGAACCCAAGGTGGCTTACATAATCCTCTTCTCCATTTTATCCTCACAACAACAGCTCAATTAGGGTAGGGATGTGTGAGAAATGTGCTCCATCAAGTTTTTTTTAAAAATGGATTTACCCAATTTGCATGTCCAGACTTGAATGCAATCCCGAATGCAATTTGAGTTCAGAAATCTGTAGATTTCTGAGCTTGCAATGTGTTCTGCAAAACAAAACAAAATGCATTCAACAAGGGGTACACATTTGAAAAATTTATAAAGAAAAAAGTACACACAAACATGTTCTAGTCCATGGGTGCATGCGTCCAAAAATGTGTACATTTTAAAATGTATGCATTTAAAAATACATACGTTAATACATACATTAAAAAATATGAATGGATTTTTGTACAGATTTCATTTTTTAAAAAATTGCAAGCTCGTGCAGAAATGGACAGAATGAGCTTGGCCTCAAAAACCCCCAACAATCTCGGTTGGTGAACTCTGACAGATCCAGCCATTGATAGATCCAGCCATCCCTATATTGGGGGAAAAATCCAGGTATGACATCCAGCGGTGGACACCGAGAAGAAAGAAGGAGTATTCTTTCACAAGAACATGGGTGCATGAGAGCAGAAATCCAGTTGCGAGAAGATTCACTGAAATGAGATTGTTTGTCCTAATGTGTCTTTCCTCAGGTGGTCATAATTTGGGGCGTTGAAGCAATGCAATGTGGTGACAGCTCCATGAATTACTGCTGTGCTTTTATTGATCCAATTTGAATGAGCAGCAGAGATACACAGCCTATTCCAGTTCTAGTAGCTTAAGATTGCTTTGATCATTCCATGCATAGATAGACAAGTCTTCTATGATAAACAAGTCTTCTATGATAAAGTCTTCAGTGGCCTCACTTTGCTTTTGAACTAACAGGAGCTTGA
The DNA here is from genome assembly GCA_021292165.1 of Shinisaurus crocodilurus. Taxonomy (NCBI): domain Eukaryota; kingdom Metazoa; phylum Chordata; class Lepidosauria; order Squamata; family Shinisauridae; genus Shinisaurus; species Shinisaurus crocodilurus. Next base: position 102,275,828 of record CM037879.1, on the reverse strand, counting down.
CAGAGCGCTGTGTGTAGCTGGAGGCTGGTAAGGATGAGCCACCTTGTGCAAGTTCTGGAGATGCTGCTGGTGTCTGTGCATACTGCTGTGGGATTATGATCTATAGGTACATCTGAAGAAGGAGCTTCACCTGCTAGTGCTTTTAGATTGGCTGTAACTGCTGGACTGAGATGTATATCTACTGCTGCAGTGCCATGTGGGCCTGAACTGCAGCCTCCAGAAACATAGCAATGGCCATGACTATGGTTTGTCAATTTGGACATTATAGTTAGAGCAAATGATGGTTTACAAACATGGTTCAAACTATGATTTCTGATTCTGGTTGCAAATGTTTTGTCAATTTGGACCTCATAGCTAACCATTGCTAAGCTCCTTTAATTATTCTTTGCTGTGATGTCTGAAACTGAACCTGTGAAAATTAAAATAAAACTATCTCATGACTAGAGGAGTATCATATCATGCTGCAATAGGATCCAGTCTATGAGGTGTTCTTCAAGAGATCTTAAATAGATTTTTATAATGTGGTCTCTTAGATGACTGGTGCCATGCCTCTAATATAACTAACCTTCCTGCCACTCAGAGGGTAAATATGGGACAGAAAAAAATCTGGGTCTTAATTAATGATTTAAAAATGGTAAGCAGCCTATTAATTCCTTTTGTTGGATCATACAAGCCTGCAAGCACTTTGAACACCAAGGAGGAAATCATTAGTGGTATAAAACAGTAAAGAGATTCAACCTGGAAAAAGGTAAATATATACCAGGCAATAATAAGCATATGAGACAAATATTTAGGAGAAGGAAGTTATGTGGAAAGCAGACACCCTGCCCCCCGCTGCAAATATGCTTAGAGTATGCTATATGGAAAGTAAATTACCGGTAATTCTGAGCTTGTAATTTGGTTTGAGTAAGGGAAGAAGAACCCTAGACATTTAAAGCAATTTTAAAGCACTGTACAGTGATATGTGGTCATCTCCTGGCTGTAGGAGATAGTTCATCTTTATGCAGCGTGTTATTATCAGCAATAACTGACAGAGACGCTTTAACAGTGTATTTTAAAATTTTTAAGGGGTTGCCCAGGGCATCCTATGCCTGAAATATGTACAGTATTACTATAGAGTAGTAAAAATAATTAAATATATGTCTATGTTGAGCCGTTATCCTGACTAGCATTTGAACAGGGTAAGCATTCAATTATTGTCACCTATCTATGTATACTACATGTGTGATGTTGTTTTTTAACTAACATAACAGCCCGGAGTGTTAATTTTATAACTCAAAGTTGTCCATAAATATAGTTAAACCACTAAAAAAGATTAGTATTTGTGGTATTTGTGGTATTTTTCACTATTGTATTCCCTTGGCCATGGGCAAACCACAAGACTCTTGCAGAGAGACTTGGCGGTTCTCCGGAGAATGCTGGTATAGAAGGAGAGTTATAAAGGGTACAATACTGGAAAATGTCGATCATTTTCTCTATCTTGGCAGCTATCTTTCTGTTACAGCTAACATCGACAGTGAAATCCAGCATCGTCTGAGCTCCGCAAGTGCCGCATTTTCTCGAATGAAACATAGAGTGTTCGAGGATCGGGATATTTGTAAGAAGACCAAAACACTGGTTTATGAAGCCATTGTATTACCAACTTTATTGTATGCCTGCGAAACATGGACTATCTATAAACGTCACTTCCACCTCCTTGAAAAGTTTCATCAACGTTGCCTCCGGAAAATCCTGCAAATTACTTGGGAAGATAGGCGAACAAATGTCAGTGTACTGGGAGAAGCAAAGACTACTAGCATTGAAAAAATGATCCTTCAACGCCAACTTCAGTGGACCGGTCACGTTGTTCGAATGCCTGACTGCCGTCTCCCAAAGCAGTTACTTTACTCCCAACTCAAGGATGGAAAGCGGAATATCGGTGGTCAGTATAAGAGGTTTAAAGATGTTCATAAGGCTAATCTAAAAAAATGCAATATAAACATCGAAAACTGGGAAGCTCTGGCCCATGAACGATCTAAATGGAGGTTGGCCTTTCACAAAGGTTCCATGGACTTTGAAGAAGCCCGAGTGCAAGGTGAAAGGGAGAAACGTGCTAAGCGAAAAGCACGTCAAATGAATCCTTTACAGGACCATCTTCTATCTGGTAACCTGTGTCCTCACTGTGGGAAGCTGTGTGGATCTAGAATTGGCCTCCACAGTCACTTACGGACCCATCGCTAGAGTCTACACAATTTTCTTTAGAATTTCCTCCTTTTATCCCAGAAGACAATCTTACTCGGTCACGAGTGATCGCCTGATGATGTTGATGATGATGATGAGATCACTTCACTTTTGGGTCAGGTTGCAGATAGACATTTTGTTGCAGACAGACAAAAGTGGTATGATAGAGTCATAGTTGCCTGTGGTATGTACACTCATTTTGTTTGTCTCATTGACTGAAAATAACCCATTTAAAAAGAGATGAGACAGTAGTGCACCAGGAAAAACCACAAGCAAAATTGGCTTTATCGTATCCCTTTCAACTGTCTATCTCCATACATAGCCATAACTGACTATGGTGTCTCTTCCTTCCTCCTTCCTATGAAACCTCCAGCAGCAATTTAGAATGACTGTGATCGACTGATGAAATAAAATAATCCTCTCTCGTTCCTAGCCTTTTTTATTTAGTTATTTTAAACTCTATTTTTTTAAAAGAGACATGGATGCTTATTCTATACCTTACCTGAGTTATCAGCAAACATAACACTTGGGCATCTAATAATAAAGCATACCAGCAATTGTTGATAGCAGTGACAGACTGTAATTTTCATTGTTGCCTGTAATTTGAACATTTTGTGCTCTTTCATTTCTTAGATCTCTAGCCTTTTAAAATGTTTCAGAATTTGACAAAGAAAACTACCTAGGGGAAAAATGCCCTTTTAACTGTTTTCTCTGTCTTAAAACTTGACAAGAAGGTTCCATTAAACTGACCCAAATTCATTCTAAAATAGACTTCAATTGACACTACTTATCTGAGGACATTAGTTTCTCTAATGGATGGAAATAGAATATTTTGCTTTCACTTAGGTTACTGGGTAACATTTTTTGTTCTTTTTCTTTCTGTCTTTTTTGGGGGGTGGGGTGGGTGGTGTTCTTGGAGGATATAATTTCTCAGTCCACACTTGCACTGCCAGTGATCACAGAGATCTACTGTAGATGGAAGATCTCCAGCTTCTATTCCACACACCTGTGATGTGACAGTTAAATCATTGCCTGTTGCATTTGAATAACATTTGGGGCTTACCGTACTTCAAACACTAAAGATAATTCCCTTCCCCCAACCATGTGTAGCTGTGGGCAGGGAGAATTTTGCGCGTGTGGGGGGGAAGAGTGAAACCACCATGGGGTGATCCCACCCACCAATGAGGATAAGGGAGGGCGGGGAGCCAGGGTCGATATTAGGCCTGACTGTAGGGATGTACTTCGGGCCCTACCTGGGCCCGAAGTTCTCCGCGGCTCGGACCTCTGTGGTGGCAGCGGCCCGATCTCACTCTTAAGAGCGGCCGGCGGCGGCGGAGGACCCCCCCGCCCCCCGCTGCCACTGCCGCTGCTGCAAGACCCCCGCCCGCCACCCCCGCCGCCGTCCTACCTGGTCCCCTGCACGCTGCTGCCGCTGCCGCCGCCACCACCTCCAGAGCTGCTCCATCGCGTCGCATCCTCCATCCAGGCTGGACCCCACCCACGCTCAGTTTTGGCGGGGGGAACCAGGGCAACAGGGCTTAAACAGCCCTGTTGCCCTGGTTTCCCCCGCCAAAAACAGAGCGCGGGGGTCCAGCGCGACAGAGCAGGGTCCCATCGCATCACTTCCGCTGCGCCGGAAGTGATGCGACGGGACCAGCAGACAGCGAGACAGCGGAGAGCCTGCAGGTAAAGCCCGCGCGGGTGGCTGAGAGCCCGCGCGGACACAAGCAGGCCCAGTTCAGGCCTTGCTCCTGTCTGACGGGCTGCTCGGCTACATCCCTACCTGACTGCCCCACCCTCAGCCTCTTTCTTTTGTGGCTCCACCCTGTTAGCAGTGTAGGCTCCTCTGGTCGCCCATTCAGGGCCGAGTAGGAATTTTGGCTCATTGCCTCAATTGGCGTAAGGTGCAATCTGAGGGTTTCGCCTACTCTACACTGTGATCCAGGGTTAGGGGTTTGTTATTTTGGGTTCTCCTCAATTGTTTCAATTCAATTTGGTCACATTTTGCAAGTAAGTGTGGGAAATGGGAATAGGCAGTGGGGTTAGGGTTCGGTGATCATCCAATTACATCTTTTAGGTGACTGGCAAGACCCGAGGCTCCCCATTGCTGGGTTGTGTGGCTCAGTTTGTGGGAGATAAGGATTGCCTTTGAGGCCGACTCACCTCACCCACATCGGTGTTTTGCTGCCCTGTGAGGAGGTGACACTGGGAAGGCCTCCCAGCACTACGGTGGTGTAAAACTGGGGGGTGGCGAGTTCCAGTGCCACCTCTCAGGGTTAGATGTTTTCGCCCGTAAACAGCTCCACTGGCCAATGGCCGGTTTAGTTAGTACCCGCACTTCTTCCCTTCGCAGATCTTTGATTATTCAAAAAATGTGGTCCTAATTTTACACATCTTGTGTCTCAACTCATTTCCCCCTTTACACATGCAAATTAAAGAGGAACTTGCAATACTCCCCACTTTGGATGAAGTAAAAAAAGCCATTAATCAAATGAAGAACAACAAAGCTAGTGGACCAGATGGGATTCCTGCTGAAATCTTTAAAGAAGGGGGGCCCGAACTTGTACAACATCTTCATAAACTCATCGAAAAAATCTGGATAAGAGAAGAGATCCCAGAAGACTTCAGGGATGCCATAATTATCACCCTCTTTAAGAAGGGTGATAGAACAGACTGTGGAAACTATCGGGGCATTTCTCTCTTAGCAACCGCAGGTAAAATATTTGCTAGGATTCTCGCAAACCGTCTTCTATCTATTTCAGAAGAGATCCTCCCTGAAACTCAATATGGTTTCCGCCCGTCTAGAGGGACAGTAGACATGATTTTTACTGCACGTCAGCTCCAAGAAAAATGCCGGGAGCAAAATCAACCCCTTTATATGGCATTTATCGATTTGGCTAAGGCCTTTGATACTGTAGACCGTACAGCTCTCTGGACTATCCTTATGAAAATTGGATGCCCCAATAAATTTGTGAATATCTTGCGACTTCTCCATGACAACATGACGGCAACGGTTTTGGACAACAACGGCTCTCATGGTGCTCCATTTAAAGTGGGATCAGGTGTTAAACAGGGATGTGTTATCGCCCCAACATTATTTGCCATTTTCATCGCCATGGTTTTACATCTTGTCGAGGGGAAACTTCCCACCGGTGTGGGAATTATATATCGAACAGATGGAAAGCTTTTTAATCTCAGCAGGCTGAAAGCAAAAAGGTAATTACAACCTCCGTTGTGGAACTTCAGTATGCTGATGATAATGTGGTCTCCGCACATTCAGAGGATGATCTCCAAACTATCCTAAATGCTTTTGCAGAAGCATACGAAAAACGTGGTCTCTCACTTAACATCAAAAAAACCAAAGTGCTTCATCAGCAAGTGCAAGCCAATCCTTTGGTGATGCCATCTATCCAGCTTGGCGGGACAATACTGGAAAATGTCGATCATTTTCTCTATCTTGGCAGCTATCTTTCTGTTACAGCTAACATCGACAGTGAAATCCAGCATCGTCTGAGCTCCGCAAGTGCCGCATTTTCTCGAATGAAACATAGAGTGTTCGAGGATCGGGATATTTGTAAGAAGACCAAAACACTGGTTTATGAAGCCATTGTATTACCAACTTTATTGTATGCCTGCGAAACATGGACTATCTATAAACGTCACTTCCACCTCCTTGAAAGGTTTCATCAACGTTGCCTCCGGAAAATCCTGCAAATTACTTGGGAAGATAGGCGAACAAATGTCAGTGTACTGGGAGAAGCAAAGACTACTAGCATTGAAAAAATGATCCTTCAACGCCAACTTCAGTGGACCGGTCACGTTGTTCGAATGCCTGACTGCCGTCTCCCAAAGCAGTTACTTTACTCCCAACTCAAGGATGGAAAGCGGAATATCGGTGGTCAGTATAAGAGGTTTAAAGATGTTCATAAGGCTAATCTAAAAAAATGCAATATAAACATCGAAAACTGGGAAGCTCTGGCCCATGAACGATCTAAATGGAGGTTGGCCTTTCACAAAGGTTCCATGGACTTTGAAGAAGCCCGAGTGCAAGGTGAAAGGGAGAAACGTGCTAAGCGAAAAGCACGTCAAATGAATCCTTTACAGGACCATCTTCTATCTGGTAACCTGTGTCCTCACTGTGGGAAGCTGTGTGGATCTAGAATTGGCCTCCACAGTCACTTACGGAACCATCGCTAGAGTCTACACAATCTTCTTTAGAATCTCCTCCTTTTATCCCAGAAGACAATCTTACTCGGTCACGAGTGATCGCCTGATGATGAGAACTCTGAGGAAGTTCAGTTAAGTACAGTTTGTTTCTCAATTGGAAAACTTTGGAAGTAGATACAAATAAACATAATGTAAACACTCTTTCTCCAGAGTGGTCACTCATATAGAATCTCATCTTAACACATTGGCTTGGTTTGGACATAACATTAAACCGTGAAGAAGCTTGGGTGATCCAGCTTGCACAATCTCTCCTCCTCTCTTGGTGCAACCATGGCAAGATCGGTAGCATTTATTTTTAAACTAACTGTGGTTTGTTATGTTCGAACTGGGTGGCTACATGGATGAAGAACAACACTGGGGGAAGACATATGTAATGTTGACCTTCAGTGTTGATCTTCAGACATTTGCTCAAGACCTACCTCTTCATGCAGGCTTTCCTTGAGGGGTGGCCCAGCCAGTATGGCCATAATCAACCAGTAATTATTTTATTGTGCTGTTATTCCTATATGTTGTATTTTATTATTCTTGTTAACCACTTTGAGAGTTTACTAGAAAGTGGTATATACATTTCTATAATAAATAAATAAATAAATAAATAAAATGTTCTTAGAGCAATTGAAAAGTTCTGGAGATGTCATCACTAACTTTAGTCCGAATATACAAAATTGTGTCCTGGATTGAACATGGTGGCAGAGATGGTTGAGAAATTTGATATTTGCGAATTCCAGTGCAGACTGACCTGATACTTCTAAGGCTAATGTGTGGATTAGAACATACTTATCCACCAACTTTTGCATTTCTCAAATATTCTGATGCACTTCTCAGATTAAAAAAAAACCCTGAATAAATAAAAGACTAAAAACAATGTTTTAAAATTTGTATTTTGAGAGAAAATACACTTAGAAAATTGTATTTTGAGAGAAAATATGTTTAGAAGTTCATAATTTGAATGCAAATTTTGTATGGATTAAAAAACAAATGAACAGATTAATGCAGAAACAGGACAGAACAGATTTAGGAGTGAGCACACGTGAACGTGACACACACCGGGAATAGATTGGTTCATCCCTCCCTACTTGAAGGAAAGTGAGAGGAAATGATTCTGCATGTTTTAAGCAGGAGCTAGCTGCCTGTGCCCCTCTGTGATATACTAATAAACTTCCTCCTTTATTCCTAGAGTAGTTTTGCTCCTACATTCTGAAGCGATGAATGAATGGATAATTACTTTTATCTGGCATGTTTACAAATAGAAAAAGGTGGACAGCCTTTCTGAAAGATCAGTGGGAAAGGGTAAAACATTTGATCTACTGGTATGCACTTCTGTGATAGCAAAGCTGGGCTTGAACCAAACTGAAGAATTTGCTGTTTTAATATTATGTCTGTGTTCATCTATTCTCAATATTGTAAGTTTCCTAAGCTCTCTTGCCCAATTATGGATTTTCTTTTCGCTTATCTTCAGGCAACATACTGAAGCCTTAGCCTGAGCTGGCAAGTTATTGGATTTTTCATTGTATGCTTTTTTTAAATCTAAAAGTGTTGTTGTTGTTCAGCTATATTTTCTGATGGATAAAAACCCTTAGTACAATTGTGATTAATCTGTTAAGTTTGTTCTTTAAAGGTTTACATTTCCCCCTGTACTTTTCTTTCATTGCGATCCCGCTTAGAAGAATTCATTAATGGAAATCGTCTTAATTGTGTTTTAAACAGGAAGTGTTTGAGGAGAACCCAAAGCAATTTCAAACCAGAAAGTTTATCACTAATATCTGCCAGTGTGCTAAATAGACATCCCCCAAGAGCTGTCACTTGAATAATGGTGCCTAAAGATTGTTCAGGTTCACGCTAATAAGCTGGAACTTATTAGACCTGGCTTCAGATAAAGTAGAAGGAAAGGTTCACATCTCTCCATGAATTCTTGGAGTGTTAAAAGGCAATTTCACTGGTTCATATCAGTGTTACACCCAGCTCTGCCTCCTACTGTGCTAAGCTGTAAGGCCAAGACGGGAGTGTTCATTCCTTGCTGTCTTTGGCTTAGGGCAGTTCTAGGTTTTGAGATCATCTTGACAAACACCAGTTGAATTCAATTTCATAGATTTCATAATCATAGAGTTGAAAGGAGCCTACAAGGCTATCGAGTCCAACCCCCTGCTGAATGCGGGAAACTAGAGGAGGGGTCTCCCATCCAAGTAATAACCAGGCCTGACCCTGCTTAGCTTTCCACGCTCAGACAAGCTGAGCCAGCATGAGCCACAGGCCTGTATAATTCTTCTATGATAGATTCATAGATCATAGAGTTGGAAGGGGCCTAGAAGGCCATCGGGTCCAACCCCCTGCTCAATGCAGGAAACTAGCGGAGGGGTCTCCCATCCAAGTAATAACCAGGCCTGACCCTGCTTAGCTTTCCACGCTCAGACAAGCTGAGCCAGCATGAGCCACAGGCCTGTTGATAATCAAGATGTACTGTGGTGGCTGTCACTGTGTTGTATAAGATTGTGTGTTGTACAGAAGAAAAATATCCTTTTCTAGGCTGCTAGAGACTCCAGTTGAGAACAGCATCCCCCCCCCTCCTTTCCCTTGGGTGTATTTGCTTATACTTTCTGTCACAGCTTGTTTACAACATTTATATACCGCTCCACATCTAAACAGATTCTGGAGCAGTGAACAATAAAAGATAAAAGGAATAAAACACAACATTAAAAGCTTTAAAAAAAACCAGTTTGTTAAAGGTGGGTTTTTCTTCTCAGTATTATGTTATAGATCATCATCATCATCATCATCATCATCATCATCATCATCATCATCATCATCATCATCTACAGTATTTGTATACCGCTCCACATCTAAGTAGATTCCAGAGTGGTGAACAATAAAAAGATAAAAACAGATAAAACAACCAAAAACAATACATTGAAAACAAAGTAACATTACAGTGGTGGTCAGACAGCACAGAAGGCTTCCCGGAACAAGGAGGTCTTCAGCAGGCGCCGAAAGCAGCACAATGTCAGAGCCTGCCTGACCTCCAGAGGCAGGGAGTTCCACAGAAATGGAGCCGCCACACTGAAGGCTCTTCTCCGGGTGGACTCCAATTGGGCCAAAGGAGTGCAACCCCATCCAGAACAGGCAATGAGCCTATCTCCCAGACTCGGGAACTATTCACACACAGGGCTTCCGTCTTGCCAGGATTCAGCCTCAGTTTATTGGCCCTTATCCGGCCCATCACTGAGTTCAGGTACTGAAACAGGACTTGCACAGCCTCTCCTGATTCAGTTGTCCCAGGGATATAGAGCTGTGTGCCATCAGTGTACTGATGGCATTTGGTTCCAAATCCCCAATCTCTAGGTTATTTGACAGTCACTCTGACTGCCTTTGCAATGATAACATTTTTGAGCTAGTGCTATGAATGGTAGGTAAATAAGTCCTTTTTAAAAATGTAAGTACAAAGCACCAATGATAGTGTTTGATTGTGTGAACTGTTAACAGCTCCATGTTAGCAAACCACACATTAATTATGTAGCTTGTAGCTGACCCCTATTTGTTTTTTACTCTAGTGGAGCTGGGGTGCAGAACCTCTTTTAGCCCAAGGGCCAAATTCCATTTCAGAGAGGCACTCCAGTGGTGGACGGGGCCAGAGGCAAAAGGGGTGGGGTGAAAATCCTCCAGATGCCAGCATATTTTCGCTTAAAGCACTTACTGCCAGGAAATAAGCCGTAGGAGAGGCATTTCAACCTTTAAGAATGGGGGGGAAACGCACATAAGCCAGGAACTGATCAGTGGTTGGGAAAAACGGCGAAGGGATTTCTGGGAATGCTAGAGGGCCAGATTAGGACCCCCAGAGGGCTACATTTGACCCTTAGGTCTGAGGTTCTCCACCTTTGCTCTAGTGGAAGTACATGTGGCCCTGATTTGGATTGGGACCACAGTGCACCAGGAGGGGAGGATCAAACCTTATCCCCACTGTTTGCTTTCTGAAATCCCCCCATGGGTCTCCATTGGCATCAATAGAAGCTTTTTTTTTCCTTTTAAAAAGAAAAACGTAATGTGTAGTTTGGCCTTCATGTTATGCCTGTTGTGAGACTTCCCCTCCTTTCACTGTTATGTTTAGTTTAAAGATGAAATTCGCTTATGATAATTTGCCCTAAGATACACTTGAAATCCCTAGCCTTAATCACTTGTCAACAAAAAGTATTTCCATTAGCATTTATGAAATTTTAGATGTAAATCGTGGTACCTTAATTAAAAAGATGGAAACAGAATTATGGAACAACAAGCACTTTCTGGAGCTAAGCATTTTAAAAGTCAATAAGCTTGCTAAATTACTATGTGCAATTGTAGGACAAATCAGGCTGAAAAAAGAGATCTGAGGAAGAAGCCTAGACCTGTGCGTTGAGAGGCTTTGGGGTTTTTAGGGTGTGGACTAATCCTAGGTTGGTATCATCAGCAGCACTGTAAGTCCTTGCTGCTGCTCTCCTGTTATTCCTTCTCAAACTAAATAATCAGTGACACAATCAAGCCAAGCATGTTTAAGAACTATTTTTTATTTCAGAGAATGACTTTAGAAGAACATGCTTAAATCTTGCCCATTGAATCAAACAAAATTTGTTTCCACATTTTTTTTAAAGAAAGTGGGGGGAAAGCTTTCTTAACTTTGGTTGGATCTCATCATACTCTGGCATCTTCTGAAATTAATTCTCCAGTCAACCTGTTTAACCTGTTGCAGCATAAGGATTATTTAGTCAGAATATGTCACACTTCAATGCTTTTCCCCACTTAAAATATTGTTTTGATAGCATTCTTGGGTGTTCCTTCCCTCCCAACAACTACTTCTTGTTCTTGTTCTTACTACTACTACCACCACCACCACCACCACCATTATTATTATTAATAATAAGAATCATATTTTTGCTACTAGAGAAGTTGCTCAATTCCTTGTTAATTGCATCCTAAACTGATTTTGGCCTATTGACCTGGTAGCAGGGCTCCACTTGCACAAGATATCTCCACTTGATTTTGGACAATTCCCCTCTTGCACTACAACCCGACTTGGTTATGGTCACCGGTGAGGAGTTTCAGGGGGCGTTGCAGTGCAGGGGGCTGCTGCGGGTGGAGGAAGAATACAGAAAGAATCAGTTGTGCAAGCAGCCATGCATGTGCCCAACTTTGTATCCAGCAGCCCAATGCCTCATTTTATTCTGCGTAACTAGGCTTCCTTGATAGTGTGTGTCTTTTCCCTATGAAGAGGCAAAACGTGCTCTTTTGCACCGAATATCTGGACGGTACAATTTTTGCATTTGGGGATAACTTATCTCAAATGCTTAGATGTCGTTTTCAGACTGCCCTTAATGACTGTAAATGAGATTTGCATATTTAATGTTTTTATTCACCTTTCAATTTTTAATAAAAATTCTACTGCTTTCCCCCTCATTAATATATTATTATTATTAAGCCATTCTTAATATATTGCTATAATTATCTCTTTGGAGTGTGAGGCAAGACTAAAAATAGTATTCTAGATACTTTTCTACCTCAGGTTTAAGGTACAGAATAGACTAAATCTGGACATTTTTTAACTACATAAAATAATACCAGCTGCCTTCTTATTCTTTTTTCACATCTTCTGTGATTACAAACACATACCTCATTTGATATTCCCTGCTGGGCCTGGTTTACTCTTGAAGGCAGCATAGCTTGGACAGTAGAATTCTGAACTGCACCTGAACATTCAATCGTTCTGCACAAAAAAGTAACCTTTCATAAAAGTAAGATAATGAAATACATATTTGTGTAAGGAGAAAAATAACCCAATAAGTAAATATCCCTGAAGCTGGTGTCCTAGTATAGTTGGGGCGCAATCCTATGCCTATTTAGACAGAAAAAGGTCCTGCATATTTAGACAGAAAATTTAGGCAGAAAAAAGTCCTGCCTATTTAGACAGAAAAAAGAGCCAGTGTGGCGTAGTGATGAGAGTGTTGGACTGGGACTCGGGAGATCCGGGTTCTAGTTCCCACTCGGCCATGAAACTCACTGGGTGACTTTGGGCCAGTCGCTGTCTCTCAGCCTAACCTACCTCACAAGGTTGTTGTGAGGATAAAATGGAGAGGAGGAGGAGGAGGATTATGTAAGCTGCCTTGGGTTCCTTGCAGGAAAAAAGGTGGGGTATAAATGTAATAAATAAATAAATTAAATAAATACAACTCCCAGCATTTCTCATCCAGCCATGGTGGAGGGGGGGATGCTGGGAGCTGTAGGACATTTTTTCTGTCTAAACATGCATAGGATTATGCCCTAACTTGAACTTTTACAGATCTAGAGCAAACAAATAGATTCATTTGCTTAAACTTTTCCTTTGTAAAATTGGGAACTGTGGTGTGGAGAATGGGTAGAAATGGGGTCTAGGCTTTCTCATAGCCTCACTTGGTTCCATGGGCTACCAGAGCAACATTGTATCTCTAGCACACGTACAATATAATACCAGTAAATCACTCTAGGGTTCTGAGGGAATTTATAGAAGAAAGTGGGGCAGAGCTTGATTTGCCTCCCAGCAGATAAAGCTGCAGATGATATCAGTCTGACAAGACACACAAGACACATTTCCTCCATAGTGATTGCTAACAGTCCAGATACTAACAAACATAGAATTCAAGAGTACTTCACATGCTAGTCACACAATATAGTGTTAATCTAGATGCATCTGAGAAAACTATGTGGGTGAAACCAAATAACCTTTGAGGAGAACATATAAAAATAACCATGGATAAAAAGAACTTATCTTTAGCTGGAGTGGAACCTGAAACAAAAGGTTGCCATGTGGAATGTTTAGAGTTCCAGTGAGTCATGCCCTGTTCCAAGATACTCCATTCCATTGTGCCTTCTACCTGTTTTCCATTCCTCCCCCACAGCAGCCAGTCAACATTCTATGCTCACTGATGATTCTCAGTCTTCATTGGGCTATTCCCACCACCACCAGGGGTACCCTATGAATTTTATTTTATGTATTTATTTTGTATTTGTGCAAACCTCAGGGCTCCCTCCAACAAGCCTGCTGATACTTGAGTGTAGATGATGTGTGGCTATGTAAGCTGCAGCACCTGAACATCAGAAATAGAGAAAAATATTGGGAATTGGGAAATATTATTGCCAAGGTTAGGTGGGCCAAGGCCATTTAGAACTATTATTTATTAATAATACTTCTATATAGCGTAATATGATTAAATCTGTAACAGCGTGATCAAGTGTGGCTGCCCATAACCCTTCCAGAACTTGGAGGATTATGGGTATCCTATCGAGGGTGGGAGGAGTGTGGTGGCAAGGATTGCCTCTGCACTTCCTTCTCACCGTCCAAAACACTTAAGACGGCCAGTCTCAGCCGTCTAAGTGTTTTACACCAGCTCGTGAGGAGAAGAGCTGGAGGCGCCACCAGGATTCCTCATAGGATGGCGGCACCTCACTCCTCCCCCCCGCCCCCCCCAGCGCTGGCTGCGAAGTTGGTCTTCCGTCTTCAAGGCTGCACTGGCTGCGAGGGTGGAAGGAGGGCGCTCTGAATTTGGAGTCCCAGCTCCGGCCTTGGAACGCTTTTTCGAGGTCGGAGCTGGGACTCCAACTTTTCCTGTGGCTGTCTAGACAGCATCTAGTGGCCATAGGATTGCTCCCTAAGCAGTTTACATATAAATATTAAAAATTGCTATTTAAAATACACCATTCAAGTAAAATCTATTAAATTATACATTATACTGAAGCTTATGGACTGCAAATGAAAGGATGTCAAAGAAACGGGATGACAGATAAGGTGATTCAGATGTTTGGAATTCCTCTATGCAGAGTGGCTGAATGGACACCACCTCCTGGAAGGAAGAAACATCTGGCCTAGAATCCATGAATATAGGTGGCAACTTGCCTAAGTGGCGTGGCCCATTTTTCCAACTGACTCCCTTGTGTGAATTTCTACCAAGAGATGACCATGTTTGTTGGTGTATCAGGTCAGACATTACTTCCATATGAATTGTGTCCACTCAGTTGTTCAATGTGGAGAAGTTGTAAATGTCACAAGCAGCCCTTAGTTGTTTGTGGAAGCAATTTAGCAACTATGGGCTGCTTCAAGCAAGGTACTCTCATACTTTTATGATACCCAAGTATAAAATGAACACATGATGCATCATATTTGAACTGATCACATATTTTTCTTTTAGTTATGTCTTTTTAAAATACATATGGTACGATTACCACTCCTGTACTTTGAAGATAAGTGGCTAAAAATGCACATACGTACAATTCAAATATGATGCACAGCACATACATTTTGTTCTCAAGGCACAAGAATATTAAAAAATCTAGTTTGAAGTATCTCTGCAGGCCATGAGTCATACAGGTTATAGCTTCTCCCCCCACCTCCCATTATGATTTTCCTTTTATTTCTCTGAAAATATGATTCTCTTATTATCACAGCTACAATGTTTTCATTTATTCTGATGAGTTTTGAAATGTTCATATGCAATATAGAACCTAGAACATCTGCTATGTAGTTCTGAAGCTTCAAGCTCATTGTTCTCATTTGAGAGGGGAGATAATCTGCTTCTCCTGGGACCTATATCAGCAGCATATGTTTGGTAGGATAACGTGTGTGCGTGCGTGTGCGGAGAGTGAAGAAATGTATTTACCCAAAACTTAGCTGTTCAGCTAAGACCTTTACAGGGACAATGTAGAAATTGCTTTCAATATTACTATTGTAGGATATGATTTAATGGCTCACCGTATAGAAGAATAGTTTCCTGTCACAATTGGAACTGCATTTGCAAGTCCTAGTTATTTCTTAGACAATGTTTCTCAAACTTTGAATTCCTCTATGCCGAGTCGCTGCATAGAATAGACACCACCTCCTAGAAGGAAATGATATCTGGCCCAGAGCATCCATGAATACAGGTTAATGAAGTTTAACTTTCATAGATTTCATAGATCATAGAGTTGGAAGGAGCCTACAAGGCTATCGAGTCCAACCCCCTGCTCAATGCAGGAAACTAGAGGAGGGGTCTCCCATCCAAGTAACAACCAGGCCTGACCCTGCTTAGCTTTCCATGCTCAGACAAGCTGAGCCAGCGTAAGCCACAGGCCTAGATTTTCTTTATCCTCCACTGCCCACTCAAGTCCAGAAATCTCTTGGATAAACATGCCTGGCTCCTATCATTATACCCTGGGCCACATCAGCCATTTGCCCCTGTAATCATCTTTTCTTCCCCCATCTAATGCTCAAAGTAAGGTGGGATGTCATCCTACTTCTTTTCAATGGATGCAAAACACTCCCAGGATCCAACACTAAGCAAGTTACACCTGTATTATGAAAAGTCACTTGGCATTTAGGTATTGGAGGAAACTGTCTATCGAAGTGCTTGCCTGCCTGCCTCTGTAGTACCAGCCTGCTGCCTCCACAAACTGCTGTGCCCTGCCCTGGGCAAAGCTAGAAGATGGAAATAGGGCCTGCTGAGTGCTGACTGTAACAATTTACCAAAGAACCTTCAGCTACATAAAGCAACAGTTAATATGTTGATCATATCAATGGCAGAATGTGAGTGGGCATTCAGTGCTATGAATATTATTATCTCTCCAGTAAGAAATTTCATATTGCCAAAAAGAGCATCTTGTCTGATGTTTATCAGTTTGGTTGGCCCTCCACTACAAGTTTTTAACCCAGGGGATCATGTAAAACAATGATTGGGAAAGGACACCATGTTAACTGCACTTCTTGTCTGTCCCTGTAGTGAGGGAGTACACACAGTGAAGATATCTGAAAGCATTTTCGAAGGTATGTCAAGCCTAATATTAGCTCATACTCATTAATGGCTTTGACTTCATTTATAGCGGGGATGCACAACCTTTTTGACGATGGGGGCCACATGTGATGCTGGCTTGCGGGCCATGTACACACAGACATGCGCACAGACACATCATTCTTTCCACATCAGAACTATAAATGCACGATTCTCTTTTAGTTGTCTTTCCCCCCGCTAAACTAAAAATATTAAAAGTATTAGTTATCCCACAAAAATGGAAGCTGGGAGGAATAAGAGGGCTCCAGCTTCATTTGCTGAGGAGAGCAGGGAATGTGGGGGGGAGCTTTCAGACAGAGTCTGACAAGAGATGATAAAGCTTGGACAACTGACAAGGAGAGGTGGCTGACAAACTTGCCACAAATGCACCAGAGTGACAAAGTCCTGTTTGTAGCAGGAGAAGGGTTCCTAATTTTTTTTAATTATTTTTTTTGCCCCACCAGAACTAATAAAGATGGTGAATGGACCACAGGCTAAATTGAGTCTAGCGTAATTTGAAATGAAAAATTTCCCCCGTCACTTTGAGCATTGCCTACACACTCCTTTGCGCCACTGGTGTCTCTTGCAGCATGAGATGAGCCCCTTCTCACTGTCTACGATCCCAGTGTACAGGTTGAAAATGCACTGGGAAGTTCCTACATTTGATAAATAGTATGTGGACTCAAAAGAGGTTTGAGTGGTTAGACTCAAACAAAAGTTTGTTTCCTTCATCATTTATTACTGATGTATTTCTTATCATTTTTATGTGCATTTAATGAAGTAAACAAAACTTATCAATACATAAAGTATTACTCGTATAACTAAAATTAAAAGATAAGGTGCCACAATATTTATACTAAACCCAGATAACTTGTTATTTTTTTATTTTAAAAAGTCCTGCAGAAGTACCTGAAAAATAATACACCGTTGGTGTCCAAACATCACACATGTTTGGATAAGTACAATTTGCTTTTCAAACAGTTAATATTAGCATTTTAATTAAGTCCCAGACTTTGTTTAACTATCTGGATATTTTGAATTTCTTTATTGACTTCTTTGCATATTTAATTCTAGCACACAGAGAAGTAGAAATGTATTACATATCCAGTTATCTTTTTGCTGTACTAGGCACTAGCTGCCCAACCCACAGGCTTAGAAGCGTTTTACAGTTTTCTCCTGAGAACTGCAGCTCTTTTGGTCTTGCTTGGCCAAAATCCCTCTAGACTCTTCTCTGACCCTTGTCTTTGTGGAAGAGGTACAGCTGGCTTAAAAATGTCAAGACATCCTGTGCAAGTTAAAAAGAAGAGCTTAAGCTGGCAGAAACAAAGGCTCCTTTCTCTGGAAAAAATTACTGATCCCAGTACAACATTTCAACAAGGAAACAAGCAAACAAAATACCTAGCAAGAGATCATTAAAAAGTACCCTGGCTGTCACTTCAGGGAGACCATGTATTGTAATGCAGATTATATTGATTTTGCTGCACATCCATATGTGAAACTAAAGGTTCTTCCAAGAGAGTACAGGTACTATATCTCTTTGAGTTAACACAATGGGGAGCAGCAGGATAGTTCATGTGGTGCTACTCCTATCCAAAAGTTGCAATCAGAAGGTTAATAGTAGGAGGTTTCTGGACTTCATTTTGAAGGCTTAATAAATTATTGCATGCACACTTAGTGAATCGCTAAAATGAAAAGATTTGGGCAGCCGTGTATTGAATGCTTTGGCTGGAAGTACAGAATATTATTCTTCCTGCTCTTTTTGCAGATTTAGGGCCTCTATCTGGGGAGGAAGAAAGCTATCCCTTCCTAAATCTTAATTCAAAGCTTGTATGCCATGGCTCTCTGCAGTTATCAATGCTATGAAACAGAATTATCTAGTTTGATCCTGTGTCCCCCTCCTCCGCAAAAAATAAATCAGTTTTTTAAATTTAAGCTATGTATACCTACCTCTCATTACAGTTAAGCATATAGGACTAGAGACTTCTGCTAAGGAAATATATAGTCCCACTGTAATCTTAATGTGGGGTTGGGGATAAGGTACTTACTTTGAGATCTAGCGGTAGATCTCTGGTTGATTTGTAGTACAGTCACGCCTTGGATTGCAAGCATAATTCGTTCCGGAACCGTGCTTGTAATCCAAAACACTCTTATATCAAAGCGAGTCTCTGGCGGGTGTGAGGAGAGCTGATTTCGGCCCGCTACGCCCACTCGAGGTGAGCGGTTACATCCCTACCTTGTATTGCAAGACGTCGCTTGCTTATCAAGTCAAAATTTATTTTAAAAATTTGCTTGTCTTGCAAAACACTCTCAGACCAAGTTACTTGCAATCCAAGGTATTACTGTAGTAGATTGGGAAGGGCTTCTGACTCCTACTGCTGGGCCAAAGTATATGGTCCAGACTTTTGGAAGTATTTGTAGGTGGGGGGAACCCCACTAAAGATTGGATTAATCTTTCAGAGGGGGGGGATCCCAGAATGTTTTGGTTAAGGTTGGGCTTACTTTTAAAAACAAGGTGCTTGAGGGGTTTTATTTTTAACAACAACAAAAAAACCCTTTGCCACTTTAAGTAGCAGCTAGGTTGCCTTCAGCAGTCCTTCTAATATGGGACAGAAGAATGTCCCACAGGAACACTATAGGCTTTTCTACACGATAAGCCTGTATCTACTTTTGGTTTTGTCTCAGAATTGAGATCTGAGCACTACATCAAGAGCATTTCCTTCCTGATTTTCCACTGCATAACCTCTAGGTGGCACTGGGGTATAGTGGAATAGCGCAAATACACATGTAGAAAAAGCATTTTCTTTCATTTTCCAAATACCACATTTTTTCCCTGCTCAAAAAAAATATAAAAAAATCTCGCTGAAAGTGCACTTTAAAAACAGAAGCAAAACTGGAGGGTCATGTTGTCATTGAAAGAACCCATAAACAACTGTGAGTAGGAATGATGAGCACACAGTAAATGTCTCATGTAGAAAACCTCTATGTTATGATGAAGCACCATTCCCAAGGACATTGTGTTGTTGGGGGGGGGGGGAGGCAGCCATACTTTTTCCTCATGAGGCATTCTGTCCAAATTAGAAGGGAAGGCCACCAGGAAGCTGAAGGCATCCTGGCCACTATTTGAAATAGTGGTGAAGCTCCCCCCCCCCAGTTAATCACCCCACCTCCCAAATTGGCCACCTGAAAGTTGTTAATAGTCCCCTACACATCCCTTTTTAGTAAAAATGGGAGGAGATTCTGGCCAGGCCATAGTAATTTAATAATAGCAAGTAAAGTTGGAAGTTGTTGTGTGTGTGTTTTTTTTAAATTGGCATAAGTTATGCTAATTGCTTATCTCTTGGTCTAAGTGTACTCACTTGTAAAATATGAGCATTCTTGCCACAGATATTTATGCTCTGGTAACCTTCCATTTGCTTTATTTCAATGTGTTATATGTGGAGCTGCCTTTGAAAATGGTCCAGAAACTTCAGCTAGTACAAAACAGGGCTAAAACTAGCCCTGAATGCTAGTTGCTAAATGTGGGGACTGGCTGAAATGGTCACAGTATGCAAGTACTTTGCTATCTGCACTGGCAGAGTAGGGCGGCCATGTGTCTCTTTTACAGAGGGCCATTTTGTGTTTGAAAGCATCCTCTATTTGAAGGGCTGTGCTGTCCAATTCCACTTTACATATAAAGAACCATAGGAACTGTGGCCTGTCACAGGGAGGAACACAGACAGGTCCCCTGGTCACAATTTTCCATACGATGGTGAGATATCCTATATTTTGATCTAAATTATCATAATAATGTCTAAATTTTCATCTACACATATAAATTACCATATGCAATTTTTTTTGCAAATCACTGTCCCCTTTTGTCCTTTTTTTGGTGATGCATGTCCTCTTTTTGGGCAATCCATAACTGCCCACACTAGCTGCCAGTCTTTTTCCAGTGCTGGCTTTAACTTTTAAAGACTTTCAGGTTATTTGACGGAGTGTCTCCTTCTATTTTTACCTAACTGGACCCTAAGGCCATTGTCTGAGGCCCTCCTCCTGGTGTCCCTTGCCAAATGAGGCAAGGATAGTAGCTACAAAAGAGGGCCTTTTCCGTGGTGTTGCCCTATCTGTGGAATGCCCTCTCAGAGAAGCTTGCCTCGCCTGGCACTTAAATTATGGTCTTTTTGGTGTCTTTATTTTCCTAGGCATTTTAGCAACTGTTAGAGCTTTTTGATCTTTGCACTGTTTTATTCCTACAGGTGGTTTTACTTTTGATTGTTTATGTGCTGCTGTTGGATTTGTCTTGTTTTATTGTCATTGTTTTTATGTTACTTTGTATTTTATTATTTTGATTTAGACACTGCTCAGAGAACTTTGGTTATTGGCTGGTTTAAAAATGTAAAAAATGAATAATAATAATCGGTTGCCTTTGACCAGGTCTTGTACAACTCTAAAGCCAGTTTTATAAAATCCTTGATCTGTAGTGACTCCGATTAAGGTTTGTACTTGTAATGTAAGTCATTCTGATGTATGGTTTATGGGGGCTGCAGTAGGTAATTGCCCTCCCAACACCACTTTACACTTTCTTCCCACCCGCATCCATGTGCTGAAAGAAAAACACAGTGCCAGTTATCTTCCAGTTTACAACAAAATTTGTGCATGCTTGCCTGGAGGTGATTAGTACTTCCCACAGGTCACCCAGCATGTCAAATGATGGCTAAAGCAAGCTGGCCAGGCCATGTCTTTTATAGATTCATAGATTATAGAGTTGGAAGGGGCCTACAAGGCCATCGAGTCCAACCCCCTGCTCAATGCAGGAAACTAGAGGAGGGGTTTCCCATCCAAGTAACAACCAGGCCTGACCCTGCTTAGCTTTCCACGCTCAGACAAGCTGAGCCTGCACATCTTAAAATTACTCAGAGTGACTGATGGAAGGAAGGGGGAAAACAGAGGCAGGAACATGCAAGGAGAGTTTCATAAAGAAGGAGAGTTTCATAAAGCAGCTCAGGAACATGATAAGGAAGAAGAGAGCCACGTGAAGGGTCCTCTTGTTTGTGTACTCCTGTTCCAGTTCAGTAAGGTTGGAAGATATGAATATGGAGTCAGAAGCAGATGTGAGAGAGGCAAGGGAGGAAGGAACGTGGAGAGGTTGTTACTGGCAGACCATTTTGGTGGTCCTTAGCTTCTCCCCTGTCAGGGTATATGGCTATAGCATAGACGAGAGAACTAACCTGCACCTCTCCAGTCTCCTTGTGGAGCGTTGTTGCTAAGTGCATCTTTCCTTCCAGTCTGGCCATTTGGAGGGTCTGTTGAACCTGAAGTATTCTGGAGCTAAAAAATGGTGCCATGACACGCAATTCATTCCACATATTCCTGTGCCAGCTATCAGGAAGAAAAATATTTAATTTTTAAAAAGCAAGTTTCTAACTATTATAATTATGGGAATGATTGAAAAGAGGCTGGTTAGCGTCTTTGGAGAGACAGGAAAGTGGGACTTTGAGCGAACTTTTCAAAAATAAACTCTTCTACTCATCACCTTGCTTAGGTTTGTACTCTGGCTCACTATATAAGCCCTCTCCCCTGAGTGTACTTGTTCTTTACTAGTGCAGTCTCTATGGCACAATGCTGAAAAAAACATGTTAAAATCCAAATACTGCAATTAAATTAAACTGGAGCAAGGTAAAACAAATATACACACATTGTATAATCTATTCAGAATGCCTTTGGGTTTGCTTGATACACAAACTAGTTCTAGTTATAGGGGGGGGGGAAACGCTACTGATAACACTTCTGAAGTTCTGGTGCATCTTTATTGCTGTTCTGATTAGAAATGGGCAAAGTCTCTGGAGCTTGCCTTGGATTGACTCAACAATTATCTGATTTTTCCTGAAAGACAAAGAGAAAAATAGATAATTTTTCCAAGCCAACCTGAGGGGCTCAGGAAAATTATACTCTTGATCCCCAGAATCACGACTCACCAACCACCAGCCCTTTGAAACACATTGTTTTCTTCCCTTCCCTTTTATTAGGTTTTGTGGCAAGGGCTGCAGCAGAGGTGTGCTGTGTGAGGTCAGGAGGTTTTCTTGCCAACTTGGTATACTGTAACTCTGTGTGCCAGAGCTTCAGAGAAAGAGGGAGGGAGGGAGAGGGGAATAAAATACCTCTTCCTCACAACACAAACCACTACTTTTTAAAAATTTATTTATTATATTTATACCCCGCCTTTATTCCTGCAAGGAAACCAAGGCGGCTTACATAGTCCTCCTCCTCCTCTCCATACACTTGTCGAGGGGAAACTTCCCACTGGTGTGGGAATTATATATCGAACAGATGGAAAGCTTTTTAATCTCAGCAGGCTGAAAGCAAAAAGTAAGGTAATTACAACCTCCTATTGTGGAACTTCAGTATGCTGATAATAATGTGGTCTCCGCACATTCAGAGGATGATCTCCAAACTATCCTAAATGCTTTTGCAGAAGCATACGGAAAACTTGGTCTCTCACTTAGCATCAAAAAAACCAAAGTGCTTCATCAGCAAGTGCAAGCTAACCCTTTGGTGATGCCATCTATCCAGCTTGGCGGGACAATACTGGAAAATGTCGATCATTTTCTCTATCTTGGCAGCTATCTTTCTGTTACAGCTAACATCGACAATGAAATCCAGAATCGTCTGAGCTCCGCAAGTGCCGCGTTTTCTCAAATGAAACATAGAGTGTTGAGGATCGGGATATTTGTAAGAAGACCAAAACACTGGTTTATGAAGCCATTGTATTGCCAACTTTATTGTATGCCTGCGAAACATGGACTATCTATAAACGTCACTTCCACCTCCTTGAAAGGTTTCATCAATGTTGCCTCCGGAAAATCCTGCGAATTGCTTGGGAAGATAGGCGAACAAATGTCAGTGTACTGGAAGAAGCAAAGACTACTGAAAAAATGATCCTTCAACGCCAACTTCAGTGGACCGGTCATGTTGTTTGAATGCCTGACTGCCGTCTCCCAAAGCAGTTACTTTACTCCCAACTCAAGGATGGAAAGCGGAATATCGGTGGTCAATATAAGAGGTTTAAAGATGTTCATAAGGCTAATCTAAAAAAATGCAATATAAACATAAAAAACTGGGAAGCTCTGGCCCATGAACGATCTAACTGGAGGTTGGCCTTTCACAAAGGTTCTATGGGCTTTGAAGAAGCCCAAGTGCAAGGTGAAAGGGAGAAACGTGCTAAGCGAAAAGCACGTCAAATGAATCCTTTACAGGACCATCTTCCATCTGGTAACCTGTGTCCTCACTGTGGGAAGCTGTGTGGATGTAGAATTGGCCTCCACAGTCACTTACGGACCCATCGCTAGAGTCTACACAATTTTCTTTAGAATTTTCCTCCTTTTAAAATCTCCTTTTTGTAATTTTTTTTTTTTTTTAAATCCTGGAAGACAATCTTACTCGGTCACGAGTGATCGCCTGACTGACTGACCTCCTCTCCATTTTATACTTGCACCACAACACAACACAAATGGGAAAGGAAGAGTTTATTTCAGGGGGACATACAGGGAAATTGTTAGATCCAAGCCAGAGAAGAGTTTGGGGGCTTTAAAAGATCACCTCTCCAATCTCCTTGAGTTTTTCTGGTTTGGGTGAATTTTGCTGGCATCTCTAGTTACGATGCTATGAGAGCCAGTGTGGCGTAGTGGTGAGAGTGTTGGACTGGGACTCGGGATATCCGGGCTCTAGTCCCCGCTTGGCCATGAAACTCACTGGGTGACTTTGGGCCAGTCAATGACTCTCAGCCTAACCTACCTCACAGGGTTGTTGTGAGGATAAAATAGAGAGGAGGAGGAGGATTACGTAAGCCGCCTTGGGTTCCTTGCAGGAAAAAAGGCGGGGGATAAATATAATAAATTAATTAATAAATAGATTAGAGGTTTGTATCTAGTCAGTGCAGAAATGTGCATGTTTGAAGTATGCAAAACAGAATCTAATCAAATTCCATCATATATAGTCATTTCCAAATGGCGACCTGGAGGAGACTTGGCTGGAAAATCCTTACTTTAAAATCAAATTTGTTTTACCATCTTCGTGCATGTTTACCTGCTTACTTCAATATCGCATGCATGCTGCTTATCCCGTTGTTTGAAATTTACTTACCAGTGCTATTTACAGCATCTTACTGTTTTATTTATTAGATTTCCACCCAGAAATGCTGCTGAATTACATTAAACTGTATTTTACTGAATCAGACTATAGCCAAATTTCATGTAATTCAAGGGTCCCCAACCTTTTTGGACCCGTGGGTACATTTGGGAATTTGAGAAACTGCTGTGAGCACCATCACAAAATATCTCACATAGAAGATGTGGCTAGTCAGTCACATAGTGGCTGCCTTGGGGGCTTGGCTAGTCAAAGAACAAGTAATTCACAGAAGAAACTGAGCACGAAAAGAGGAAAGGGCAGAACTCCAAAGTCAATTGACATATTTGACCCCTACATTAGCAGAACTAAAATACCCCTTTCACAGAAGGCAAACTAGTGAGGCTGAGAGACAACTCATCTCTAATCACAGATTCATCCTCCCCACCCTCCACCACCCCGTCTCTCACATACTTCAATTCCTGCCGTCATCTATAACACCCATTGTTCCTTTCTATTGTATGCATACTTACATGGAACTCAGTGGGACTAACTTCTGAGTAGGCCTACATAGGATTGCTCTGCTATCCTAATCCACACACACATTTCCTCAGCCACAAAGTAAAGGAAAATGCCCCAATCCCTAAAAGGAAACAGCTTTCTCTACCTCGAACCCAGACTCAGCTACTCCTCTGCTCCCCACCTGGTGCTCCTACCTCTTCCTCTGCTATCAGAGCCCAGGGATGGGGACTCGGACTCGAGGACTCGACTCGTGAGTCGGACTGAGTCCCCCCTCTGACTTGAGTCTGACTCGAGTCCCAATATTTTTAATGGGACTCGAGACTCGACTCGGGACTCGAGACCAAGGACTCTTCAACATCCCTGGGCTGTGCCAGAAGGAGTGGAGAGGAGCGCGATCACCGGCGAAGAGCACATGGAAGGGAGGCACACCGCTGCTCAGCCACTATGGACGGCTACCAGGAGCGCAGCCTGCCTGGTCTCTTCTTAACCAGTTCCACAGTTTGAATTGTCCAAGACAAAGGCCTCTGCCTGCCTGCTTTGGGGTTCCCTGCCTCCTCTGCCTGCCTGGTTATTTTGGGTTTGTCTGCCTGGTCTGTTCTTGTCAAAATCAGTTGCAGAGTTTTGAAATAAAAAGGCACACTTGTTCCTAGAATTTATTTAAGCCACACATCTGAAGTAGCCTTATTTTCTTGGGGAAAACCCCATTGATTTTAATAGGGACTCGTGGAGTCAGCTTTGGGAGTGACTCGGGACTCAGGACTCATGAGTCACCATTTTGGACCAAGGATTCGGACTCGAGACTCGGGTCCAAAAACTCGTGACTCGACTCGTGACTCGAGACCAAGGACTCTTCAACATCCCTGTCAGAGCCCTCATCCAGGAAGGTGCTCTGTGTGTGAGAGAGAGAGAAGAGTGGGAGAAGGGCTTGGAAGGGAGAAAGAGCAAGGCTAGGGACTGGGAGGAAGGGGGGAATAGTGCGAGAAAGAGCAAGGCTAGAGGCCAGGAGTGGGGAGAAACAGAGAGGTAAAGGGGTGTGCGGGAGAGAAATAGTGAGGCTAGAGGCTGGGGGGGGGAGAGGGAAAGAGCAAGGCAAGGGGGCAGAGGGGAGAGAAAGAACAAGGCTAGAGGTTGGGAGCGGGAGGAAACAGTGAGGTAAAGAGGTGGGAGGAGAGTAAAATAGTGAGGCTAGAGGCCAGGAGCGAAGAGAAATAGGTAAAAATATGAGCGGAAGAGAAAGAGAAAGGCTAGGTGCTAAAAATGGGGAGAAAGAAGGCTAGGGATGTGGAAGGGGAGAACTAGCGATGTCAAGGGGCTGGGAGAGCGAAATAGTGAAGTAGGGAGAAACGCCTGGAGTGGGGAGAAACAGCAAGGAAATGGGTCAGAGGGAGAGAAAGAGCAAGGCTAGGGGCTAGAAAGGGAGAAAAAGAAGAAGGCTAGGGGTGAGTAATGGAAAGAAATTGTGTGGTAAGGCGGAGGCTAGAAGCTGGGAGTGGAAAGAGAGAGAGCAAAAAGGGAAAGCTTTGCTTGGGTGGAAGACTGGGTGGGGCCAGAAAGCATACTAGTGGGCTATTTTAGACTGAATGTGAAAGGTTGCCTCTTTCCATATCAGTCTGCCTGTACATTAAAAACTTCTCCAGGTGTGTTCCCACTCTTGGAGGTGAGGTAGGTGGCAATGCAAAAGAGAGCCTTCTTAGTGGTGGCAATCCAGCTGTGCAATGCTGTCCCCAGGGCGATTTGCCTGCTGCCATGGTTATCTTTTTAGCGCCAGGTTAAGCCCTTTTATTTTCCCAGGCCCTTTAATATGTTTGTTCTCTCTTAAATGATATTATGCTGCTTTTTATATGCGATTTCTATTTAGTGTGCACTTTTAGAGTTGTTGCATCTGTGTGCCTCAGGAAAATGAATCTCCTTCCCATGTTCCCTGTCCTCCCAGTTGTTCAGTTAAGTTGTTCCTTGGCTCTTACTTTTTTGCACCAACTTCTTTTTCCTCTGTTGCTACCACAGATATGTGGCTTCTAGCTTAAGCCAATTTGCATCACTTTTAAATTTAGTACCAGACTTTAGTTTTAATGAGCTCAGTTGTGTCTTGGAATGGTAATGCAAATAGCAGACTGTGCAATTTCTAGAGATGTCTTGAGGCATGAGAGAGAGAGTTTTAGCTGTCACTTTGAACTGCTTCACTTTTATGTAATGGGCCTGCTATAAAAGAGGTAACAAATACAACAATTGGTATATTCAGAGGGGATTATCTGCTTCATATGCAGTCTTTGTGGGATTCAGAAAACAGCTGTCAGACAAAATAAAAATACATGATTTTTTTTTTGACTCATCTCTTTAATTGATTTTAATCTATTTGCATCCAGCCATAAAAAGTTCCTTGTTGATGATATGGCAAATAGTGTGAATGCAATTAGTTAGCAATTCAGGAAAGAACTCTCAAATCTCTTTAAAAAGCAAAACAAAACCAGCTATTGTGAGTTCACTCCAGAGAAACTAAGTCCTTCTAGGCCTCACAAAAAGCAGTGATATTCAGTTAAGCACTTGCTCTGTTTTTTGTTCCTGATTTTGCAGTTTAGTTTTCTGGATTGCTTTTGGGATGTGTGATTGCATGTACATTGTGCCCACTCTGAACCTTATGTTGGGTAAATACTAGTATATATGAGAGCAGAATTATTTGGAAGCATATAGACAGTGGCTATCCCCATGCTGGGCTGGTTAAAACCCCAAAAGGCAATAAAACAGTCTTTCTCTGTCTTTGGTTAGATCAGAAAAGAAATTTTACTCACAAATTGCAGAATACACATGTAGAAACGTATGTAGGTACATCTTAGGTTGCAAAAGGCTCTGGAGCAGGGCTCTCCAACCTTGGGTTCCCAGATGTTGCTGGCCTAGAGTTCCCAGAATCCCTTGCCGTTAGCCATGCTGGCTGGGTATGCTGGGAGCTCTAGGCCAACAACATCTGGGGACCCAAGGTTGGAGAGCCCTGCTCTGGAGTTACCTCATGGAGGTCATAGTACTTCAAAGGGAGGAGAGAGAGAGAGAGAGCACATGGCAGGAAGTGGAGGAACAAAAGGCAGGAAGAAACATCATATACCATAGAGTTCCCCTTTTTGGCTATAATCTTTCCCTTCCTGGAAGTTTGCATGCAGAGTTATACTATATCCAACACCTTGTAGTATTAAGCATTCAGCTTAATGGTAAAATTCAATGTCACATGAGTGGAAGTCCACTTGTGCAACAGGATTTCCTCTTCCTCTTCTGCCCCTACTACATCTCTCCATGTCCCCAACCTGTTGGAGCTGATTTTGTGGGATGCTGTAGTTGGAGAAGGAAGGGGAAATTGCCCCACTCCAACTGATGGACAAATCTGCCCATTTCCCTTTCCCCTGCATTTGAATTTTTAAAATCTCAAGTTCTTGCCCTCTCAAATATGAAGGCATTTATGAATTTTGGTAAATTCTTATAAAAAATGAACTGAAACTAAATTCTCGTCCAAATTCAACAGGTACAGCTATTCCCAGCATAAGGAGAGCCATGATGTACCTGTCTACTATATGTAGCTGTTAAAGATAAGGAGCCTGTCAGAAACAAGAGGTTGCAACCCTAATTCAGCACCACAAACATGACTGAATACACAGGGATTCAAACCCAGAAGAGCAAAGCAATTAAAGACCTGGACCACGGTAGATGAATCTGTTTGTTTTGGTTTCCCCCAGATTTGACTTTAAAAAAATAATAATCTCAAGTTCTTTTTATTCTGAATATGCAGAATTTTATGAATATTGGTACATTTTTATCAAAACCAAATTGAGAAGAAATTCTCACCCTTCCCATTCTGCTGACAGAAGCAGTTCTTCTGAAGCAGATGTAAGACTTAATTGGATACCACCCAGTGTTTGTAGGTTCTGTGCAGAGGTTAAGCTGAACATGTGAAGCACATAAAATCCCACTTCCTCCTTCCACATTCAAGGTAATGTCTGAACAGGGCTTATGTTCTTCCTAATACATTTGTGAAGGATAATATATGAGGAATATTGATTAGGTATCATCACCTGGTGACTTCATCAAAGATGTTGAAACAATAATTGAGTTAGAACTAGCATAGTTCTCGGAGCCAGGATTTTTTCATCTCTGTACAGCTGGGGATGTCAATAGTGGCAAAAAGAACAGATCTAGCAAACTTCTTGTGGTACTTCTTCCATGGGTCACATTACTTCCCTGGTCCCTGTAAACAACTAACCAAGCTATATAAGAAAGTTTGAATTTTGATAGGTATACAAAAAAACAAAACAAAAAAACCTGTCTCGAATGATTCAATCTAGTGAATCATACATAACAGTAATTTGTTGCTGTGGGGCTTTAGGTTCATTTTAGCTCTGTTTCTGTGATCTCATGATCCAAAACAGACTGAGCCATTCTTTCTGGCTAGAGTGCTCTATGATGGATATAGATTTTGCTCTAAATTCATGATGCTTCTGTAGGCGTTTGTAGTTCCTTAGCCTTGAGCGCATTTAAGGACAAAAGGGAAAGGAATGGTATACTGCATTATTCTAGCACTGAACCACCAAGGATTATGAGAGTATGTTTCATCAGTGTTGTCTCTTCTTTGGTTCACAGACTTGAGTGTTTTGTTTCTACTCCAATTAAAATGATGGATGTTTAGAACCACTTGTACAGGTTCTGCATCCTCTAATCTAGTGAAGCTTGTATAAATGAATAGCTGGTATAAGGAGGATACATTTGTGGAAAAAGAAAACGTTACTAAGCATTGTTAGTAATGCTTCCTGCCTACTCAAATGACACCCTTCCCTACAAAACACTGAAACCAATTGGGCTTACTTCCAATCGTGTGTGTGTGTGTGTGTTTTAGGAATGGAATAGACATTACCAGATACCAACAAATATCAGGAAGAAGTAGTGACGCACAATGATATGGTACTACTCCTGATCAATCAGTACTGAGTCTCATGTGTATAAAATGTTCAAATAGTTCCTTAGATGTTGATTCATTGCTTTTTGTTGTCAAATGCAAGACAAGTAGTAAGTTTTTAAAAAATCAAAAGCACTAATTTTCTAATGCAGTGCAATAAAACTGTTGCTTCTAACTTCTTTCCCCCTCCTTGGTGTTTAACACCAGCTGCTTGTGCCTAGCTGGCTGTGTCATGTGCATGTGTTGAGGCACACATGATTGAACTGTTTGCATGCTACAGTTGATGAATGAAAATGTTGGGTTTGGGTGGTATATGATAAGCTGATTTCTGTGTAGCAACCACTTCTTGCCACCTGCTGGCCACAGGCAAAAGTCTGAAGTTTCCACCATGACTTCAAGGATCAGCTTTTTGACATAACTCTTGTTTTAAATTTTTATAAGATAACTAATTAGTTTTGTAAAGCACGGGTGGACAGAAAGTAGATCTCCAGATGTTTTGGACTTCAACCAACTTTCTGCCCACTCCTGAAGTAAAGTATGGGTATCACTTTATTTTATAGGTATAAGTGTACTGAAGAAAATTATTCTTTTTGTGGATACATAGGGCAGTATCCTATGCTGCCTATATGCCAGTAGGACCCAGTGCTAGTGCAACGGGGGGCTAGTGCTTTGTAAAGGAGCTGGAATTGAGCAGAAATGCTCATTTCTGGTACAGGTCAGATCAATGGAGCTCCTTTACAGCATTCCTTTATGAGGCTCTAACTCCCTGTTGAACTAGCGGTGGGTCCCGCTGGCACAACAGAATGAATGGGGGTGCAGCCCATAGTGGGTATCTTGCTGAACAGATGCCCTTGTGATCGTTTGTGAGGCTACACTGATTTCTATAAAATAAAAAGAAAAGAAAAAACCTTGAGCAAAAACAAGGCATCCAGCCAGAGAGCATGCCCTATCTTTCAGCTCCAGAATGCTGCATCAAAATTTTATGGCAAAAGACAAAAATCTTTCCTTTTGAAGACTTGCTTTAAAATGCAAAACCTTGTTCCAGGTGCATGTCACTGATGAAAACCTTATTTCACTGGAGGGTCTGTCTGTATTTTGTAATGCCAGAGTACTACATCGAATTCCAGAAGATAAATTAACAGGGAGCAAAAGCAAATTTGTACTGGCTTGTCAATAACCAATCTGGCATTAGGTTTTTATTACATCCACAACAGCAGCTTTGAGAAGCAGAGGGGGTAGACAAACAGGCTCATAAGTTGGTGTTTTATTTAAAAGTTAAATCTCTACTTGCACAAACACACTTATTAATTTTTAAAAGTGATGGTGTTTTCTTATTTCTCAGAACATGCATTCTTGATTCCATGCTCCACCACCCAGGACCTTTGCAACTGTTGTTGGGTCAGCCATACATTTCCAATACTTATCATCTTCTGCAGGAGAAGAAAAAAAAAAAGCAGCTGAAGATCATGGTATTTCATGACATTTCCAAATCAGAACATCTGGGAAGTTCAGTGTGACACTGACAACAAAGCTGACAATAAGGTTGATTGTTTTATAGCTTCTGTATATAGCCTAGAGATGCACAGTTGTTGGTGGGTTCTCCCTCCCCTTTTTCTGTTTTAGCTTTGAATATAAAATAATATGCCACATTCATTTTCAGGCTGCACCTTGAAGATTATGTATCGTGTGGCTGAAAAAAGAAAGTAAGAAAGCAATACAGATGTGGGGGGGAGCACGATTTTGTATTGAAAGAGGAAAGTCAGCTGCAAAATTTAGCATAAATGAAGACATTGGGAAGATTTCATAATCAGATGACTACTCTTTGCATAAAATGGAAATGAAACAACTAAACATTCATTACTCCTATTATTGCTTTTATATATTGAGATGTAAAACAAGATGAAAGAAGAGGAAGGGGAGAGGGTTTTTGTCCTGTATGAATGGTCAATATGGATGTGTGTATGGTTGACTTAATAAAAGATTCATAGCAAGATCCAAATACTTCAGTGGGGAGGATATTGTACAGAAGGTTGGAGCTTAGCCACACTGACCTTAGTAACCTCACCTCAGTAATCTTGCATCTGGACTACTGTAATGAACTCGGTGTGGGGCTACCCTTAATGATGGCTCTGAGGCTTCAGCTGGTACACAATGCTGCCACTCATTTGCTGAGCGGTGTTCAAAGCCAGAGTCATATTACACCTATTCTCCATGGTCTCCACTGGCCGCCCATTTGCTTCAGAACATACTTCAAGGTACTGATGTTCATTTATAAGGCCCTAAATGGCTTGAGACCTAAGTACTTTTTGGATCGCTGCTCCTGGTATGTACCGGCATGGCCTTTGAGATCTTTGGACGGGGCCCTGCCCCTGGTCACTGGTTTATATAGTAGGCGATCACTCGTGATCAAGTAAGATTGTCTTCCAGGATAAAATTACAAAAAGAAAATTATAAAAAGAGGAAATTCTAAAAAAATTGTGTAGACTCTAGCGATGGGTCCGTAAGTGACTGTGGAGGCCAATTCTAGATCCACACAGCTTCCCACAGTGAGGACACAGGTTACCAGATGGAAGATGGTCCTGTAAAGGATTCATTTGACATGCTTTTCACTTAGCATGTTGCTCCCTTTCACCTTGCACTCGGGCTTCTTCAAAGTCCATAGAACCTTTGTGAAAGGCCAACCTCCAGTTAGATCGTTCATGGGCCAGAGTTTCCCAATTTTTGATGTTTATGTTGCATTTTTTTAGATTAGCCTTAACCCTTAGGAACATCTTTAAACCTCTTATACTGACCACCGATATTCCTCTTTCCATCCTTGAGTTGGGAATAAAGTAACTGCTTTGGGAGACGGCAGTCAGACATTCGAACAACATGACTGGTCCATTGAACTTGGCGTTGAAGGATCATTTTTTCAACGCTAGTAGTCTTTGCCTCTTCCAGTACACTATAGTTGCCATGATCCTCCTTTGTTTTCACTCTTCCAGTACACTGACATTTGTTTGCCTATCTTCTTAAGTACTTCGCAGGATTTTCCGGAGGCAACGTTGATGAAATCTTTCAAGGAGGTGGAAATGACGTTTATAGATAGTCCATGTTTCACAGGCATACAAAAAAGTTGGTAATACAATGGCTTCATAAACCAGTGTTTTGGTCTTCTTACAAATATCCCGATCCTCGAACGCTCTATGTTTCATTCGAGAAAACGCAGCACTTGCGGAGCTCAAACGATGCTGGATTTCAGTGTCAATGTTAGGTGTAACAGAAAGATAGCTGCCAAGATAGAGAAAATGATCGACATTTTCCAGTATTGCCCCGCCAAGCTGGATAGATGGCATCACCAAAGTGTTAACTTGCACTTGCTGATGAAGCACTTGCTGATAAAGCACTTTGGTTTTTTTGATGTTAAGTGAGAGACTAAGTTTTTGCTGATAAAGCACTTTGGTTTTTTTGATGTTAAGTGAGAGACCAAGTTTTTCGTATGCTTCTGCAAAAGCATTTAGGATAGTTTGGAGATCATCCTCTGAATGTGTAGAGACCACATTATCATCAGCATACTGAAGTTCCACAATGGAGGTTGTAATTACCTTACTTTTTGCTTTCAGTCTACTGAGATTAAAAAGCTTTCCATCTGTTCGATATATAATTCCCACACCAGTGGGAAGTTTCCCCTTGACAAGATGTAAAATCATGGCGATGAAAATAGCAAATAATGTTGGGGCGATAAACACATCCCTGTTTAACACCTGATCCCACTTTAAATGGAGCACCATGAGAGCCGTTGTTGTCCAAAACTGTTGCCGTCATGTTGTCATGGAGAAGTCACAAGATATTCACAAATTTATTGGGGCATCCAGTTTTCATAAGGATAGTCCAGAGAGCCGTTCGTTCTACAGTATCCAAGGCCTTAACCAAATCAATAAATGCCATATAAAAGGGTTGATTTTGCTCCCGGCATTTTTCTTGGAGCTGACGTGCAGTAAAAATCATGTCTACTGTCCCTCTAGAGGGGCGGAAACCATATTGAGATTCGGGGAGGATCTCTTCTGAAATAGAAGACGGTTTGCGAGAATCCTAGCAAATATTTTATCTGCGGTAGCTAAGAGAGAAATGCCCCGATAGTTTCCACAGTCTGTTCTATCACCCTTCTTAAAGAGGGTGATAATTATGGCATCCCTGAAGTCTTCTGGGATCTCTTCTCTTATCCAGATTTTTTTGATGAGTTTATGAAGGTGTTGTACAAGTTCGGGGCCCCCCTCTTTAAAGATTTCAGCAGTACACTGGTACTGGTCACTGGTAATGCCCAGTTAGTGGTGTCCAGAGCGAGGGTCTTCTCAGTTGTGGCTTCTTCATTGTGGAACTCTTTGCCGTTGGAGGTGTGTCAGGTGTCTTCAGTAACTCAGTTTTGTCAGTTGCTTAAGATGCACCTCTTCCTTTGGGTCTTTTTGATGATATCTTCAGGTCTGCTATTTGTTGATCTGTCTTTGGTATGTTTTATCTCACTGCTGTGGGTGTTTCTATTTGTAATAGCATTGTGTGTTTTTTTAAATTTCTTCTGTTTGTATTGTTGCTATATTTGGAAACCGCTTCGTGATTTCTTATGAACAGTGGTATGTAACCTAAATAAATAAATAATAAGAATAGTGTTGAAAGGAAGGGGGCAGTAAATAGAGATAAAAACACTGATATTATAAACCTTTACAAATGTACTGATTGATATGTTTGTTTTAATGTTAATATAATACTAGATAATACAAGTCTAGACCATGCAATTTCCCATGTACATACATGCAATGTCTCGCTTATGGTAGGTTTCCCATAACTTGACCTTCCCTTCCACCCAGAGTATCATCATCACATTTTTTGAGAGATTATATTATTCTCTGTTGTTCTTTGGTAGAGCACATGTGTTGTATACGAAAGTTCCCACATTTAATCTCTGACATCTCCAGTTCAGGCTGGGAAAAGCATCCAACTGAAGCCCTCAACAGCCACAGCCAGACCATACTGAACTATAAAGCAAGTTCCTAATACCTAAGATCAGGGCTTTTTTTCTGGTGGAACTCACTGGAACTGAGTTCCAGCACCTTTTCTTCTATTAATTGCATTACAATTTAATCGCCATCTACTCCCGAGGAAATGTAATCCAAGAGTTCCGGTACCCTTTTCTCCAGAAAAAAAGCACTGCCTAAGATTCATTAGGCCGTACATCAAATTCTTAGGAGCCTGTCTGGGAGGCTCCCAGCCTGGCTCCCTGTCTGGGAGTTTTCTAACCCTTATCATAATGGTTTTACAGAATTGCATGCATGGACATCACTAGAAAGCAGCCACAGAACTTTGTGAAATAACATAAATAGCAGTCTTCCATTAAAAGAAGTATTATGCTATAATAGAGTGATGACTAGAATGGAGGGGTAGCTGTCTGTTGATGAATAGTATCTAATGGCAGAGTTATCTTAAGATGATGAACTCCAAAAAGGTGGTACACAAGTGGTAGGATTTGAAAAAACTGACTGAGCTGAAAATGCCTACCATCTTTAGCACTCACTGTATTATAAATCTTAAACCTTTACAGCTGAATATATATATTTAAATATTTATTTATAAGTAGAAAGGGGAATTGTGTGGTTAATTCTTTAAAAATGTACTCCAAGCTTCATTAATTTTAATTTTCACAGTACTGAAAGTGACCTTGACTAATATATTACCAGAACAAAAGCCCAAGCAACAGAACATTCTAAAATTAATTCTTTCTAAATAGAACAAAACCAAAGTTTGCTATCATATTACAGAGTGCACCAAGAAAAAATATGAATTCTCTCAGTTCATCTTCTTCCATGGAGACTTTTGAGTACAACTGATCTACACCAGGGTGTTGGCATAGTAGAAATCTCTCATTTTTTCCTGTCTTAGTTCTGTCTAGATTCTTCATGCTGAGTCATCTTGACTGGGGAGATTTTTAAAATTGTTATTAGGCCACCCACATTATATTTCTTCAGTCATTCTAGCAACTGTAAGTGCATTTTGTATACAACATTGTCTTCTATCTCCTAATTGTAACCAAGCCTGTTATGATGGTCTGAGTCATGGGTTTTGCGTGGTGTTTTTATGTGCAAGATGATACAGAAAATGAATTGCAGTACTGATCTATTTTAAGGGCTTACAGCCTAATCCACATCTTGATTTAGCCAAAGTGCCTGGATTTACGTGAATTTGTCCCCATTGACATCAACGAGCCTAGCACTGTAGACATTAACTTTTGTTCTTGTATCATTCTTCAGCATTGAAGAATGCATCATGCAATGCTGTTATTACATAATGGGCTAAACCAGGATGCAAACAATGTGAAGTTCCTCTGCACTGGAATGTCCACAGTGTTTTGTTTCAGACAGCAGTTCCTAATAGTGCATTAAGGGCCATTCCAATTTTGAGTTTGATAGCATCTTGTCAGGCAGCATGGTCCTTAATTAATGGAAGTGGGGAATCAGAAGCATCCATGGCTGCATGGAGGTCCTGCACTCCTTTCAAATGTGGACATGTTTTGTGACATTGTATAGTCACAGTGGTTGATATGCCCCTTCTTGAATTTGTATTTGTTAGTCTATGAAGTCCTAGGATTGGCCCACAACTAAAATCTATGTTGGTTCATTTGGTCATGAAGATTTCCATTTAACATATCTGCTGTGTTATCCCCTATTTGTCCTCTGCATGTTAGACTCTGTTAGTAGGAACCTGTGCAGTGAAATTATATTTACTGAGAAGTAAATCCCGCTGTATTCAACAAGGTTTACTTCCAGGTAAGCGTGTATAGGATTGGACCCTTAAATACATATACTCTTTCCTAGATTTTTATTTTTTATTTTATTAAATTTTTAAATCGCCCATCTGGCCGACCACCCGGCCACCCTGGGCGATGCACAATCAAGACAAAACACCATTAAAACACCATTAAATGCCTTCCTGTCCCTTGTAAGAGCTCATGTAAAAACTATCATTGAGGCAAAACTCGCACATGTAGCATTACTATAAAATACTGTGAGTTTAGTTGCGTCAAGAAATGCTTGTGGCTCTTTTAAACCTCTGAAGCAAGTTGTAATGAAGAGGCTATAAAGGTGACATAAAGTTGTGTTTGCTTGCCATCCTTCAGCTAAAAGTTATCACCCGCACTGTGAAAATGGCATATAATGAGACCAGCCTTGGTTTAAATTGAAGTTGCAGCTTTGCTGTTCCAGACTGCTTCCATGTTTTACATCCACTGTGCAATCCCTCTCTATTCTAGCTGGTGTTGAATAGTAAGTTACTTTATAAATCATTGGACTCAGTTGTGCAATTCTCTGCCAAATAAAAGTGAATCTGAATGGTTAACTCCTATGAACAATACTCCTGTATCCATTATCTGTTTCCATGATGTGAGACTAGAAATCTTTACAATTATTCTTAAAACTAATGCTGTGTGAGTGAATGCCAATAATTACTGAAAGGAGAATTGTTTATGGTGAATAGTAGACCAACACAATATTTTTGTGACAGCTCTTTTACACATGCTCCCCCAAGTATTTACATATTTATAATATAGGGATGATCAATTTTGCCCCATTTTATTCTTTTCTTGCTCTTTTGGACCTGCATTCCATTTTTCCTGAATTTCAGTTCAACTAGGTGAATTTATTTCAAACAAATCTCAGAATTGGATTAAAGAACATGCACAATTTGCCTCAGCTTCCAGTTCATTCTCATCTTTTATTCATTCATTTATTTATTTATTTATAAATTTGTTTATGACATTTGTATAGTTCCTTTCATCTGATAGATTCCAGGAAGGTAAACAGCAAATATACATAATAATTTTGTATAATAAAATACTAAAATATGCAACAAAACAATAATATTAACAATAACATGAAGCAGGAACTAAAACATATAGCAAGCCTGGTAAAGTAAAAATGTCTTAACCTGACACTGAAAAAATTGTAATGTAGGTGTCAAGCACACCTCTTTAAGGGAGGACATTCCACAATTGTCTTTTCCCTTCTCTACCTTACTGACATGCATTAATAAAACACTGCCCCCCCCAAAAGCAACCTTGGTTTGATTGTATGTATGATTATATCAAGATTCTTTTGTGAAGTGTTTTAGTGGTACACTCCTGAATGTTGGTAAACTACCATGCACATACAATATTTTTCTGAAACATTAAGTTTACTTTTTTGCAGGGTTTTTTTTTTCTATGTGCACATGTGCCTTTTTCCTTTCACAAAAAGGAATCAATGTAGTTGTTCGTACAACCACCACATCAACATTCCTCTTTTACAGTGTTTTCTCAATGTACACTGATAAAATAGAAAGGCGGAAAAGATATGAAAGAACTGAAACAGTTTTTGTTGTGTGTTGTGCTGTTTTCGTATTGTGTAAGACTTACTCACAGGTTTAATATTAAACAAAGGCTTTTCTACAGAGCTCTCTCAAGCTGTGGCCTCTCTCCCCTCAGGCCAGCAGCAGTACTTTCTGGTTCCTGGAACAACCCCCACTCAGCATGAATCCACCAGTTCATTCACATTGTTATGTGTGTGCACGCTATTGTTGTTCTTCTTCTTGTTGTTGTTGTTAAAAGGGCTTTGAACAACAACAAAACCCAACCCCAAATGTCTCTCTCAGCTTTCAAGCACTCAGCTAGCAGCAGCACTGGAAAGCCCCAAGGGAGGAAGTCCTGGTTAAGTCCTCTAGGGCAGTGTTCTTCAACCTTGGGTCCCCAGATGTCTTTGGCCTACAACTCCCAATGCTGGCTGGGGCATGCTGGAAGTTGTAGGCCAAAAACATCTGGGGACCCAAGGTTGGAGAACACTGCTCTAGGGGGCTTTTCAGAAAGCTCAAGCAGCAGGAGAGGCTGCAAGGGCAGAACAGGATGCAAACTGCAAAACACACCACCACCACCACTGCTCTCGGTCACCTCCTTACAGTAAGTTAAGCACCGAATCCCTGCACGCTGAGATATTTCTCAGAAATTCTCAAAATCCCCATGAAAGAGGCAGAAAAACAACTGCCTCTTTTCCAGGGAAAAAAGTTGTGTGAAAGGGCAGGTGGGGTTTCGGCCCAGCCCTAGTTCAGTGCTGTGTACAGTATTTGTAAATTGAAAGTGGAAGAATAGTTCCACTTTGAAAACAATATTGGGTAATTCAGAACTCAACGCTAACTGTTGCCCATCAACAGTTAGAACCTGTGGAAAGAAAGCTGAATAGGCAAGCCCACAAGTCACCGGGTCAGAGTCTTCCATAGTATGGTGAGTGAGATGTACTGTATTCCTATTTAAATTATAATAATTCTTTCTAAATTTGTATCTAAAAATATAAATTAGCATACGCAAAAGTTATGCAAATCAATGTCCTCAATGTGACTTGTTGGGCAGCCACTTTTGCTAAATACCTATAGGACAAAGAAGAGAAGTGAGGAGGAAAAATGTAGAAAACGTCTGTTCCATGTACCACTTAGCCATGCTACTCTGACCCATCCCAGTGGTCTTACTGCCCATCACTGAAAACTCAATGTCAGGGAGATATCTCTCAGGCATTCTGTAATTATATGGATTACGCAGATTGAGGGTTCGCCATAATCCTTTTCTGAGGCTAGAAGAAACCTGAGAAACCTGGTGCTTTAACAACAAGTAGAGGGAATTTGAACCTTGGAGTAGGCATTATATCAGACAAGTTTCTATTTGGGAACTGCAGAAGATCTGGGGGGGGGGGTGCCAATTTAGGAATGTGCCTTTTCTGTGTGATAGCCCCATGTTTATGGAACTCTCTTCCCAAGGAAGCTTACCTGGCGCTGTCATCTTTTTGGTGCCAGGCAAAGACGTACTTATTTTCCCAGTCATTTGGATTTTAGTTACGGTCCAATTGTTGTGGGCTGCTCGTGTGTTCATTCTGGGTTCTGAGGTGGTGGGGAGGGGGAGATTTTGTGTATTGTGAATGAATATTTGTATTGTTTTTAGATTATGTTTTATTATGTTTATTTTAATTTGTATTAATATGCTGATTATGGTTTATTTTGTTTTTTTCTGTTATGTTAATTATGGATCTCTCTCTCTCGCTCGCTCGCTCTCTGTAAGTCACTCTGAGACTGCTTTTTGCACTAGGTAGTGATGCATATATTCTTATTCTTATATTCTTATTCTTCTCCCCCCTCCCCCATTGTACCACAGGGCTAGCTTTTGTCCTCTAGCTCTTTCCAATTTCCCATAATGTCTTAATTTCTTGCATTATTGCTTTATTTGCCTTCATGAGGACTGCTGTAGGTGAAAATAGAACAGTCTATATCTGCGATATTTCCGGTGGCAAAGATTGAAGGGAAGGGATAGACAACTTGGAGCCCTCCAGATGTTTTGGACTACAACTCCCAAATTCCCTGACCATTGGCCATGCCGTCTAGGGTTTATGGGAGTTGTAGCCCAAAACGTTGGCGGGCACAAGGTAGCCTACCCTTGCTCTAGCACAATGCTAACTGTGAGAGCAATTTTGGGGTGTGACCTGTCACTAATAAGAAGGAAATACAAGCCATATACACCTGCACATCATACCCTCCAACATTTCACAGATGAAAGTAGGGACACACACGTGAATTTGTAAGAGGTATGGTTAAGCAACATGAAGGTGTGATCAAGAGGGTTTGGCCAGGCAGCATGAGGGTGTGGCCAAGGGTATGGCCAGGCAACCAAAGGGCATGGTCAAGTACAAAAATTATTAGAGGAAACACACAAAATCTTATATATTATAATTATTACCTTATTATATTATATATTATTTTATAATATTTTATTAGTGGCTTTTGTAAAAAAAAAAAAAATCCCTCACTTAAACCTTTAATTGTTGATATCTGGTGTTTTTCATGGGGGGGGGGTGGTCAGTGCTTGCAGGGCAAACTCTTTTTATTTTAAAATTGTCAGGACTGGCACAATTTCAACAGGTGAAGCTTACCCACCCACCCCACACCCCCAAACATGGAGCTTCAGAGAGAAGGGGAAGTTTCTTGCATTTCCTTCTGACACTGTAAACTTACCTGTTAGAGGCAAAGAGTCAGCTCTGTTAGGAAATAAAATCTTTGGCAATATACAGATAGGAATCATGTGATAAATTCATAGATTAGATTCATAGATTTAATAGAGTTGGAAGGGGCCTACAAGGCCATCAAGTCCAACCCCCTGCTTAATGCAGGAAACTAGAGGAGAGGTCTCCCATCCAAGTAATAACCAGGCCTGACCCGGCTTAGCTTTCCACACTCAGACAAGCTGAGCTCACACACATCCTTGTGTCTGTTCTTTCCCTGGTCCCTTTCTCTCCATGTGCAGCTGTTTAAGTCTAAGCAGAGCTGTCTTATAGGGGCCATCGGCAAAATTACAGCTTAGCTAAAACTTTTAGCTTAGCTGCAATTTTGCTCATGGCCCCTTTAAGTAGCTTGCCGTTGCGGGAGGCAGGGGAATTCTGGTCTCGAAGTGAGAAGCCGTGATGGCTTAAGGGTTTTCGGAACGGTCCCGACATTTTTGGGGTAGTTGGAGACTATGGCACATGAGTAGAGCTAAAGTGGGGAGGAGACATGGGTGCACATGTAAGCCCTGCCCCTCAATGTTCCCATCTGCTCTGCAGTAGGCTAAATCAATGCACTTACAGAACTCCCATGATCAGGAATCCACTCAGTGTATGTATGAATATCTAGAAGGCAGCTGGGCATGTGGGGAAGTTTGGGGTGGGGCTTATGTGCCACCTATGTATCTTCTTCCCCCCTTTAGCTCTACTCATGGGCAGGCAAATGCCTGCATAGGTGTTAGAGGTTTAAAAGGCATTGTAACTGAACCTATTTAAGGCAGACAGTTTTATGAACTTGCCATAAGGTTTTGCTTACATAAAAGAGCAGCATAGATAGTAAAAGTATAGATAGGTTTAAGTGGGATAGCTGAGCGAGTCAAAGGTTGGTTCTGTGGGGCCTAGTTTGAGCCAAAGTGAATTTCAGGAAGTGATTATGGGGTTGCAGAGTTTATGGGGAAAGCTTGCGGTTAATGCACCTTTTTAAAGACAACTGCAGGATATAGAAACAGGATGCTTAAGGAAAAAATTGGGTCTTTTTTAGTTTCTCTGGTATTAACAAAGAGGTCCGCAGTGACGTTCGTAGATGGGAGGTACTTAGATTTAGAGTAAGGGGCTTCGAAGGAGCTAGACCACCTTATAATAACCAATCAGCAAGCTTAAAACATAATAGTTATCAAGTAGAGTATTAGACATATAACTAGCATAGGACTAAATATATGAAAGGAAGTTTCACCTTATGGTCAGGGTTCCTGCCTTCTCTCCTGACTCTAAGAGAACTTCTTTTTGGTGGGAGAGGAGACAGAGCCTCTGCCAGCAGATTTGTCGTAAGTCTAACTCTTTACTTTCTATTTTTGAATTAAGTATGAAAGGTGTGTGTGAATGAATCCTTATAATAAAAAGTAACTTCATTTCATTCTTAATTGTTGTCAGTGTAAGTAATGTCTATGTATGTGGGAACCCAGCGCTTTCAAGGCAGCCACATCTCCTAGCCCATGCCAATTTTTAGTAGACAGGAACTGGGAACCTGTCATAAATTCTAGACTGAAGGTTTGTAGAAAATCTTTAGTCATTCCAAATTTCCCAACATAAGGCTATACTTTCTTAAATATTAGTGCTGTGGACAACTAATTTCATAAACTAATTCTCAGTCCCACAAAGCAAGCTAGCAATATTTCTTGTTTCGCATGTAATTTATTTATTTAATAGATTTTATATGCCAAAATATCTAATTTTAAGACAGTTGACAACTT
The DNA here is from genome assembly GCA_021292165.1 of Shinisaurus crocodilurus. Classification (NCBI taxonomy): domain Eukaryota; kingdom Metazoa; phylum Chordata; class Lepidosauria; order Squamata; family Shinisauridae; genus Shinisaurus; species Shinisaurus crocodilurus. The sequence continues at coordinate 102,233,218 of CM037879.1, read as the reverse complement.
TCCACTTTTTAAAATATTTATTTCATTATTTGCCGAGTACCATCCGGGAGAGTACTACTGGACCATTTGTACCCTAAACATAGAGAAGCCAACTGTTTTGGGGCATCACAGATGTTATCTGTTTTAGGGTACAGTCCAGTGGGGATGCCCATAAGCCTCCAAACTGAGGATTATGAGCATCCCGTTTAGAGCGGAAGGCGTGTGGAGGTGATCTCCTCCTCCCCCCTGCTCCTCCTGTCCTTCAAGTCAGCTAGACAGCCGCTTTGGGCCATCTAGCTGAGGTGCTTTGGACAGGGAAAGAAGCAGCCCCAGTTTCCTCTCCTCCCTGCCCCCTGGAAAGCACCCTTTACCCCTTCTCCGAGGTCACTTTTACGACCTCAGAGAAGCAGCCGGCACAGTTCTTTCTGTGCTGGCTGTGCGAGAGGGAGGGTGATCCGAGCCCCGAGCCCCAGCTCTGAAGTCGGAGATCTTTTCTGACCTCGGATCTGGGAACCAGAAGAATCCTATGGCCCCCCTAGATGCTGTCTAGGGGGGCCATAGGATTGCTCTGTCAGTATGCCTCAAGACACCATTATATGTAGTGCATTATACTGTCCTTCCCTTCCAGCTCAGAATTGCATGTACTTGTTCCTTATCAGTTGCCTTATCTCTTGTCAATCAAACTGCTGTTCTCTTGCAGTTGCAGCAGGTTTCTGTGTTGTCTTGTGGGATTTGTAGGAACAAACAGAGTTGTGTTGAAGCAAGCAGAAGAGAAACTGAGGGGCTCTGCTACATACATACATGCACCATTTGGTCCACGGACTGAGCTTTTGTTTTGTTCGGTAAACATGTATGCATAATTAGATTAACAGAAAGATTACAGTCAGCATACATGAGTTTTAAAGTATGGAAAGTCCTTCCTTAACATTTTATGCTATAAACCACCTTTTCTTCACTGGGTGGTCTACTAGATGAAACTGAACTAGTATGATATAGTATATCCACATAATAAAGACATTACTATTTCTGAATATTTCCCATTGAAATTTGAGAGACTCTGTGAACCATGCAACTAAAATGTTGAAAATTCTGCTGGCCATGAGCACTGATTCTAGTGGAAAGGTGGGATACAAAATAAATAAATAAATAATTAAAATTCTAGAATTGCTATTGCAAAAATATGGAAAAGCCAGCAACATCCTGGCAAAGTGGAATTAGTATGAAAAATATGGGATAAAATTAAGACAATCCAATTGTCTTAACACTGTATGTGTGTGATATACCTGACTTGATGTGTAGTCAGCACCTGTCCTCACCTGCTTGAGTTAACTGTTCTGCATATGCTTTTACTTCTTGCTTTGTCCTTGCAACACAATTTATTTTCCTAATAGCAAACATATACTGAGTGCTACATACAGGTTGGAATAGCTCTTAGTTTGAAAGAGTGAAGGCTTGAAGCAAAGTTACACCCCTGTCAGAATTGGGCACATTGCACCTGCCCCATCTTAGTGAAGCAATGGCTGCTGGCACCCCTAGACATGACACCTGCCATGGTGCACCTCTATAGCCCCCTGAGGGAGGGGTCTGCCCAGTGCATTCCCCTAAGAGGGGGCTGCCCCACAGCAGGGGAGAGGAGGCAGCTATATAACTCTGTCCCTCTGACTACCCCCTCTCCAATCTTCGCAGTCACACTGTATGAACTACAAAGCTATATGCTGATTAGGGATGTCTGCCACTTAGTGGCTGAAGATGCTGCTGCAGGCTTCAAACACATAGACACATTTAAATTAATTAAAATTAATTAATGTATTTTCCCAACCAAATAATACTGAGGTGCACACCCATATGGTCCCCTCAGTATGCATGACAAGTTTCAGATGTCTCGGTTTCATGGTCTTGGAGTTATGTCACTGACAGACACATACACACATCCTCTTTTATTATTATAGAAGATGTATGTGTGTTGGCCCAATATCATGTGTGGATTGGTGGCAGGGAACTTGTAAGTATGTTCACATGCTTACAAAGCATTTCCTGAGGCTCTACCCCTCACCCTCTGGGAGCTGCCTAGGGTGTCCATTTACACCTCATCAAAAAAGAGGACCAAAGAGGAAACGGATTTGCATAAAATCTACATGTGTTTATTTTCACAGCTGCTTATTTAGAAATAATTACTATAATTTTAATAGAAATAAATATATCTTCCCATAGTGAGGAAGCCTGCTGTGACCAGGTGATCCCTATGTCTGCTCAGTCTGCTCTCCAGGTGCTAAGTGTTGATGGGCAACTTCAAGGCCCCTGTTCTCCCTTCTTATGGTTCTTAATCTTTAAACTGGACTTGGACTGGACAGCTGTTCAGAGGATGTCTCAAATAGAGGACTGTTCTCTGACAGCCCTTCAAATAGATGACTGTCCTCCGTAAAATAAGACACACACACACACACTCCCGAGCTGTCCCTGGACTCCTGGGCTTTCTGTGCTGGGCTTTCATAATATTTCCATTTTCATTTTTAGTGAACCCACCTATCCTCTTTGCCTGCAGGCTTTATCGTAATGTAGGCCTGCACAGCCTTTTATTGTCTGTCAGAACAGGAGCAACCCTTAAACGTTACACAGAGTTTAGATTTCTCTGAACCATTCCTGTTCATGCTGTGAATTGTTCTGTCTCTAAATTTAGCTGCCTGCAGTGGCAAGGCCAATATTTTCCTTTTTCAGTTGCAAGCTTAAATAATAGGTATATGCTTTTGTAAAAAGATATGTTACAAGAGGTCCAAAACCTTTATTAAGTCTACACTTGAGTGAAAGTCAGTAACAGCAGGTTAACAATGGCATTGCAGAATTGTACTCATGTTAGTGTGCCTAATGACAAGGGTTATGATGCACTGTATATTTTCTTCCCTTAATATGAATTACTTATTTAAACAAGTGTACAAATTGTACCATCCCCTCCTCTTTCACTATATATAAGTCTTTCTATCTATAATATACATGTAAATTGTAGAAAAATACTGAGCTGTATAAGTGTTTAAGCCTGTCTTCCTTCCTTAAACTTTTTGATCTTCAGCCCACCTTCTGAACTGATTCTACCTTGTTCCCCATCCCATTTCAAAAAACAAGAACCTGTTCTAATCCTCTGACAGGTTCTGAACTGATTTTTCACATGCTTTGATTTTAGGGATAAAAGCTGAAAAAAGAGGGGGTGGAAGGTGACATAATCATTTTTTTAAAACATACAACATGATCTTTCACCTTCTGGCAAGAATTTAGCAAAGAGAGAGGATTACAATGTATGCGGTGCTGCAGATTGCTCAAGGCAAATAATATATATCATATAGCTTATTTCCCTGTGGCTACCAAAAGTCAGTGAAAATGAAATGGAACTCTGGATATCTGAAAGGATCTGCAGACTCTTCATATATTCAGGGCTTCCATTACCACTAAGCAGTCCTTGATAGCTGCTAGGACAGCATTTTGAAGGGGACAGAACTTTGCTCCAGCAACATATTGAAGGGCCTTCCCAAAGCTAGCTTGATGCAAATGTTTCTGTTGCTCAGGAAAGCATTAATGAAGAACAGGAAAACTTGAGATACAGAACAACTAGGAAAGGGAGCCTAGCATCAATAAGAAAGAAAAGAAGTCTATGGTGTGTGTGAAGCAGGGTTGACACACTCACAGTTGAAATTCAGCAACCCCTCAAATGTTAATGGCTTTCTGAAAGGCATGGAAGACATTTTGGGGGGGAGGGACAGGGTAAGTGTGGAGTGAATTTGCCATGAAATGCTGGGATCTATCATCTGATGGGACTAGGGGTAGGAAATGGCCCTGAGGTGTAATGGATACAATGCTATACCTAGAGCTGGTCTCAGCTCTTCCCTCAGCTGTAAAGCTCACTAGATGTCGTCTATCCATGACTATCTGTCAGCCTAACCTACTTCACACAGCTATTACACAGATAGAATGGAAGCTCGTGGGGGGGTCAGGGGAGAGGCAGGCATACTTAGTGATATTCCATTCTATCTTTGTAATAGCTGTGTGAAGTAGGTTAGGCTGACATGGGGAACTATAGAGTAAAAAGTAAATGTAGCACAGGCCATTATAATTAAATTAAACTCCAACTAAAGCAGACTTATGCATCCCTTCTTCTATCAGAGCCACATAAGCAAGGGCTGAAAGAAAAGTTGCCCACACTATATTTTCATGCACTGCTCTTCTCTTCTAAGAGGGTTGGAAACATTTAAAAGATGACTTGAGAATCACACCTAACAACACACATTGCCTTATAAGTACATTCTCATACCATCTAGCTTTGTCATTAACTGTTTTTAAAGACATATGTTTCATTATTAGTAGTGCTTGAATGGTTACACAAGCATTTACAGAACTCTGGTGGAAAAAATGGAAATCTGTCATCTCCATATACTGTAGGTTTAATTGTCTGTGAATGTGCTATCAGAACTACTGTTATAACCAGCCTTGAAAGAAATACAATCTAACAATAGCGTCTGTTCTAGCCGGAGACCTTACCTCTGTTCGTGATGGTGAACTTTACAATCTTAAAACATTTTCCAGCCTTCATTTCTATGAATAACTCATCTGTTATGACTGAGCAGATTGTACACTCTGTGGACGCAAGCACACACTTCAAACATAAATTCTTTGTCTCTTGATACAGAGATGGCTCAAAGTTCTTGATGTCTCAAAAACTATGTTTAGCAGGATGGACCAGAGACAGTCTTCTAACTTAAAAGTAGATCTGAAATACCATGTTGGAGCACAGAACAGCTCATTCCAAAGACTTCATTGTGAAAGACTGTGTTGTAGAGAAGGACTTGCCTTCATACTTCTTACTAATGAAATGATCGTCCATGCCGGTTGAGATATTTATAGGGATTTTGGAGAATTTTGTTCCTGTGCGCAAATCACGTGAACATGTCCCGTTAGCAAATGCAGCAGGAATGCAATTCTTGGGAAATGTTCACAATCCAAACGTGCATTAGCGTTCAGAAGTGCACACTTGAGCAAATGCACATCTCCCACCAAACCCCCACATTTTCATGCTTTAGCCTACTTATTTATTATATCCTGCCTTTTTTCCTCTTGCAAGGAACCCAAGGCAGCTTACATAATCCTCCTGCTCCTCTCCATTTTATCCTCACAACAACCCTGTGAGGTAGGTTAGGCTGAGAGTCAGTGACTGGCCCAAAGTCACCCAGTGACCTTCATGGCCAAGTGGGGACTAGAACCCGGGTCTCCCGAGTCCCAGTCCAGCACTCTACGCCACACTGGTTATCACAGCTTATGGGGGAAAGTGTTCGTTTGGGATGTGTACTTTTTAAAATGTGCATTTTTCCCAAGCAACAAAACAAAATAGAAAGAAACTTGTATTTTAAAACAGTGGTGGGGAAAGGGCATGGAGAACCATAACTTGGTGGAAGCACTTCTTCTCTTCTACACTATTGTGTTAAAGGCTCAGGGACTGATATCAGAAGAGGTGTAAATCCTAGATATACTGGAGTTTCTTTGTTCTCAGAGTTCTGTAGTTTAGGATTGCAGTGGTCACTCTCAGCACTCAGAAATGCATGTCATCTTTTAGAAACACGCACGCACACTTTTCTCTCTCTTGTTTTGCTGTTGTGACACATGAATGATTAAATACTTCAAGTCTTAGAATAATATTTGTAGGGAAACGGCTATAGAATAAAGGTAGGGGGCGGGACCCAGAATAACTTGTGCATTATTATTCTATTTCTTTTGTTTGATTTCTGTGTAATTCTTGTAAAATCATCTTACATGTGTGCAATGCAAGGTACTTGCTCATCTGCTTAAAATAAAACAATCAATAAAATTCACATATTGTCCAAATGCCTGAATTATCACATTATTTATTTCATTCTAATTATATATCACCCTTCATAAAAATTCTAGGGTGGATAATGGCATTGTTAAATAACAACAGCAAACACCAATAAAATACAATTAGGTTTTACCCTTAAAGATGGCCTAAATATAATTTTAAATAAAATAAAATAAATAAACTTATAATAAAACCATTAAAACAATCAGCAACAAAACAAAAACTAAACAATTATGAATGTGTGAGTAAACAGATGGGTCTTAGCCCGGGGCTGAAATGTCAATAAAGTTGGTTGCAAGCATAAATTTGAGGGTAGGAATTCCAAAGTTGGGATACCACCACGGAGAAGGCCCTATTTCATCTCACCATCCAATATACTTCCCCTAATGGTGGGACAACAAAATTGCTCCTGCGCCCAGATCTAAGAGCATGGGCAGCCTGGTATAAGGAGAGGCATTCCTTCAGATACCTGGGTCCCAAGTTGTTTAGGGCTTTGTAGGTCAATACCAGCATCTTGAATTCAGCCTGGAAATAGATAGGCAACCCATGCAACTCTTACCAGAGTGGTGTTATATGCTCCTTGATATCTGTCCCTGTCAGCATCATGGCAGCTGTGTTTTGCACCAGCAGTAATTTCCAGATTGTTCTCAACAGCAGCCCCATGTAAAGCACATTACATTGATCCAAACAAGAGGTTACCAGTGCATGGGTGATTGTGGTTAAGTTACCTCTATCCAGAAATGGCTGTAGCTGGGCAAAGGTACTCTGTGCAACTGAGGCCACCTAGGCTTCCAGTGACAAAGTTTCAAACTTTGTTAGGGTGTAGCCCTAACCCCTAGATCCACTGGCTGGAGGGGGTAAGGATAGGGGCAGAGAGGAGAGGGGCACATCTGCCCTGGAGCCCCAGTTACACCTGTGGAAAGCTTCAGGCCAGTGGTAGGCCCCAAAAAGGGCATTAGAGGAATGAGGTAGGGGCCTGGCCTTGGATCCAAAGCCCCTCTGTTTCCCATGAGGCCCCAGGATCAGACCCCTATCTATGGCAGTCTCAAGATGGCATTGGTATTTCCCCTCCCATTAATTTCATTTGGAGGAGGGGGAAGTCAGAGAACTGTCAGAAGGAAAACTGACCAAAACACACACACAAAACCCCAAACCAATCCAACCTCCCACTATTAGTGAGCTAATACTAGCTTCTGTGCTAGCTTCTGTGACAGATCTGCCCTTCCAACGTACTTAAGATGCTCTGCATTTGTGTATACCTGTATTGTATAAAAAAAACATCCTATTTTGTTAATTCAGTATAGTAAATGCTTGGGTTACAATTCAGATAAGATTGCTTAAATTAATCTTATTTAAATTAATAGGACTTAAATTCTTTAACTGTGCATAAACCTCATAGATCATCTGACTTTCTTTCAATTGTGCTCTTATTTTTCCAGCTCAGTGAGTTCTAGAATTACGTATTTAGACACCCATAGTACCCAAAATATATATTAAACATGGATATCTTTAGCATTAGAAATATATTCCTTTCCTTTCTTTTTAACTCTGTAAATATAGCAAAGGATTGATTTGGTAGCAGCATATTTGTAGCCAAAATCCAGTTTTGATTTCCTTATAAAGATACTGAAGGATTTTTTTCTTACACCAGGGATCATGTAAGCTCCCCATAACTTCATTTCCTAATTTGGAGATATAGTTTATGTATTATATACTTGTTCCTTTGTAGTTAACATTTTCAATATCCTCTTTCATTGGTTTAATCAAATATTATTTATTTATTTATTTATTTATTTATTAGATTTATGAATCGCCCATCTGGCCAGACATCCGGCCACTCTGAGCGATGTACAGTCCAATAAAACACAAGAGGGGGGGAACACACACACACACAGTATAAAACACAATTAAAAACAGTACAAAACTTAACAATCCTAACCCACCCCATATTCCCACCTGAAAAGCCACGTTTTTAATGCCCGGAGGAAGCTAATCAAGGAAGGGGCATGGCAGAGGTCACTGGGGAGAGAGTTCCATAAATTGGGGGCTGCCACAGAAAAGGCCCTCCTCCTAGTCCCCACCAGCCTGGTTTCTCTGGCTGATGGGACAGGGAGAAGGCCATCCGTGACAGACCTTGTTGAGCAGCCTACTTGATGCTGCTGGAGGCGCTCCTTGAGATATACAGTAATACCTTGGATTGCAAGTAACTTGGTTTGAGAGCGTTTTGCAAGACAAGCAAATTTTTAAATATTTATTTATTTATTTTTTACTTGATATACAAGCGACGTCTTGCAATACAAGTACTGTAGTACGGCTAAAATTAAAAATCTCTGTACAGATTTTTTTGGGGGGGGTTCGTTTTGATATAAGAGTGTTTTGGGTTACAAGCACGTTTACGGAACGAATTATGCTCTCAATCCAAGGCACGCCTGTACTGGACCGGAGCCATACAGGGTTCTGAAGGTCAACGCCAGCACCTTGAATTTGGCTCGGTAAACAACTGGTACCCAGCGCAACTCTTTGAGCACTGGAGTGATGTGATCACGCCGGCGGCAGCCTTTAACCAGGCGAGTTGCTGCATTCTGTACCAGCTGCAACTTCCGAACCGTCTTCCAGAGTAAGCCCACGTAGAGCGCATTACAATAGTCTAGGTGAGAGGAGACCAAGGCATAAACCACTGATAGGAGCAGATGATAAGGAAGGTAGGGGCACAGGTGCCGTATCAGATGGAGCTGATACAGCGCCGTCCGGCTCACAGCTGACACCTGAGCCTCCAGGGACAGCTGGGAGTCTAGAATGACTCCCAAGCTGCGGACCTGATCCTTCAGAGGTAGATGTACGTGTACCCCATTCAGCACCAGGTAAACATCTCCTAACCTTCCCTTGTCTCCCACCAGAAGTACCTCGGTCTTGTCAGGGTTCAGTTTCAGCATGTTCCTTCCCATCCAGCCACCCACTGCCTCCAGGCACTTGGACAGGGTTTCAACAGCCAACCTTGGTGAGGACTTGAAGGAGAGGTAGAGCTGCGTGTCATCCGCATATTGATGACAGCGCATCCCAAACCTCCTGATGATAGCTCCCAGCAGCTTTAGGTAGATGTTAAATAACATTGGAGAGAGGATGGAACCCTGCGGCACCCCACAAGTGAGCGGCCGAGGGTCCGAAGCCTCCTCCCCAAGAACTACCCTCTGGTACCTTCCAGAGAGGAAGGACCGGAACCACTGCAATACAGTGCCTCCCATGCCCAACCCCTCCAGGCGGTCCAGGAGGATACCGTGGTCAACGGTATCAAAACCCGCTGAGAGATCGAGGAGGACTAGAAAAGAGCATTCGCCCCTATCCAAAGCCCTCCTCATATCATCCATCAAGGCGACCAAGGCCGTTTCCGTCCCATGTCCAGGCCTGAAGCCCGACTGGTATGGATCTAAATAATCGGCTTCATCCAAATGTACCTTCAACTGAGCCCCCACCACTCGCTCAATCAGCTTGCCCAGAAATGGCAAATTTTCGATATAATTTGGTATAGATATGCAAAATATTATATGAAGCTATGAAAATTGAATTTGTAGACTTGAAGGGTATAAGAGCATTATGCACATAGGTGTGTGGACCCAGTCTGAGCAGGTAAGTGTTGAAGCAACAGAAGATGGTCTAGGGAAAATGGGAAGCTATCAGATGTGCACTGGCCCTCACAGTGAGAAGAGGACAGTTGGAAGTCAGGAGGTGGAGGAAATATGAAAGCCAGGGCATTTTCAGAAGCCATTCCTATTCATTATCCTCACTGGAAATTAATCATTTTGCTCTGCATATCTTCTTTAAATAAACTCAAAGTTTAGAAACAGAAGGAATGAATCCCAAAATAGATGTAAGGCAGTTCATTCAATTCAGTGAAGGCACAAAGATGCCTCTGAAAGTTCACACACCTTTATTTAGCCATAATGGTTTATTTGGATAGGAGTAGGCAGACAGGCGAAAATATGGAGACAAAAATGTCACTTCAATTCCCCCCCCCCTTTGCAATTGGCAGAGAGCAAGAAGGAGCTATGTGTCAGTCATTTGCCCAAAATCCTGTAATGAGGAGTATGAAGAGTAAAATGCCTTTTTTTCCTCAGTATGTTGCAAGTTATTTTTCATCAGTGGATACAAGCAGAAATATATCTGCAGTTTCTGCAGGGACTAGAATTTTTTTGGCTGGAATATTCTAAGGCTACATTTAAAATTTGTATTCCATAGCAACTAGCTTGTTTTGAAAATTGCCATGCCAATACCATATCTTTTTAGGTGTCTTTGACGCTCTTGTGGAGACATTCCATGTAACAGTGTTGAGCAGCTTATATCTCTGCATGCTGTTTACTTCTCCAAAAGGAGAGAAGTCCCAGGGGAGCATTACAGGGTTTAATTTTCTTTAGATGAGAGACTGGAGAGTTATGTTGTCTGCAATATTTGCTTTATGTACAAATATACCATCAGAACTTTATGGAAGCAAATAGGCACTGCTGTAGCAGGCAGCAAATCTGCTAACCCTGTATCTGATTCCCAGAGATAGCCCCTACACCCCAAAGTGCTACAACATCAGCCAGCTCACAGCTTGTGTTCCTTTGTGTGTATGTACATATCTCTATTAAAGCTGCAAACCTGGCTCTGAACTTCAACTGCTTCTCACCCACAACATTCCAGACTGCAGGTCAAGATGGTGGAGCTGGCAGAGATGGCCAAACTTATGTCATTGATTAGAGAAAAGACAACATCTACGTTTATTTCAGAATGGAAACCTCTAATTGACTTTTTGCAAGGTTTAGAAAACAATGATTTGTTTATCTGTGGTTTTGTGGAATAATAATAAGATGAACTGACAATAGGGAAAAAATAAGAAGATGATAAATTTGTGACAATAGAAAAAAGAGAGCTTTTCTTTTTTGATTATCAAGTAAAGAAATTATTTGTTACCTATATTTGCTGTAGAAAAATTCGGAAGTCCATTTTAGTTTTGTTAATTGTTAATTATTGTTATATGTTTTGTGTTTGTTTGTTTGTTTTTTATAGAAATAAAAAAGTTTTTTTTTTAAATTCCAGACTTCGATGGGTGTTACATTCCATTGCTGCAGTGGGATTTTGAGCTATCAAGGAAAATTAACTTTCTTCTCTTAAATCCCTGTTGGGTAACTGTTTAGGCAAAAACATAGTGATAGTTCTATTCACAGTAATAAAATAGTCCATGTCTAGACAATGAGGTCTTCCTTTATTCCTACAAGCTAGGACAGCCTTCATAACTTGGTGCCCAGATGCTTTGGGCTACAATTCCGATGTGGCCAATGGTCAGGGATGTTGGGAGTTGCAGCCCAAAACATTTGGAGTTTGGGGAAGGCTGAGGAGGAGGAAGAAGCAGAAGAGGAAGGGACTTTGGAGTTCCCCAAAGCAAACAACAGCATGAAAGGGGGGGTGGGGTTTGATTTTCCTCCTGGACTCTTCCAGCTTTTTTAGACAGGTATAGAGACTACTGTATTTCTGAGAGGTCAAGGGATTCTTATGCATTGACTCATTAAACACAAGCCTAGCAGTTAACAATCATTCCGTGCCTTTTAAATGGCTACTTCCAGTGATATTAGGTCAGTTGTTAGAAACTGTAGGGAGTGGACACTGGTTCTTTCCAGAACTCCAAAATAAATAATAGATGGTTATGTTGGTGGCAGCAAGAGTTAATAAAGTATTCAGTCAAGAGTTTTATAAATAGATGTAAAGTAGTGCTTAATGCAAAGAGACAGCTCCTCCTCCTCCTCCTCCTCCTCCTCCTCCTCCACCACCACCACCTCTTGAGCTAGAATCGGGGGAAATGTATCCTTGGAGCAGAAAGAAAGAAAAAGAAAAGAGGGATCATAATACAAAAGGAGACATTCTTTGGACATTCACCTTGCTCTTTTCCAGGACTGGCAGCCGCAGCTTGTTGCCACTGATGTTTCAGCACATTTGGCATCCACCATAGTGCTGTGCCTTGAAAAGCACTAAATACTGCTAAGGCGGTAATTCTCATGACTCCCCTTCTGCCATCTGGTCTTAAAACTGTATATAAGGCAGAAGCCCAGACAAACAACTATCATAGTATTGGCCCATAAACACAGGGCTAAGGCACCTCCCCACCTTCTGGACCTCAAGTCCAGATAGTATGGAGGTAACCTGGATAGTCTGGACTTCTCCAAGGCCAGACACTGACTCTGCCATGAGAGAGAAAATTGAAATGTGAGTAGTTGGGTGGTGCTAGACCTGCCTTCTCCAAGCAGGTGCCCTCTAGATGTTTTAGACTACAACTCGGAGCATTTCTAACTATTGGTCATGCTGGTTAGGGTTGATGGAAGTTAAAGAGCACCACGTTGGGAAACCCTGTGCTAGGTCAATTGTAGGGTTTTTCAGCCCAAGAACACGGAGGACAGAGTTATGAAAGTGGAGCCTTAGCATTGCATTGTATTTTGGGGGCACCTATGGCAGCTGCTTAACCTCACGCTTGGAACACTAAGAGCGGCTTCATTAGGGCTATGAGCAAGGAAGCCAAGCTGGCACACTTCTTGGACACATGGAAAGATAATCAACAATACAAACTGGTGCCTGCTACTAGTATCAACACATCATCCATTGTGGAGAGGTGTGTGTGTGTGTGTTTAATTTTTGTGTGTGTGCATGTGCGTGCACACATGCACACACACACACACACACAAGTCAAAAGAACTGTCAGAATCCCCACCACCACAGCCCCCCCCCACACACACACACACTTCAAGTGCTCAAATATGGATGAACTGTCTTATCTAAGTGCAAACCTCACCTCAGGCATACACCAAGCCTTGGAAAATATGAAAGATGAATGTTAGAAAATGATGAGCGGCAGAAATAATAGAAATGTAGTTCTGAGTGTCAGTAGAAGTCCACCTAAACTTTTTACTGTAGCTCTTATGTATAATGTTTTACATGCATTATCATGCAACATTTAGCTAACACAGGATAGTTGTTGTCTGTCATTTCTCATCACTGCCAGAATCCAGCTTTGTTATATGCAAACATAAAATTAGGCATGATCTCTATCACAAAGTACTTGTCATTAAAGTGCTATTATTTTCCAGCAAATATTATGTTATAATTCACTAATCATTCTAATTCTAATTTAAACACTATTTAAATATCTGGGCATTGGATTTCTGTAGCTACCCCTATCTTAGCAAAGTTTCCCCTGAGATGGTATGAAAGAAACATGATTGGAGAGAACAAATGAAAATTGTAAATTTTCAGCATACTGACATCTGTTAGTGGAAAACTGCAGCTGTGAAAAAACAATTGGAACCTCATTGTTCTTTGTGTTTCTCAAAATAAAACTATTTCTCAAAATGTTTCAGCACATACTGTTGATGGAAATGTGCCACTGTGAAAGGAAAATATTGTGGATACTGCCAAATATCAGAAAGAAAGCTGCTAAGATTTGCTGACCTAGGATAGAAAAGCAGGTACACACAATCTAGAGTATTAGCAATATTGAAACTAAGCCACTTCATACTTGGGGATAGTTAGGTGTTTGGCTTGCACTGTCAACATTGGCAGTGTTGAGCTGCTAAAATATGTTCTTTCATTCTATTTTTGAGACTAATTGTATGTACCTTTAACATGAGAACAACAAATTGCTGAACCTGCTACCTCCTTTCTTATGGCAAAGGAGAGGAATGCACACAGAGCCGTGGTGAGAGCTGCATGTATTTATTTTTTACTCACCACAGGTGACCAGGTACAGGCTTTATTGTAAGGTGCTTGTGAGTTCCCATTTTGGTGGCATCCTGGGAAAGTCATAGAATAGCAGAGTTGGAAGGGGCCTATAAGGCCATTGAGTCCAACCTCCTGCTCAATGCAGGAATCCAAGTCAAAGCATCCCTGACAGATGGCTGTCCAGCTGCACCTTGAATGCCTCCAGTGTGGGAGAGCCCACAACCTCCCTAGGTAGTTGGTTCCATTATCGTGTTGCTCTAAAAGTCAGGAAGTTTTTCCTCCTGATGTCCAGGTGGAATCTGGCTTCCTGTAGCTTGAGCCCATTATTCCGTGTCCTGCACTCTGGGATGGTCAAGAAGAGATCCTGGCCCTCCTGTGTGTGACAACCTGTCAAGTACTTGAAAAGCACTATCATATCTACCCTCAGTCTTCCCTTCTGAAGGCTAAACATGCCCAGTTCCTTCATAGGGCTCTGTTTCCAGTCCCCTGATCTCAACCTTTTCCAGTTTGTCTGCATCCTTCTTTAAGTGTGGTGACCAGACCTAGAGGCCTCAAGATGAGGCCTAACCAGTGCCGAGTAGAGGGGAACTAGTACTTCATGTGATTTGGAAGCTATACTTCTATTAATGCAGCCCAAAATAGCATTTGCCTTTTTGCACTGCAGCCACCTCAAATTGCTGGCTCATATTCAGCTTGTGATCTACAAAAATGCCAAGATCCTTCTCTCTAGTAGTAGTATTGTTGAGTCAAGTATCCCCCCCATGGAAAGGAGGGAGCACAGAAGGAAGATTCAGAGGTGGGCAGGGCTTGTAGGCCACGAAAGCCACGTCTATACATTTGGGTGGGTATGGATGAGAGAAGAATTGCACATTTTCATTTTTGAATGATTTTTTTAATTTAAAATTATTTTCAGGCTTCCTTTAATTAATTAATTAATTAATTATTACATCTAATAATAAATGCAATACTAAATGTCAAGGAGCTATGTAGCAATGGCTAGTAGTCCTGATTGGCTATATGGGACCTCCAGTATCAGAGGCAGAATGTCTATGTACACCAGTTGCTGGGAACAGTGGGCATGAGGCGGGTACTGTTGCACTCATATCCTGCTTGTAGGATCCCATGGACAGCTGGTTGGCCACTGTGTGAACAGAATGATGGACTAGATGGACTGATCCAGCAGGGCTCTTCTTATGTTCTTATGTATTGCTCCTTCAAGAGGAGTGTAACCCCATCCAGGACAGGTTGAACCACCTCACCTGGATCACTAGTGTCCTTTACTAATAGTATGTCCATCTTGTCCGGATAAGGTTTTAGCTTATTAACCCCCATCCACTTCTGAACTGGCTCCAAACAGGTGCAGAGTTCACCTTCCAGGTCTGGATTTGGATACAGCTGCCCTGCCCGCAGCTCCTGCCTGACCCTGAAAGTAACCTAAAAATGCTAGTGGCCTGGCCAGAGTGAACATGTGCTTTGGTACACATTTCCAATACAAAATTATTGGGATGGTAGAAAAGAGGTGTGTGTCTGTGTGAACTCAAGCAGACTAAGAGGGAGGGAATAATGTAACTGTTAGAAAGGTGTAGCGCCTCTAGTGTGGTTCAACGAAGGGTCTCCTGTGTTTTTAAATACTGAACTGCCATTAATGATTTATCATGTGCCTTTCCTATCATATTAACTTCAAGATAAAAGCCAAAATACTACCAGTAAAAAGAATAGGAATTGTATGGCATGGCATTTCAAAGGACAGTGTGTGCGCCGAGTGGTTAATGAGACGTAATAGCTGCCTTTTGAAAAAGAGACAAGTTGTTTTAATCAAAAAGGTCATGCGTGTCAGATAACATTATTGTTCTCTATGTTAGCTTGACTTAACCTCAATCTGTGGGAATTAGTTTTCAGTGTACATTACTAATAGAAAATACATTTGTCTGTGGATGTTAGTAGAAGTGTCTTTGCTGAAGCTGTGATGCCAATAAATAAATAACAAAAGTATTAGTACTGCAGTTTAAATAACAGGAACTGCTCAACACTGATAAAGCCTCTAGAGTATAAGGCAAGTGTTAAATGCACAACACAGAAAAGAGTTCTCTCTCACACACACACACACCCAGTGTTGTACAGCTAAAAGCCTCTTTTTCTTGTTCAAATGTCATGTACATGCATGTGTGACTTGAATTAGATGAGAAAAGGACACATACTGTAAAATTGTTCAACAGAATTCACAGGATTGCCAGGTATGGAGGTTGAAAGGAAAATTCCCTGAACATTTTGAAAATTAACCTGAAGAGGAAAACTGGAAAGAAGTGATATTTTTCACCACACTTTTATTGTGCACATGTCATGGTGATTCTAAGAACAAGTTCACCATAGCTTTGCTTGTGATGATGAACTGCTTGCATTCTTATTACAAATGATCTTTTGCTTACTTTTGCCAATAGTGGGGTGGTCACGTGAGGTTTCTACCAGGAGCTCAGATCATGAGTAAGCATTCATCACTCTGCATTTTTCAAAGTCCGTGATGGCATGCAATATCTAAGTCTCATTGCACAACCACTTCACTGTAGACAAGGCAGTGAAAGGTCATTGGAGCTGAAGTGCCTGGCCAAAGGCAAAATAGTTGTAAGAACTAAACCTGTGGTCATGTCACTTGTGTGAATTCAGCATGGATTGGTTTTTGGTAAGTCATTGCAAACAGTGCTTAATGTCTCCCACTTCCTCAAGCAGTAGGACGTCAGAGGCAACAATTTTAGAGTCCGCTTTCCTTGTAAGGAGTCTTATGTTTTGCTATATATATATATATATATATATATATATATTGTGTGTCTATCCATCAGTCATTTGGTCAATAGCTAGATATAGATAGAATCGAGAGGGGCAATACTAACCTTTATAGTTGCATATTTCACCAGAAGCATCAGCAGCCTCAAAGACTGCTTCTTGCCAGTCTCCTCCTGCAAAAAGTTGGAAAAATTCAGGGTTGAACAGTGAAAGTATTTTCTCTAGTCCCCTACTCAGGCAGGTAATACAAATTCTAGTGGCTTGGAATAGTTAACAGCCATCAAAGCCTATTAAGCAAAGCCATTTCAACTACCAAGCTATACAGAAGCCAAGACAAAAGTCATCTCTTTACTTAGTATGACAGGATAGTATGTTCCATAGTACCAGCTTATGCAGTTGTAATCGTAGAGAAAGGCAGGAATACTAAAGGAGGATGAGCAAATTACAGAGAAGCTAAATGAGTTCTTTTCACCTCTCTTCACTGCGGAGGATGTGGGCAGATACTGGTACCTGAATTGATATTTTCAAGAAAGGAGTCTGATGAATTGAAGCAAATAGTGGTGACAAGAGATGATTTTCTAGATCTTATTGAAAATTGAAAGCTAACAAATTGCCAGGTCCAGATGGTATTCCTCCTAGAGTTCTTAAAGAACTCAAATGTGAAAATGCTGATCTTTCAGCAAAAATATAACATCATGTCCCTAAGATCAGCCTCTGTACCAGAGGACTGGAGAGTGGCAAATGTAACACTATTGTTCTTTTTAAAAAAGGGGATCCGGGGGGGGGGGATCTGGATAATTACAGACTGGTTAGCTTAACAACTGTTCCAGGTAAATTGATGGAAATAATTATGAAAGAAAAAAATATCAAGCATATTGAAGGACAAGTCTTGCTGAAAAAGAATCAACGTGAACTAGATAGAGCTTTGGTCTCATTCAGCATGGCTCTTCTTATGTTCTTATGGGGCTGCCCTTGAAGATGATTTAGAAGCACCAATAAGCACCAGAATTTTAACTGGTACTGCCTCTATTGGGTCCATATCATTCCAATCTGTTAGCTTCCAGACCCAATTCAAGGTGCTATTTACCTGAAAAGCTCTAAACAGCTTGGCCTAAATACTTGAAAGGGTGCCTCTTGACATACCAACCTACCAGTATCTTAACATCTTCCACTGAACATATTCCTGTCCTCCCTCCTACAATTGCCTTCTGTATCATAAGTACTCTGTGAAAGTATTTATTACTTTTTTATATTATGGCTGTTGGGTTTTCATTTTATTGTATTGTATTACAGTTTTTAAGGAACTGGTTATTCATATTGTATATCACCCTGGAATCTCTTGTGATGAAGGTGCTATAGAAATGTTTTCAGTAAATAAATAAATAGTAAAATCAACTTGGGCTCATTAGTATTAAAGACCCATAACATTCACATCCCTCTAAAGTTTGAAATGAAAGCTGGGTGATAAAGTATAACATGACAAACTGTTGCTTCCAAAAACGGTGGAGCAAAGTCAATGCATGCATGCTTATCATTGCTTAGGAAAGATTGTATATATTCATTCCATTCTATTCCTTTGTGATACACTTGCATCTTTGCAACCCCCACCCCTCATAGTTCACTCAAGTGAAAACTGTCAGGTTCTTTCCAGTTTTATTCTTTTTCTCCTCTATCTAGGATTTTTTTTTTCCTCCCTGGAAGGAAATTGAATCTAGATATGTTTGGCTGTGAGGGCTGTAATCCAGTTCACAAAATGAAGCCTAGTTAAAGTATTGGGAACTGGAGATGAATGCTCATATAGAAGAAAGTCAGGCGTAGGTCAAGCAAGGATATTGGCTTATATATATAAAATATAATGGATATGCTGGACACAGTGTTGTTGTTGTTGTTTTTGAATAAAAACAAATATGATAAATGAATGTGAATGATATCTAACTTTGAATGTGTGGAGTGATACTGCTGGCTATGACTGGAAATTAAAGAACAAACAAAAAAACCTTCCATGGAATAAGGAGAGGATGGCAGCTCTGTATCTTTTTCTCTATAACTGGGAGAACTTTCATAGTCTTTCCTCTATTACTTTTTGAGGATTTTTATTTATTTATTATTATTCTTTTTTTTTTCTTGCAAGGAACCCAAGGTGGCTTACATAGAACTCCTCCTCTCCATTTCAGACTCACAACAACCCTGTGAGATAGGTTAGGCTGGGAGTCTGTGACTGGCCCAAAGTCACCCAGTGAGCTTCATAGCTGAGCGGGGACTGGGACCCAGGTCTCCTGAGCCCCAGTCCAGCACTCTAACCATTGCACCACAGTGGCTCAAGGATGTAACTTGTGTGGTTGTACAGTACCTAGAGTTTGGTGCACATCAAAGGATTGTGTATACTGATGAGCTGTCAAGTGGTGGCATGGTAAATGCAAGTTAAGCTGCAAGCTGGGTGCATGGTAGATGACATAAGTTCTCCTCTCCAGATATCACACTCTGCAAAGGCCTGTTCTGCTCTCATTCTCAACACACCATTTTAGATGTTTAAATTGCTCTGTCATTCATGGCTGAACAGTATATATTAACACCTTGGATGATTGTAGTGTTCATATTATAGCATTATACTCAGTATTTTGTTAGGGGAAGGGAGAGAATATTAAAAAAGGCAATTATCCAAATCAATAGTATCAGGTTTCAAACTCTCATAATAGGGGAAATGCCCTAATGGGTCTTAAAGTGTGGAACAAGGGGCATCAGTGAAGGTGCGGGAATGAAAGCAGAGCGCCCATGTGTGCAAGATAGGAGATTAAAATCCTGTTCGTGTGTGAAGGCCCATAAATCCACACACAGAAATCCAGATCTCTCTCCCCTCTCTGTGCGCAGCGTGCAGCGTGTCGGTTGCAGTCAGACAGACAGCTCCTGTAATCCCACTCCAGCTGTCGGCTCCCCCATTTGCAGTTAGCAAGGAAAAAACTCCGTAACTCCACAGGTCTTTCTACCTGTTTATTTACTTAATAAAGTAATATTCTACAGAGTATACATTTCCTAATTACAGTTCATGAGCAGAGTATAATGCATAGCAAGCATTCCATTCCAGCTTTACCCCACTGTTGCACAGACGTTACATTGTTGCATTAGTCCAGCAAGCAAAAGTCCAGAAGAAAAGAGAGAACAGAGTGAACAGTCCTGTTCCTCTCTCAACAATGGCTACAGACAGAAAAACAAGTCAGTACGTCACCAGAAAGCATAAACCATGTGACAGGCTCATACTGTTTCCCAGGCTTAGCTCCCATGAGAACCAACACGGGAAATAGGAGACAAAACATAACCTGTTTACCAGCCATTCTGTTCCTTCCATGTTGTCAACAATGTGCTTCAGCTTGTGAATGTGATACATATCACAACATCCCCCCACATGCTGTAGTACATCTTGTTTACATTTACTCAATGAGGCCTAGTGCCGTCATTAGTTTCCTGTGTCTTACTACAGGCAATATTTGAGTGTTACCCACCCTTTTTTCACACAGTCCTTTACATGAGAGTAACGAACATCAATATGTTTGGTTCTTGGCCTACATTTTTCATTGAGTGCCAAGCTTATGCAAGCTTGATTGTCCTCAAAAATTGTAACAGCCTTGTCTACTGGTATGTGCATATCAGCAAACAATTGTTTGAACCACTCAATCTCATTACATGCTTGAGATAAACTGATGAATTCAGATTCTGCTCTAGATACAGCTACACAAGACTGTTTGCGAGTGTACCAGTCAATCAAACTGTTATCATACATTATCACAGTCCCACTTGTAGACTTCCTATCTGTTGCAGACCCCCAATCAGCATCAGTGTACACACAAAAACCTCCCTTTGTGTGTGATGACAATTTCAGTTTGCAATTCATGGAACCTTTTAAATACCTTAACACATGTTTCACAGCTAGCCAATCATAATTAGAAGGATTTTGCGTTTTCCTGCTAAGTATGTTTACAGCATTGCTGATGTCTGGCCTACTCACATTTGCCAAATATAGCAGGCTTCCAATAACACTTTTATATTTTCCAATATCCTCAAATTCAGTGTTATCTGTGTGCTTTTGATGTTCAAGAATCATTGGAGTGGTAACTGGGTTACAATCCTCCAATCCATGAATTTTTCCACTTTGTTCAACCAAGAAAGAACCTTCCTCATCTTGGGATAATTGCATTCCAAGATAATATTGTACCAAACCTAGATCTTTCAGTTCAAAGTGTGCTTGCAATTCTTGTGCAATTTTGTCTTTCTGACTTACTGATTCTGTTATCAGCAATATGTCATCAACAAAGACCAACAAATACACCCAGTTTCCCTGTTCTGTGTGATTTGTGTAAAGACAGTGATCAGCCTTGCTTTGTTTGAATCCCAAACTAATCAAAACTCTGTCTAGTTTTTGGTTCCAGCACCGAGCTGCTTGCTTTAACCCATATATGGACTTGTGCAGACGACATACAAGACTAGGATTTTCTACAAAACCTTTTGGCTGCTGCATGTAGATTTCCTCTTGTAATTCACCATATAGGAAAGCAGTTTTTACATCAAAATGAAATGCCATCATTTTTCTTTGTGCTGCCAATTTCAACAACAATCTGACAGTTGCATACCTTGTTGTTGGTGCAAACACGGAATCATAATCTACCCCATGTTTTTGTGCAAACCCTCTTGCAACGAGTCTCGCCCTGTACCTTTCCACCTGTCCCTGGTGATTTGTTTTCACCTTGTACACCCATTTACAGGTGATTGCCTTGCGCCCTACAGGCAAAGATACTAGACTCCAAGTTTTGTTATCATGCATTGCATTGCATTCATCCTGCATGGCCTCAAACCAATCCTTTTTCACCTTTGGTTCCATGCTTTGGATTTCCTCAAAACTTTGTGGTTCTAAAGCTAACAGTTTCCCCACTTTGGAATTCATCCTGATCAACAATCAGACCAGTCAGGCAAGTGTTAACTAACTATGTTAGGATGAAAGCTTGTGCTGGTAGTAGCCATTGCACGTCCATCAGGGTATAGGTCTATCACCTTTCCTTTGGGTCTCTCTCATACCTGCTGATATAAGGAAGCTATATAATGTGAATCTGCTTCACATATAATCACTGTTTGCTTTAATACATCCTATTTTTGTTATTATAGCACCCCCTTAAAGTAGGAATTTCATAATACACCCAAAAGGTACATTAGATCTGAAATAGTTGACTTTTCCTTTGTGCTTCTTTTATAGAACTGATAAGGATATCGAGAAAGGGTTTTTACATTTCTTCCTATTGAAGTGTTATTTACCGCTGGGTTAAAAAAAAAAAAAGGCATACACAGGGCAGGACTGATAACCTGATGGCTCAAATAAGCAAAGAAACATGCTGCTGAATCCTAACTTGACTGAAAGTGATGGAATAGCACTGTTGGATGCCTAGTTAAAAGGAACTTCAGTAATGAGTCTAGTGATCCTGTGGTCATGCCTTGGTCTTGGAAGGTTGTTAGCAGGACAACCTGTGGCTTAGATGGAGTTCTTACTTTTAAAAAAAGCAGAGGTGTCTATAAATGTGCCCCAGATGATTACATACATGGTCTTACTTTGATGCAATTCTATTCCACTGTTGTATGTTTATTATCTTAAGGGGCTAAAGTGAATGTCCATCCAGGTTCTTCACACATGATATCTCAAAATATATAAACAATAAAATTAGGCAGTAGCTATGCTGCTATTTCTCACTGAGGGAAGTTGCATGTGCACTGGGCATGTAACTTTTCTTTAAGAAACTGTGTTCTATAACATTGCCTGAAGAAAAGTTCTGCGTAATCAGATATCCATTCCGTATTACCATAGTGTCCTTAAGCCAAGGAGTTCGCCATCCATCCTTCTGGCAGTCAAAGGTCCATTTGTAATTTGTATCAGAATCCTGCTTGAAAGAAAGGAAGTCGAAAATGCTTCAATTCCAATAGGAAGAGCACATCAATCCATAGGCTTCATTAGCCTCTAAGGCATCTGAGATTAATTGGCTATTGTACTGGAAATGTGGATTATCTCTTCCTTTAAAATAGTTGAAGCATTCTTTAGAGTGATTCAATTATCCAAGATATTCAGATAAGTCCTAAACATGAAACAGAGCATATGGCCATCCCTGTAGGAGTTCTCTATGGCCCTTTGTGTACAACCTCATCATTTCTTCCAATATGACATGTGCCAATTTAAGTGAGAAGCCATCTGTATACTAGACAGCAGAACAGCATACTCTATATGTGAATATATCATTTCTGTTACGTAAATGATAGCAGAAGTGCAGTTTACTCACCTGGTATGAGTGGCATTGGCTGCCATCTGCACCCACCCACCTTCCCCCAACTTCTGCCACTGTAGTGAACTTTCAGTTGGCTAGAAAAAGAAGTGCAAGATGGTGAAGAAAACCCTACCAGAAAAGCCTAGAATTGACTAATGGATTTCCCCCCTTTCCACATAATACAGTTGCCAAAATCGCTAGCCACAACAGCTGCTAATGGATTTAATAGGGTAGCCCACTGGGTTTGAATACTGGAGCATGCCGTGTCTTAAAATGGAAACTGTGTTAGTACCTCAAGACAAGCTGTATGAATTTTTAGTGTTCCATTATGGGACTCTCCACAGCATGGATATAATCTCTAATTCCTTGAAGATTCCATGCTGTTTTAAAGAAATGTAGAAGTCTGCTTTGGTGCAAAGAAAGCTCCAGTGACCTTTTCATGCAAAAAGGAGGCTTTCCATTTAGATAAGCCCTTAAAACCTGAAAAGGTTGCAGGAACTAAGGGGAATAAAAATAATGAATTCTTTGAGTGTGCAGATGAGGGAGGTTTTAAAGAGCCAACCTATCTGAAGCTCTCACTGTGTGTTATGTGTGTTTACACTCAATAATATCCTTTTCACAGATAAAGGTTTTGAATATAACTTGTAGCTAACAATAAAACAACTTGCTCCAGTTTTTTAGCACTAGGCACTCACAACCTCCACAGGGGTAAAGCTTTACTTTTTATTAACTGTCATCTAATACTAGAAGAAGCTTACTGGTAGGCGACCCAAGATAGTTGTTTCTGGTAAGAATTTTTAGGGGGCTTTATATATGCCTCATCAGCAGATAGAAGGGACCTTTCTTTTCCACTGCTGCTCAGTAAGAGGATGTCAGGGCTGGATTGTGGAGTCTGGAGTTCACCATAAACTGGGAGTCAGAACCAAGGAGCAATAGGGATCAGAGGGCAAACCAGAAGGCAAGCCTGGAGAACAAGTCAAGTCAGAACTGAAGAGAAAGACCAAAAACATACCAGATTTCAGGTGGACAGGAAGCCCTCTTGTACTCCTTCCTGCCGAGGAGGATCCAATGGCCAGCCTGAGCAGAGTCAGTCCAGTAGATTCTTCACTGAGAATCTGTAGTGATATGGCTCGCCGCACGCACGGGGCAGTGGTCAGCGCCCGGTTCCTTGACATCTTACTGAGCAGCTGCAGTGCCATGGCTTGCCCCATGGGATTGTAGTCAGCAAAGCCTGAGGGAAGGGTTAGGATTCTATGTATGTACGGCATATATGTACTTTTGTGCGAGATTACTGTGAAAGCTTCCTGTAGTTTTTAATGCACACTTAAGGAGCGGGTCAGGCCACAGACAAAGGATCTCTCTGGAAAAGATAATAGGTGGGTTCACAGTTGGATGATGGCTAGATAGGTGGGTTGTAGCAGGCTATTGGGACCAGTGAAAGGACTTACTCAGAGTAATGATGGTCAAACTTGCCTTGGGTTGGGCTTAGCCGATTTAAAAAAAAAGAAAAGAAAAATATTTTGTATTTTTCCTAGCCCAGTTTCAAAATTTGAAAGCCATGTCATGCTCCTCATTATATAAATGGGAATATGATGGGAACTGAATACTTATCTTCCATGAGCTCCTGAGCTTTGCATCACCTTCCCTTTTTTCTATCCAAAACTTATTCGATGTTGGAATATGCAACGAGAAGATGTCAACTCTGCAGGGAGGGTTTTTGAGTTGACTCCCCAGTAAAGGGTTAAGATAGACTGTTATAGTCTAGTTAAAGGGAAGGGTTCAGTGGCAACCCACTTAATTGAATGAGGGGAGGGACATTGCCTAGCAACAAGTTAGAATTCCATTCTCCCACTCTTTGACTATTTCTACAGTTAACTGACGATTGCTGGTTTTAAGCAAATGGACTTGACCTGTGTTTTCCTTTCCTCACAGTATAAGTAACATATAAGAAATTGCACTTACTAGAAATCTGTAACCATCAAGCTTATGGTAATCTTATGTTATTGTCATTTACTTTAAAAAGCATCCACTTTAGAAACAAGCCTGGGGGGGGGGGGAGAACTCTGCTGCTGCTATTGTGCTCTTCCATCATTTGACACTGGCGCAGTAATCATTTTATCCCAAGAATGCTGCTGGGAATGCTTATATTTTGTCCAAATTTAGAAAGAGATTGCTGCTGGACTTCTGAAGGCACATAAACTGCTCCTGCCTGATGTAGCAGCAAAGCTTTTTTTCCTGTTCATAAAACACACACACACACACACACACACACACACACCAAAAGGAAAAAAAACCTTGGACACCACATTTTTAAAGGTAAGACCACCCCACCTGAAAGATATTTTGCCCAGACACACACCACGTCCTGAAAGTAACAAAAAGGTCTGGGCTGAAGAAGCCCCACATAAAGCATGTTCAGTAGTCTAACCTGGATGTGACTGAAACATGTGATAGTGGCCAGAAATTAGGAGAAAAGTGTACAAAAATGCATTCTTCAGAAGAAATGTGTACAGTAATGCATATGTTAGGAGAAATGCATTACGTGCAGTTATGCAGTTATGTGTATATTGGGAGAAATGTATACAGAAATATGTATTAATTTTAATGTGGACCTTTTACCAAAACTTTCTCAAACTGATGCGGAAACAGGGTGGAACAACCTTGTGTTTCAAAATATTCTAGACTTGTAGAAACCAAAGCAGACAGATCCATCTATCCCTAGACCTTAATGCATGAGAATCAATTTGGTACTACAAAAAGACAGGTTTTTTTTTTTAAATCCTCTAATAATGGGAGATTGTGCTAACAGAACAGAATTAAACAACAGTGAGGAATGCTTTTTGAATAATAAACCTCTCAATCAGCATGAACAGTGAAGCCCAGAAGATGTGTGCTATGCATTTACAGCCCACTATAGGTGAAAATTCAGTACGCTTGCATTATGACTGGACCATTAGTGAACTTTGGACTGATTGCATTCTTCTCTGAGTTTTCAGCAATACTGTTGAGATTTGAGGTCCCAGCTGAGAGCTTTAAAGTGGGTTAAAGGAATCAAATGATGGTAGTTCTATTTGAAGCTACAGGGAGAAAAAGAACAACATCCTGTTCTGCTGAAAGTGAGAGATTGCACTGGAAACCTACTTTGCTCAAGTAAAATCTTCATTCTGTCCCATATAAGAAGTAAAGCATAGAAAGCCTTCTTTTTCCAATCCTGTTCCCCAAACAATATATTTGTATTTTTGTTTTCTTACTTGATGTTACATATTCTGTAAAAGACAGGGGGGGGGTGTTTGTTTGTTTTTTAAGTTTAATTTTAGGGTTGCATCCAGTGCTGCTCTTGGCTCTTCCATTTGCAGGGGTTCTTTTTACCCCAGAGCTTCCCACTAAATTTCCCCTTCTCCCTACAGCCCTCACCCTGCCTTGGGTTGGGCTTAGCCTTGCCTTGGGTTGGGCTTACAGGATACTTTCACCAACAAAAGCCCTTCCATGAATGGAAGGACAGCATCAGATGCAACCTTTAGGGTTCCCTTCTTCCTGAAATTTTCCTTTTATTTCCACTTTTACGTTGTTTTAATCATTGAAGCTGCCGAAGAAATACTGCATAACCTTTCAGTGCTTGTTTGTTCACCAACATTTTTCAACAGTTAACACTAATCTCTGTTTGTCACATATCTAGGAAAGCTTTCCCCCAGATAGGATCCACCACTGCAAGTAGTGAAGTCAGAACAAATCCTCATCAATTTCTAAGCAGAGAAACATTGTTTCCCCCTGATGCCTTCAGAGAAAGTAGTCAGAAAGTTTCTGGGGGGGATTGCCTTTTAAAGGCTCTTTTGCTCTTGTTTTGTGTGTAGCAACAAAACCAAGTTTTCATTTTAAATGTTACGGTGTTCATTCTTAAGAAATCTCTTAAAACTGCAAGGAAGTAAAGATGTATTTGCTTTTTCAACGGTATTGCCACTTTTGTACTGTTCAGCCTTTAAGCACATTCCCCCAAATTTAAGGCAAATGTTTTTCACAATCAAGACCACCAAGTACACGTTACTTAAATACAGTACATAGAAAGCAGCTACATCGTTTCTCTCTCTTTTACTCTAGTGGAAATTGGGGTCCTGATCTGTATCAGGCCCCCTGCGCCTACTCTGGAGTAAAAATGAAAAAGACATTGCTTTTTAAATAGACACAGATTGAAAGTAATGTCTGTTATGGCTCTCAGACTTCACATTAAGTTAATCACATAGCAAGCAGCTGAGCTTTTTTTTTTTTTTTTACTCTAGTGAAAGCAGGAGCAGCCCCAATACAGATCAGGACCATGGTGCTCCAGGAGTGTGTGTGTGTGTGGGGGGGGAACTGGGGGAAGGTTTAAAAATCCCATTCCCCTATGTGGGGAGGTTGGTAAAAAAGGGAGTGAAGCCTCCATTGACTCCAATGGAAATTGTCTTCCTTTTTTACCTCCGTGTGGGGTGTGTGTGGAATTTCAGGGGGGATGGGTGGGGGGAGGGTTAACCCCCTCTCCAAGCTCCATGGTCCCAATCCAAATCAGGGTTACACGTCCTTACACAGGAGTAAGTAAAACTATCATGAATAACTGCACTATATGGGTTTAGGAGGACGTTTAGTCTGGCCCACACAGTCTACCATTTTCAAGTGCTTATACTTGATGTTCGGAACCTGAGAAAGGGCTGAAATTCTGTTGCTGTTCCCTCCACCCCACTGCTCAAGTCTCCCTGCCTAAACTGACGAAGGTAGTCTTTGGGGTTTGTTTGTGAGCTGCCCAGAGAACTTGTGTTATTGGGCAGTTATATAAATACAGTCAACAAACTGTAAATAAACAAACAAACCATTCATTACTGTCCTGTCTGATGGGAAGACTGTATTTTATGGCTCTCTCCTTGAACTATACCTGCAAAAAAATTGTATCTTCCCCTTTCACTGAATAGCTCCTATGTTGATTTGTGCATGATGAAATATGCCTTCTAGATCACTTTTTATCGAGTGGCTTCAGAAGAGACCTCTTTCATGCTTGCCCCAGGCAAAGGCAGATCAAAAACATCTATGGAATATACTATGTAAAGTATAGACAAGTAATTCATTGTACCGAAGTGGTATCACTGGAAAGAAACCCAGTCAATTGTTTCAGCCTGCCTTCCTTGACCTTCCTGCTGAGCAATAAGAATACAATACAAATGCCCCAGTGACTCTTTAAGGAAAAGACAGAGCTACAACCATTTGGTCATGCTTGGGCAAGTGCCAAAGATTTCCTTTCCAGCTCCAAACCTTTCTTAAAGCTTTTTCTATAAAGATTAACAAAACATTAGGGTGACATCCAACATTACACAAGTGGACTTCCACTTGTGCAACAGGATTTCTCCTCTCTCTGCTCCCCTGAATCTCAATCTCCCCCAAACCTCCAGAGCAGATTCAGGAGGCATGGGTGGAGGGCTGCAGAGGAGAGGGGCAATGCATTCTGCCAGTGTTCTCCATTCAGCTGGCAGACAGACACAGCTGGATACACAACCCATAGTCATCTCCAGCTGTGAATTTCAAGGGGACACCCAGCAAGACAATTCAAAGTCTCTCAAAGCCCTAGAGAAATCAAGAAAGTAGTTTTGTGAGTCTTGTCTAATGCAAAAGGCTTGCAGAAACCCCAAATCTAGTTTTGCAGCATCCCTAGATACTTCTGGCTCAAAAATTCCCAAACATCTTAAATAGAATTAATAGATGTGTGTAGTACCCATACTGGTATAAAATGGAGGTATATTATTTTCTCTACACAATGCATTCCATACAGGACACTATGTGGAATAATATTTTATGGTATTTAACTTTTATTGTTAACCTGGAGGACGTTGTTAATTGGGCAGTAGATATACGATATCAATAAAATAGCATAAAAGAAGTAGACAGTTCACTTGTGTGAGCCAAGTCCTAAATGTTGTCCGGATATACTTTAAAAAAAAAACACTTCATGTTTCTTAAGACCTGCAATTAGCTGAGAGTTAAAAGCCTCTGCTAGAGCAGAGAGCTGAAGTGAATGGGGCTTACACTAGGAAACTAGGTTAAGGATTTCAAGCAATAGTATAAAAAGCAACAGAAGAGAGTCTATTTCTTGGGCAGTTTCCATCAGTGGTTCTTCAAAATAAGGATAGTTCTATGATGCAATAGCAAGTAATAGTTGGGAAACCCTTCTTAGTGTGGCTAGGGTTTTGAGTTGGTTAGGGCCAATCGGTTGTTGCTTTTACCATCTCCCTAGCTTTGCATCCTCAGAAATATCCCTCCTCCCGTTTAAAAGTAAATAAATCACAAAATGCTACTAATCGACCTACAGAACTCAAAATGAGCACTTAATTCTTAATACTTTCTTCTTTCTGCCACTTAGGCTTTTGGAGGTACCTCAGGCTGAAGGCACATTTAGTATATTGAGAGAGCTCTCTTCTGTGAATGCGTTGTGTGACTCTATTTTTATATTGGCATCTGTCTCTGACAACAATAAGAAATCAAGTACTGATTCATAGTTCTTGCCCCTTCCTGCTGCCTCCCTTGCCTGCTTGCTATTACTACCTCCTCCTCCTGCTCTTCCTCATACTGATACTCAGTGTCTGTTGTACCCTGTGAGAGAGGGAGGAGTAAGATACAAACACTGGAATGTATGTATGTAGTTAAAAATGTTACAATAATAGCAGCAGGACTTAGCAGCTCTTCCTAGGCCCTAAACTGTTCCCCATTGTTATTTCTTCTTCCTTTTATAGGCTGCTTTCCTTCAGCTGGTTATATGTCCAGGCACACTGCTAGGTGGCTAGTTACCAACACACACAAAAGATAAGCATCAGGCAAAAAGAAAAAAGAGGAGGATGAAAGAAGACACATATTTGTATTAAATCTGGATGTGCTAATTTATATCTATGGATACCAATTTAGAAATAATTACCGGTACTAGAGTTTAAGTTTCATAGAAGCCAATTTCCCATGTAAATTATTGCAAATACTTTCAATTAATTTGCACTTCATTCCCCACCATCCCAAATCAGTCAGTTCTTCTCTCTCATTCTCTCTGGCAGCCTTATCTCTCCCTGCCCCAAATATGGTTGTACCCAATGTTAGAGCAGTAGACCCATTGACATGAATGGTACTTAAACTAGATTAACATTGGATGCAACCCACTGGATACACCCCTTTCTCTCTGGCAGACACCCTCCTCCTCTTGCTACCCAGAAGCTGGTACTCCTTGATATACCTTCTCTTCCTCTTCTTCTTTCTCTTCCTCCTCCTCCTGTAAAAGCTTTTGTTTTTGCTGCTGGGGCTAATGACAGGCACAGAGCTGCTGTTATTCATAATCCCTGTATCTAGGCTTAGGAGGCAGTCAACTAACTGTCATTGCTATAGACATGCTGCCTGAGATAACAACAAAGTAGGAACAGAAATTTGCCCCACATCAACTGACTTTCTGAAAGGAAGCTCAGAAATGAATCTAAACTTAAAATGAATAAGTTATTGGGCAGTTTAAAAGTACAGTAGTAAATAAATAAATAAATCATTTAATTAAACAATATCCCAGGAAGCAAGGGCATTGCCTTTAATATGGAGAAACCATTGAAATTGGGGGTGGATGGGTGGCTGCCAAGATCGAAAGAGCTCAAGATTCAGGATTTCTGAAAAGCCAGTCAGGAAAGTCCAGTGAAGAAGAACTTTCCCAATGTCCATGCTAATTCAAATTAATGATGGCAGGTAGGATATTTTTTACATCTCTGGGCTAGTCTAGCCAGGAATTCGGAAATTCCCCTAGAGCATCTCAGGACACTTATTAATGAATGACTAATTACTAGGTTTGATGTAGATGAGGAGAGCCAGGGTCTGATGCCTGGAAGATGGACAGAGGAATATACATACCAAATAAACAAACCTTCTAAACTGGAAGCTTGGCACTGCACTGTAAAATGCTGGTAGCCATATCAAGCAGGCCAGCAGTATCATCACAAGAATCATAGGAGAATTTCCTAAGGTCTTCATTAAGTTCTCCCAGGCAAATGGAATATTCTTTCATTCCTATAAATGAGCACAACCCCCATGTCTTGTGTTCTTTTATTGCTATTTCCATGTAACTAGTTGAGGCCCCTTGCAGGATCCTGATGAAAGGCTTTCCTTGCTTCGACTTTCTTAGTCACTGCTGGGATCATTCAACATTCTGTTCCCTGCAGGAAGTCAATGTCACCAATCACAGCCTTGGGGAGGCTACTCAGCAGCCGTTTCAGCTAGAGTGTGAAACCTGCTAACCCTTCCTTGCTTCTCCCTACATGATGTTCTTTTGATATCATTAAGTGAGCTGTGTGGAAAACCTACAGTATACTTGTATCCCCAAGGTACTCTTAAAAAGAAGAATGTTAAAAATGACTGAAGAATTATGGAGCCTATCAAATACTTTAAAAAGGCTTCTAGTCTGGAAGTGCCATAGAATTCTTAATCTGGGAAATCTGAGTAAGTTTTGCAAATAGGGTACGGGGTGATTTTTAAGGAAAATAAATTGAAGTATTTACTATCTGGACATATGAACGAAGCTGCTTTAGGAGAGTCAGATTAGGAATTGAACACTTCTGCCTTTTCTTTGTCATCTGTTATCATTTTTCTTTCCTCATTGTGTAGTTGAACCACCATTTCTTTCTTCTGTCTTTTACTATGCACATATCTGAAGAAAGCTTTTTGTTGCTTTTAGCATCCCTCAACTCATTCTCAGTTTTAGACTTCCTGACACTATTTCTGCAGTTCTGTGCTACCTGCCTGTACTCTTTCCTTGTCGCCTGGCCTTCCTTCCACTTCCTATATGTGCCCTTTTTTGTTTTCAAGTCATCTCTAAGCTTTTTGTGAAGCCACATTGGCTTCTTCTGTTGCCCTCTGCCTTTTTTCCTTGTGAGAAAAGTTTGTAATTGTGCCTTTTTAAAAAACTCCCATCCATCTTGGACTCCTTTTCTCATTAGAGTCATTTGCCATGGGACCTTAGTTATCATTGTTCTGAGTTTATTAAAATTGGCTTTCCTAAAATCCAGGGTACGCATTTGGCTACACTCAGCTTTTGCTTTCTTTAGAATCAAGAACTCAAGTATAACATGGTCACTTTCCCCCAGGGTTCCCGTGACTGCCATTTTCTGCACTAACTCATCTCTGTTGGTTAGAATCAAGTCAAGGATAGCCGATCCTCTCCTTTCTGTTCTCTTTGGGTTCTCTTTGTGCATTGCTCATGGTTAACAAATCATGGATTGTTAGGGTGGCTGGGTTCATACAACAGAACAACTCACATTTCAGCAACAACCCATGATTCAGTGACAACCCACACTCAACCCATAATCAACCTTGAGTATGGTTTGTCATGTTGTATGAAACCAGCCAGTGTGAAGATGTGATTTCAAAATCCTTTCTTTACTTTAAGTTGGGCAAATTAATTCCTTAGTACATGCATTTCTTGCTAAATTCCTCCAGTTTAATGTTTAAAGGCATTCCTGGCTTTGTAAGCCACACCTTAAAAAAAAGGTTGCTTTCTGTTGGGTTACAGTGTTAAGCTGTGATGATCTGTCCCAAACTCTTTTTCTTGCAATCATTGACTATAATATTTGCCTGCTGCCTCAATATGCCTGTGTGTGAAATGGGTTTCTTCCTCTCCCTCATTTGCTTTAAATCTTGGAGAAGTGGGCTCTGCCACAAATTACTTTTTCTGGGTTGTTACTCTGGATAAATGGCAGCGGAGGAGGTTAAGCTGCATGTAAATTTTGGGTTGTGTCTATCCTACATCTTGTTTTCCTTAACTAATGCATTTCAGACTGGAGGAGCCTCTATAGCAAAATAGGTGTTGCTGGTTCCAAACTCTGCCCCACCAGTCAGATTGCTCACCAGCCACCACTGGAGGGATGTATAGTGATGGCATGGCCCAGGATGCCCAGCTCCCAAAGAGTTTGGAGAGAATTGGGCACCTCAGGCCA
Organism: Shinisaurus crocodilurus; assembly: GCA_021292165.1. Classification (NCBI taxonomy): domain Eukaryota; kingdom Metazoa; phylum Chordata; class Lepidosauria; order Squamata; family Shinisauridae; genus Shinisaurus; species Shinisaurus crocodilurus. Next base: position 102,200,612 of record CM037879.1, on the reverse strand, counting down.
AAGAAGTTGGCCATATCTGCCATAAGATATCTTGATATAAGATATCTTGATATAAGATATCTAGGGAAGTGCATCAGGAGTTCTTGCTAAAGGAGCAAATAAGATGGAACCACATTGGTTCAGAGTAAGTATTAGAGTGCCTTGCCTCACAAACACACTATATTGATTAAGTTGTACTTTTCTGGGAAGCACGCTTCCAGGTACTTGAGGACGAGAGCAGAGGACAGCCTGCAGAGGATGAATTACTGGGCACCCAACATGACAGCGAGCAAGAGGCTGAAGGTCAGTCAAGTGGAGGCAATCAAACCAAGGCCTACAGCAAGAGAAAGAGAAGAGTACTAGTAGTGGGAGACTCCCTCCTGTGGGGGATCGAAGCCAAAGTATGTCGCGAAGACCCATGGACTCGCCAGGTGTGCTGTCTCCCTAATTACTAGGGAGTCTTCAAAAAGGACAAGAAGGAGGAACCTGGGAACTATTTTGCTGTCTTCAAAAAGGGCAAGAAGGAGGAACCTGGGAACTATAGGCCAGTCAATCTGACATCAATCCCTGGGAAAATTTTGGAGCAGATTATAAAGAAGTCAGTCTACAAGCACCTTGAAAACAATGCAGTGATTACTAGAAGCCAGCATGGATTTGTCAAGAACAAATCCTGCCAGACTAATCTGATCTCATTTTTTGATTGGGTACCCTCCTTTGTGGACTGTGGGAATGCTGTGGACATAATATATCTGGACTTCAGCAAAGCTTTATTCAAAGTGTCTCATGATATCCTGATTAGCAAGCTAGCTAAAAGTGGGCTAGATGGAACAACTATCAGGTGGATCCACAATTGGCTACAGAATCGGACTCAAAGAGTGCTTATCAATGGTTCCTTCTCAAACTGGGGAGAGGTAACGAGCGGGGTACTACAGGGCTCGGTCCTGGGCCCAGTGCTCTTCAACATTTTTATTAATGACTTGGATGAGGAGGTGCAGGGAATGCTTATCAAATTTGCAGATGACACAAAGTTGGGTGGAACAGCTAATACTCTGGAAGACAGAAACAAAATTCAAAGAGATCTCGATAGGCTGGAACGCTGGGCCGAAAACAACAGAATGAAATTTAATAGGGATAAATGCCAAGTGCTGCACCTAGGGAAAGGAAACCAAATGCAGAGTTACAGAATGGGGAACACTTGGCTCAACAATACTACAAGTGAGAAGGATCTTGGAATTGTGGTAGATCACAAACTGAATATGAGCCAGCAATGCGATGTGGCTGCAAAGAAGGCAAATGAAATTTTGGGCTGCATTAATAGAAGTATAGCTTCCGAATTGTGGGAAGTGATAATTCCCCTTTACTCGGCACTGGTTAGGCCTCATCTTGAGTACTGCGTCCAGTTCTGGGCACCTCACTTTAAGAAGGACATAGACAAACTGGAGAGGGTTCAGAGGAGGGCAACAAGGATGATAAAGGGACTGGAAACAAGGCCCTATGAGGAGAGACTGAAAGAACTGGGCATGTTTAGCCCTCAGAAGAGGAGACTGAGGGGAGATATGATAGCACTCTTCCAGTACTTGGGTTGTCACACAGAGGAGGGCCAGGATCTCTTCTCGATCATTCCAGTTTGCAGGACACAGAATAATGGGCTCAAGTTACAGGAACCCAGATTCCACCTAAACATCAGGAAAAATTTCCTGACTGTCAGAGCAATAAGACAATGGAACCAACTACCTAGGGAGGTGGTGGGCTCTCCCACTCTGGAGGCATTCAAGGTGCAGCTGGACAGCCATCTGTCAGGGATGCTTTGACCTGGATTCCTGCATTGAGCAGGGAGTTGGACTCGATGGCCTGGTAGGCCCCTTCCAACTCTACTTTTCTATGATTCTATGACTATATTGATTAAGTTGTACTGTTCTGGGAAGCAGAACAGTTGGACTGTACTTCAGCAAAGCATGCCTAAGAAATGGAAACACATGCATTGTGTGATCTGGCCATCTACCCCACAGCTTTGACATCACCGAAGAGGTGAATAATGGAAGCTAAAACTGAAAACATCACAGGGTGTGAAAACTACAAATGGTAACCTTGCATCTATATGTATTATGTTTAATTTAGGAAATCTACAAAAAGCATGTGACATTATCCTTGAATGACGGTGGGATCTGAAAGTGGCCAGCAATAAATGCTACCTCAGCTGTTCCATGGAACTCAAACTCAGAGCCTACACTGGAACTAAATTACCCTAGGAAAATCCTTCTCATCATACATTAGTTTGCTAAATTGGGTGTAAATATGTAGTAAAATTGCCATTTTAACTACCCAGTTGAGAGCAATTGGGTAGGAATTTGCAAAAAACAAGACCTAAAGATTTTGAATTCTTCTGAGCACAAATTCATTGTCATCAGGGATAAGTTACATTGACACGTCCTATCCTTGAGTTCCTCATTCCAGTGTTCCAGTTAGTACAAATGTATATAGCTGGAAGTAATAACTTGCGTAAAGTCATGTAAGATCTCACCTTAATTATGAACAGCTCTATTTAGGTGTAAGTTGCATTGGTTTCGATGGGACAGTCTTCCAAATATGTGTAAGATCACAGTGCCAGTTCAACAACCTTCAGAAAAGTAAGCAAGTGCCCTTGGCCAGCAACCACACTTCTGAAAATATCTAAAGAAATAACAGGGGTTAGAGGAAATGGATGATGTGGCAGGCTTATCTGAATCCAGTGGTTTGAAATTTAAAGCCCATTAGGAAGCTGCTAGACAGGAAGGAAAAAATATCTATAATTTATCACAATCATTTATCTATGTGTTAGGACTACATTTGCTATTGATACGCAACACAGCAGTTTCATCTGCAAGGTCAGAAAAACAGAGTAAATGAAATTGAAAGGCTTGGGTTGCAGTTGACAGAGATTCTGTACCATGAAAATTGACATATACATATGAATAGCGCTATACACATGGCTTCTGGAAAGACCCAACTCCCCAAGCCATTTTACAAGTCAGGGATTCTAGTCCCACCAATGTCTTCAGCCCTAATTGTGTTGCCACAGTTATATTTACCTCAGTAGTGTCACATGGGCCAGGATTGGGACTGGAAGCAGCTCTTGAACTGTGCAAGAAACGTGGGCATTGGCTAGCACACTGTCCTGTTCTGAATTCTAGGAATCTAAACCCAAAAACCACACCTTGTGCATAGCCCTACGGTCAATATGTTAATATGATATTTGGTTTGTGCTAGAGATGCAAACTTGCAGTTGTTCGATCAGTAGATTAAAAGTTTTCGTTGCTTAGTCAGTGAAGCAAACGTTAAGGTTTTTAAAGGCTATTTTGGTTCCACTGTGCCTGTAATAGGAAATGTAAAAGAAAATAGATATTAAAAAAGAACTACTTTTCCTTCTAACAGTGGGCGTTTGCTTTTGCTTTTAAAATAGTCAGTTTTCTCACACTTTCTTTAGTATCTCAAAGGCATCTCTATTGAGGTTCCAGTAAAGTGTACATTTGTTTAAATGTAGGGCAGATTAATTGGCAGAAAGGAAAATGATCAACTAAAATTCTTTAGCCAGGGTACAACCTCATACACACTTAACTGGGAGTAAGTCCCATTGAATTCAATGGTGATTACTTCTTAGTAGACATGTATAGGATTGCACTGTCAGTTGCAATCCTATACATGCAATTTATTGTCTCACAATAAATTTTCCCTGTACTGGTTTATGGATATTTTGGCAGACTTACCAACACTGCACCCTGAAGTCATCAACTGATACATTGTTGCCATCACATCATACAACATGTGGCTCCTAAAATACAAAAAAAGTCAAATACTACTATCAAAATAATCAGATCTACTCTAATTTTTAAGTACAACAGACAGGTAGTGTCCCCCCCCCCCAAGCTTCAGATAAGCTTCAGTCTTAGCTCCAGGCTCAATTCACGCCAGGCCAACTGTACTCTGTAGGGACACACAGATCCTTTTAGGATAAAGGGGAAGGGTAACTACAATAAAATGTTTTCAGTTGTTTCAAGCACAAAAAATAAAGATGATAATGATGGGGCTCGGGAAGTTGAGACAAGGGAGTAGTTTGGCCTGCAGAATTGGACATGAGTAACGATTTGGAAGCAATATAAATCCTTGAATGATGCCAATAAGTGGTTTATGGAAGCTTTTTTAAAAAAAAAATTAGAAAGAGAAAAGTTGCACAGAGTGTAAAGAAACTGCAGCAGATTTTCTTCAAAAAGAGGTGAAAGAGTAGTGAGCAGTTCATGATTTAAAAAAAGAGCAGGGCAGACTCAGCACTGGCAAAATATAAGATCACTGTCACCAGTTAAATAATTTGTGCTGGAAAAGTTAAGAACAATATATTTACATTTGCCATTTGTGCTGCATTATTGTAATATCTTGCAATCACAGGTTTAATTGGATCTCTACGGGATACCATAAATTCAGTTGACTTGCTCCATATGAATGAAATATATGGCAAAGGAATAGTAAAATGGGTGCTGTCTCTTTAAGGCCGAGGTGTTTAGAAGCCCAATGGGCAACTTAATTTCACTAAAAGCCGCCACTATTCCCTTGATTCACATTTTGGAAGTCACTTTCTGTTGATGTCTTTTACATAGAGTTTAATACTTCCATTCTTCTACAAATGCCTAGCACCAGATGTGCAACTGAAGGAGCAGGGCCGGTGCAAGGCAGTTTGGTGCCCTAGGCAATATCAGATATTTAGCGCCCCCCCCTTCCCACTTGAGCCCTCCCTCCCTCCAGCCCTATGCTCCTGGTGCCCCCTTTAGCCCTGCGCCCTAGGCAGCTGCCTAGTTGGCCTAATGGTAGCACCGGCCCTGTGAAGGAGTATAACAAGTAAATGGTAGCTGTCAAAAATAGCATTATAATTAGCTGCAGTTTTACTTGGCTACATTTCTACTCTAGGTTTAGTAATTTCTCAAACTGATAAAGAGTCATTTAAACATAAAGCAGATATTACATTTAATTGGTTTTTGTAAATTCATCTCTTTAGTTAGTTTTAAGTTCTCTACAAATAAAGTAAATTGTAGAAAATAGTTTCAGCAACTTTGTCTTCAAAGAATACCACATTTCTGAATACCCAATGAAACTGTAATTAATCTACAGAACAGAAGTGCAATAACTCACCTGTGTTTTCGAGTTGTTTCAAAACTATCTTTATGTCATTCCATGGGTCAGGTAGTAAGGGCGGATACCTGCCTAAGAGATGAAGCACCTCTCCTTGGGCTCAAAGCTCACTCCAAACATAGCATGACCAGAGCTTATTTCATTGCACTTTAAGCTTATATGTTTTTCCTTCTTTTGGTACCACCAATTTTTTTTAAACCTAGTGGAGCCACACTTCCTATTTGAAGGTATTTCCATGCTTCATTTCTGCTTTTCCTATATATTCCAGCTCAGTGGTGCAAATTGTTTCTCATTCATCACCAGGAGTCTATCCAGTTTCCTGAGCAAATCTCTTCTGTCCCTGACATAGTGAATTGTAGAATCATTTCCCTCCTATTTTCCTTCTCAAACAATTAAAAGAAAAAGATGTATCAAGCTAACTACTCTCGAGTACAGAATGTTTTCTTAAGGCATATAAGCATACCTCTTATATGCTTTACATTTTCCCAGATTTGCTGGAAACACCGGAATACCATGGGCAAAATCCCATCCTGAGTGTCTTCTGCCCTGCTCCCTGCCCCAGAAACCACATACACATTCTTTTATCTATTAGCAATTTCCCCTTTGTGATAGCCTATACATTTTAAGGAGCAATGTTTGTCTTCCTGACTATTTCCTGACTATTTCTGCACATCCCTGCCATAACCAATTCACCTAGTTAAACGGCCCCACTTCTAAAGCCAAATTACACCCAGTGCAGAGTAGGCAAAAAACCCGTCTACATAATGCCAATCCATGACAAGGTAAAAAAATCCTACTCAGCCCTCCTGAAAGGAGCGACTGGATAATCCCACACTGGATATAGGGAGGGAGGATGGGAGCCAGAAAGGAAAAGAGGCCAGGTGTTGGGGCGGAGCTAGCTTTTAAAGCCCTGACTCAGCCCCATCATGCTATGGGCATGCTAGACATGCACCGCAACGTGCTTGATTTTTTCTCGCCACCCTCTGTCTGCCCAAGCCATTCCCTGCCCAAGCCATTCTGGCAGGGCACGGGGGGGGGGGACTCGTGAGGAAGTGGTGTTTGACATACTGTTTCTGAGTTAACCCTTTGACGTGAAGCAGGATGGTGCAAGGCATTTTGCTAACCTAGGCAAGTCCTTAAAATATAACCCTCTGTCTACACTGCACCCTTTATTTTCCTGAATTCGTAAGATCATTCTCATCATAGATTCTCACCACAGACTCTCCTATTGGAGATCTTAATGCTACTCTCTTAGCTTTTGGTTATGACTTGTTGAAACACCCATAAATTCCTTACACATCCAGGAGTTCCTATTGGCAGAATTGGGCTTGGTGCAAAAGCCATAACATTGGTAGCAATGTGTCCTCATATATTATAGTGTTATTAAACTGAGTGTAAGAATGGTCTATCCCTCTCCCGCTTGGAAAACAGCTAAATAATCCCGAGAAGAAGGAGTTCAATTCAGGTATGTTTATCTATAAGGGCACAGAGAAGAGATGTGCTGACAAAGTGGCACAGGACGAGAAACTGTGCTGACTCTGTTCTGAGACATCTGTAAAGTATCTGGATTCTGCTGGATTCTGCTGGCCTCATCTCTTCTCTGTGCCCTTATAGATAAACATCCCTGAACTGAACTCCCTCTTCTCGGGATTATTTAGTTATCTGTATAAGCCTGCAACTGGCAAGGACAATTTACTACCCATCAGATGCAGATATATGCTAAAATTGTTGCCTATATCTGTCCTAGGTTATTGATGGATGGAGGACCTCTGTGGGTTGTAGCACTGACAAAATATGTCTTAGGAAAGCACTTGTTAGAAAAACATGAAACATTTGGCCGTATGGTAAAATGCATATACAATAGTTCCTAAGAATTTGGATAGATATCATGCAGCATCCTGTGTTCTTCTAACTGAGCTACCATGCAAGGGGATGAGAGATAAGCAGAACCTTAGAAAGCAGAAAATTCCTGTGCAGGAGGAGGATAGTGTGTGACCTCTATAATTATTCCTAGGGTAGCACTACTTGCAGAATTATGGGATATAAGCTATCCATCTGTGCTTTAGTTAGGCCTTGTATAATTTTAGCATGACATAGTACTATTTTAAATAACGTGTAGAATTTAACTGGCTTCTGCTTATCTAAACCATTCCATTTGTTAAAATGTAATATATATTTTTTGGAACTCACTTTTGAAAAACAGTTTTAAAAAATAATAGTGTGTGTGTGAAATGATAGCCAAGATACTCCATGACCAAAATAGCTCTTTGTGTAAGAGGGGTGTTCTATCCTTTGTTCTTAGTGTTATTTGATTGAAAGGCATCTGAGGTGACTTAGTTAATTTAACAAAGCTGACATCACATCACACTTGGCACATTAAGATAGAGGACAGAGAGCTGTTTGCTGGTGGTTCAGTCATTAGTGACAAATGCCATTCCACCCAAAGAGGGAAACAGACCTCTGAATTATTAAACATCTGGATCAGCAACTCAGTTGGGAATTTTCTTGGGTCATGAATGTTGGCAGGTTGTCAAGGAAACAGGAATAATGCAACTGCATGCTTAGGTTTATTGTGAAATGGCTTCATCTTTCATTTTTTGTTTTTGATTGCTAATACTGTCGGCAAGGCCAACTCAGTTAATGGCAAGAAAATAAATCTAATACACTTTTGATTTGCTGTAGACACCTGCTATGCAATAATAATCTAGAGGTTTTCTATGCTAGTTTGCTTGAACGTATTTTTGTACTTCTAGTTACTATATTGTAATGATCTCATTGACTAATAATTCTCTGTATCTAAATGGTGTTGAAATGAATTTAATTGTATTCTATAGGTATTGTTTTCAGCTTGCAAAATTCCATTCAAGTTTTAGACCAGAGAAGAATTTGTCATTTAAAGAAAAAGGACAGGATTCCAAATATTTTTTGTTTAAGTGAAAATAGAAGAGAAAATGGGCAGTATCCAGTGGGACTGCTCTGCCTCTGCTGGTTTCATTGCATTTGCAAGAGTGACCACTTGCACAAAAGGACTTTCACACTTCTAGAAAATAACCCCAAAAATGAGTGGAAATGTTCATTTCTGGATTGGACAGGACAGAAGAGCTCTCTTCTGCGACCTTCCCTGTTCTGAAAAATGAGTGTTTCTGTTCATTTTGAGTTATTTTAGATGTGTGTGAAAGCCCCATTGCGCAAGTGGTCACTCCCATGAGCACATGGGCATAATAGAATAATACCCAATGTCTTTAGATGAAGGTTAAAATGAAACTTTAGAAATGTATCACATTTTATTACAGTGTTTGATGACAAGTGCAGCAGATTACAAGACTGTTACTAAATACCTTAGGGGTGGTACAGGTGAAGCAGGTTTGCCTTGCAAATTGTAGGTACCAACGGTTTGAACATCTCTTTTGTGATGTGTGGACAAGGCGCAGGTGGAGTTTGGACGTCCTGGGCTGAGAACTGCCTGAAGAGAGGTTAACATGTACAATATCCATTTATTGCACATTAAAGTATGTGTGGGCAGAAATGTCATCTTAAGCATAAACCTTAATAGCTGTTATGTGATGGGGCTGGTGGTATTCTCATAAAGCAAATGGTACCACAGTTTAAAGCTGGGTATTTCAGTATACTTAGCTGGCAGATTAGGCTATTGAGAATAATAGATAATATTATTAATATGCTTGGAATGCCCTCACAGACCAAAGTATCACCCCTCTCTCTCTTCTTTCAAATACCTGTTCAAAGCCTGCCTCTTCCATGAAGGTGATAGCTTTACTCCTTTGTCCTCATCCCATGATGAAACAAAGCCTAATTTTCCAGGAACATAGCCCCGCTCCCCGCTCGTCCCCCCAAAAAGGCAGTGGACCCAGGAGAACTTTTTTAAAGGTGAAATTTGGTACATAATTGCAGCTTTACTTCTGGCCACATACCCAAAGTGCAAAACGGTCCCACGTGGGCAACAGCTGCCATCTTGGAAAATGGCGGCCATTATGTGAATATGGAAAATGACCATAGTGTGGGTTCTATACCACTTAGGACCATGATTTGGATGTCTACAATCAGATTTTTGAGATAAAAAGAAGTGGGAAATTAAGAAAACCATGTTTGAAATTTGGAAAGTGGTTTCTCTGTTTCATTTGTATGTCACATCATGATACCAAAATAGTTAGATGTTTCCGAAGGCATTTGAAAAGTTTACACATCAAGGGAGTTTCAGTGATATTCATCTGCAGGGAAAAAGAAGGGTGTAATCTTGTCATCTATGAATAAGTCAGTGAAGCAGGAGGAGATAAAGGGACAAAAATAGACTTTAATTTAAATCTGCATCTAGCAGCTATGTCTCTTTTCATTTTTATTCTAGACTAGGCACTTGGTCCCCGATCCATATCTTGAAAGACGCCTACCCCACAGTTAGGGTCTTGATCCAAATTGGTGGCCCTTTGCCTACTCTAGAGTTAAAATGACAACAAAAAGGAATAGCTGCTAGTCACAGATTTAGAGTAATATCTTTTTTGGCCAACAGTGATTGTTAATCCTAGTCAGATCTTTCAATGCATCATTTGTATTGTTAAAAGTGAAGCAGATTTTTCATTGTGTATTTGTGTTTTGTCTATGAACTAGCACTATGGTCAATTTTATTTTGATGTGATATCAGTGAGGAAATGGCTCACGGCATCACATGCAGTCCATGTGTGCTACCTTACAACTGCTGTTATAGAATTGATGGGGGTTAACTGTTGCTCTGACCCAGTTTGATGTTAGTTTGATGATCAGGAGTTAAACAGGGATGTGTTATTGCCCCAACATTATTTGCTATTTTCATCGCCATGATTTTACATCTTGTCGAGGGGAAACTTCCCACTGCTGTGGGAATTATATATCGAACAGATGGAAAGCTTTTTAATCTCAGCAGGCTGAAAGCAAAAAGTAAGGTAATTACAGCCTCCGTTGTGGAACTTCAGTATGCTGATGATAATGTGGTCTCCGCACATTCAGAGGATGATCTCCAAACTATCCTAAATGCTTTTGCAGAAGCATACGGAAAACTTGGTCTCTCACTTAACATCAAAAAAACCAAAGTGCTTCATCAGCAAGTGCAAGCTAACCCTTTGATGATGCCATCTATCCAGCTTGGCGGGACAACACTGGAAAATGTCGATCATTTTCTCTATCTTGGCAGCTATCTTTCTGTTACAGCTACATCGACAGTGAAATCCAGCATCGTCTGAGCTCTGCAGATGCCGCGTTTTCTCGAATGAAACATAGAGTGTTTGAGGATCGGGATATTTGTAAGAAGACCAAAACACTGGTTTATGAAGCCATTGTATTACCAACTTTATTGTATGCCTGTGAAACATGGACTATCTATAAACGCCATTTCCACCTCCTTGAAAGATTTCATCAACGTTGCCTCCGGAAAATCCTGCGAATTACTTGGGAAGATAGGCGAACAAATGTCAGTGTACTGGAAGAAGCAAAGACTACTAGCATTGAAAAAATGATCCTTCAACGCCAACTTCAGTGGACCGGTCATGTTGTTCGAATGCCTGACTGCCGTCTCCCAAAGCAGTTACTTTATTCCCAACTCAAGGATGGAAAGCGGAATATTGGTGGTCAATATAAGAGGTTTAAAGATGTTCTTAAGGCTAATCTAAAAAAATGCAATATAAACATCAAAAACTGGGAAGCTCTGGCCCATGAACGATCTAACTGGAGGTTGGCCTTTCACAAAGGTTCTATGGACTTTGAAGAAGCTCGAGTGCAAGGTGAAAGGGAGAAACGTGCTAAGCGAAAAGCACGTCAAATGAATCCTTTACAAGACCATCTTCCATCTGGTAACCTGTGTCCTCACTGTGGGAAGCTGTGTGGATCTAGAATTGGCCTCCACAGTCACTTACGGACCCATCACTAGAGTCTACACAATTTTCTTTAGAATTCTCCTCCTTTTAAAATCTCCTTTTTGTAAATTTTCTTTTTTATCCTGGAAGACAATCTTACTCGGTCACGAGTGATCGCCGGACTGACTGACTGATTGACCCAGTTTGCACGATCACCAGCACCCACCATGGCTTAAATAAGGTTGTGATGAGTAACAAGCCACCCAGAACCCATGGGCTGTAGTAGGGTTCTGAGGTGGCTTGTTAACCATGGCAACAAGCATCCCTGCTTGGGTTTGCAAGTCACAATATGCCGCAGCAAGCCACCGCCCGCAGCTTGAATATTCACGATGGCAGCCGGCATGTGTCACAACCCACTGAGGCTTATTTAAATCATTATTATTAAATAAGCCATGGTGGGTGCTGATGATCATGCGGACCAGCCCAGAGTGTTATCTAGTCTTGACCTTCAACATTCAAAGATATGTCAGTGCTATGTCAAATATGTTTTAAAAAATCAAAATCACTACTGAGTGATTGGGTATGACATAGCCAGCACAAAAGATCTTCACAAAAGATGAGGAACACATGCAGGCACATTGAGGGCATCATCAATAGATGTTGTAGTAAACAATACAATGATACCCCAGTCCAGCTTTCTATGAAATGTGAAAACAAATGTGAGAACAAAGTGAGCTTCATTGCACTTCTGTCACAGATGTGAAGTGATCTAGACTTCTGCTGATATGGAAGGGTGGTTGTTTACACAGCCATATAATCTGCTCCATTAGGAAGTAAACAGGTCAATGTTGGCAAGGACACCAATGTCTTAATTCTCCTGGCTTGTGCTCTTACGGACAGGTGCTTGGACATCTGCATACTACTGGACTAAAGGACTGCCAGTCTGCCACAACAAAGTGTTCAGTAGTCAACAGGTTCTGTGTTGTCTGGGCACAATATCTCATCATGTTCTCTTTCACTATGCCATGCCAAGTTGTAATACAACAATTTCAATACCGTGTAGGAGGAGAGGCAAAAAACAAACCTTCTTCAATCAGTTTCATGGGGATGTTTCATGGGGATCCTCATACAAGTTTAGACATTTTAGTAACCTGAATTCAATACCAGGTGACCTGGCTAACAGCAGGGGATTCATTCCTTTTGACCATGTATGGGGCAAGAGCTCAGAAAAATCAAGATGAGAAGAAGTACGGTACTACATGTGCAAAAGGAGTATAACTAGCTAATCATTACATGCAAAATTTGATCTCAGAAGTTGCTGCAAGGCATAATAGTCTCAGACTTTCCCATCAGATCCAGCAGTGGAGTGGTGCTAACCTGCCAGTTATGGAATTGGGATAAAATTTGAGGTTAATATTTCTGATTAAAATAGAGAGGGCCATGACACACTGCCAATCGAGCACTATAGAATACAACAAGCACAGAATTTATCATCTCATAGCTGCTGGTTGTTTGACTGACTGAAGTCAAATGTTGATTTCCCATAAAAGCACTCATCCAAGCTGTAAAATTAGTATTGCTCCAATGTTACCATTCCACAATACTCCACACATAAAGTACAGATTAAATTTGAGGCAAAATTTGGATGAAAGCCATGACATGTAGATTTCAATGCGTAAGACTTCATCTACAGTAATACCTTGGATTGCAAGTAACTTGGTTTGAGAGCGTCTTGCAATACAAGTACTGTAGTACGGCTTAAATTAAAAATCTCAGTACAAATTTTTTTGGGGGGATTTCGTTTTGATATAAGAGTGTTTTGGATTACAAGCATGTTTCCGGAACGAATTATGCTCTCAATCCAAGGCATGATTGTATTTCAAAATTTTCTTCCTGGTTGTTGTAGACATTAAAATCGTGGCATGGATCCTATTTTGTGGTCAGTTCACTGTTCCAGTAGTCTTACTGGCAGTCTTTCTTTTCTTAACTAGTGAACAAAAAACTTGGAATATTTGATACTGAAAACCTGTAGACACCAAAACCATGGTCCTAGGTGGTACAGAACCCACACTCTGGTTAATTATCATATTTGCATAACAACTGCCATTTTTCCAAGATGGCAGCTGTTGACCAAGTGGAATTGTTTGGAACTTGGACAGAATCAATTCTATGGGGGAGGGGGGGGAGGGAGGGGGAGGAACGCCCTTTTCCAATGACCTTTCGTCTCATACTCACAGCGTGGAAAGTGGCAGGATACAGCCTTTTCCATTTCATTTGGCCATTTCTAGCTATTTTCCTCTTTCTTTTTTTATTTCCCCCTCTTGTTTATTCCAATGGAGATAAATGAACTAAACCAGCTCCAGGGCTAGTGTAGTTCTTCTGCCATTTAGGAGTCATGTCGGACATGGGAAGGCCTTGGATACATCCATCACCTTGCCTGGCACTCCCATGGAACACCTGGAACATCCACAAAGGAGGACATCTAAAATATACTATGGTCTCTGGGATACCCACTGAGAGACCATAAGATTGCAGCCTCAGTATGTTGTTCAGAAGGTCAAGCTGCAATAATGTACCAAATTACAGCTTCTTAAGAATTTGTTCACGGTCAAACCCTATTGTTCCTGGACTATAAGTCCATGTTTGTTTAATTCATCCCTTTTCTTTTTACACACATACCATCACCACCACCTTCTTTCTTTAGATCTGATTGTAACTGTCTTGGGTCAGGAACCTGCTTTTTGTTATTTTGTAAAATGCCATGTAATGCTGATTGTGCTATATAAATACTAATAAGAATAAACTGTCTTAAATCCTGGGCAAGTCTGCTTTTGACTGCCAGGTTTTGCAGTGGCACATTGCTAAAAATAGCCATAACCTCGCCATTTGTATGTTCACTTTTTTTGTGCCCCAGTTACTCCATTTCATCCCTGTAGGAATTGCAGCTTTTGTATGTTAGACTTTTCTGACAGTTATTCTGCCCTCCCATCCTGTGTTTTGGAGATATTTGTTTTCATCTCAACAATTCAATTGTGGTATGTATGATATATAAAATAAAATAAAATGGATCAGCACCCAAAAATATGAGGACTTCGTCTTTTGGAAGCAAACCCTTTTATCTTCTTCTGTGCCTACATCTAAAATATGCTATTCTTTTATTTGACAAGCTAACAATTTCTTTAATAATCTGTTTTACATTACTGTATACTGTTTGGTTCTTTACAAGCAAACCTTTTACAGCTATAACAGCAGTAAACTAAATCCTCTGTGTTGCCTGTTCATAAAAACTGGGACATAATCTGCACCCCATAGCAATCAGTATCATCACATCCATTTCTTATCTATTTCAAAGGAGACTTTTTAATGGCTAATGAAAGCCTTGGAAAGATTAGCTTTTGAAGAGGAGAGAACCTTTCATATATGTTTCTTCTTATATCCCCTTTTTGCCATCAGCTAAAGTTTATAAAACAAATCATTTTGCTACTCAGTATTAAATTCTATGGATGCACTATCAAAGTACATCTTGGTGATGAAAGCTTCATTTCTGTTGTTATCAAATGGCATTCTCAGGGGGAAACTAGTCAACCCAGATTTTGTGGATAACCAGGTTCAGAGCCAAAATGCCATAGTACCCAAAACATAGCTCAAGTTTGATATGTTATTTAGAGAACTTTTCATATGCAGAAGCACTGAAGAATGGTTTCAATACTTCAACTAGTGAATGGAATTCATTAATTCTGTGATACTTTTCTGTGATACTGAATTTTCAGATAAACAATCGAAGTGAATAAAGCTTACATTAGAAATAATCTCCATTATTCTGTTCAAAGCATTGATGGAATGTTATATGCAAAATATGGCAAATTCAAAGACAAATCACTGGGAAATAAATGTTCTTGTTTCTTGGTATGTATTATGAGGAACTGTCTCCTTTTTACATTATTGTAATGGTAATTAGCCCTAAGACTCACTATGAGTTGTGTGTACAGCAGAATGCAGAGAATTGTAGTATACTGAAAGCATGAGATTTAAGTACTAGAAGGTATATTCTGCCTGGTGTCTTTAATTTTTTATTTATGGTTCTCTGAACATCATCAGATACATTTTTCTCCCTCTCTCATAATACTTGAACCCGGGGTCATCCGATGAAGCTGATTGGTGGGAGATTCAGGATAGATAAAGGAAGTACTTCTTCACACATCACATAGTTAAACTGTGGAATTCACTTCCACAAGATGTAGTGATGGCCACCAATTTGAACAGCTTTAAAAGGGGATTGGACAAATTCCTAGAGGAGAAGACTATCAATGGCTACTAGTCCTGATTGGCTATATGCTTCCTCCAGTATCAGAGGCAGTATGCCTATGTACTCCAGTTGCTGGGGAACATGGGTGGGAAGGTGCTGTTGCACTCATGTCCTGCTTGTGGGCTCCCTTGGGCAGCTCTCTGGCCATTGTGTGAACAGAATGCTGGACCAGACCCTTAGTCTGAGCCAGCATGGCTCTTCTTATGTCCTTCTTAGGTAATGGGATAACCACAAAGTACATCACAATATTTTAATATCTGTCTGTATTTGCATCAATAAGTAATCAATAAGCATATGGATATGCATGGACAAGGTGTTGGTGTGACTGAACAATAATCCTTGTCTTCAAGTGAAAAGACCATGTCGTGTAGCATGTCCATTTCAGATGGTAGATAATTGTGTTCCTACAAGTTGAAATTTACTTATCTGGAAATGAAATAGATGCATTTGCCCATTTGCCTTCACTCCTTCTGTTTTCTCAAAACATGCTTGCAAAACTGGAGACAGACGAGATAGCATGGCATGTTGTTTAGAGCAACGCAGAAAGTAAAGTCATAAAATAAATCTCACCCAGAGTGCAGAGATACGGATGGTTGCTTGGAAGTGGATGGGCAAGCTAACCTTGGGACAGACGTAAGAAAGGGTTAAAAGGAGTCTGAGAGAAGAGGAAGGGAAGCCATTTTTAAAAATCTGCCTGTTGTTTGGGATGAAATACAAAGGAAACAATATAATGCCGTAATATCACAAGGTAAATTATAATGGAAACGGCACAAAGGCCCTGAGTCCAAAGATAAAGGGAATATTTGTTGTTTGGGATGAGCTGCTTGTCCCTAAGTTTTGATCCAGCAGGACGTAAAATAGAGAATGAAGGACATGGGATTTACTGTGTGATTCATTTTTTTATCCTTTTAATATTTATAGTACTTTTAATAGAGATGCTATTCTGTGTTTGAAAATAATAAAAGAGCTTAAGAGAAATAATAGGACTCTCACCTCTTTTAAAAAGTTGAGCAATTACAGTCATGCCTTGGATTGAGAGCATAATTCGTTCCGGAAATGTGCTTGTAATCCAAAACACTCTTATATCAAAACGAAATTCCCCCAAAAAAATTTGTACAGAGATTTTTTATTTAAGCCGTACTACAGTACTTGTATTGCAAGACGTCACTTGTATATCAAGTCAAAAAAATTTAAATAAATATTTAAAAATTTGCTTGTCTTGTAAAACGCTCTCAAACCAAGTTACTTGCAATCCAAGGTATTACTGTATTTATTTATTTATTTATTATTATATTTTTGAATCGCCCATCTGGCCAGTCATCTGGCCCCTCTGAGCAATGTACATTCCAATAAAATACAAGAAAAAAAACCAGAGTGTAAAACACAATTAAAAACAGTACAAAACTTTAAAATCCTAACCCACCCCATATTCCCGCCTGAAAAGCCACGTTTTTAATACACGGTGGAAGCTAATCAAGGAAGGGAGAGTGTTCCATAAATTGGGGGCTGCCACAGAAAAGGCCCTCCTCCTAGTCCCCACCAGCCTGGTTTCTCTGGCTGATGGGACAGGGAGAAGGCCGTCTGTGGCAGATCTTGTTGAGCAGCCTACTTGATGTTGCTGGAGGCACTCCTTGAGATATAAGCTGGTTCATTCTGACAGGGGATCTTTCAGTCCCAGATTCCAGAGGGTCCAATCCCTCCAAGTTCTGAGAGTTAAGTCATTCAGCTTGCTGATAAATTTCCATTCAGAAATAAGCATGTTGAATATGAAATGTCTTCATATGTAGATTACTTGTTCTAATTTATCGGTAGGTTAGTGTCTTCTGTACCAAAATTAATAAGCTGAATTGATACCTTTGGTACACTTTCAGTTTATACTATTAATTTGTCAAAATTTGAATTAATTCATGTAGGTAGTATCAAGACACCCAATGTAGTTACTAAATGGCAATTTTGTTGGTGTCCAGAAGTGATAAAGTATCTTGGTATATTGGTGCCTAAAAATATTTCTCAAATGATTAAACTGCATATAGGGCATTACTGGTGGAAATATCTCTTGACTTGGAAAGGTGGGCGTGGGCATCACTTAATTTAAGTACTTGGGGATACGGATAACATACTTAAGGTGAATGTTTTGCCACAGGTAATTTATGTACTACGTATTGTAATAGTCCTTTATACATTCCCCAAATGTATTTTCAAAAACTTTATGTAGCATTTTGGAAGTTTATTGGGGGAGGGGAGGTGGTGTTTCTTCCTGTTTTTTGCTTATGAGACTGCAGCTGCTATTCATTTATTTATTTATTTTTATTTATTACATTTATACCCCACCTTTTTTCCTGCAAGGAACTCCTCCTCCTCTCCATGTTATCCTCACAACATCCCTGTGAGGTAGGTTAGGCTGAGAGTCCGTGACTGGCCCAAAGTCACCCAGTGAGTTTCATGGCTGAGTGGGGACTAGAACCCGGATCCCACGAGTCCCAGTCCAACACTCGAGGGAAGATTTAATGTTCCAGATCTTAGATTATATTATAAGTCTTATTTGTTAATTTGTACCAAAGATTATAAAACATATTTTTCTTTTAATACTCCTCCGTGGGTTGTTCTGGAGTCAGCTTATTTGGCACCTTTTTCTGGCTCAATCTAGAAAATGTCATTAGGATCTAGGTCGGTATAGTAGAAAGAAAGGAATGGTTCCACTTGCAATTTTAGCAGCTAGAGAGACTTGGCATACATTTGACTCGTCAGCTGCAGTATGATCCATATTCTCAAGCTAAATTCAATTTATGGGAGAATCTAGTCTTGGAAATAGAGAGATGGCCTTTTATGTACAGGAACTGGATTAGTAGTGGGTTTATACTTCAGTTAATAGGATCAGATGATGAGTTTCTACCATTGTCAGTATTGCAGCTTAGATATCACTTTCCATCTAGTGCTAGTTGGCAGTATATTCAGCTATAGCATTTATTGGAGTCTATATAGAGCCTTTAAGAGATGTTTATAAATGACTTTTGAAATGTAGTAAAGTATCTGTTTAGAATGTCAGAGAGGAATGAAATAAGGAATTGGAATGCTCTATACAGTCTAATCAATGAAAAGTTGCCCTAGCTTCCATCTGTTCTATCTCTGTAGATTTAAAATTGAAGTTGATTCAATTGATGTTTCACATATATATTGGACATCACAGGGGCTTGTTAAGAAGAAGCTGGCTAGCTCTGCTAGATGCTGGTGGTATAATGCAGACAATGCCTCGTTGAGGCATATGACGTGGGGCATATTTCATAGATTTCATAGACCATAGAGTTGGAAGGAGCCTACAAGGCTATCGAGTCCAACTCCCTGCTCAATGCAGGAAACTAGAGGAGGGGTCTCCCATCCAAGTAATAACCAGGCCTGACCCTGCTTATGCTGTAGTGCCTTCCTTTTGGTTGGAAGCCATTGCTTGAATACATGATTTTGTTCTTGGAAAATCTGTGGTAACTGCAGAAGTTCATGTGCTTTTAAATTACATCCCTGTGATTTGGGGATTAACAGATGCATGGCAAAAGTGGAGACAGAGTCCTTACAGTTGCAAAGAGACTCATACTTCAAGCTTGGAAAGATTAACACCCACCACCTATCATTCAATAGTATTAAGATCTTAGTCTTACTGCTGTTGCTACATTTGAACATATAAACTACAGTGGTCAATTTCATATGGAAATTTATTTATTTCATTTATATACCACCCAATAGCAGAAGCTGTCTGGGCGGTTTACAACAATTCAGATAAACACTGACTTCCCTGTGGCCCTACCTCCCCCCCCCCATCTTCCAGGGTTGGGGGGGCAGTCCAGCTGGAGCAGGCCCAGATGTTCCTTCTGCCTGCTCCTGCCTCCTTCAGTCCTCCTTCTTGCCCACAGGGCTGCTGATGACAGTTAGCCTGGGGGGGGGGGCAGTCCAACTGGAGCAGGCCCTGATGTTCCCTCTGCCTGCTCCTCCTTCTTGTCCACAGGGCCGTTGATGTCATGTATATATTTGAAATAGAAGTGTCAGATCTTATTTTCCCTTCTTTTTCTTCTTTCTTTTATTAATGGCATTCTAAATGATTATTGTGAATGGCTCTTTCTTTCTTTCCTTCTTCTGTTATATTTGCAAATAAGAAATAAGACATAAGAAAATAAAATAAATCTATATGTTCAGAATTTGTCTTAAGACAACCAATTACTGCCGTATCCTTATCAGTTCCTAAACAAAGTTAGGATGGCATGTAGCCTGGAGGGGGAGGAGGTTAAAGAGTTACCTTTGTGTCATTGTGTCACACCCTGCTTCTCCCCTGCTTCCTTCTATTGGCTTCTTTGCCTCTCTCTCCTGCCTCACATGCCTATGTGTCTCGCTTGTGTACCTGAACATCAAAAGGTTTTTTATAACATCTCTCATCAAAGGCTCCTGAGCAAATTTAGCAGTCCTAGGATAAGAGGAGAGGTCCACTCTTGAGGTAGTATCCATGGGACATGAGCACTCAAGTAATGCCAATAGCATTAGCTGCCATGACAGGATTCTCAGAAAAAAACATTATTGCCAGCCAATGCCACTGGTGTTGTGCTAAAGGTTCTTTACTCTAAAGCAGTGTACTTTATGTTAGTGCTTGTGTCCCCCTGGATACTGTCTATGGATCAGTAACTGGTTAAAGAACAGAAAGCAAAAAGTAGGAATGAAGGGTCAATTCTCACAATGGAGAAATGTAAAGAGTGGGGTCCCACAAGGATTTGTATTGGGACTAGTGCTTTTTAACTTGTTCATAAATGATTGGCAGTGAGGTGACCAGGTTTGCTGGTTGGGCACTGTGTGAACAGAATTTGGGTCTAGGCCTTTGGTCTGTTTCAGCTTGGCTCTTATGTTCTTTTCCTAAATCATGCAGCTGGATCTCCTACAAGTTCCCCCCCCCCCTGCTTTCCAGTGTGGACCAGTGTGGGATACAATTAGGGCATACATAGCTTGCAGATATCAGATATACTGAATTACTACATTTGATCTCTGAAGAACCTCGTGTAGATGGGTATAAAGATCAAAACATCAGCCTATGACTGATCTGAAACTATTCATACATGTTCAGCTTTTTCATTGCTGCCAGAAATTGCCCCCACGCTGCCCCACATTCTTGACATTTATTTCTAATTCTTGAAATGTTTATTGATTCCTCTCCTCCCCCGGCCCGTTTTCACTATCACCATCACCTAATTGCATAATTCCTCTATACCATGCAGGTGTTAAGTGTGGCATGGCATTTTGCTCTTTTGACACACATGATTTTCTGTACCTCACTGACATAATGAGTCAATGTGTGATATTTCCTATGTCTTACCTTATTGGCTGTATAGTTATAAAGCCCTTCACAACTTAGGGCCACAGAATCTGAAGGAGTACCTCTTCCTTACCGTTCGTTCATACCCATCATCAGAGGCAGGTGTCCCCATGTACTGAGCTTCAGTGGGTACCTAGCCATGAGCAGACCTTTTTCAGTGGTAGCCTCCCAATTGTGCAATATCCTCCCCCAGAGAGATCCGCTTAGCTGCCAGGCAAATAGCTTTTTATTCTCTCAGGCCTTTTAACTTGCTATACGCTGTACTGCCCACATTTCTTTTAAACTTGTGGCTTACACCTGCTTTTATCTCCATGGATATATTTTTTAAAAATCTTTTAGGGCTACAATCCTATACTCATTTATCTGGAAGTAAGCACCACTGAACTGAATAGAACTTACTTCTGAGTAGACACATATAGGATTGCACTCCTAGTATTGTTTTTGAAGCCAGCGTGGTGTAGTGGTGAGAGTGTTGGACTGGGACTCGGGAGATCCGGGTTCTAGTCCCCGCTCGGCCATGAAACTCACTGGGTGACTTTGGGCCAGTCACTGACTCTCAGCCTAACCTACCTCACAGGGTTGTTGTGAGGATAAAATGGAGAGGAGGAGGAAGAGGATTATGTAAGCCGGCTTGGGTTCCTTACAGGAAGAAAGGCGGGGTATAAATATAATTAATAAATAATAAATAAAATTTAATCTCCATTAGTTTGTATTGTGTTTGTGTGCTCTGAGTTTTTATTGTATTTAATTGATTTAATTGTGTTTTATTTTGTATACTGTCTCTACACTGCTCTGGGAGCTTTGTCTACAGAGTAACTCACAAGTTGAATGAATGAATTAGATAGACCAATGTTAATCCATTTGTGAAAGTAAATCTGAAAATCAGCCGTGGCAGGAAAGGTGATTTAAAAGATTTATAAAATGGATGTCATGTGATGTCCCTGGAAAGTGTTGAAAGCTTGGTGAATGATGGGAAATATTGTTGTTGTTGTTTTTATATATAAAGGGGGCAGCATGTTAATTAAGAAAAAAATCTGCCACTTCAAAAGAGCATTTTTCAGGATAAAAATGAATGTGGCAAAGTTTAGCTCAGCAGTAGCACTGGCCCTGGGGAAAAAAAAGTTCCCATTTATTTCAGTTGAGGTTGCATGGAAGGAGTGCATTAGTATCATCTTTGACTTGTTGAAAATGACATTAAGGTTTGCACATTCAAAGGACTGGGATCCATGAGGGGCCCAAGAAGAATGGGGAGCTTCTGCTGGGTGATAGATTTTGTATTAACTTCAAAAGCTTGGCAGGAGAAACCTGTTTCATTTGCTTTTGTGGGAGGCTACAAAAACTGTTAAAACGCTCCTTTTTTTCTTTCACAATGCAGGATGGAAAGAGGAATTAATGTATGAGTTTTATGAATAATAATAATTTGCATATCTATAAATTACATTTTATAATTACACATTTTAATCATGTGTAGTATTTTATTTCAATTGCATAGTGTTGTAAAATGTTCACCCCCAAGAGATTTCACATATTTAAAAATATTTGACTAATTAGTAAACTGGCAGTACTTACTATTATGTATTATCTACGGAATTATATTATGAAACATAACTATTGGTCTATTATGTGTAGCTGTGTCGAATGCATGAATCAGTTTGTATAATCCTTCTCAATTACATCCTACAGTGTGCTAATAAGTTACATAAGCCTTTATTCATGCAGTTTTGATTTGCTTCACATTTCTTCTCATAGTTTTGCCAATGTAAACTAGTTTTTTGCTGCACTTTTCATAGTTAATTGATCGATAACCCACCTATTTGATCAAAACTCTGTGATGCCTGAGGTTCTTTTTGTCTGCTTTATTTTCTCTTATAAATACAATAATGTTGGTTAGTTCTGGGTCTCTTCAGATTTATGGAGGTTGAAAGTCCAATAAAGTCATTTACTTTTTGTATTGCCCATTGTGCACATAGCTTGCCATAGCATTTTAGAGTTCATAATTATGTTTTCTTGATCAATTTTATATTTTCATTTCTAGCCTTTTAGATTTACCCTACCCATAAAGCATGGATTTATATTAGTGTCTCATTTAAGTAACAGGTGCATGTACATCATAAGACATAATGAAATTGCAAATGGAAATAAAGAAGCAAGTGAACTACATTAATAAAACTCATTATCTCAATTATCTTGGAATTGAATTCACAAGATTCTTTCTTCACCATGCCGTGACCTTTCTATGGTGAGGTGGTTTTGATTCCTTTAATTTTTGATTCCTTTAATTATCATAATTTGATTCCTTTAATTTTTGATTCCTTTAATTATCATGAAAGGAAAAAATGTGTGATTTAAGATGATTTTTTTTAAAAAAACACACACCAAAAAACATACCTGGCTAACTTTCTTATTCATTCATCTGCAAGAGGAATATACAGGCAAAAATGTTCAAAAGTGTCGGGATTTGGGAGAAATTCATTCAATTCACATTTTTGTGCAAACTTAGCAAATTCATACTACCCGAATCCATGCATGAACTGGAACACAGTTAAATGTTCCTATCCCATACTTTTCCGAAGTTTGCAATCAAAATTCACACATCAAAAAATGTGAACAAAACTGTATATATACTACAGAAATGCGTGCACAAAAACATCACATTACTAAGAAATGTGCACAAGAGCACTTTATTTTAGGGACAATCACCTGCAAAAATGTTTATAATATGAAAAATGTGTACATAATCAATGCATACATTCGGAAACTGATGCAGGATGGGATAGAATGAACATGTTTGCTCTAGAAGGGTCAACTCTATTTACATTACAGTTGGATATGTGTTGTTGTTACTTCTCTCACAGTGCAATCCTATGGCCACTAGACAGCATATAGATGGACACATAGGATTTTTCAGAGACCCAGCTATGAGGTCAGAAAATACGCCCCCCCCCCCGCAGTTGGCGTGGAAAGAACCATGCTGGCTGCTTCTCCAAGGTCTCAAGACCCACCTCAAAGATGGGGTTTAGAGGGAGTTCTGGGGGCTGAGAAGGGGAGGAGACAAACGCCACCAAGATACAAGGTATCCTGATGATGTCTCAGCCCCCTTCCCTCCTGCTCTGACTGAAGTACCTCATCTAGACAGCCGAAATTGCAGAGTTGCAGGGTGGCAGGAGCACAGAGGTGACCTTCACTTCTATGCTCCTCCTGCTCTCCATAGGGTGCCCATAATCCTCTGAGGTTGGAGGGTTATGGGTATCCCGACTGAATTGTGCCCTTGGGGGGGGGGAGTAATGATTATAAATAGAGATTAAAAGTTTTAAAAAATATTTCTTTGTAACCATATGAGCGTATCCTATGGAACACATTTATGACTTTTTCCACTTTAATAATATAAAATAATATAATATAATAATTTAGGGGAATTGATTTTTAGAGATGTATGAGAAATTCTCTCCATCCATTTAAAAAAACAAAAAACAAAAAACAAATTTACCCAGTTTGCACCTCCCAGACCCAAATGCAGACCTGAATGCAACTTGCAGTCGGAAATTTGTACATTTTTGAGTTTGTGATACATTCTGCAAAACAACAAAATTGCATTCAACAACATGCACACATTTGAAAAATGTGCAAAGAAAATGCATGCATTTCCAAAGTGTGCACAATCAATGCATGCATATGTCCCAAATGTGTATGTTTAAAAATGTACACAAAATGCATATATTAATAGATACATCAACATGTGCATTATGAAAAATGCATACAAATTTCCATAGAGATTAAAAAAAATAAAATAAAATAAAAAAGCTCATGCAGGAACAGGATGGAGCAAGCTTGACCTCAAAAAACCATCCATCTCAGCAAGACCGAGATTGACAGATTTGTCCATCCCTATTAAATTAGTTTAAATAAAAATGGTATAAGGGTAAACAGTGCAGAAGATAGAGTCCACCTTATATCACATTTAGTCCCATAGAAGATTGAGAGCAGCCTACACATTATGAAACATAAGGCTCCATCCAATGTCACATGAACAGACCTCCACACTGACACAACTGGGCTTCCCCTTGTTCTCCCTCCTGCATCCTGGTGCACCCCCCAAATACTCCAGAGCAGATTCGGTAGGCACATGGAAAGCTGCAGTGGGGAGGGGCAATCCTTTCTGCCAGTGGTTTCCATTCTGCTGGTGGAAGGACAGTAGTTGATACAACCCATAGGGTTAAGTTACATCTGCTTAGTTGTTTATAGGAAAGAAAATATCCACTGTATTTCATGGGACTTATTCCTAGGTAAGTGTGCATAGGATTGCAGCCTAAAATGAGTATACTTACAAAGATTCTGGTCAAATGGTATGTGTACGAATTGATACTTATGATCATTTGGAGCATGTGGATTACTAGTGGTCCATCACCACGTATAACAATAAGTGTACCAGAATTTCATTTCGATGAAAGATTTTATTGAGTTGGGACTAGCAGCTTCTATACAGGATACTCACATTTTAATCTGTTTTTATTCATGTCTGCTCTTGTCTGAACAATCACTGCAAGCATCACACATAAAAGCTTAATACTTAACTGGGGGGGGGGGAATCGGGGATGGTAACCTAGTAACCCTTTGTGTAGTTGAAGGGCTTAAAAATGAGGCTAAGTGGTTCTTTCATGGCAAGAGTGATTATAGTGTTTCAGTTTAGTTTACTGAACTACATTTCACCCACATTTTTAAACAAATCAAAGTTGATTTGCTGTTTTCAGAACTGAACCTAATTCACTAGTACACCCTACTGTGCTAGTAAAGGTACAGTATTAAAATTAAAAAGGCTGAAGTGATCATGTGGATGAATACTTTCTCTTGTCTCTCAGGCTGAAGCTATGTGTGATGGTGGCCAATCGGTGTATTTAAATCTGGGTCTTCCCCAACTGTACAAAAGGAGTTGGGGTCTGATTTAATAAGAAAAAAAGGATGTGGAACCCTCTCCCAGGTACTTTTCTCTCAGGTGGGCTCACTCCTTTGAGCCATGCTGAGGAAAAAGCTGGAGAGACCCTGCTGAGAAATGAGAAGCTACTGAAAAGAGAGGGGTGTGTGTGAATGAGAGAGATAGTTGGAGCCCTGCACTTGAGGAGACTGGGAGCCACCAGTGGCCCTTGGGCCTTGCAGTTAAGAATACTGCTCTACTTTATCCTCTATGCTTTTTAACATCTACATGAAGCCACTGGGAGAGGATATTATGAGAGGTGGTGACCAATATGCAGATTACACCCAGCTCTATCTCCCCTTTTCATCAAATCCATGTGACTGTGAGGCAGTGGGTGTTCTGAATAAGTGCATATGTGAGGTAATAAACTGCATGGGAGTCAATAAACTGACTGATGCTCAATCCAGGCAAGACAGAGGTACTGCCTGGCTGAGTGAAGTTCAACCTGTTTTGGAGGAAGTTGCACTTCCCCTAAACATTAGAGCCTAAAGCACTGGTTCCCAACCTTGGGTCCCCAGATGTTGCTGGACTACAGCTCCCAGCATCCCTTATCATTAGCCATGCTGGCTGAGTATGCTGGGAGCTGTAGGCCAGCAACATCTGGGGACCCATGGTTGGGAACCACTGGCCTAAAGGATGAGGTTAGTAGTTTAAGGGGTGCTCTTGGACCGAGCATTGTCACTGAAGGTACAGGTAGCCCCAGTGGCATGGAGTGCTTTTCAACAGCTTAAACTGATATACCAACTATGACTCTGGAGAAGGGCCTCTGTCCTGATACAGTCATTTGGATTAGTGTAATGGGGCTGCCCCTGAAAATGGTTTGGAAACTTCAGCTGGTCCAATATAAGGCAGAGAGACTGTTAACAAGAACTAGCTGATATAATCATATAATGCCAGTGCTTTGTGATCTGCACTGGCTTCTAGTCTTTTTCCAGGCCACATTCAAAGGGCTGGTTGGTATTAACCTTTAAAACTACTCCCTTATATACTGCCTGGATCCTAAGATCATAATCAGAGGCCCTTCTCCAGGTGCTGCAGTCAAATGAAGTGAAGTGCCAAGCAAGGAGAGGGCCTTTTCTGTGGTGGTGCCCTGATGTGGAATGGCCCTTCCCAGAGTGTCTTGCCCAGCACTCACATTGTGGCTTTTGTTTTTTGTCATCAAGTGAAGAACATTTTAGGTGATGTGTAAGTGGCCATCCTAACCCATTCTGAACCACCAAAGCCTTTAGGATCTGTCTTCAGCATGTCAAGAAAGTAGCCGGTTCTAGAGCTCTCCCTGCAATCCCTGCCATTACACCACACCACTCCTTTTTTCAAGTTCACCAAAGGTGAGGGGGCATTAGAAAGGGAGCTTGCATGCCCAGCCCTAATTTCTTACCTTTGGTATTTTGGGGGGAGACAGATTGTGAGAAAGGATCACAGCAGTGGAATAGAAGGGGCCACCAGTGATCAATTTAGGATTTGGCCAGAGTCTGGAGAGAATCTGGATCTGATCCTAATTGATCTGGAACAGTGACTAACAAACCTGCTGCACACACACACACACACACACCGTTTTGGTGTTCATGTCTTTCCTATATGTAAATAAAGGTTTAATTTTCTGCTGACATTTACCATCAATACGTTCCATGGGTCCCTGTTGCCAACGAAACATTATTATTTATTTATTTATTATATTTATACCCTGCCTTTTTTCCTGCAAGGAACCCAAGGTGGCTTACATAATCCTCCTCTCCATTTTATCCTCACAACAACCCTGTGAGGTAGGTTAGGCTGAGAGTCCGTGACTGGCCCAAAGTCACCCAGTGAGTTTCATGGCCGAGTGGGGAATAGAACCCGGATCTCCCGTGTCCCAGTCCAACACTCTCAGCACCACTACGCCACACTGGCTCTATATGTTACTCCTTGAAACAAAGCAGTCCACATTTTAATCTATCATCTATTCATTTATCCTCCCCCCCAAAAAACCAATATAGCTTCCCTTGAAAACAGGATAAGAATTTACTGTATAACTTATTTCACTGTACTAGGCCTAGACTTAGTCAGTAGCAGCCAGAATTAGGCTTGTCACTTCTCCCTGTCAACCACTCTGAGCCTATAAATTCTACTACATGATAAAGAGACATTCAACGAGAATGGATTTTCTCAGTATGCAGATACAAGAATGGGAGAATGCTGCATCTGTTAAATTTTCACTTGCCATGAAGCTATTCAAGGTACAGAGATTCCCTCAGAAGAAAAGGTAGCAATGTAGCCAAACTAAGGGATGTGGGAGAAATTCATTTGGTTTGCATTTTAATGAAAACTTGTCTAATTTCACCATTTCAAAAGAATGTGAAAAACAAAATTCAGCTATCCTTCAACATTAATCTGAATGTCTTCTCTGAATTTTGTAATGGAGTCCTCCAATAATACAAAATGTGTATAGAAATGAATATATTAAAGTGTACACAAATATGCATACATTAGTGAAAATGTTTAAATGCATTACACTCGGGAAATTGCTTGCAGAGATGTGTATATTAGCCTAAATTGTGTACAAAAATGCACGTATTAGAAGAAATGTGCACAAAAATGCACATGTATTTTCATGCAAACTTCTTTTTAAAAAATCTCTAAGTTCAGGACACATCAAATTTAAGATTGGAAAGATGAGAAATGGTAGAAACCCAAACTGACATATTCATCATCCATTCCCAGCCAAAATAGGAATAAAAATCAAAACTAGAATTTCCAGTTAAAGACTCTGCTAGCGTCCCAGTTCTTAGTTAGTTTAAAGAGAGTTATTGTGTCTGGTATCAATTTACCAAGAAAGTACCTTAGAAGGTGTGATCCCTAATCCCAGATGTTGGGAGCTAAATGAGAGAATTATGCCCTTTATCACCCCACCATTTTATTCTTCTGGCTGCAAAATGAAATGAAGAATTTAAAAATAGACTACCAAATTACGAGCAATGTGTTCTTCAGATCTCTTGCTGTGTAGTCCAAAAAATGGTTTCAGTGGCACAGTCAAAGTGATTTACTACTACCCAAATGATGAATTAAAGAGAATAAGCAATGGAATTAATGTGGTGAGGTACAACAGTAGGTTGTCTTTATTTAAGAATTGTATTTATGAGGGAAGAACCATAAGTAAACCAAATAGGTCATTATACAGAATAATCACATCATAAATTGAATATAATCTGTGTTTTATAAGACAGATTTTGGGTCTTTTCTACAGAATCCATCTTATTTAGAAAAGTTTATGGTTTTATTACTTCCTAAGGTAAAAAGTGATACATTTTTAATGCTGGAAAGACCCTGAGATGAATAGATTTTCATTAGAATATATTTCTAAGGGTGATTAGGGATCTCCAAGGAAATTTCCTCACAGGCTCAGAACACTAACTCTTGATCACATGTATGCAAATAAACTGGAAGGCAGGCAAGAGTCTTTGCTCTCTTCTAAATAATTCACCTTCAGCTGGAAAGAATAATGGAAGGCTGCTAAGGAAGTGCATAAAATTAAATGTAGAGTTTTCTACCATATTTCAGCCACTGAGGACGAACAATTCATTTACACCATGCCGTGAACAAAAGGAGTTGTAGAGATGAGAAATCTAGTAAGGATGCTAGATTTCACTGGCAAAGAGACAAGTTGCCTAATAAAACCTAGCCATTCTTATAGACAAGGACATGGGGTGGGGTGGGGTGGGGACACGAGAAGCATTCAGGCAAAAATGGTGTTGCCTAATTTATGGGTAGTACAAATTCTTGAGGCAAACCTAGTTTTTCTCCCAAAAGATTGGGACAATGGATTGTAAATAAAACAGTATTGTTGAAAACTCATACATGAAAGCTCTTCATAGGAAAGAAACAATATCTTGCTTTGATTCATTGAAATGGGATGGTGATATATGTCTCAAATGTTATTATTGTCCTTATTAAATAAAATGTTTACTTTGCTGAGAAATTTAGGTTTGTTTAATTATCTTTGAAAAGTGGAGAACTATCTAGACTAGAGGCCACTAAAAATAAGTTGTAATATATCCTGGTAACCATCAAGAAACCCTAAGTTGTAAGGTAGATCCTTTCAGTTTGCCTGAGGAGGACAGACAGACATCCTTCAGATAAGAAAAAGGCCCATTTTATCAGAAATTTAAAAGGTGTGTCCCATTTTATTAGAAATTTAAAAGGTGCATGGGACACACAAACTAAATGATTTTGCACGGAAGAGAGCACCAGGTGGGCAAATCTGGGCTGAGGCTAGGACAGCAGAAGATGAATGGCAACAGGAGCAAATACTAGGCAGGTGGATGGATTTGGCAGAACAGAAAGGCAGCTATGTGGTTGATCTGGGCATGAGACCAAAGCAGAAGAATGTGCAAGGGCAGAAGAACAGACAGGTAGACCTGAACAGCAGACTAAAGCAACACAGTTTGCAACAGTACAGGAGCACAGTGAGAGAATGCTTTTCAGACCATGATAATTATACACAGAGGAAGATTGTGTGCTTGGGAATAGACACTTCCCCTGTAATTTCCAAGCTACCTCATAATTTCCCCCAAATATAGAGTAAATATAATTGATCTCCACCCAGGCTATTCCAGGTATAAACATGTGTGTGCCCTTTGGGGGAGGAAGGAGACAGACACATTGCCCCCAGATTTCAAGTGTTCCCCCTAAGTTAAGTTGCTACTACTCCCAAACCAAAGGTCTGATAAAATATTCAAGGTACAAAACACTTCTGCAAGGACAGGACAGAAATATGGCCCCAGTATGTGAAAGACCATTCCTAAATTTCTCTACTGAAACAATAATAAATATCAAAATGGTGAAGGTATAGAAAATGCTGGCTTATTTTTGCTATACGCAAGGGAGGATGGGGTTGGATGGACACACATGGTCTATACTTCAAATGTTAAATAGAACTTCCCAAACACACTGAGAATAAAGATCATATAATACAAAGTAAATCTAGAAAATAAAAATGTTCAATGTAAACAGAAAGAAATGAGGAACTGTTTTTAGAACATAAAGGCAAACACGGAATCTGATGTTCTCATTCTCTTTCCAAAGAGTGAGGGAACTCCAGCACAAAACAACAAGGAACCATGTTGCATCTTTGTTTTATTTTCCTCTATATTTTCATTATTTATTTCCCCCAATGTATTGTACTTTTCCTGTTTTTTAATTCCAAGGTGCTTGGGGAAATGGAATATACATAATATAATAAACAAATAATTTCACAGGGCAACCTGTTTCATTGCCAGTCATCATCATAGTTAAGAAGGGTCTCTGCATTACAGTTCAGTCAAAACTGAAAACTGTTGTCACCTCACAACTTTGGTCCTTTCTCTGATTAAACTGCAGTTTTCCATGCATTTGTAATCTGTTCAAAATATTTTATCATATTAGTTTATCCTCTCTGAATGATACCTAATTTGGCTGTACCTAACTTTAAAACATGGTGCCTGTGACTATTCTGGTTCTATGTAAATACCTACTGAGGTCTGTATATAGTGTGCCTGGGGTGTATGATTGACAGCTGGAGCACATGGAATGTTCAGATGCAGCTTGCGCGTGATTGGCTGGGGGAAGGAGTGACCGGATTTTAAAAGTGGGGGCAGTTAGTTAGGAGTTTGTGTAGGGGGGTTGGACTTGGATGAAGGGAGGTGGGAGGTTTGAGAAATTGGTCTGTTAGAGGAGTGAAAAGTGCTATATCCAGAAAAATATTTTATTATGTGTATTTGCCTGAAACCCATATTTGTCCCCTGAATCCCTTATGTTCCCTGACCCTGATTTCTTACCTGTGTCCCCAAAATAAACCTTGTTTTGTGTGGGTAAACAGCCTGTTTTCCATCTATAATTATAGATAAGGCTTTGGTTAACACCACATACCTCGCAAGGGACACACACTACTTAGGGGTTTGGTGGCAGCTTACCTGAAGGGAAAACCCCCCCACAATACTAGGTAGGAAAAATAAGTGGGAAAGAGCAGTGCCTATTTGGTTTACCAGGCTGGGTGGCAGGAAAGCCCCAGCAGTGGTAACCATCCCAGTAGCAGTGTGGTGATAGGCACTGGCTATCTGGGAGGTGCACCTGGGTGGCAGGGCAGATCCTGAGGGGAGACAGGTGTCCTCGGTCACTAGGTGAGGTGGCAATGCCCCCACCTGGGTATAGGGTGAGGGGTGGTCATCACAGTGCCATCATGCAGGGGTATCATAATTCATTGTATGAAATCACACATTGTTGATGCTAATTTACTAGCAGATCAATCACACATCTACATATATAATTTTACCTCTAGCCACAAGTAATTAAACAAATATCTGTCTTGGTTTAATTTTCATTGAATGCTGCAACATCTATGCAGCTTAATCCTGGGCATATTTACTTGGAAGGAAATTCACCCTGAGTTCAGTGAGGCTGGCTGGCTACCAAGTGAGAGGGCATAGAATGTACAATGCAATGGTATGCATATTTATTCTGAAGTAAGTCCCTGTGACTGGGTTCAGACAACACAATAACCCACACTCAAGGGTTGAGTGTGGGTTGTCATTGAACCGTGGGTTGTTCTTGAAATGTGGGTTATCGTGCTGTCTGAACCCAGCCGAGATATAACAAGCCTTGGCTTGTTAACCTCAAACAATCCATAAAATGAACCCATGGTTTGTTGTTGGGTTGTGAACTGTGGGTTGTTTGCCATGGTTTGTTATCTCGGCTGGGTTTAGACAACACAATAACCCACATTTCAATGACAACCCACAGTTCAACGACATCCCACACTCAACCCATATTCAACCCTTGAGTGTGGGTTACCGTGTTGTCTGAACCCAGTCACTGTGTTCACTTGGGTTTAATTCCGGATAAAGTTTGAATAGGATTATAACTATAGTCCCCTGTATAGCGGCATTTGGGGAAGAATACATCCCTAATGGAACACTTGAATATTTTTTTTAAAACGTAAGTGCAGATATATTTTATTTTTTCAAGGACCTAAACAAAGCTGACTTTTAACAAGCCTCTGTTCACAACTTCAGCTGATTTAAAAATCTTTGTGTTATGTCTGATGTACATTAATTTAGTGTTCTGTTGTCTCCATGGAAGAAAACTTTACCGATTTCCTAGCAATAGTGACTGATTTACATCATTTTCTCTGGCCTCAGCATATTTTAATTTAAACCCATTACTGCCAGTAACTAAGCCTTAGGGAGGCATTTCAATCTTTTAGAATGAGGAAGGAACTGCCCCAAAGCCAGTCCTAGGGAGCAAAGGCACCAGAGGAGGCAAGGCCCAACTCAGAGAACCTCGAGGAAGTGCCAGGCTGCAGCAGAGGTCTACTCAGGAGGACAGGGGCTCCTCATGAGTATAGGTCGGAGCTCTCCTCATCAGGCGGACTCTCTGCAATTGAAGTGAATGACTGCAGCTGGGGCTTGGGTGGGGTTGTGGCAGCTCTAGGATTTAAAAAAAAAACCAGTAGAAGCTTCCAGAAGCTGCTAGAAACCAGGGATGGGGACTCGGACTCGAGGACTCGATTCGTGAGTCGGACTGAGTCCCCCCTATGACTCGAGTCGCACTCGAGTCCCAATATTTTTAATGGGACTCGACTCGGGACTTAAGACCAAGGACTCGTCAACATCCCTGCTTGATGCCACCTGCAGGTGCTGTCTGGACCTAGTTGCAGTAACAATCCAAGTTTATTTTTTAAAATCATTTTCCTAAAATGCAACCTTTCAGACATTTTGAGTTTGGCTGCCTCTGCCTGCCTGTTTGGGGTTCCCAGCCTCCTCTGCCTGCCTGGTCTCTTCTTAACCAGTTCCACAGTTTGAATTGTCCAAGAAAAGACGCCTCTGCCTGCCTGCTTTGGGGTTCCCTGCCTCCTCTGCCTGCCTGGTTATTTTGGGTTTTTCTGCCTGGTCTGTTCTTGTTAAAATCAGTGGCAGAGTTTTGAGATAAAAAGGCACACTTGTGCCTAGAATTTATTTAAGCCACACATCTGAAGTAGCCTTATTTTGTTGGGAAAACCCCCATTGATTTTAATAGGGACTCGTGGAGTCAGCTTTGGGAGTGACTTGGGACTCGAGTCGTGAGTCACCATTTTGGACCAAGGACTTGGACTCGGACTCGAGACTTGGGTCCAAAGACTCGTGACTCGAGACCAAGGACTCTTCAACATCCCTGCTAGAAACTATGTCTG
The DNA here is from genome assembly GCA_021292165.1 of Shinisaurus crocodilurus. Lineage (NCBI taxonomy): Eukaryota > Metazoa > Chordata > Lepidosauria > Squamata > Shinisauridae > Shinisaurus > Shinisaurus crocodilurus. The sequence continues at coordinate 102,166,838 of CM037879.1, read as the reverse complement.
TGTTTGACTCTGAATCCAGCCTGTGGACTCTACCTTTTGTTTGGACCCTGCTCTGTAAGTGACCTTGACTGGGATTTGAGTACTCTCTCTGCGTAACCCCTTTTTTTCTGTATTGCCGTGCTCTGCTATTTGCTGCTTTGGACCTGAGTAGGACTCTTTGTGGGCTCTAGCTTGGCTTGCTCCTCTGTTGTACCTTCAGCTTCTGACTCACCAGATCCCAGCCCAGCTGGAACACTCAAGGCGGAAATGGGATAGGTTACTGACTGCTCTCATTATGGTGATGTTAATAGCATAACATCAACAAGTACATGTTGTATGCACAATTTTCCAGGGATAATAAAAGGCACTGGAAATTAATCTCGGGTTTCCACATATTTACTGCTTCAAAGATGTATTTTAAAAAATAGTGCTCAGTACAGGAAATACTTTCTCATCCTCTAACTCATCATAATGATCTCCTTTATTAGAATATGTATCATGAATGCCTCTGCAACTGCACAATGATGATTCACATCTGAGAACGCAGGCATATGATTTTGTGGCTACTATTGCTTTAGATACAGGTAGATGAAATGTGATTGGTACCAGCTCATTGCCCTTGTACTTCCAGCCCACCATGTCAGGTGGTGGAAGTACAGGATACTTGACACAGCTGTTTGATAGTAACATCTTTTAATGTGAAATGATGCATGATGATTTGACACAGTGAAGGGCAATATTTGTGTCTGCTTCTTTGTGCTCTGTCATGAGTTCTGTAATTTCATATCCAGATGAGATGACTCAATATATTCCCCTTACAGATCCTGCCAGCTACAGTGGGCGCTTTCAGACAAGGCTTTTATTGCATAATCGCCTTGTCTCTGACAAAATTTGATGGGGGTTCATACATTGTCATCTTCCATTTGAAACTTGCCATGTTTTCCCACCACTTCTTTTTTTCTTTTTTCTTACCAAAGAAAATAAGTTAAGGAGGGAAAGACAAAATAGCTCCACAATGTCTTTTGATTGTTATTGTTAGGAGCCATCCATCTAGAAGCACCCTTTGCCTAAGTTATTATTTACTACCTTTTCCTTGTGTTCACTTCATTCTGGTATGTGTCTTAATTGATACAATATAGTATCTTTTGAAGACAATATCAGTGTGACTGTACTTTGCACCTGCATGAATAACAGATCAAATGAAGATATCAGCCAAGTCTCCAAAGGTTGCTTCTCTGTGGTTTACCAATTGCATGTACTAGTGCCTGCCCATGAATAATTAAGTTTGCAGCAGTGCAAAGATCTCTATCGGCTAGAGTTCAGGGACAATCGCCCATTGAAGATAACAATTCTGGTAATCCATCTTCATGTCCTGATTTCAGTTTTCCATTCATTTTTGCTAGCATGATGGGTACAGGTAGTAGCTTTTCAGTATACAGTCATGCCTTGGATTGAGAGCATAATTCGTTCCGGAAACGTGCTTGTAATCCAAAACACTCTTATATCAAAACGAAATCCCCCCAAAAACAAATTGTACAGAGATTTTTAATTTAAGCTGTACTACAGTACTTGTACTGCAAGACGTCACTTGTATATCAAGTAAAAAATAAATAAATAAATATTTAAAAATTTGCTTGTCTTGCAAAACGCTCTCAAACCAAGTTACTCTCAAACCAAGGTATTACTGTATTCTTTAGATGCATTCTAGTTTGTTGCTGCAGATCAAAGTAAGCCTGATATGAATGATGTAGGCTAAGTGGAGAAGTCTATGTGGTGATATATTTCTGCACAGTCTTATCTGCTATACCTGCTGAGGTGCAAGAATAAGCTTGTGCCCAAAAACAAAGGCTTGGGGTCTACTTCATGCTTCACACACGGAAGAGCTCATTCCATCCATGGAAGCAACTCTGAATTAGGTGGAGGCTTCTACTGCAGAAAGAGAGGGCAAAAGTGTTACAAAATGTTTTGTGAGAATGTAATTAGAGGTGAAGAAATATCTTACGAATTAATTGCTCTTGCAGCCCAATCCTGTTTGTGTTTACTCAGAAGTAAAACCCACTTTGTTCAATGGAACTTATGAAGCCCAAATGTCTGTAGTGGTCTTCTGTAACTGGAAAACAGGCCTGTGGTTCACGCTGGCTCAGCTTGTCTGAGTGTGGAAAGCTAAGCAGGGTCAGGCCTGGTTATTACTTGGATGGGAGACCCCTCCTCTAGTTTCCTGCATTGAGCAGGGGGTTGGACTCGATAGCCTTGCAGGCTCCTTCCAACTCTATGATCTATGAAATCTTTAAAAGGACAACTTATTGATAAGAACATTTACCTGGTAACTGTTCCTAAGAGCATCAAAATCAGCCAGCTAACAGGCTGGATGTCTAACATCTCTTTATTTCATTTCGAGAAATGTTTTGCTTAGCAAAGCTCTTTAATGAAAAGCATATATTTTGAATATGCAATTCAAATATTTTTAAAGACTAGTTGATGCAATAAAGGACATTATTTGACTTTATACATCCCATGAGATGTACTGCTATTTTTATAGATTATCCTCATTAAGTGTTCTAAACTGATCAGCTCTGTGAACTAACTCAAACTCACCATGTGTGTATCAACAATTATAAAGGTCTGTCCTTGTACCACTTAAATATGTTGATGCTAACGAGGGTGTTGGAAAGATGGCAGTGCTTTTTTTATGTAGAACACATGGTATCTAAATATAGGCAAATAATAAATTTGTATCATTAATCTTTAATGGGTTAGTAATGAACTGGATCAGCATAATCCCCTTGGACATTGACAAGTGCATACTGCCATCTTAAATAATGGCATGAAAAAGGCTGCACAGCTACCCACTATAGATTTACCATAGCAAATGAGTTTGCATTACTGTATATGTTCTGTTGTACATCCCCTATTATCAATAAAAGTCTTTATGCCTCACAAAGGGCAGCCCAAGCAGGAAAAGAATAATTGCCATTCTGCATGGAGCCAGTTTATTGATGAGGTGGACAGAAGTAATATTTTTAGCCTGCTGGCTGTCCATCTGTAAGCAGTTTCCTGGAGCTGCCACTTCTCCTTTCTCGGGAAACTGTTATGGCTTTGTCTACCCAAGGAAAATAATGAGACCCATCTATCAAGTGGCAAGCAAACAATAAACTCTATACCTTCCAATTAATTTGTTTTTCACCTCTGTTTACCAGTATGCGTGGAGTTAACTATCCATCATATTATAAGCATTTAAAGAAGTACATTTTTCAAAGGCTGAATCCATTAACCCTTTTGCTAGCAAATATATCTGAATGCCCTCCAGCTAAAGAGGGTCTTTGACAAAATCAGTCATTTCAGAGTCATCACCTAACCATACTAAGTGCCTGGCAAAGCATTCTCAAATGGTCCCATCCAAACCCATTGGGAAGTCAGGTATTTTCAGTGAGCTTTGTTTTTAATATAGAGCAAAATGCAACATGTACAAGAAGAGAAAAATATGCCTACTTCCTTTTCTTATCTTGTACAATTCTATATTTGGACAGTGCTTATGCTGGCAATGCGGACATCTTTGAGTTGCCACATGGACATCTACAGATCTGAATTGTGAAGAGCAGCTAGTTTCTCAGCTAAAAGTTTCCTTTGTCCCAAATTCAAAATGTATTTTTGCTGACATCGCTTTAAGACCTTAATAGTCTTCCTATGCCAACAATAAGTTCTTCGAATGTGGTTTACAAAACACCTTTACAACATTGCAAATGAAAGCATCATGTTGTGGACAGCTGGTATAGGTTTTTGTATATAGCCTGTTAAAATGCTTGATTTACACTTCAGTCCTAAGATTTTCTGTGCCAGTACATAAATGTTTAGGCTAAGTAGCAGCTGCTACACCTCCACAAAGTCACAAATATATGACTTGTGCCATGAAAAATACAAGAGCTAAAAAAAATTGCCCTGGTGGGATTGAACATTGATTAGAATTCATTCCCCATATAAAAGCCCCAGTCACTCCCACACACCTGTCTTGTTTGTCTTGTTGTGGGTTGTACGCAGTTCTGTCAGTTCTTCTTTCTCTACAGCACACTGAACATAGGCATCAAACAAATGTCATAACAGTAGTAGTAGAAGAAATACAAGACAAATTAAAATTATATTGATAGATTCTCCCCCCCCCCCCCCGCACACACACACACACACACACACTTCATTTTCTTTTAGATGGGCCCCGAGGCGAGGACATTTTGTTTCAATCTCCTTTTGGTTTGGGGTTGGTTTCACTATTCTTATTTGATTTTTGGAATCCCACACATGATTTCCAGCAGGACAGATGTGTTTGGGAACAGAGCAGGAAGGCACAATCTCATTCTCCCACCATATGTGGGTGGTGGAGGGGAGAAAGCATACCCCATCTTGGCCTGTATTAATCAACTGGAATAACAGTGTCGGCACAGTTCATGTGCCTATATCAGTACAGAAAATAGCACATTCAGTTGCTGATTTACATTAGTAATATTTTGCAAATAAATATGTAACTGGTGGGTTTTTTGGATAGCAATTCACTTGCTGAAAAAGTTGGAGAAAAGTTAGCTCAGTGTAGGCTTGTTAATTGGGCAGATGTATAACCTGGGAAGATATCCAGATCCATATTTTTTTAAAGATGTGTCTAATATTGGTTTTATTACACAGTTTCCTCTATGTTACTTGCCACTACAAGTGAAACCAGGAATATTCAAACTTAAGCAAACTTTGATGATATTCAGCAGTGCAACATATCTGGCTTAATAAACATAGTGCTTTGCAGGTTTGTGTCTATATTTTAATTTTTTAACAAAAAAAATGCATTATGAACTATAGTCTTCAGCTTATCAAAATGGGCATAACTGGATTCTAATGACTGAATATTTGGGTGAGCCATAAGTAGTATAAGCATGGCTGCCTAGTTCTCAAGAGTTTTTGTGTTGCTGCCATATCTGGAATTGAAGCAGGTAGTATGTATTGCCTAAACTGGAGCACCAGTTATCACAAGCTACAAGGTAGTAATTGTGCTTGTAAAAGCATATACCAGAATACTAACTGTGTAATATGGATTACTAAAGTCTTAGCTCCTGCCGTTATGTAACTGCCTACCTGTCAGCCATGGTGTGTTTCTTCCAATGCCACATATTGAACTCCTGTGGTGTTTTGGTGATTCATTTCAGTTGTATTACTCAGCAACTTTCAGTATGTGGGCACTTACCTCTGAACTAATATTTTTGGTCTTTTCAATATAAATCTGTCACTACACTCAACATCTGGGGCCCTCCTCTGACTGCCACCTCCAAGAGAGGCTCAGTTGGTGGCAACGAGGAGGAGGGCCTTCTCAGTGGTAGCCCCCCAATTGTGGAATAGGCTCCCCACTGAGACCCGCCTGGCGCCAACCGAAAAATCTTTTCGGCGCCAGGTTAAGACTTCCCTCTATGCCAAGGCATTTAATAGTTAAGAGCTCAAAATAGCATGTGGGATGGGGGAATTGTCACCTGTAGGCTTAGTTTTATTAACTTTTTGTATCATCATTTTAAACTGTGTTTTTAATTTTGGTTTTTAATCTTTTTAAAGTATTTTGTATGCTTTTATTGTTTTTATGTACAAACTATTGTGAACCGCCCAGAGAGCTTCGGCTGTGGGGCGGTATAGAAATGAAATAAATGAAATGAAATGAATGAAAGTGCACACTAAAAAAAACCACACATTTTTTTCAAATGATCGCAATTTTGAGAATGTGCAAACATTTTTTTTCCAAAAATTGCACTCCTGTTCATGTTTGGGGTTGGGAACCGAGCAATTTAGGATGATTTGCAAACTGAAAGAAAATTATTGTACATCCCTACTTGAAAACCAAGAAGGTATCAGGAAAGCTGGCAGGAAGAGAAGAGGAAGGTCTCTCTCAATTACCCACCACCAGCTCTCTCAACAGCTGGTCCTGGCTAGTACTTCATTTGAGTCACCACACTTGTATTTTCCCATTCATAGATATATCTGACCAGTATAGAGATAATGAAATATAATTACAACACATTGGATGGTAGAAGATATGCAGTACCCGATCATTGTGTGTATGTGTGGACAGGCAGTTAAATTAATTTGTTTAGGGTCCACCTTCAGCCGGGCTTCATGTTTTTCAGGGAAGGTGTTTTCAGTTCTATAGTTTTTTCCATGCTGGACATCTACTAAGGGGGAGAGGGGACCTCAATGAGCTTTTTGATCCATATAATTTATGGGAATGAATCCAGTTCAAGTGGCAGTTTGCATGCAATTTGTTTATCACATCCCTATTTTCAAGTAGCCCAGTTTAGCCACCTCTCCCACTTCCCTATTACCCTCCCTCTTTATTAAAGGCCTTGATGAAGTGGGAGGAAGTAATAGGTAGCAGAAGGCTTCCATTATTTGCAGTCTGGGATTGTGTGGCCCTGTACATTTTCCTAATCCCAGGCTGCAAATGGCCACTCCAAGGGATGCAAACCCTAATTAAGGTTGATCAAATCAAGGGGGCTTTGCCAAACTTTGCATTTTGAGCTCCCTGATCTCTCGCACTCTCCCCATCGCCACGTGGAATAGAGTCGACAAACTGGTAGCCAAAGTACAAAGGTGCCATGTCTCTAAAATAAATGTGTCTATAAAAAGCTATGAAACAAAAGAAAAGCATGCTTCTCTTTTCAGCCTCTCTGTCCATACCCTGTAGTTAAGATCCAAGCACACTTTACGTGCATGCTGAAATGGGGATGCTAAAAACCCTAGTGTGTTAAAGCTATACATCCCTGGGCAATGAAACCACACTTGTCAGTCATTTATGTGCTTGATGGGATATGGTGAGAGACGTGGGGATTCTTCAAAGGGCTCTGCTTCTCTAACAGATGAAAATATCGTACCTGTTTTTTCTTCAGAGCAGTGGGGTGGTTTTGAGTCATCTTAGTGTAATTATGTGAGATGTACTTTTCTTATAATGAATAATTGAAGCTAATTAGAAGCTAGCCTGGAAGACATATAGGGAGCTCCAGCAGTTTCTTGTAGTATAAGTATGTTGTTCCTTCAGTCCTTTTGCCATTTGCAAGACATTGACTAAGTGGTTTGAATTTAGCAAAGATGCTAGAATAAATAGCTCTGGGCATTGTCAATATGTTTTCTAAATAAAAAGGCAACCATTTTGCAGATCTAGAAAGATGACCGCAAGTAATTAAAGTTAAAATCTTCCAAATAATAGGGCTAGTACTCTTTGACATGATCTGGAATCGGGGTGAGCAGTAGGTAGCCAAGTTTGGGGATGACATCAAATTGTTTGGGATGACTGACTGCAAAGAGCTCCAAAAGAATCTCTTCAAATTGGGGGAATGGGCAACAAAAATATTTATTTATTTACATTTCTGTACCACTCAATAGCCAAAGCTATTGGCAAAAAAAAATACTTATACCGTATAAGTAGGTATAATATGCACACTGGCACAAGAAATCCTCTGCTACATACACTGATGGTGTCTGAACTGTTGATAACTACCAAGAAAGAGATCTTAGATTCAGTGACCTTGGGTTTTGAATGTCACCAAAACCCTTGGCTCAGAAATATGAATTTTGGGTCCTCATAATGCTTACCTAAAATTATGGCCCAATAATTATTCTCTGGCTCAGATGTTAAGCCTTTCAGTGCGAGACATCAGTGACTGGGTTTGCACAACATAATAAGCCATGGTGGGTTGTAAGTCTTGTTGGTGTCAGTGTGGCTTATCGTGATGTCTGAACTATACGCCACTCCTTTTGTAAGCAAAGATATTCCTGTAGCTTTAATTTCACTTGACAGCTTGCAACTTGCAACAGCTGTCAAGTGAGCGCAAAGTAACAAATTAACCTATTTGCAGCTTTTCTGGGTCAACATCCATGGTTGGTACCTACTGCACTTTGACAGCCGGTACTTCAGGTACTATCCAGTGGTTTCGTTCCACTAGTGCAAAGTTTCTACTGCTTGCTGAAACCCCATTTTTGTCCTTGCACAAGTGTCAAACCCAATATTTTGTATTCCACCTGCACAAGTGCTTTCACAACTCAGCATTATGACTTCATTATACTGCGTTAGGTGTTGCTTGTGCTAGTTGCACTAGTTGTTCCACTGGAGTTTGCACAATCACTAGTGAAACATGCAACCACTAGCGAAAGAACACCAGCTCTCATACTTTCTCACTAGCATTACATTGGATACAACCCTCAAACACTGCAGAAAAAATAATAATTGGAAGTAAGGAAGTTGGATGTAGAATTGTAGCTCACCTGTGTACTCGGTTGATGTTTAGAACAATCTAATCAGTTTTCATCCATTATAGAAGTTTTTCTTTTAAAAAATCTCAAATTCTGTAAAAGTTATTTGGGATAAAATACAGTATGAATGTCCAATATACTAGAAGAACACTCTGTTATAAATAATGACAAAGGAAATCTGTGAAGAATGAGCCCTGTACAAAATACAATTGCCCAGGCCGCTGATGTAGATTGGCTCTTATGTGGTGTTAATAATAACTGATTGAAGTAGGGCCATTTGTGAATTAGCCACATCATCATTATTATTATTATTATTATTATTATTATTATTATTAGCCACACAGTTATTTAGATGGCTGCTTTCTGCTGCCCCCTCTCATTTCAGCATGCTTCACTTGCTGTAGAACTGGCCTGAGGCCTACTATTATTGTTTGCAGATAAGTAAAGGGGGGGGGGATGCTTTTTTTTGTCCCCAGGCTTGTCCATCCAGATATGGTCATGCCCATCCTAAATGTGTAGTGCTGTGAGGCTAAGTTAGACTGAGGAGACTCTGTGCTTACCATTACATGACGAATTCAAAAAATTTTACTCCTTGATATGAACAATGAATCAAAACAGAAAAAAGACTGAAGGAACCATGGCTAACAGGGTAGTCATGTGTATTACTCTTAAGATACTTGCCAGTGGACAAACCTCTGAAAGTCATATTGGGGCACAACATCTAAGGGTCTGTCCACTGTTCCTGCATCATAAGATTGCTATACAGGACTACCGTATTTTTCCGTCTATAAGACGCCCCCATGTATAAGATGCCCCCCACTGGGCAGTTTCGCAACCGCGCGGTTCTCTCCTTGGCTTACTTCCGTGTATAAGACGACCCTCAATTTTTAGTCTAACAATTTTAGGAAAAAGTATAGTCTTATACATGGAAAAATACTGTATCCTACTTATAGTAATCACTTTTTTTCTTTTTTTTTTTACATGCTTTGATTTCTTCATGGGAAAAAATGTAGGCTTTTCACATATAAAGAGGTCAAATGGATATATTTCCCACTAGCAGCGAGCAAACCATAAGTAGGGTGTTTACTGTGAGTAGAGCATTACCATAATGTACCACTTCCCAGATCCAAATCTGGACTGCTTTGGCTGCTTGATAGAAAAATGGTAAAGAAATAATCTATCCATTAGGAAGCTATGCATCTTCAATGGATTTCTAGTTGAACCACTAGATGTGTTTTATTTTCACCGACTACAGTAACATGGAAATTGCCCTTCTAAAATGTCTCGTTGTCTCCAATATCCAGAGTCATGCTGGAGTTGCTTGTTCTGATAAAAGCTGGGTTGGCCATGGGGCAACTGCATCTGGTGCACTGACTTCCATAAGACTGACAGATGATTTCCTGTTAATGATGCCATCTTTGTATCTAGTGCAGACAGCATTACAGGCATTTTTAGAGTCTGACCCCCAGTTATGGAACTTCCTCATTTAGGGAACTTTATTCATTTAATTATTATTACATTTATATCCCACCTTTTGATCTTCTTGCAAGGAACTCAAGGTGGCTTACATAGTCCTCCTCCTCTCCATTTTATCCTCACAACAACCCTGTGAGGTAGGTTAGGTTAGTGTTCTCCAAGCTTGGGTCCCCAGATGTTTTTGGCCTACAACTCCCAGCATGCCCCAGCCAGCATAGCTGGCTGGGGCATGCTGGGAGTTGCAGACCAAAAACATCTGGGGACCCAAGCTTGGAGAACACTGGGTTAGGTTGAGAGCCAGTGACTGGCCCAAAGTCATTCAGTGAGCTTCATGGCCAAGTGGAGGCTAGAACACAGATCTCCTGAGTCCCAGCCCAACACTGTAACCACTGCACCACACTAGCTCTCAGTGCCCAGCTTGCCCGAAAGATCAACATTGAACATCTTTCAGAAGTGCTGTTAAGACACATTAAGAGATGAAGCCAGCAGGGATTTATTTGACTTGACTTTTTGTATTTATAGTCTGCCATATAGTGGGCTGGGCTGTCATCAGTTGAATTGGAAAAATATCCAGTAAAACAAATTTCAGTAAAGATTCTATTAAAACAAACTCTATAATTAGATAATTAACATACAGCTTATGGTTACTTAAAACAACCCTAGCAATGAAGACTGTGGTGTCCCTTTGTAGTGATAACCCAACTTCAAGAGCATTACATTATATGCTGGAATATGCTTCTTTTCTACACTACGTCTTTATGCTTTTTAAAGTGTTCCCTTACCAGATCCTTCAAATTGAAGCAATAAGTAGGTATAAATAAATAGTATTGTCTGAAGAGCTCCTCAGGGATGAGCTTGACATGTGTTGTGTAACTGCCAGGATTTTGTGCAAAATTGTCATATTGTGTGTGTGTGTGTGTGTGTGTGTAGAGTGAGAAGCTTTTGTATAGAACTTGAAAATAGTGGCTGTATATGTAAGAACAGCCAAGGGTGAAGGGGTTCCGTCACAAACATTTGTGAGGTCAGACTCTTGATCTTCACAGCTGGCTTTAAGAAATCATTGTAATAGCTTCCCATCAGCCAATTAACCTAAGTCCAGGAAGAATCCCCTTTCTTCATTGCCAAGTAATCTACCTTTAGTACTGCCCGCTGGCTGGTGTCTGTGCGAGGATTTTGAAAAGCTCCTTCCAGGTTTAAAGGATTGGATTCTCTGTTATTGTAGATAATACTGAACACATATAAGAAGATAATGTTTATAAACATCAAGGTCTCTGTGCTGCCTGATAAATAATTCTACTGAAATTGTAAAGGACTGTTCAAGGATTGCTGTAAATGTCAGCCTCTTTCCTCTCATGACACCCCTCAAATGGACTCTTGTTCACTGTGCCTGGGAGAAAACACAAATGCCATGGAATTTAAAGATGGTACGATATTTATTTCAAGTGACTCAATTAGAAAGAAGAAACAGAATTTTGTGTGTGTGTGTGTGTGTATATACACACACACACACACACACGGATATTTCCATTCACATACATTTCAAGGTCACACATTTTAAAACGTTTATTTTAACATTTACACCCACACATGGTTTACAGCTCTTTCAGGTTTGTACTGTTGCTTAAGAATGTGAAACTATAAACTAAATATGAAAAAAAACAAAAAACACAACCCACCACACAACTGTCTAGGTCATTTTGTTTTACAGGGTTTGGAGAAGGTATAAAGAAAGCAATAAATGTAAGCCTTCCTCTTTCTGAATCATGATTTTTAATAGCCTGTCTGTCAACATTTGGCCACTTGTGGAATACTTCTAAATTTAACAGTATTTATGTGGGGTGGTATCTATAATCTATCTTCTGTTACATTTCTATTTCAGTAAATATAACAATTTTATATACAAATATATGGTCACCCTTAAGCACTTTGCAGCACCGAACCCATCAAATTTATTGAATAAGCAAGTTAACTGACATGAACCTTTTGCTCCTATTCCTGTCTAGGTACAAAAATAATTTTCTGTAGTCTTAAATCTCATTCACACAACCTTTTATATCTGTGTTAGCTAGGTGTTTGGTTTTTTCCTGCACTGCCCCCAGGCATATATTGAACTCCGCCTGAATCAGCTGACCAAAAACCATGGCTACCATAGACTCAAAAAGGTCATGTGTGAATGAATTTGTTGAGCATTGTGTGCATGTACATGTATATAGTTTTTAATAGCATAAAATCTGCCAAAATCAATTCATTCTAAATTTGGAGATGACAAAGCCTATTGTTTAGAGAAAACATTCAAGACACATAATCAGACACCAGATGGTAGCACAGCCTGCTGTCAGTTGCAAAATTCCTAGCCAATGCTTCCTACAAAGCAGCATGATGAGATCAGCATGCCTTGTTCATTGGTTAGGAATATTGACAACTTTTTAAAAGTTGTTGTGAAATACTATGTTAACTTAAAATGCAAGAGCAGATACATGTTTATACAAATAAAATAAACTGTAAATGTAAAATATACTGTACAACGTCAACACCTTTTTAGAAAGTTGCAATTCTAGCAATTAATATATGAATGCTTAAACTTGGACTCATAGTAATATGCAAAACTTCCACTTTCATTGATATATTCACTCTTTTATGCATACTAGCTTCAGATATCAGTTCAATAGTTTAAAGCAATTTGCACATCTGAATCAATGTTTACATGTTCAGATGGTGTTTTTTTTTAAAGGTAGCAACTTGATGTGCTTAAAACTGCATCATGTTCTAATTGGGAAGGAAGCATATTTACGATCTGAAATACAGAACCGGGTTCTATGCAGTTTTCCAGTGTTGCGCAAGAGCTTGGTCATCCACTTATCATTTGGGGGGGAGGGTTTGCCAAGAACATTGATAATCTAGATCTTCTACATATCAAAGACACTTCCACACAAAAACAGACACACATTATTTACACAAGAATGTACAAATCAGAGAGATCTACTGCATTCCTAGCATATTAATGAACTATGGAATTCACTTCTGCAAGAGGTAGTAATGGCCACCAATTTGGAAGGCTTTAAAAAGGGATTGGACACATTCATGGAGGAGAAGGCTATCAATGGCTACTACTCCTGATTGGCTATATGCTACCTCCAGTATCAGAGGCAGTACGCCTATGTACAGCTGCTGTAGAACTTGGGCAGGAGGGTGCTGTTGCACTCATGTCCTGCCTGTGGGATCCTGTGGGCAGCTATTTGGCCACTGTGTGAGCAGAATGCTGGACTAGATGGACCCTTGGTCTGATACAGCCTGGCTGTTCCTGTGTTCTTATGTTCATTTTATAGCGATCCTAATTTTGTAAGATGGTTTTGCAGTCTTTGTTACTGTTGGGTAAATTCCTCTGGCCCAGTTCAGAATTGAGTTCAGGAAGCTTAAGCTATCTTCCAAAAGTGTGCAGGGGTGGTCAATATGAAGCAATACTGTCCCTGGCCCAAATCCAGAAGATCTGGGCTCAGCTCACATTGCATTGCAATGAGGCAGCCCAAACGGAGGAAGTTCATATCCTGAACTCCCCCGATTCTAAGTTTGCTGCCACTACTGGTCTTTGGGGGTGGTGGTGTCCAGGGACCTCTTGGCAGCCCACTAAGATATATGCAGGATGTGGCACCTGACTACACAGATTATTGAACTGCTTCGGGTTAGAAAAATGATTCCCTTAGTAAAGAGACTGACTTGATTCACATATCCTGGCTTCCAAAGCTTTAAACAAGCCCTGGGTAGTCATGTGAATGAGCAGGAGTGCTCTGGCTCCCATCTGTCGGATCCTGCTGAGCTAAACAACCTGCGGACGCTTTGCCCCTGTCAGTTACTCAGCTCGGCACTACACTCCATTCTTCTCTACTCTCAAAATTCCTTGACAATCACAATGCTAATTTAGGGAGAATAGAAAAAGGAGAGGCTGATGCTGTAAAATGCAGTGGCAGCCGTGGCATTGGAACATGGAATTGTGAGTTGTAAGGGGAGAAACAACCTAGACTTGTAACCCAAGAACAAACCATGGATTACAAGTGTGTGCTGTTCCTCCCCTAACAATGCACTCAATTCTGTGTTCGGGTGTCATGGACAACAACCCAGGGACGGAGCATCCTTGGGTGGCTTACCTCAGCGGGAGCAGGCAGGCAGGACGGAGCCAGCTCATTCAGGAATTAAACCCTGGGTAGCTGTGAAGTGCAAACCAGGTCACCATGGCTGCTACTGCATTTTACAGCATCAACCTCTTCTTTTTCTATTCTCCCTAAATTAGCATTGTGATTGTCAAGAAATCTTGAGAGAGTAAAGGAGACTGGAGTATGGTGCTGTGTAATTGACATTTTTAGTTAAAAATTATGTCTTGTCAATGGGCATCTGTTGGTAGAGAATTTTGGTCCTCCAGTCTATTTGAATGTGTCAGCCTGCTGTTTTTCTCTTTACAATAACCTTATGGACTGAGCTGCTTTTGCATGCATTCAAACTGTCCCTATTTATTCAAGACAGCCCAGTTTTTGGTTTTAAAAAACACTTCTGCCATGGGTAAACGAGTGCCCAAGAAACTACTAATTTGTTAGTTTGCTTGTGATACACCTATTTCTCTTTAAGACTGAGAGGAGCAGTATCTGTTCAGTGGGCATGCACAGAAAAAGATTTCCCCGGCAGTTTAGGGATAAGCATGGCAGGAGCAATTAGGGTTATGGTGATCATCCAGTGGCACCTTTCAAGGTGACTGATGTTTACCGAAGGCTGCCCTCGCCAATGCCATGAGGCTTGGCAGGAGGGAGATTGGGACGGCTTTGGGGTTTTACCTTTCTCACCTACTTTGGGAGCCTGGAGGCGCCAAAGTAAGGTGACGATGGTAAGGCCCTCCAGCTCCACATGGAGGGCAACTGGCCGGTGGCGGGCCATCCCACCTCCGGTTCAGTTAGGATGTATTAGCCAAATATTGGTCTTTTACCCGGCCAAGGGCCGGGCTAGGTTAGAACCACCCTTCACCCTTCACAGATCTTCAATTCAATAAATGTGGCCCTGATTTGAAACCATATACCCTGTGTCTGCCTCTTCTTTATCTCGCCCTTACACGTGCAAATCTTGAGAGAGTAAAGGAGACTGGAGTGTGGTGCTGTGTAATTGACATTTTTAGTTAAAAATTATGTCTTGTCAATGGGCATCTGTTGGTAGAGAATTTTGGTCCTCCAGTCTATTTGAATGTGTCAGCCTGCTGTTTTTCTCTTTACAATAACCTTATGGACTGAGCTGCTTTTGCATGCATTCAAACTGTCCCT
Organism: Shinisaurus crocodilurus; assembly: GCA_021292165.1. Lineage (NCBI taxonomy): Eukaryota > Metazoa > Chordata > Lepidosauria > Squamata > Shinisauridae > Shinisaurus > Shinisaurus crocodilurus. The sequence goes on along the minus strand of CM037879.1, from coordinate 102,151,824 downwards.
ATTTATTCAAGACAGCCCAGTTTTTGGTTTTAAAAAACACTTCTGCCATGGGTAAACGAGTGCCCAAGAAACTACTAATTTGTTAGTTTGCTTGTGATACACCTATTTCTCTTTAAGACTGAGAGGAGCAGAATCTGTTCAGTGGGCATGCACAGAAAAAGATTTCCCCGGCAGTTTAGGGATAAGCATGGCAGCACTGACTTCTGGAAGCCCTTTTAAGTGCAGTAATAGTACAAACTACAATGCAGCTTTCCCCATCCAACTCTTCCCAGAGATCTCTGGCCTGTGGTTTTGTACCAAGTGATTCTTTCTCCCAACTTCTCTGAAGAATCTGTTTGCTACTTAGGTACTAAAAGGTTCATGACTCAAACTGACTCAGTGGTGATCATGATTTTTGCCATGGCTGGACCTTCAGGACGAAAAGGCAAAAGTTTGTCCTATCTCTTCTCATGCATGTGGGCACTGGTAACTTAAAAGTTTTGTTGTTGTTGTTGTTGTTGACAGAAGGAAAATGGATTGTATGAAACTGATAGAGAATAAAGAGGGATCTATCCAAAATGAATCTTCCATCTACTGCTGTATTAATGGAGTAAATTCCAAAATAGGATCAGAAGTAGCTGAAGGTGGGTGGGAGTGGGAAATGCATTACTAGGAAAGGGATAGATAAATAGGTATAGATAAAAAGGCATAGTTGTGTGTTCTCTCCATTTTAAAAACGAGTTGTTGCTAGCTAATCCTCTTCTAGGACCTTTGAAGTAGCAAATCCAAGTCATCAGAATGGGGGGAAGGCAGGAAAAATCCTCCACTCTCTTGCACACTACAGTATGACATGCATTGAACAAGCCCATTGAACAAACCAAATAAGAATAATATAAGCCCAAGTGGGAGTGAACAGCCAAGCTGCCTTTAAAAATGACTTAAAGATGGTATCTTAGTTAATGGAAAACTAAACATGTACTCCCTCTACTACAGGCAGCCCAGTTCTAAGCAGTTCATTCAGATTTAAGTTCCACTTAAACCCTTTGCAGACTTTCCGAGCATGTAGAGATCAGAGGGGATGGTTAGGATGATAGCCTCGCCCCAGCTCTTGTGTGTTCAAGGTCACAGGAGCCTGCATGTGTACATCCTTAACAAGATTCAGTTTGGATAGCTCAAGATGTACATAGTATGAATGTATTCACAGGGCTTTAGTTCCTGGTAAACTAAAGTTTGTAGCCCTCTATGGAGTAAGTCTGACTATTTTTGCTCCAGTTCTATATTTGATTGCAATCCTAAGTATGCTTAACTGAAGCCAATGGGAAATTACTTCTGAATAAATGGAGTTAGAACTGAGCTGTTATTAGCCATTTATCATCCTGACATGATATGATGGAAGTTGTTATAGGTAAAGTCAAGCTGAAAGAAAGCAAAAATTATGTGGCAGAGAACTTCTTGCAGAATTGTAGTTGAATATTTTAATCTATTAATTTGTTTTTAATTTCCCCTGATTTAATTCTCTCTCCCCTCCCCGCAAAGCAACAAGAACAAGAGAAACTCCCTTGCCTCTTAGGTGAGAGAAACTGGTTTTCAGACAGCACAGACCTATGAGGGGGCCCGCAACCCACCGAACCCGAAGGATTGCGGGCATCCCATGCAGGGCAGGAATGCAGTGGATAGAATTTCTGCCATGCTCCCCTTGCCCGCAGAAGCATCTAGACAGCTGATTTTGGACGTCTAGAAGTTTTTCCTCTCCTCACGAGGAGGAGAGGCTGAAGCGCTGCCTGGATTCCTCAGAATCTGGTGGAGCCTTGCTCCTCCCTTCCCTGCCTCCAGGAATGCCCCCCCCCATGGGGGAACCAAAGACGGAAGACAATCTTCGGTTCCCTGCTGGTGCAGAAAGAACCACGCCAGCTACGCGGTGGAGGGGTGGGCACTCCGCAGGGCTGTGACCTCGGAAAAGATTTCTGGAGTTGCAGGGGCTTCCAGTTCCAATCCCGTGTCCCCTCAGACAAGGTCGGAAGGACATAGGATTGCGCCCTTAATGTCACTTTAAAAGGAATCACCAAATTATGATTAATGCAGATTGCAGGTGCTTGTTGTTAAAGATATTGATATGGGTTTAGCAAATGGGGTTCTTCTTGAAGGTTTTGCTAGGGATTTTTTAGTCTTACCTCTCAAAAAAAGCGTTTCCAGGGCAGCGATCAAAAAATATAAAAATATAATAATGCAGCAAGCTAATAGAAACATAAAATAACTGGGTCTGAGCAAAGGGCTCTCACCTACATTGTTCTTTCTTCCCAATGATGATGGGAGTGGGAAACTTGGGGGCATTCAGAAGGGCAGGCGTGAAGATCCAGGCCTTGAATTTGGGATCTAGGGAGATAGTAGTAATCCTTACACTTTTAATTATGATGTGGTCTAAGGACTCCTTCCTTTTAAAACTTTTTTTTTCTTTTGCCACAGTGCAGCAGAGTATCCAGCAGAATTCCCTTCGCACCCCATGTTCCTGTGTGTGGGGGAGAGTTTTGCGCGGGGGAGGGAGTGGAGAGCGAGGGCTAGGATGAGGTGATTTCATCTCCAATCAGGGCTGGGGCATACTGGTCACCCGATGGGGTCAGGCTTAAGGGGTGGGGCCCTGAGGCCGTATTTAGGCACAGGAGACCCCACCCCACGCCTCCTTCTTTGCAGCTCCCTCCCGCCACTCCCGATGAAGCAGTGTGGGCTCCTCTGGTCGCCTTTTATGGGGCCGAGTAGGAATTTTGGCTCATTGTCCTAATTGGCTCGGGGCAACGTGCGTGTTTCACCTACTCCATACTGTGTAATCAGCGGTGGGTTTATTATTTTGGGTTACCTATTAATTCGGTCACATTGGCCTTAGGTTAGGCAGGTAAGTGCGGTGAATAGGCAGTGGGGGTTAGGGTTGCGGTGTGCATCCCATGGCACCTTTTAAGGTGATTGGCGAGAACCCGAGCCTCACAAATGTCGATGCCTTGTGGCTCCATTTGTGAGAGGTAGGGTCACCTTTGGGGTCTACCCATCTCACCCTCCTCAGTTGTCCCGTGGCGCCAGGGGACGGTGATCCTGGATAGATCCCCCAGCACCCCGAGTGCAGAATTCGAGGGTGGCGAGTCACTGCACCGCCCTCGAGTTTGGGATGCTTTCGCCCAGGCATGCTCCACTGGCCCTTTGGCCGGCCTTAGTTAATCCCGCACTTCTCCCTTCGCAGACCTTCGATTCAATAAATGTGGCCCTGATTTTATACCATAACTGTTGTCTCGTCTCTTCATTTCCCCCTTTACCCGCGCAATAGCTGCTGGGCACTTTGAATTGAGGGTCACTGATGACCCTTGGGAAATAACACTCCATGATGACATTGTGTCTTTACAGTGATCCCTGTACAGAATAAAGGTGGCTGCAGTGAACAGGATAGCAATGGTGTGGGGGGCATTTTGGCTCTGAACTAGTTTTACATGAGCCTCAATAAGTTTGGGTTGCACTACTTTCCCACAACATATTCATCATCCTTTCCAGTTTTCAGGTTTAAAATTATTCTGCTTAGTACATTTCAACTGCGGACGTAGGATAGCAGAGATTTTAAGATGATGATGTTGTGTTATCTTTACAGTTGTGAAGAGCCTTACTTTAAAAGGATCTTTTTCATTTAATTGTTTCAGCAATGTAAATTAATTCATTGAAGTACAGTTTTTCATTGGTACTCTTCTTGCTGTGTTATTTTGTTAAAGCTGTTGTAGGACTGCATATCAGCAGGTTTTAAAATGAAGAGATATTTCTCATTTTTTAATGTTACTGTTTTAGTAATATTTAATAATATTTGTGCAGTAGGAAAAGGAAGTAAGCCCAAATGTGTTATTTACAAAATATGCTGTAGGTCAAATTGTACAAATTCATGCTTCTGTATGTAAGAGAGATCCACATTAAAATTGGAAGGTAGCTTTTTTGTTTGTCTTCACTGCTTGTTAAAAGGTTATGTTTTCTTTGAAAAAGAAAAAAAGCTTCTAGGGATAAATATCTTAGCAACCTTCAATTAATTGCCTGCATGGGCAGGTTAGATAGCTAATCTGAGCTCTGTATAAAAAAAAGAAAACAAGTTATGCCGCTTCAGTATTATATTTCTTCATTACATCATGTTAAAATAACTGCATTGTAAAAATACTGCATAGGCTACATAAAAGAGAACAATGTGCATCTTTATGACATGAAGCCATATTACAGTCAGAAATGATGGATTGGATCCAGCATAAGCCTCCCACAGATGGAAGAGCTCCTTCTGCCTGCAGAAGGCTTTTGATCCAGAGGAGCTTTTCCTTTGGTGGAATGGGGAAGGAGGCTGCAGTCCCATACATGCCCCCAGTAAATCTTTGGAGGCAAGGGGAGACCATCTAGAGCAGGGCTCTCCAACTTTGGGTCCCCAGATGTTGCTGGACTACAGCTCCCAGAATCCCTTGCCATTAGCCATGCTGGCTGGGTATGCTGGGAACTGTAGGCTAGCAACCTCTGGGGACCAAAGTTTGGAGAGCCATGGTGTAGAGCAAGGTGGGTGGTGGCACCGGAAGCTACAGAGGGAGAGGGGAATTGGGGGGTATCATCTTCTCCCCTTCCCACTGGCCATAGCTAAAGCCCATTCAGGCCATGCTCCCACTGGTGGGGAAAAATCCTGGAACCAATGCAATACATATTTGCTCCAGGGGAGGCTGGTGACTCCTATGTCAGTGGAGCTCCTTATCCATTGCAGCTTTTATTCTGAGCTTTATAGGAGCTATCCATGGTGGTGAACCTATTTTGGGGATGCAGTACTGCACCATGGATTGCTCCAATACACCTCAGAATAAAAACTGCAATGGATGAGGAGCCCCACTGACATGGGCGCCACCAGCCTGCCTCCCCTGATTTGCTCTGGCCTGTCATTTGCTATACGCTGGGGATCTCTGATGTCCACAAGATACCCCCACATCCACAAAGGCTGTTCGCTTTGGTGGTGGTGGTGGTGGTGGCAGTTCTGTAGGGCCATCTGTCTGCATAAAGCACACAAAGATCAAAAATATGTGAAAATTTCTGCTGTGGCACTCCGGTTGTGGAGTGAGCTTCCCAGAGAGGTTTGCCTGGCACCTATGTTGTGTTCTTTCTGGTGCCAGGTGAAGATCTTCCTATTTTCCCAGGCATTTTAGTCTTTCAGTTTCTGTTGTTTTAATCCTGTTACTATATTTTAAATCTTTTCATTGCTACTAGGTTTTCATTGCTACTTCATTCTTATGTCTATTTTATACTGTAGTTTTAAACTTTTATAGTGTATCTTATGTTGTATTTTATGGTTATACAGTAATACCTTGGATTGCAAGTAACATGGTTTGAGAGCGTTTTGCAAGACAAGCAAATTTTTAAATATTTATTTAATTTTTTTTACTTGATATACAAGCGACGTCTTGCAATACAAGTACTGTAGTACGGCTTAAATTAAAAATCTCTGTACAAATTTTTTGGGGGGGATTTTGTTTTGATATAAGAGTGTTTTGGATTACAAGCACGTTTCTGGAATGAATTATGCTCTCAATCCAAGGCATGACAGTAATTGTTGTGAACTGCCCAGAGAGCGTCGGCTATCGGGTGATGTAGAAATGTAATAATAATATAATCTCCTACTCATGTTTCATTTCACATATGGGCATTCCCCCTCATGCAATTTATTTATTTAATTTCTATGCCGCCCCACAGCCGAAGCTCTCTGGGTGGTTCACAACAATTTATACAATAAAAACTATATAAAAACCAACAATAAAAACATACAATATAGTTGAAAAGATTAAAAACCAAATTTAAAAACACAGTTTAAAATGATGATACAAAAAGTTAATAAAACTAAGCCTACAGGTGACAATTCCCCCATCCCCCCCACATGCTATTTTGAGCTCTTAACTATTGAATGCCTTGGCATAGAGGGAAGTCTTAACCTGGTGCCGAAAAGATAGTAAGGTTGGCGCCAGGCGGGCCTTAGTGGGGAGCTTATTCCATAATTGGGGGGTTACCACTGAAAAGGCCCTCCTCCTTGTTGCCACCAACCGAGCCTCCCTTGGAGGTGGCAGTCGGAGGAGAGCCCCAGATGTTGAGCGCACAATTAACAATCATGTGATGGGCAGAGCTGTGCTCACTGGCCCCGCTCCCCAGTCATGTCCCTGCTGGTGCCGTGCTGCTCCTTTGTTGCCTATATGTTGAGGGTGCATGTCTCTAAAGAGGAGCCTGCTTTATGTGTGTGTGGGGAGGGTGTGTGTTCTACATCATGGGGGCAGCAGCCTATGCATGCAGAGTAGGCTTCTCTACAGATGTGGTCCCCAGTTGGAGTGGGGGCACATCTGGAAATGTATGTGTGCAGTCAGTCGCTGTCTCTAAATGCCATAAAAAACCTATCCCACTGGACCACCCTGCTCCTAAATGTGGATCTAGCACTTTTTGATAACACTGGATATCTTGCATCCCTGATTGTACTTGGAAGTGAGAGCTACTTTTTCTGTGTCCAGATTATCCATCTGTGGGGTGGAGGGGGAAGTATACACAACCTTGTGTGAATTCATAGTTCAATAGATGGTCACTTCACACAAAGCAGTGCACATTTTTTCTTCACGTACATTAGCTTCATGTAGGAAAATTTAGGGATATAAGAAACAGGTTTTAAGAAAACGTCAAGGTTTTCCAAGTTCTACCTCAAAGCTTGGTCTTCCTTGTTCCTGTTTCCGAATGTGAGCTTTTTGTGTTGTTGTTGAATGTTCAAAGTGCACATTTTTAAGTGTGCACCCAAATGTGTACTTCCCCCTATTGTCTAAAGTGTGAAAATGCATGTTTTCCCCACAATGTGCATTTTTCTAACAAGTGCTGCTCACTTCATAATCCAATGAAGCATTATGAACTGGACAAATTAATATACCAAACTAGCTAATTATGAATTTTGGTGCCATCACTGGCCCTAGCTATCATTCAGTTGTTAATTTTATGGTAATCAGGATATCCATATATAATCTGTGTTCATGCTGTAAAGCCAGAATCTTTTCTGATGTGGTCCTTTGCAGAATTATATCATATTGTTTCAAAATTGCAGATCATTGCCTTTTATAGGCATATCACATTTATGCCTAAGTGCTCCATCTCTTTTGAAGGAGTTTATCAGTAATATTGTAAATAGCCCTCTAAGGACTTCATTCATATTTTCTTCCTTTGGAGAATAATAGGAAGTGATCATCCTTTACAGCAAGCAGCACACTGTATTAAGCATCAAGTTCAGCAATCCCCTTGGGCACTGTTGAATATGCTTTCATAATGGCTGGTTTAGTGGTTGAAGAATCAGTTGCCAAAATTAGTGGGTCTGCATATTGGCATGTGGTTACATGTAGTTATGGCAAAACGCATTTCAGATGTCTAGGGTTCCTTGGATGCAATTGCTTTCATTGGATAGTTTATGCACCCAGTGGCAAGGTCGTTTAAAAAGAATCAGCAGCACTTAGTGGTGAATGCCAAAAGAAAATAAAACCCTGACTACACCAAGCATTTATCTAATGAAGTAAATAAGCGTGTTTGCATGAATAAGTTATTGCTCTGTCTCCTTGTTAATCTGCTTGACAGCAGGAAATCGAGGTGATGTATTAGTGCTGTAATTCTCCTTCTGTTTTAATGTCATGTACTAATCTCCTTTGTATCAGATCAGGAATGTTTGACATAGTATTTTTGTTTTTTTGATAACTTCATTTCTCTTATGGTCTCCAGTAAATTTGTATAAGAGGCTGTCATTACTTAATTGAACATAAGTGCTTAGAAGTGATACATAATCCCAGGTGGATATATTTAATTTTTTGAAAACAAAAGCTTACATTTAGGAAAATAGACAATAAAATCTTAACTTCCATACAGTTGATCTGTGGCAAGAGCTATGCGGGCCTGGGACCAGAACAGACATATTTGGCTTCCTTGGCTGCCAGTTATTTGGCGAACGTTATTTTGCGGGTTTTTTGTGTTCAATGAACTGAAAGGTTTATTGGGAACCTTCACAAGACAAAATTCTAGCTGGATTTGATTAGAAAGTGTTTAAAAAAACAAAAACGCTCCCCGCATACACCTTACAATATGTTATAACTGGGCATTGGGCAATGATACTCAACCTCTTCTGGAAGAGCTTGCAGTCCCCCAGCGGAATCAGGCACCCAGTTCAGAGATACTCATAGACCCATCATTGGCAGTGGAGGCTCGAGTGGCCTCAATGATACAGAGTGCCTTTTCTCAGCTAAGGCTGACATGACTTCAGGCCCTTCTGGATAGAAATAGGCTAGTCTCAATTATCCATGCTCTGGTATCTTCCATGTTGGATCATGCTATGTAATCTGCGAAGGGATGCCTTTGGAGACAGTTAGGAAGCTTCACTTTCTTCAGAATGCAGCTGTTTGCTAACATCACAGTTTTTGAAACAACTCTGGCTCCCCGTCCGCTTTTGGACTCAGTTCAAAGTTCTGTGCTTGCCTTTAAAGCCCTGCATGGCTTAAGACCTAGGTATCAGCTGGACCGTCTGTCCTATATTAATACGCCTGTGCTGTCCTATATCTGAGGCTCTTCTCTGGGTGCCCCTGCTGTTGGATATAAGGCAGATGGCAACCAGGAAGAGCCTTTTTAGTGAATTGCCTTCCTAAGTGAGGCTTGCCTGGCACCCACTTTGCTATCATTTCAGTGCCAGGTTAAGATCTTGTTTTATTTTCCCAGGCTCTTTAACACTGCAAACTTCTTAATGTTTTAAACTCTTTTGAACTGCTGAGCCTTTATTGATTTGAGTTTTATCTTGCACTATGCTATTTTATTGTTTTAGATCGGGGACAGGTAACATTTTTGAGTGGAGGGTTGCATCGGTCCCTGCAGAACCCTTTGGGGGCTGCACAAGTGGGCAGGGCTAGTAGTCACGGGGCCACATTAGCTTTCTCTCACGTGTGTGCACGCACACACCCATTCACACATCCTCCTTCCCCCCTCAAGATTGCTGGTGGGGAGGTTAAAGCCTCCCTACCAACCACCACCCCCGGCCAGCAATCCTGATTAAGTTCACTGTTCCCATTGCCCAGCTGATGGCAGATAAGTTGGGCAATGGGGGAGATGGGCAGGTGTGTCCCCAGGGTTCCGCAGGTGACACACAGAGCAGCCAAGGGCCCCATGTAGCTCATGGGTTGCCCACTTATACTTTCTAATAATATTAGAAATATTTCTTGTAATATTTGCATTTTTCCTTTTACTCAATTGGCCATTGAAAGGCAGGTTATAATATTCATAAATAAATTGCCTTTGCTTCAAAGCAGTTAGGTTGGAGGGTAAGGCTTATTTATTTATTTTATTTATTGATTTATCATATTTCTACCCCGCCTTTTTTCCTCCTGCAAGGAACCCAAGGCGGCTTACATAATCATCATCCTCCTCTCCATTTTATCCTCACAACAACCCTGTGAGGTGGGTTAGGCTGAGAGTCAGTGACTGGCCCAAAGTCACCCAGTGAGTTTCATGGCCGAGCAGGGACTAGAACCTGGATCTCCCGAGTCCCAGCCCTATGCGCTCACCGCTACACCACACTGGCTCTCCTGTTATTCCTGTTCTGCGTTTTCAATAGACTTACAATAAAATGGCCATTCTAGTTAGTTCAGTCCTCATGATATCTGACAGAAAAAGATGGTGTGGGCATCAGTAAACGTAGAGTGTCTTCTTTATTTTATATTGGATTGTGTGTTTTTTTACTGATTGCTGTAAACCGCCCAGAGAGTTTCAGCTATTGGGCGGTGTAGAAATAATAATGATAATCATCATCATCATCATCATCATCATCATCATGCGATCACTCGTGAACGAGTAAGATTGTCTTCCAGGATAAAAATTAACAAAAAGGAAATTTTAAAAGGAGGAAATTCTAAAGAAAAATTGTGTAGACTCTAGCGATGGGTCCGTAAGTGACTGTGGAGGCCAATTCTAGATCCACACAGTTTCCCACAGTGAGGACACAGGTTACCAGATGGAAGATGGTCCTGTAAAGGATTCGTTTGACGTGCTTTTCGCTTAGCATGTTTCTCCCTTTCACCTTGCACTCATGCTTCTTCAAAGTCCATAGAACCTTTGTGAAAGGCCAAAATAATAATAATAATAATAATAATAATAATAATAATAATAATAGCAGCAGCAGCAGCAGCAAAGAGTGGGAGGATGGGGGAAAGAGAAGAGCCGCTCGAGCGGCATGGAGAACGCTCTGCGCCGCTTGGAAGAATGAGACGGGGGGCGCCACCGCGAAGAATCGTGGCGGCGGAGAGGCGAGCCCCCCCACAGGTACATGAACACCACTAGTTATGTCTGAACTGGCATCCCTAGATTGTTCTCTGAAGAACCCAGAGTCATAAGCCAAGAACAAACCCTGGCTTATGACTCTGTCTTGTTAGTAGAGCAATAAGCCAAGGACCCCTGTTCAATGAAACCACTGAGGTTCCCTGGTTTCTTTAGCTGATCCCACTGGGTGTAGGAGCCAAGTGGGAATGATCAAGCAGGGTGGAGTAGCGTACTTATTACATTTCTGTACTGCCCAATAGCCGAAGCTCTCTAGGCAGTTCACAAAACAAAACATAAAACCACGAAATACAATAAAATAAAACATAACATAATATAAAAACCCCTTAAGATTTAAAATGGCATAAAACAATAGTAAAGAACAGAGTAAAAGCAGCAGTGCTAAGATCTAAAATCATACTAGTACTTTTTTTTTCCCAATGGAAGGACTGTAAAAAGGTTTGAAAAATGAAAAGGTATTTACCTGTTGCCAACAAGACCACAACGTAGGTGCCAGGTGGGCCTCTCTGGGGAGGGCATTCCACAAGCAGAATCCCACCACTGAAAATGTCACTTCCTTAGAAGCTACCAACCTCATTTGGCAGGGGCACCTAGAGAAGGGTGTCTGAAGATTATCTTAGGGCAGGTATAGGCAGGTATATATGGGGGAAGATGACTCTTCAGGTAGTCTAGCTCCAAGCCATTTAGGGATTTGTAGGTCAATACCAGCATTTTTAATTGGGCCCAACAGTGGACTGGAAGCTTGTGTAGATCACAAAGCACTGGCATACTATGATCATATCAGCCAGTACCTGTTAACAAGCTCGCTGCCCTATTTTGGACCAACTGAAGTTTCTGGACCATTTTCAAAGGCAGCCCCCACATATATAATACATTTCTGTAACCCAATTCTGCCTTGCTATGACATGGGAACCAACAACCAATGTCTTTCCCATGCAGGCCAAAAAGTGAATAAAGGAATTTCATTAGAATTTGCACCAGGTTTTCCACCCAGTAGTTTCTAGAAGTAAACAGATGTTTCACATTGATATCGGGGGAAATCCCAGCTGTCTGTCAAACAGTGAGTTTGAAAAAGTATTAACTTCGTTGTCTCAAAACTTTGTAGCTCTTATTTTGTGCAAGCCGAGGCATCCCACAGGAACAGCCCTTCAGATTGATGGCAACTTGGCAAGAGTTATATGCTTAGGACCTTAGCAGTGATGAAGCTTTGAAAGAGTGTTACCTCTGGGGAATGCGTGCTTCATACTTTCCAACTTCAGAAATGACAGTAACCTATAACTTGCCTCCTCTTTTTGATATAAAAGCGAGGAAATGGCCACACCGCATACTCATAACATGTGTGCTTCAACAGTTATTGGTGACCAATAACCAATTCTTAGTTGACTCTGTGAATTGTAACAATACCACCACTGCTTTATGCATTGGCATCACATCAAACTAAAATTATTATTTTTTCTTTTTCCACATCACAGTGTGTAATACTTAAATTTGTTAGAAAGGTATGTTTAATATAATATTCATTCTCTTCTGTTTTCTTGCCTGTGTTAGCAGCATTCAAACATGAACACAAATAGCAGAAGGGAGTCTCAGAGGAATTTTTAGCAGCATGTGGTGGGCTGTGCGGAAGTAGCAAGCTCAGGTGGTGATACCAACAAGACTGCAGCCAAAATGTGGCCACTGAGAAACAAGAGGGAGGTATGAGCATGCTGAGGTTTGCAAAAATGCAAAACATTAAAAAAAAAAAAAAGCAAAAAAAAAAAAAGCACCTAAGCAGGCAGAACCCCTCCAAAAACAGCCCAGTGAAGATTGAGCATGCTTACTAGCCACAGAATGTAGAGTGACAGTTGGAAAATAAAAACACAAGGCCAGGGGGGAGTCACATTACACTGTACATCATTAATTTGGCAGAACAGTACTGCTATATTCACGTTCCGCAGTCACTCCTCACAGGGCACACTCTCCTTAAATATACTGCAGTCATCCCAGTCACCTCCGTAGCGGTACAACTGGGCGTTGCCTTGAACAGGGTTTTTTAAATTTTATTTTGCTTTGCCGTCTCTGCGCAGGTGCAAATGAGCACAGGAGCGATCTTTGAAAAAAGAAAAGAAAGGGAAAAGCTCTTCCAGCCCCTCACAAAGAAGGTGAAGAAGGATGCTGCTGCTGCCACCACCCTCCCGCGGGGTTGGGGTGAAGCCGGCAGGATCAGCGCGCTGCGCCCCTCCACTCAAATGCAATTTCCCAAAGAAGCGTTCCTCCCATTCTGAGTTTCTTGAGCACAAGGCTCCTGTTAAAGCAATGTGATACACTTGGGAGTAAGGGCACTGCAGAGAATGTGATTTACTTCTGAGCAGACATGCCTTCTGGCTCCCTGATCTTTGGGCAATGGAGGTGAATGCTGCTGTTTCAAAAAGGCGGGGGGGAAGCCTCCCGCTCCTGTCCCCTCTCAAATTCCATGGTGGTTATCCTGGGCATATTGCCTTTCACACGCAGGGAAAATGGCTATTTCAGAAGCAGGGGTTCTTTGTTTCTGGTCCGCCACTTATATACAGATGTGCACATGTGTCACTGCAGCAGCAAAAAATTTTTTTAAAAAAAACCCACCAACATGAGATTCCCCAAAGCAGCTTGCTTGGAGCTGTGGAGGTGCACAGCAACGTTTACAAACACCACCACCCCAAATAAAAATATTAAGAAGCTTCCAGGGAAGAGGGTGAACCACTGCAGAACAACAAATGGCAGACACCTCTCTTCCCCATCCCTGCTCACGGGACACCACATTCCCCCCGCCCCTCGAAAACTATTGGCTAACTCCAGTAATGACACTTTTGTGGCCACACCTCAGCCAGGCAACTGCAGCAGCTCAAGTATAGCACGCATTGGCCACATACTGTGACAGTGAACCGCAATAACTGGAAAAAAGCATGATAAACCTAGTCTGGGAAATTCTTCTGGAAGAAATGAAGAATGATTACGCGGGACTAGCATGACCGGGCACTGAAAAGTGTGTGTGTCGTGTGTGCCCCGCAAGTCACGGCAGCAATACAGGACTGTAATAAACCTTAAGTGTGGATCTGGCCCTGGGGTGGGGTGGGGTGGGGTGAGGTGAAGAGAGTGGAAGTCCTTGCTTGAAGTGAATGGCTGGCTGGAACCCTGAATAGAAGCGGTCATGTTAGGAGGCAGGATACATTGTAATGTTTTGTTGCAAGTCCCACTTGTTTATAATGTTGAAAATGTTGTTTGCAAGCCCTCAAGTCCAGTTTGCAGCAACATGAAGTAGTTTTTTCAGTTGTGTCACCCACCCTTTGGAATTCCAAAGCTCAAGATATCTGATACCCATCCACCCCTTCTGGTAGCATTTCATCAGCAGTTGAACCTTTTTTTTTTTTTGGTCCAGGCAGACATTTGACCTAAATGTTGGATATTGTTGCTGGCTTTCTTCAGTTGCTGTGTTTTCTCATCATTTTATCTGTTGCTTGTCTATTTGTGTTTTAGTACATTTTTGCGATTATGGTTTTAATCCTTTTTTGTTATGAACTAGAAAGGCAGGATATAAATATTAGTAATAAATAAATACAATCATTTTAAATCTCTTATGAGGGTAGGTCACTGATATTGCCAGAGTACAATCCTAACCATGGTTACTCAGAAGTAAGTCCCACTGATTGAATCAGTGAGTGTGTCTTGGTTAAGGTCATCCATTAAGATTGCAGCTGAGCAGGAATCTGAACACAATCTCTCAGGTTCAGGTCCAACGATCTTGGGTTTGTCTTAGAAACACACACCGTCTAGATGCAAGCTAAAATAAAACGAAAATGCCATTAATATCAGTTCTGACTGGTTTTGGTGCCTGCCTCTCAAAGTACCCTCTAATAGGGATGGAAGAATCCTTCAATTTCAGTTTCTCATTTTTCCAATCTTAAATTCAGTTTGTCCGGTTTCCACATCAATTTGAGATTATTATTTTTTTAAGTTCACACAAAAACAGTAAGCATTTTTGTGCATTTTCCTAATACATGCATTTTTAATGAAAATTTGCATAATATATGCATTCTGGCAAGCAGTTTCCCCCTAATACAATGCATTTTGCCAATATTTTCACAAATATATATATTTTTGCACACCCTTTTTCATAAAAAGTGCATGTTTTTGTATGCACTTTTTAATGGGAGAACTGCATCATAAAATCTGGAGAAGTGCGGATTTCAAAGGATAACTGCGTTTCTCTTCACGTGGAGCTTTGAAGGAGTGGGATTAGGTATGTCCGCACTAAAATGTGAACTGGATGAATCCCCCCCCCCCCAATCAAGCCTAGTTCCAGATGACTTTCTTAATTGAATATTGTCCTTATATGGTCTGCTCACAATGGGCAAGGTTTTCTGTGAAGCATGAGCATATTTGGGACTGCTGATAGGGTGCATTTTAATTGCTCATAGTTGCAATTAGTATCTAAACCAAATTGTTATCCCTAAAAGATACTATTTTGACTGAGGGAAACTTTCCTTCTGTAAAATCTGGATTTACTGGAAGGAGGAAGTTTTTTGGCAGTGAAAGCTGCTATAACAGGCGGCAGAAGGAAGCCTCCTTTGCTCATTTTTGGTTCCCAGAGCTGCTGCTCCTGTCGTCATTTCTGAAGGCGGAGGGATCTGAGCTGAATGAATCTCTGCTGCGGCAGCCTGGAAGATGCTCTCACAATCTGTAAACCTAATTTGCCTGATTCTGGCACCTGGCACTTTCTAATTCCTCTGATAAGATTTCAACCTGTTTCCCCCCCAGCTGGTTATATTCCCTCCCCCACCTGTGCTACTCTTTAGGTCTTCCGAATGGTTTAGCTTTGTAAATTAATAAACACTTAAAATGGAAATAAATTCTTAATGTAAGATGCAATAAATTCTTAATGTAAGATGCCGCCTATGGCAACTAATATTTCAGTGTCTGCTAGGGAGGGGAGGAGGAGGAAACACCTTTTAATTTCCAACATTAAACACAAGATCATCACTTGTAGTTATAGTGCAGTTATAGGTGCAGCATTTACAGTCCATGGCAGCATTTGTGTCAGCCTGGCGAAAGCACACACCTTGGATCCACGACATGCTCCCTCCCAATTTCACTCAGTCTTATCAGCTCCCTCAATAATGGCTGCCCTCCAGGGATTGTGAAGGAGGCTGGTGCTGACAGAGAGGTGTCTCTGCTTGACTCTAGGGCCCTTTCAGACAAACCCCAAAAAGCATTAAAAGAATGCCTGAGAAGGACATGTGGCCTCACAGGCTAGCCACGCCCCCCCCCCCCGGCCATGCATTTGACAAGCATGAGAAGGAGAAATACACGTTTCTCAGTGTACACACGTAAAGCTTGCTCACGCAAGGATACCCACTTGTTGGAGCTCTGTGTGCATACGTCTCTATGTGTGAATTGCCTCTTCTCACATGCACTGAGCACATGGTGTGGCTGGCAGGAACAACCCTGCCCCCCCCCGCACAACATGTGGGGAGTGTTTTCCTAAACACCTCTACTGTTGGGCCTTCTTTGCTACAGTAATTCCAGTCAGGTATTGGGTGAAGCTCCCGTCTAGATTTGGTGGTTTATGCTTGGTTTGTTCTGTTGCTTTATGCTTCTGATTTCTTTCTATTGCGATGTTTTATTGTATAAGATCGTGGCACAATATTGTTTTTTTTTTTTAATGCCTTTTATATACCACCCCTGATAGCTAGGATGGAGGCCGGGTTAAAAATACTTTTAATAAACTCAATCAGAATGGTGGGTCGTCATCTGCAGAGATTCCATCTGCTTTTGTAGTGCTGAGCTCAAACAAGCTTTTTAGTTTCACATTTACTTGCAAAAAAGCGGGGTGGGGGGGGAGGGAAAGCAAGCAACAATGTAAAAGCATTACTGTTACAACATAGTGTTATTTGTCAGGAATCTCATTTGAACATTGTTCCAGTCATGGCTAGATGAGAGCACATGGTTTATTGTCTGCCCCTCTCCCACCCTGACTGGCTAAAATCTCCATCATTACGGAAACAGGAGTTTTCAATGTGACAATCTCTGGGAAGAAGAAATATCCTCTTACCCTGAGAGCGCAAATGGTAAAAGTAGTGGAGTGCTCACCTTTGGGAGTGTAAAAGGAATATGAACTATAGTTCCATAAAAATGGACAACTGTGCAGATGAAGAGAGTAAATGTCACTACAGTAAAACAGATAACGGTATTGGGCTGCTGAATAAATGCTGAAGCCAGAAGTTGAAGCCAGGAGACATTTCAGAATATACAGCATTGATCCTGTGATAACATTTTCTCAGTGTGATCTCACATTCCTGTGAAATGAATTGATTGGCATAAATGCAATGTCTTCATCAGATAAATGTTGGTGGAACCAAATGGTATTTGCGCTCAGTGAGTCTAATCCTAGTGGTGCACACAGAGGGTCATTCAGCATTGTGAGGAATTTGGGGGCTGAGGTGGGGGGATCCATTGGAGCAACTTTTTAACAAGATGTATTGCCTTACCAAAAAAAAAAAAAAAAAAAGCCACAATTTCAACACCCTTGGAGATGGCAACAACCATTAAGAGAGAGCCATAAACCCCAGGAAGCTATTGAGCTAATTATAACTTCTTAGCTCTAACTCAGCTGGCTAGCATTATACTGTAGGTTTCTGGGAGATGTATGCTAAAACCTCTGTTTGTGCAATTATGTAAGGACTTTTCAACCCATTTTTTATCCTTTGCCTGTACTAATTGTGGTTTGTATATCTAGTTTTCCTTCACAGGGAAGCTTCAGCATAGGAAGCTTCAGCATAGGATGTCTTGTGTCATGGACAGTTGACTCTGAGTTACTTCGAGTTCAATTCTATGCATGTCCAGATAGAAAAAGGTCCTACAACTGGGGGAATGCTGGGAGTTGTAGTTTTTTTTCTGTCTAAACATACATAGGATATTGCTTTTAGTTGATGATCCTCTGAAAGGCAGTTCTTGCCACATGCCCTTTCTGATGCTAGTTGCTGCTCATGCTTCTGTTTTCGGTACTGTATCTTCTGCCTTGCTTTCCCTGCCTTCAATTATTCCCTTTGTGCTAGAAAGTGACTAACAGCCAAACTGCTGTCTCCTTGATAACAAATTGGGCCTGTCTTGTTAAATCTTCAGCCAACCTATAACGGCGCTCTATAGAGATCCTAGGCAATGCAAACTGGGTATACTGTGCAATCAGAAGAGAACTTTTAAGGTGTGTTTTCCATGCTCCCATTTTCACAGTTCAAAGGCAAATCTGAAATTCAGGGAAAAGATAAGTTAAGAAGAAAATGAAATGGGAATCCCTGTCTTAATACCACAGTAGCTGTGGCCAGCCCTGCCTACAAGGTACAGGAAGGTTGAGCCTGTAGTGTGCAAATTTGCTGTGCAAATTGTGGAGACTGGATGTGCTAAATGAGTACTTCCAATCAACTGAAATATGTCCAGCATGGATATGTCCTTGCCTTGCCCAAACCACAACCATCCATCATTTAGCTGTATGTCCAGAGTCAAGTCCTCTGTGTCTTATTTTCCTTGTGAAATGAAAAATATGCTTGCCTTACCCACTGCACAGAGACATCGTGAGGATTTACTATCAAAATGCCTTGGAACATTAAAAAAAAAAAAAATCTGTGTGAAGGTTTATTCCCATTCTTGTTCCTAACAAAGCAATAGATGGATAGTATCAGCTAGTGGCTTGGCATATTGAAAGCTTTACTGATGTTTTCAGTCAGGGAAAGGTGAAATTTATTTACAGCCTCTTTTGTTTTCTTCTTCTGCTGTGATGCTTTCATAGGGTGTTGTCTCTGTCCCTACCTCCATTTATGTTCATGCAGGTATATTACTGAGACTCATGGCTAAAAAAAATCTGTGATACGAATTAAATATTCATGGGAATCAAAGATTAACAGCACTGACTAGAGCCAGGTACAAAAAGAAAAAGAAAGGATGATACTACTCTGTCTCCCTCAGCTAGGTCAGCCAGTACAATTCTTTTCATTTGTGACCCGCAATAACCCTGATATTCTAGCCAGAGGTCTCTCTTGAGCACAGTCTGGGCAATTATATTACAAGAGAGGAGTGCAGCCAGAAAAAATCACATATTAGCCTCTCACAAATGACATCAAAAACCTTGTTGACACTGAGTGCAAAGTGAAGCCATGACTCATTTTCACGGAGTTACAGTTTTCTCTTTCTTGCCCATATTTATACTTCCTGTGAAATAAAAAGGTATTTCCAATCCATCTAATATGGTCGAATATCTTCAAATGCTCCCCACCCCATCTGCTTGGCTAAGAATTGCAGCACAATAGAGGCGATTCTGGGATTGTCTATATGTTCCGATATTTTTTGGCATTTCAAAGATCTAGTCTGAAGACCACAGTTCACTCCGAGTACTGCTAAATTATTACTGCCCTCAATATTATTTGGAGGGTTGCAAGATCCCATGAATTTCAATAGTGATGTATGAGAAATTAGTTTTAGTTAGTTTTTAGTCAGATTTACTCAGTTCGCACCTCCTGAACTGAACATAAACTTGAATGCAACCTGCGGTCGAAGTCTATATATTTCTGAGCTTGTAATGTGATTTGCAGACCCCACCCCCATAAATGAATCCAGCATGTGTACAGTTGAAAAATGTGCATGAAAAATGCATCCTTTTGAAAAATGCACACAAGGCTTTAATCATTGGGAAAAGAATGCATACATTTCAAAGATGTACACAATTTTATTTATTTATTTATTTATTACATTTATACCCCGCCTTTTTTCCTGCAAGGAACTCAAGGCGGCTTACATAATCCTCCTCCTCTTCCTCTCCATTTTATCCTCACAACAACCCTGTGAGGTAGTTAGGCTGAGTGGCAGTGACTGGCCCAAAGTCACCCAGTGAGTTTCATGGCCGAGCAGGGACTAGAACCCGGATCTCCTGAGTCCCAGTCCAACATTTGGAAAAATACACATGAAAATACAGAATAGAACTGGAAAAAAAACAGAAAAAAACAAAGCTCGCAATCTGATATGGACATGAGACAGAACAAGCTTTGAGGTAGAATTTGGCGAACTTCAAGGCAAGCTCAGGTTTTGCTGGTTTGCACATCCTTACTTCAGTTTTTTGGCACACAAAAATTGAATGCTGGTACTTCCCATTATGGCTGCTGTGGCTACCACCAGGCTTCACACACACGCTGGTAAAGTAACAAGGATTAATATATAGGGTTATATACAGCTCCCTGGCAGTGTCTTTGTGACAACAGAAAAATTTGTCTGCTATAAGCAAATTATGTCCCTGATATCACTGTTTTTCACCTCACCCTCCAAATACCACGGCATCCTATCTGCAAGATCGAACAATTCCCAAATACAGAAGAGCTTTTCAAGTGCACAACTGAATGTAAGGATTCTACCCTTAAAGGCAGCCTAGACATAATTGTAGATAAATGTAGTGCCCTCAGCACTACTCAAGGGTCATTTCTAGAGAATCCCACTGGAAAACCATGCATGTCCATGGGGAGATGGCACTGAAACAGTCCCTCATGTATTGTTGTTTTGCTCCTTTTATAGAGATTTTATTTATTTATTTTATTTAACTGCTGTACTGCCCAATACCGAAGCTTTCTGGGCAGTTTATAACAGTTCCTAAACAGGACATGATACAATAAAAACAACCATATTTTTCCCATAATACAAAATTTAAAACAATTTAGCAGTTAAAATAGTATTTACGGTAGTATAAAATAGTCTTGTTAAAATCACCAGACGTGGGTACCACTAGCAAGCCAATAACTTTATATATCTTTAAATGCCTCAGCACAGAGGGCCATCTTAACCTGGTGCCGAAAGGATGACAAAGTTGGCGCCATAGGGGTGTATGTGGAAAAAGTTAATGACCCGACTAGTATCTCTCTCAGGGCAGTCATCTGATTTGTATGTATCTTTCCTCCTTGAGGGCTGAAATAATCTGGTGACAGCAAAATCTGCTAAAGTTTTGGCAGCTGCAAATTAAAATAAGGTCTGCTATGGTGCCCTGAATCCCAATTCTTCTTATCAATTCTACTTTGGCAATTCCATGTACTCAGTATTTTACAGTATATTTGATGTGTTTTGTGATTGTGCAAATATTTTTATAATTTTTAGTTTGACAGTTTTCTTTGTTCTGTTGTGTTTTATGTATGATGTATTAATTGCCAATGTCCTGTGGCTGATCAAAATAAATATATATCGATATTGATTTATTTTCCCTGGCAAGACTGTTAAGGTCTGAAAGGGGCTTCTATGCACATTCAGTTACTTACTGGAGTGAATTCCTTATGAAATATTGGCCTATCGAAATAACATACGAAACTCTTGAGCAACATGATAAATTATTATTTATTATGTTTATTTATTATATTTATATCCTCCCTTTTTTTCCTGCAAGGAACCCAAGGACCTTACATTAGCTGCTTCCTTTTCTCCATTTTTATTCTCACAACAACCCTGTGATTTGGGTTAGGCTGAGAGTCAGTGACTGGCCCAAAGTCACCCAGTGAGCTTCATGGCTGAGTGGGGACTAGAACCCAGATCTCCCGAGTCCCAGTCTAACACTCTCTCTAACCACTACACCACACTGGCTCTCAATTTTTATCTATAGTCCCATCAGTGTACATGACACTTTACACAGTTCCAAAAGCAATGGGGAAGACAAAAGAGGGGGTTAAGGAATAAATGTGAGCGATTATATGTACTTAAGTATGCTTACAGTTGGGATTGAGGATTATGGGATTACATGAGACTATTTCATTCCAACTGGTTTAGTCTAATTGACTTCAGCGGAAAAGTTGACTTGCCTGTACATATGCTATTTCCACAGGTTAGTGTGTGGTACACTCTGAAAACATGATTGTTTCTAAATTCATAGGTACTAGGAGAAGCTCAAAATACAAATTGCATTAGAAACTCAGTGGTGTAAGCTATAATATGCATGTAGGCCATCCTCTTCATGTCATTAAAATATGTTATTTCATTGTCATAGTGATCCTCAGTGTTGCTTTACAGTAAGCTCCATTAGTTTCAGCGCAGTCAAGGGAGGCTGCTGATTTATTTATCCTTTTCCATTGCAGGTTTTGCAGCTTCGTAGGAGCTACCCACAGTGCTCCATGGTGGTGAGACTATTTTGGGGTGGCGTTCAGCACCATGGATAGCTCCTATGAAGCTCCAAATAAAACCTGCAATGGAAAAGGAGCCCCTCCGAAATAGGAGTCACCGGCCTCCCCTGAGTGCAATGGCCCACAAACCTTGCCTTGGCAAATCCATGTCTTTGACAGAACATCCTATCCCACCAGGGAGAGGACTTAAACTATATATTCCAGCATCCCCAGCAAGAAAATACATTATTCAAGTCCATTTTTACTGGGAAAAGGGTCTTACAAATGTTGAAGGTTAGGGATTCTCCAGGAATCTTAGGGATGTGGTAGAAATCAGTGATTGACTGTAATGAGTTTGAATTCTGAAGACTCCAACCCGCAGATTCCACAGCGGACTGGCTTTTCCTTGATTTGATTTGATTTGATTTATTACGGTCATATGACCCAAATAAAATAAAAACCAGCCACAACATTTGCAAAGCATACAGAAAAAAAAGAGACGAACAGCTCTCAATTATTATGACCCAAATAAAAATAAAAACCAGCCACAACATTTGCAAGGCATACAGACAAATAGAGATGGAACAGTTCTCAATTATTACCCAATAGAAAGGCCCTCCTTTGCATGGCAGCTAAAAGGAATTTAGCAACTTGGGTGGTAACAATTGGTTTCTGGTCACACAAACAGTAGGAAACCAGCCACCTATCCGGAAAGCCTTGAAACGTCCTCAAAATGGGAAGAATTAGATCGTCCCTGAGCGCTGCATAGAATCTACAGTAGAGTAGGACGTGGGTCAAAGATTCAGGGTCTCCGACCAAGCACGGACAATGTCTCTGCTGGTAAGGGATACCCAAGAATCTTCCCTGAAGTAATGCTGAGGGCAGGATGTTAAATCTGGCTAACATAAATGCTCTACGAGCCTGCCGAGTACTGAAAGATGACAAATAAGAAGCAGGAGTTCCATATATTGGCAGCACACCGTTTGCAGTAGGTGAGCAGGTCCTATTAGCTAGCGAAAATAGCTCCTGTCTCTCTATGTCATGCAGCCTCTGGGACACCAATCTGAAGGCTTGCTGATGGCTGAGCATAAATAAGGAGTCGAGGGGAATACCAATTGAATTAATTTTACGTTGAATCAAAAGAGACCATTTGCTAATATAAGAATCCATTAGCATAAATTGTACATAACTGGGGTGCTCAGATGAAAAATAAAGGCGCAGCCAAAATTTGATAGTCTGTACCCAGGCTCTCGTTTCCACCCGGCCCACTCCAGTTTCCAGGTACATAGCTGCATATCCAACACAATTTGGGACACCCAGTATGCGTCGTAAGAAATTTGCTTGGACTTTTTCCATCCCGGAGTTAACCGCACTAATCCAAATGGGGATGCCATAGAGTAATTGGGCCATAGGTTTGGCTTTAAAAACACGAATGGCAGAGGGGACATGATGTCCACCATGTATATAGAAAAAGCAAACGACTGCTAACATACTGCGATTGGCCGAGTTAAGTGCATAGCTGCGGTGGGCATTCCAGTTGGAGTGATACTGGAAGTTTATCCCCAAATATCTGTATTCCCTTACTTGTTCTAGCTTTTCCTGAGTCGCTTGGATTCCATGGCTTGCAGACCATTTTTTTATTTTACGTACTTTTATGCAAATTTAGTCATAGAAAAATACATAAACTAGACCAAAAATGTGACTTTCTCCCATAGGCTAAAATGTGAAAATGTGAAAATGTGCATGGGGGGATTTGCATCTTTTGGACGGATTTGCACATTTTCGGGAGTGTGAATCTGTGCAACTCCAAATGTGCGCATTATGTGCATGCACAAACACATTTTTGCAAAATCTGATTTCATCATAGTGGACAACAGAATGAAAAGCGCTTGAAAATCTGCGAAACATAGATGGATTTTACAGTGTCCGTACATCCCTAGACCGTCTCCTGGTGAAAATGATCACAAATAGCATCATTTTCTTGTCAGTGACAAAGAATTGGAACACCTGCCTCCATTGCCTTCAACACTATCTTAAATAAGTCACTGGGCCCTTGAGAGCAGGGGAAGAAGGGGCAGCAGATGCCGAAATTCTGGAAATGAGCAGGCTTTGCTCAACTCATGCCTACTTGTGAAAAAATTAAAGGGACGCCGATTTTTAGGAGCACCCCTATTCAATTTATTGTAACATTTCCACAGGTATTTTCCCAAAGGCTGGCTACCACACTGCGCTATCAACCTTGGTACAAGGTGAACTCTAGGCATTGCAGTAGGACAGATTTGTGTGCGCTAATGAGTCAGTGTATGCACACCTACTCCCATAGAATAGCTGTTCTGGCCAAAGCCATTCAGTTTGCCTTTACAGCTATGCTTATCACGACTGGGATGCCAGCCTCACAGAAAATGTTTATAATAAAGACCTCTCCCTCCCCCCCCTCTTTTTTTAAATGGTCGGATGTTGTTTTGAAGAACTCTTCTTATTGATATTTAAAAGTTCAGTTGCACTCACTTTAGTTACATTTGTCATTCCTTTAACCTTAGTTATGTTTTGCTCAGTGTTTTGTCAAGAGTAAATATAGCCACACATCAGCGACTTCCTTTTTTATTTTTTGTCACAGAATATCCCCCAACCCTTTACAAATGAATTAAGTCCAATAAAACTTGATCACCGTTAAAAACAACTGTCACACTCTCAGATATTTTCAAGGAGGCAGAGTACACAATAGGTGTATTTGCAACTGAATTTTACCCTTTACATATGACAGTTTTTCAAATTGGAATCCATTTTAGAATTGGCACATTAGAAATGGAATGAAGTGCCTGGGACACCAAATATAAGATTAAACCAAGCTGCAACTCTTTATTTACAGTGGCTAGCAAATCTTGCCTTCCTTGAGCCTAATTCAGAATGGAACTTTGCTTTGTGTTCAAACATTTCTTTAAGTGGATTGTTTCTAAACTTTGTGTTTTTTCAGTTTAAAAACACACACCAGATTTTCTGTTTAGTCAGTTTTTTATTTAACTCACCCTTTAAAATAGAAGGGTATAAATGGTGGGCAACTCTCCAAACCCAGAGGATTATGGGCATCCTATTGAGCGTGGAAGGAGTGAAGCAAATAGGATGGCTGCTGTGCTCCCTTCTCCCTCAAAAACATCTGGACGGCCGATTTTGGCTGTCTAGATGCTTTACACTCCTCCCAAAGAAGAGAGGCTGAGTCACTGCCTGGATTCTATAGAAGCCAGTAGTGCCTTGCTCTGCCTCTCCCCACCCACAGGAACCCTTTACTTATCTGCAAACAATAATAGTAGGTCTCTATCAGGCCAGCAAGTGAAGCATCACCTATTGCTAAAATGAGAGGGGGCAGCAGAAACCAGTCTAAACATCTAAATAACTGTGTGTCTATTATTATTATTATTATTATTATTATTATTATTATTATTATTATTATCATCATCATCATCATCATCATCATCAATAATAATAATAGCAACAACAACAACAACAACAACTGTGTGGCTAATTCACAAAGGGGGGGGGTTGGCTGGGATGTGCTGGGAGTTGTGAGCCTTTTTTTCTGCATGCATAGGATTGCACCCTAAATAATACATTTAGATGGGGGAGCAGGATGTATTATGTTGTTCATATTAGGAAGGCTAACATGCAATCCTATGTATGCCTACTCAAAAATAAGCCTCATCGAGTTCTGCGAGGCTTACTCCTGGGTAAGTGGATACACGATTGCAGCCTAAATTTGCAGACTGGATTTCTTTCATGGTCATTTGCTTCCACTCACATAGCATTTAAATAAAAACATAACTCTCAAAGATTTTGCTGTATCCTTTTATGTATTAATTGGCATTGCACCTTCATGGCCTGAAAGGAACCCAGAGTGCTTTGCCTCAGGAAGACAAATTATACTTTCAGGTTTTGTAGCAACAGGGTGCTGATGAACACCTCTTTCAAATGAGTTCTGTAGAAAGTCATAGAATTACAACATACTGAACCAATAAAGTCCACATTAGTTAGTGTGTTATTCGTATGCCCTAATAAACAGAGCTAATCCCATCATTAAACTCCTTGTCATACAATACTCCTCTCCTGAATGCACGTTCAGGTTTAAACCTTTCGACATCACTTTTAATAATAATTGGAGGAATTATTACTAATCTACTATTTTTATTAGCTAAATCCAGGCTTGAGCACATTAAGAAAATTGGAGATAAACCTGATGTATTTTCTTTAATTAAAGATAAGGATAGAGAAAAATAATACTACCCACAAATTTAAAAGCTTTTAGAGCTGTGATGAATTCTTGATGGTCCAATATTCAAGCTAAAGAAGTACACCGTTTTGGTGACAAAGATATTTTCTTGAATACCCCCTCCTGACTGGTCACCTTTGTCCTAGTTCTAGATTTTTATGGGTGTTTTATCAATCCCCATGCTTTTAATTGTTTTACATTATGTTGTATTTTATTCTTTTAAATATGTTGTTGCATTTTATATTTTTACTGTTCTATGGTATTTTTTTTGTAATCTGCCCAGAGAACATTAGTTATTGGCAGGATTAGAAATGTAATAAATAAATACATTTGTAACTCATTATAAACATAACATATAATTGGCAGCCACGTAAATCTCCTTAAATTTGCTGCTATTCCATTACCCTTCTCCTTCCATGCTTCAGTGCAAAATGATGTTACCATATACTGTCACCAGTCAGATTTGGCTATGTGACTATGTCATTAATGGCAAAGAAAGTCTATTGAGAATGAGGGCATGGATAATCGTAACAAGTTGTTTCACTGATTGCCCTCACTCTATGTGAGCAAACAATATAGGAACTGTGTGAACTCTTTCATAGGACCTTTGTCCCACGTGACGGTGGTGGTGAACAGTGAATTTCTACAACATCTGGGGCGTTGAAAGTCACAGCGATTTCAGGCTTTCTTAACTGGAATGGGGGGGAAGAAACCCTGACCCTGGGTTACTTTGTTCTTTATTTTTTATGAGGCGGTCAGGGTTTCTCCCCCCCCCCCATTCCAGTTAAGAAAGCCAAATCGCTGCTGCAAGTAATGGCTTGGCACAAAGCTTGTAGTGGCTGCACTGCCATTGCTGCTTCCTACGATGCAAATTAGAGAATAAGAATTAAAAATAAGGATATAACATCCACAATAACTTCTGAAAAGAATCAAGCAAAAAGAACAATGGACCAATCTAGAGCAGCTTCCTCCATTATTTCTGTCATTTAGAGATGAGAGAATTCCGTGGGCTTTGTCACAAAGCAAAATAGGTCTGCGTTTTCCTAGTGAAGGATAAGGATTAATTAATAGATGAGTTAAATGACAACCCATTCATCAGTCAGCATGCAAATAAATAAATAGGAAGTTGCAAGCTTTTCAAAAAAGGACAACATCCATCCAGTAAAGGGGAGAAACTGTGTCAACTGCAACCAAGTCAATGGGCTCCAATAATATTACAAAATTAAAAGAACTATCAGATGCACAATCAGTGAATCTCATGATACTAAGAATTGCAAAATAACATGCATCCATGTAACACACATCTGCAAAAAAACAAAACAAAAAAACCTTACACAGAAGAGGTATTGCTGTGTAATTTTTCAAACATAATTGTGACCAGACAAGAATGTACCTATTTATGTTTTAAGAACACTGGTTATTAGACCAAAACTCATAGGTCCTTATGGGAAGCAACCAGGTTCTACTGGGAGCCAGGTTGGTACCATTTGAAAAGACTGATGAACAGTTATAGAGACCTGTACAGTAATACCTTGGATTACAAGTAACTTGGTTTGAGAGCGTTTTGCAAGACAAGCAAAATTTTTAATATTTATTTAATTTTTTTTAAACTTGATATACAAGCGTCGTCTTGCAATACAAGTACTGTAGTACGGCTTAAATTAAAAATCTCTGTACAAATTTTTTTGGGGGGATTTCATTTTGATATAAGAGTGTTTTGGATTACAAGCACCTTTCTAGAACGAATTATGCTCTCAATCCAAGGCATGACTGTATATTAATTTGGACAAGGCAGACAATATTCTAACTAGGCAGCAGCTGAAATACAAAGTAATTTGTCAGCAGTGCAAAAAATAAAAATAAAAAATGAGATGACCATTGCACTCTTATTGCTTTAATTAGGTCCTGGAAACTCACCTGGTTTGTGAGCAGAGAGGCTGGGTTACACACATACTTCCTGACCTCAAGTGCTTATTCTTAGCAGAAGTCTAGCGTGTTAGGACTCACTGAATAGCACTTGAATTAGCAATGAAAAATGTACCCATCCATTTGTGAGCCACAGGGGGGAAAGTAGCCAGTCAAATATCACTCTGCATTGTACCTGCTTGTAGAGCAGTTATTCTATGCCCACACATAGCTCTAATGGCACCTGTGCTTCCTTTCTAGAAATGCCAGGCATGAAGAGGTCATACAGTTCCCTAAAGTTTCTCCCCATTATAAGCCATTAAAAAGTAGGCATGGGAGGGGGGGGGGGAAACGTTCATGGAAAACTACTAAGGTTCTGGCAATAAATTCATTATTGTTGTTTGAAACCCAAATAATTCTGCATAAATTTGGGAAGACATTTCTACTCTGTAAAATCATACAAGGGCTTCTTTCCTATCTCCCCTATAAAAAGAATTGTTCCTGTGATACAGGTTCATTTGGTAAACTTACAGCTGCAAATGAAGATACAGTTACGAAAGGAGCTTCTCCATTTCCCTTTTCCTAACCTTATTAACTATGGCTGCAGTCATTCACACATTTGCTTAGAGGTGATGCATATTTAAAGTTCTAGCCATGAGGCCTTAGGTTAATGGTAGATGGTAGAGCCAGTGTGGTGTAGTGGTGAGAGTGTTGGACTGGGACATGGGAGATCCGGGTTCTAGTCCCTGCTCGGCCATGAAACTCACTGGGTGACTTTGGACCAGTCACTGACTCTCAGCCTAACCTACCTCACAGGGTTGTTATGAGGATAAAATAGAGAGGAGGAGGAGGAGGATTATGTAAGCCGCCTTGGGTTCCTTGCAGGAAAAAAGGTGGGGTATAAATATAATAATAAAATAAAATAATAATAATAAAAATAAAAGTAATAAATGATTGATGGGAAAGAATCACCATGAAGTGATTTTGTGCCCACATCACCAGTTGGGTAAGGGAGCTAGAAGAGGCCGGAAATAATGCAACCTAGATGAATTGCTGAAACTGGCCACCACCTTTATTGACTTCATCTTACATTGCTTTAGTGTGGTACAGGGCCTGGATCCAATCATCAGGCAGCCCAACTCCTGTCTGATTCTTTGTCCCAGCCTGACTGCTGGAGACAATGTTGGGAGTGTTGGGAGTTTAGGCCCACTATGGCATGTGATAAACAATGAGGTCTCCCAAGGATCTGCATTGGAACTAGTGTTATTTTAATTATTTGGAATGAGCAGTGAGGTAGCTAAATTTTGTGGATGATGCCAAATTATTTAGGGTGGTTAAAACAAAAGAGATCCAAAAGGATTTCTCCAATCTGGGAGAATGGCCATTAAAAATAGCAAATGCAGCGCAATGGAAGCAATTTTAAAATAATGCACATTGGGGCACAAAGTCCCAATGGGGTTTGTGTTGGCAGTGAGTGACCAGGAAAGGGCTTTTGGGACAATGATGGGTAGCTCAGTAACAATGTTGGCCCAGTGTGCGGCTGCAACGAGAAAGGCAAATTCCACATCATTAGCACAGAAATTGAAAATAAAACTGCCAATATTGTAATGCCTTTATACAAATCTACAGTGTGACCACATTTTCAGTATTGTGTACAATTCTGGTCATTGAACCTCCAAAAGGGATATTGCAGACCTCGAAAAGGTACAGAAAAAGGCAACCCAAACCATCAGGCAGCTGGAACAACTCCCTACGAGAAGAGGTTATAATGGGGGGGGGGAGGGTTAGCTTAGAAAAAAGGCAAATAAAGGGGAACATGGCAGAGGTATATACAATTATAAAATATAAAATTATCTGTGGTATGGGGAAAGCAGATATTATGAAACCTCTTTCATAATATTAGAACCTGGGGCCACCCACTGAAGCTGAATGGTGAGAGATTATTCAGCACAGACAAAATGAAGTACTACTTCATGGAGCACAAAGTTAAAACTATGGAACTCCCTACCGCAAGATGTAGTGATGGCTGCTAGTTTTAAAGGGGGATTAGACAAATTCATGGAGGATAAAGGCTATCAATGGCTACTAGTCATAAATATTCAATATTAAGCTCCTGCCTCAGAAGCACTATGGCTCTGAACACATGCTGCTGGGCAACACAAGTGGGAAAGTGCTATTAGGATCATCATGTCCTTTTTGTGGTCTTCCCATAGGCATCTGGTTGACTACCGTGGGAACAGAATGGTGGACTAGATGATCTTGTGGTCTAATCCAGCAGAGCTCTTTGTATATTCATATGTAAAAGCACAGAAAAGTGTTTTTAGCCCTCCATGTGCTGTTGCTATTGGGTTCTGTCAAAATGCATTCAGCAACTGGCACAGCCATTCTACTGGTATTTACTTAATGGTTCATTTATAGATTCATTTGTGTTTTATTTAATTAGCAGGGGCTCTAGTAGTCATCCCCTCAAACAGCACAGTGTAATGTTTATGGCAGTGCATGTGACCTTGGAGACAGATGCATAGCTATTGCCTTTTCTTCTTGTCTTGTCTTCTGAGAATGCAGAACCCATATGGTGCACGCCCCAAAGGGAAGCATTCATGCTGCCTTGATCCCAAATTAGCTGCAATTACATTTGAATCAAAGTTGAAAAGTGTGAGGCAAAAATCTAACCATCATTATGCAAATTAAATATTTACATTTTTAATAACAATGCAGAAGATAAAAGAGTACCTTTGTTTGACTGAGTTATTGTCACATGCTGGCTGGAAAGCCCTGTTCAGATGGAATGATAAAGGAACAAGGATGTCAGTCCATTGAAATAAGTTTGAGGCAGGCTAGCAATTTAAAATGCTGTTTCAGTTCGCAAATGGAATCATGAGCACAGCCATCCGTCTTTGACTGTTATGTTTGCAACTCAGCAGACTTACACATCCCAATCTTATATTGCCCTGGGGGCAAACCCTGTATGATCATACTGGAAAAGTTGCTACTTAAATATTGTGCAGATTCTAAGCGGGTAACCATTAAAATATGCCTGTATTTAAAAGGGACACTTTGAAATATGATATTTTAAATATGGGAAGTTCCATCCTCTTCTAGCTTGCAGGAATCCTAGCCAGGGCTTCTGTGTAGGTGTGGTTCTCAACCTTTTTTGCCCCATGCACCCCTTTCACCATATGTCAGAATGTCATTCCCTCCTTTCCAAGAATGTCTGACTTAATCTGTGCCAGACAATAAGGTGTGATGTCCTGTAGATTATGTACAATCTGTAGAATTGTAATTTGTAGAAAGATCAGTATTCCAACAGTTTGAGTTTGTGGTCCCAATTCCCCACCTGAAACCCTAAAATTCCCCTCCTGGGGGGAATTCCCCCCTGGTTGAGAACCCCTACTTTATAGAATGACCTTTAAACCCTTACTGAAGTTCAGTCACACCGATAGATAAACATGAGAACTGTACAATATCTCACCACAGTCTGGCTTGAGGCCTTGAGTAAAGATAAAAGGTGAAATCCTCCTGGACTGAATTCTTGCAAATTATTCAAGTTGTTATTGGCTATGTATTGCCAGATGCTCTTGAAGTTCTTTCACAGAGCAATCAAAACTCCCATATCTGCTGGCTGGGGGAGTGGGTTAGCCAGCAGAGAGGAGCTCCACCAGTGCCGGTGCTCCATCCATCCTAGTGCCCAGCTCTGCCTGTGAAAAACTACCGCTGCCTATGTTCCTGCTAGTGGTAGCGAGCATAAGGCCTCCAAATGGGGTGGGGTGCGGCAGTGCTGCCTTTGGATCCACTGGATCCAATACTGCTCCATTACACTGAGAAAGACCTGGATCTATCCTTCAGCTACACCATCCAAAGCTGGTGTAGCTAATTCCCCCTCCCCCATTGCTTCCACTTGAGTGGGGTATATGAAATAAAAAGTTCTGCCCTTGCACCTTCTGTCCTGGTCAGTGTAAGCCAGCAGGGCTTCGGATGATGCAGTGAATCTGCTGCTTCACTCCTCCCCAAACCCATTTAGGATTGCGTTATTAAGAAATTAGGATCATAGAGTTGGAAGGGGCCTACAAGGCCACCGAGTCCAACCCCCTGCTCAGTGCAGGAAACTAGAGGAGGGGTCTCCCATCCAAGTGATAACCAGGCCTGACCCTGCTTAGCTTTCCACGCTCAGCCTCAGACAAGCTGAGCCAGCATGAGCCACGGGCCTTACTTTGGTAACATCCAAGATATTGGCAGAATGAAGGATCAAGAGATAACTCAGTATGTTAATTGCGGCAAAAATTTGCCAAGCAAAAATATGGAAGAGTTTCCATACACCAAATGTGAAGCTATGGAATGTGGCTTTATGGGTGGGGGGAATATCATACTATATCAGATTAAGAGAAGCACGTATTCAAGTCCGTTGTTTTCAACATTTTTTTTTACTGCTTTATTGTAGTTGGGAAAAATGGTAGACACTTGAAAATGCATTCATGGCAGTATTGAAAATCTTTGGGTTGTTTATAATTATGCCTGGAGTACATACTATGTTTTGGAGTGTTTTTGTTGATGAAATTATCATAACTACAAAATAAAGAAATAGCCTACAAAATAGCCTATAACTACAAAATAGAAATAGAAGTCAGTATGGCAGATAAAATGGAGTGTAATAACTGAGGTTAAGTGAATATCACAACTATTTTTATGGAAACGTTTACATTTTGTACATGAACTCACTTTGTGAATTTATACTCTGCACTGAAAAATTCTTCTAAGCAAAGCAACATATTTTTACACACACACACACAGACACAGCAGCAGCAAAATGGTAGATGTAGCGTGAGTTTCAACTGTATAAAGACACCGCCTTTTGAGATAAGTATTTGAAGGTGATATAGATGACAATTGGGAGTAGTAGTAAGAGAAGAAAATACTGGGGGTAGTAGGATTAATTATTCCCTATTTATTTGAATTTTTCTCTATCAGTTCTTGTACCAAAGGTCTTGGGACTTTCTTGTCAATTATAGCACCTTGAGATGAAGCAGTCTCCTGTATTTTCCACAAGTTCAGTCCAGGGATTATTAAATAATAGCAACACAAGACTTTTTTCAGTGGAAAATGTTCCTTCATACTGTTTTGTTTTGAAGACAAAAACTTTATACTCAAACCTAAACCAAAAGAATACAATCCCCTCAGGACCGGTGCAAGGCAGTTTGGTGCCCTAGGCAAGATCAGATATTTAGCGCCCCCCCTTCCCACTTGAGAGCGCTGTATTTTTTTTCAAGGCATTTCTGGCGCCCCCTTTAGCCTTGCGCCCTAGGCAGCTGCCTAGTTGGCCTAATGGTAGCACCGGCCCTGAATCCCCTGAGCTATCTCTGTCACAAGCTCTCTGTGGCACTCTTGTACAGAAGACGGAATTCTCATATTCTTCCATTCATGTTTTGTAGTTCCAGAGACCTTTCCATCCTTTATCCCCCTTAGCACCTTCTGTCATGTCATTCTGGCTCAGAGGACACAAAACCACTGATTTGTGCTCCCACACATACCATATAGTTTTTGCAGGACCAGGCTGAGGAAAGAATCACTATTGAACATTTTCAAGAATTAAACACAGCTGGATTACAAAGGTGGCCAAATGAAATAATTGGGTTCAGTTTTCAACAGGCAGCATGTTACTCCTGCAGAAGCATGTTGATTGCTGCAGTTTAACTCCTCTAAAATGTACTTCTTTCTGTTTTGAGAAACACAAAAATACTGGGCCAGCCTCACTTGGACCACAGTAGTTCTTTCAAACATTTTCCAGTATGCCTTTCTTTGTTTTTACCCATTTCTCACGTGAAACTTCTCTTTTGCCTTTAATTAGGTGCTTATCTTTTGGCTACTTGCTAGTCTGACCATAGCTCCCCATTCCTGTTTCTACTGTTTTACTTTGGCCGTTCATATTTACTTTGAGATGCTTTTAAATGTCATTACGCCTTTACACACTCCCCCCACCCCAAATCTTTTAATGACCCTTTCCACATACTTTCTATATTCTGTTTTGCTCTTCAAGCCTGTTACCTGTTCTGTTTCTCACCCATATCAACTTTCTCCTGATGAACCTTATTTTTGGAATGCTTTAAATTATCCACAACTATTCACATATATCCTCCTCAATTATAAAATGGCACCTAAAGATCCATCTTTTATCTCAGTCATTTCTTTTTAACATGGCAGGGCACTTAGATGTAATCAATTCTCAGAAGGATAAATAGTAGTAGTAATAGTAGTAGTAAAAGTATTAGCACTAGCATGTAACTATTTTCTGGTAAGCTCAATGTGTTGTCCTTGAGGTTTTGATCTTATTTATTTAAATTAATTATTCATTGTAGATATTTTAAATATGTATATGTACCTCTGGACATAAGGTGCATTTGTAAAATCTAATTTATTATTTTCATTATTTATTGATAGCAGAAGCCACTTTTTGATTTGAATGGCATTTGGCACATGGATTGCATTTGGTACGTGGTTTGCATGGTTTGCATTTTCACTTTAAGCTTGTACGTCATATCAAGTGACTTGATGGGCTGAATTTAAAGTGTGTGTGTGTGCACGCATATGTGGATTTTTAAATGGGACATACTTAACGTGGATTTTAAATATACCATTGCCAGACAATGTGGACTTAAATGTTTTAAGCATGTAACATGTGATAAATTCCACTGTTAGCCATAATAAAGAAAGCCGTTGTCTTCGTAGGAGAGAAGAGAGATTATCTTGATCACTCTGTTATATGTTCCATTAATATCTGTAATGCATATTAAACACAATTAGTCTGATTCTTATTATCGACATTCAAACTCAAAGGTTATTGGAATAATGTGATCAGTCTGAAGAATCTGTGGCGGCTTATTTCTTTTCCTCTTTTTTTTTTTTTTTTTAAAGGCACAGGTATTCATTTAATTAATTAATTAATTTAAAAATATTTTTAGGCTGCCTTTAAGAGTAAAACCCTTTCAAGGTGGCGTACAAGGTAAAACCCATACAAAAAAATGGGCAATAAACACACAATAATATACTTGAACACTATTTTAAAAACACACTACACCAATAAAAGGTCTAACTCCCAATATAGCTGAATTCATTAATCAGAAATGTGTTACAAACTTCAGATCTAAGAGGTAGTTCTCAGGACTAAACTAGATGCTCCATTAATACATAGTGCGCCGCTGTGATCCTCACCATTTTATAAATTTTTCGGTAAGCACGCTGCACGTAGGTAAACCTTCCCAACCAGCCTCTTCCCCCGCCCTCCACCTGCCACCGCCACTAATGATCAGGGCTCCTGCATGCTTACTTCAAGGTTAAAAAAAACCCTGTGAGGATCAGCTGCACTTAGTGTCCCATTTATCCCTCAGTAAAAGTTGTTCTGTGTCTGCAGAAGAACTGGAGACATTACAGTTTGGTGTTTACTGGGGAATTCTATATCCCTCTGAAGATTTTACATTTCTTACTGTCAAAAATCTGAGTGAAGTTTGCATTGTCTCTCACCAGTCACCACCCTTCTCTTTAGCCTTTATTTATTAGGTCTAAATCCTAATCCTCAGTTCAACTCTCTTCTTAAAAGATTACTTACCTCCTTTGCTGCTGCACTCCCTAGGCTAAGTCTCTCATGCTTACATGTTTTCGCTCGCTTGGCTTTCTCCTCCCTATTTTATCTATTTATCCATTTCAATAATATTTTCTTTCTCTCTCTCTCTCTCTTTTTTTAACCCCATCTTGCCATCTGGCTCTAATGCTTGAGTATCGCCATGTGTGAAAATCTCTCTTGACTTTGAACTCTGTTGCTGATATTTGTGCCTGAATTCTGCACTCCTGTCCTTCATACTTGCTGAACAGTCTCCTCCTTTGCTATTCCTTAGAAATGGAGCTCTCTCCCAAAAATTCCAACATCATGTCACCTCTTTTTTTATGGTGCCTTTCCTGACCCAGCTCAGTTGCCTTTTCAACTCAGTTTGCCTTAACTCTCCCTTTCTTGTGTGCGTGTGTAAAGCAGGCGTGCGGAATGTCAGGCCCAGGGGCCAAATCTAGCCCTTCAGATGATCCCCACCCCTTTCCCTAGGCCCCACCCTCTTTGCCCTTATCACTGATCATTTTGCTGTTTTCCCATCTTTTCCCCACATTCTAAAAGGTTGAAATACCTCTCCTAGGGCTTAGTTGCTAGCAGAAAGAGCCTTAAGCTAAAATATGCTGGTATTTTGGCCCTGCCCTTTGCCTTCAGCTCCACCTAGTACTGGGCATGTAGCCCCTGAGAGCTTCCCATGGGCAACGCTTTGCATATCTGACCCACGCTTGAGAGTTGTCATGTTGTGTGAACCTGGCAAGCGTGGGTTATACAAGTATGAATCAATCCTCACATAGCCCATGGCCTGTTCTAGGGTTATGTGAGGGTTCACACAACATGGCAACCCCCAAATGGGGACTGGATATGCAAAATAGCAGCTGCATGCACTGCAGCCTCACCATGGGTTAAATAACCCCTGGCGGGCTGTTGTGCTTTGCAAAGCAGCCCAAATCCTGGGTAGGATAACAAACCATGGTTTAAATAAAGCATGGGTTAGCATTATGTGTGAACCAGGTCAGTATCTTCCATCTTTTTTACATTTTCCTCGCTAACAGTAGCGTAGAAACACGATCTGGCTCACTGACAAAGTTTGCATTGTGAACATGCAATGATTGGTGCTTTGATTATTTATTGAAAAACTGCATCTATAATATAAGTGGTATAAAATTCCCTTAATGCCAATTATGCATTAGAATAGTACAAAAGAACCACTGAGAGATATCAAGCAGATGGACAATATACCACCACACGTTCCTAAGGATCCTAAAAGCACAGGTTGTCTCTTCAAATTAGATTTGGACAGTATAATTGAAGTGCAGTGTGAGTGCATTAGCATCATAGTCTTATTGTACCTTGTAATGGTATCATAGAGTGACTGGATAAGAAGCAAAGCCCTTCTATCTCAGCACCCATAAATCTTTTGTAGAGCTAAATTGACTTCATTGGTAAATGATTATTGCCTTCTAGGACAGGAGCTTCTGTGCCTCTAAAAATAAAGCATTACTGCTCTCTCCTAACTATGCAAATAGGCTTGCTGCTTGCAGATGTGATCTACAGTCCCATTTTCGCCAGTGGAAAATTTTCAACAATCAGTGCACATTTCCTCTATCTTAAAGTATTGCACATTAAATCCCGGAAATCATGAATTCTAATGGAAAAATATCAGCTCCACAAATTTACACTGTACTGCACAATCTGTGAAGGAGCCATCCTAATACTGACAGAGACTGTCCCTAAGCTGTAAACATAAGCAAACTGAGCATGGAAGGTGTACATTGCATTACTTGCCTTCCTGGCATGCACTGGTTTGGTCTTGGTGGAGAAACTTACAGGCACACTATTTAGACAGAGCTTTCCATGCATGTGAGAGTACTGTCTTAATGGCAGTGGCTAACCTTCATTTATTCTAGGTTGGCCAAAAAAGCAACTTTCAATCAAAGGGTTCTTTCAAAGGCACAATGCGAGCTATGGCATATAAAGCCTTACATTACTTGGGATCTACATATCCTTTTGAAGATTACCTGTTTTAATTGTGCCAAATTGTGATCACTAAGATCAATCAAAAGTGCACTCTGAAAAGTTTCTGTACCCTAGCTCAATCAAACATAAAAGCCCTATTCGGACATTCAGAATCAACACACGCGGAGAAGAAGCCCTGTAGCCTGGCCTTCCTCCATGCACATTTCCGTCACTCTGTACTTGCATAGGATGACAATGGTCTGAAGAGGAGCACCTCCAGTATTGGTGGAGGTACTCCATGTGATTGAAAACCCTGATTTTCCAGAGAAAATGAAATCTATGAAATCTATGTGGAGTACATCCACAGACACAGGAGACGTTGCGTTGTCATTCCCTCGCTGGAGGAATCCTTTGAGGAGGAGCTAGCACTCCCAGAGGCAGACAGTGCCAAGGAGCCCCCAGTGTCAGGAGACTTGGAGGAGCCTGGGCCTTCAGGGGAGATGATTGTGGGCCTGTACCCACAGCATGAGGAGAGTTCCCCTCTGAGGCGGAGACTGGGCAACCACCTAGCCCCCCCCCATGTCATCTCCTCAAGAGGCAGGCTACTAGGGCTCCTTTGAGAAGAATTGCTCAATTACAAAGGAGGACTACTCAGGAGCAAAGCCCTCCTTCCAAATAGGACTTTTGCTAGAAAGCCTGTAATGTACTGCAGCTGAGCCGTGGGTGGAGCTAAGGAAGCTCTGGCTATATAAGCCTTCAGTTTGAGGCTAGCCTAGCCATTGCTGGAACATTATTTTACCAGTTCCAGTGCCTTGTTTTCTTGACCTTGCCTTGTGAACTTTCATGCTGCTGACTCTTGGACTCCTGCCTGACTCTGCTTCTTGAACAGTGTATTGTATCTGACTGATTATTTGTGTTTGGCTGTACCTTGGACCTCTCTTCTGGAAACCACCTACTTGCCTGGTAATACTGTGCGTTGACCATTGCCTGTATCAAGTTTCATAGATCATAGAGTTGGAAGGAGCCTATGACGACTCCTGCTTTAGTCTGATCCTATACTGGACTAAAACCTTTGTGCTTGACCATTTGTCTGCTTTCTTGACTTGCCTTTTGTATTGCCCCATAATTTGTCAAACTATTGAATCTGATTCAGCCATAGCAGGACAAGCGCACTACTTCAGACTGTTGCCCTACATGAGTACAAGGCAATGGAAACATGTGAGGTAGGGGGGCAGGGCTAGAGCTCTCCTTCTCCTAGTGTGTTGATTCTATATGGATTCTGAATGCCTGAGAAGGGCTAAAGACACATAGCAAATTACTCTCAGTAGCTGTGCGGAATTTATGGAGCTTCACTGGGGTGGGAGTGGAAGCGGTTTTACCAGAATCCTAGCCTGAGCATATTTTGAGAAAAGTATAGGATTTTTCTGTCTCATCATCAGGCGATCACTCGTCTTCCGGGATAAAAGGGGGAAATTCTAAAGAAGATTGTGTAGACTCTAGCGATGGGTCCGTAAGTGACTGTGGAGGCCAATTCTAGATCCACACAGCTTCCCACAGTGAGGACACAGGTTACCAGATAGAAGATGGTCCTGTAAAGGATTCATTTGACGTGCTTTTCGCTTAGCACGTTTCTCCCTTTCACCTTGCACTCGGGCTTCTTCAAAGTCCATGGAACCTTTGTGAAAGGCCAACCTCCATTTAGATCGTTCATGGGCCAGAGCTTCCCAGTTTTCGATGTTTATATTGCATTTTTTTAGATTAGTCTTATGAACATCTTTAAACCTCTTATATTGAGCACCGATATTCCGCTTTCCATCCTTGAGTTGGGAGTAAAGTAACTGCTTTGGGAGACGGCAGTCAGGCATTCGAACAACATGACCGCTCCACTGAAGTTGGCGTTGAAGGATCATTTTTTCAATGCTAGTAGTCTTCTTCCAGTACACTGACATTTGTTCGCCTATCTTCCCAAGTAATT
This sequence comes from Shinisaurus crocodilurus, assembly GCA_021292165.1. Lineage (NCBI taxonomy): Eukaryota > Metazoa > Chordata > Lepidosauria > Squamata > Shinisauridae > Shinisaurus > Shinisaurus crocodilurus. The sequence continues at coordinate 102,112,672 of CM037879.1, read as the reverse complement.
TGCAGGATTTTCCGGAGGCAACGTTGATGAAACCTTTCAAGGAGGTGGAAGTGACGTTTATAGATAGTCCATGTTTCGCAGGCATACAATAAAGTTGGTAATACAATGGCTTCATAAACCAGTGTTTTGGTCTTCTTACAAATATCCCGATCCTCGAACACTCTATGTTTCATTCGAGAAAATGCGGCACTTGCGGAGCTCAGACGATGCTGGATTTCACTGTCGATGTTAGCTGTAACAGAAAGATAGCTGCCAAGATAGAGAAAATGATCGACATTTTCCAGTATTGTCCTGCCAAGCTGGATAGATGGCATCACCAAAGGGTTGGCTTGCACTTGCTGATGAAGCACTTTGGTTTTTTTGATGTTAAGTGAATAGCACAATATTAGCTACCCTGTGTTGGAAAAGTGATGGCAGGGGCTCATGCCAAAAAAAAAGGTGCAAGCTAAAGATTAATTTGCTTTTGGAGTTTTTAAAGTAGTTAGTAGGTGCAATAGCAAGGATCACTCATTCAGGGTGCAGAGCTAAGATTTTGGCTAAGCGTAGGGTGGCCATGTGTCCTCCTCTACAAAGGACAGTCCTCTGTTTGAGGGGCTGTCCAGTTTAAAGATAAAGAACCATCAGGAGGAAGAACTGGGCCTTGACATTGCCCATCAACAACACCTGGCCAACAGGCTGAGCAAGGCACACAGGTCACCTGGTCACAGTCTTCCATACTGTGGTGAAATGTACTGTATTTCTAATTAAATTATAATAATTATTTCTAAATTTGCATCTATACATATAAATCAGCAGATGCAAATTGGTGCCTTCTATTATTCACTTTTTTTGGTGATTCATAAGTGGCCACCCTACTAAGCAGCAGGAGAGGACAGACAGTGCTTCAGTTAGCCATTCTTTAGTGTCATCCAGGCTGGATTATTGTAATATGCTTTACATGGGAGTGCCTTTAAAGATGATTCAGAAACTTCAGCTGGTACAAAATGCAACCACACCACTCAAGCACTGATAGGTGCTAGGCAGTTGGACCATGTGACACCTATACTGTAATAATAATAATAATAAATTTATTTGTTACCCGCCTCTTCATCTCGATCGAGGCGGGGAACAGCAGAAAATATAAAATACATAAACTAAACAACACAACACATACTATTAAAACATATTAAAGGTATCCTAAAATTCCACCGGATAGGCCTGCTGGAAGAGATCAGTCTTTATGGCTTTTTTAAATTCCAAAAGACTGGTAAGTTGACGAATCTCCTCCAGCAGGCCATTCCATAATCTGGGAGCAGCAGAAGAGAAGGTCCTCTGGGTAATACTTGTCAGTCTAATTTTGGCTGACTGAAGTAGATTCTTCCCAGAGGACCTAAGTGTGCAGGGCGGATTGTATGGGAGAAGGTGATCCCATAGGTAGCCTGGACCCAAACCATGCAGGGCTTTAAAGGTAATAACCAACACTTTATACTTCGCCCGGAAACTGACTGGCAGCCAGTGGAGTGCTTTTAAAACTGGTGTGATGTGGGCACCCCTAGGTGTACCAGTAACCAGTCTGGCTGCCATATTTTGCACCAGTTGAAGTTTCCGGACTAGGTATAAAGGTAGCCCTATGTACAGCGCATTGCAGAAGTCGGGCCTTGAAGTTACCAGTGCGTGCACGACCGTCTTTAGGTCTTCCAACTCTAGGAAGGGGCGCAGCTGGCGTATCAGCCAAAGCTGATAATAGGCACTCCTAGCCGTCGCATCTATCTGGGATGTCATTTGGAGCGACGGATCCAGAAGCACCCCCAAGCTGTGAACACAGTCTTTCAGGGGGAATGTAACCCCATCCAGAACTGGTTGACATACCTCCAAACCCAGGATGTGCCTTTGACAGCAAGCACCTCCCTCTTGTCTGGATTCAGTTTCAGTTTATTTTCCCTCATCCAGCCCATTACTGCCTCCAGGCATTCATTCAGAGGAGACACACTGTCCTTAGCTGATGCTGTTGCCGAAGGCATAGAGAAATATATTTGGGTGTCATCAGCATACTGATAGCACCCCGCCCCATGCCCCCGGATGATCTCTCCCAGCGGTTTCATGTAGATATTAAATAGCATTGGGGAAAGAATAGCTCCTTGTGGCACGCCACATAGCAGCTCCCCAAGCATCACCATCTGGAACCTACCCGAGAGATAGGACTGGAACCACTGAAGCACAGTGCCTCCGATTCCCAATCCCCTCAGGCGTTCCAGAAGGATACCATGGTCGATGATATCAAAAGCCGCTGAGAGGTCCAAAAGCACCAACAGGGACACACTCCCCCTGTCGGTACTCAGACATAGATCATCTACTAAGGTGACCATAGCAGTCTCAACTCCATATCCTGCTCTGAAGCCAGTTTGAAATGGGTCTAGAAAATCAGTGTCATCCAAAACTGCTTGGAGTTGGAAGGCAACCGCCCTCTCGATCACCTTGCCCAAGAATGGGAGATTTGACACTAGTCTATAATTGTTAAGGTCCAAGGGATCCAGGGAGGGCTTTTTCAGAAGCAGCCGCACCACCGCTTCTTTCAAACATGATGGAAAATTCCCTCCCTAGAGAGATGCATTAACAATACGCTGTACAGTCATGCCTTGGATTGAGAGCATAATTCGTTCCGGAAACGTGCTTGTAATCCAAAACACTCTTATATCAAAACGAAATCCCCCCAAAAAAATTTGTAAAGAGATTTTTAATTTAAGCTGTACTACAGTACTTGTATTGCAAGACGTCGCTTGTATATCAAGTAAAAAATAAATAAATAAATATTTAAAAATTTGCTTGTCTTGCAAAACACTCTCAAACCAAGTTACTTGCTATCCAAGGTATTACTGTAGTTGTAATCTGACTGCATCTCCTCCTTGGACAACCAACCAGGAAGGACAGGGATCGAGAGGGCAGGTAGTCCTCTTCACTCGACCAAGCAGCTTGTCCATGTCCTCGGTACTCACCAACTGAAACTGATCCAGTGTAATCCTACTTGCGGAGTTACTGGACATTCCATTGTCTGCTTCTGCTACAATGAGGGCATCTAAGTCGGCTCTTATCCGAGAGATTTTATCTGTGGAATGATCGTTAAAGGCATCACAGCAAGCAACCGTAGGCTCTAAAATCAGGTTCAGGGGGGAAGGTGTCTGTGTTAGACCCCTCACCACCCTGAACAGTTCTGCTGGATGCGAATTCACAGACACAATGCGTGCAGAGAAGAAAACTTTCTTCGCTGCACGTATTGCCACCCCATAGGAGCAAAGATGCTCTCTATGACATGTCTTATCGGATATGAGTCGAGTTTTCCGCCATCGGCGCTCCAGTCATCGTCCTTTCCACTTCAGCTCCCTGAGATCCTCTGTAAACCAGGGTGCCCAGTTAGAAGCGGGCCGGAGAGGACGTTTGGGGGTGATCATGTCGATAGCCCTAGTTAGATCTTGATTCCATCTGTCAACCAGGGCTTCAACAGGTTCGTCGACGGTACCAGCCATAGACCCCTCTAAGGCTCTCTGGAATCCAAGAGGATCCATCAGCCTTCGAGGGCGGACCATCTTAATAGGTCCGCCACCCCTGCAGGGGCGGATAGTAGCTGCGATACTAACCCTAACCAGAAGATGATCTGTCCATGACAATGCAGAGGTATTGATCACCTCCGCCCACGGATCTCTCTGTTCGGAACTGAAAACAGCATCGAGGGTGTGACTTGCTAAATGGGTGGGTCCAGAGACCAGTTGGGATAGGCCCATGTTTGTCATGGATGCCATGAACTCCCGAGCTGCACCTGACAAACTGGACCCAAATGGACCAGTTTGAATTGAAAGACTTTCTTCTCCAAGTTGCTAGTCCAAATATAATCCAAGACAGTAGCAACAAGATCTTATCACCCTCTAATGGATGATTTACAGCTTTAGTCCATTCCCAGTGACAATCTATGAAAGCATGTCTATTGTACCCAAAGCAAATAACTAGGGTTGGTATGAGCTATTGACTGAGATGCCATTACCCAATGGGGCTACTTGCCTACCAATTTTAGATGCTTCCCATTGGTGAGCTGATGATGGAACTGAGTATTTTTCTTTATTGTGTCACAGATACAAAGTGTTCAGAGGTATAGCTTTCTATGGAGGATATGTGCAATGCGACCTGCCAGCATCTTTCTGCAGCCTGTAGAATTCACCTCTGTCACATTAGCTATATCACTAAGAAGCTGCAGTGGGGGTACAGTTCCAAAATGCTCTGTGGGTTGTGTTTTAAGTTTACTGCAATCCTCTCTCTCTGTGATGTATGATGCCAACAAAGTGGGTTATGTGGCCAAGGTTTGCCACACAGATCAGTCCCAAGGCCACATGTGAATGAAATGGGCTTACCCTGCTATTGAACACAGGTAAAACCAGGTGTTGGGAATGGGGGCACATATCTCTTGGCACTGAAGTTTAGAGTACCAAAGAGAAACATTCCCTCTACTGAACAAGTTTCAAACAAAAAAGGTGCCTACATCAGTCTTAGTTGACTCTATATCAATCCTAATTGACTGACACTACGAATCTACACAGTATGCTAGAACCTTCTCCTCTAGTTAGGGACAATTCACAGATGTCTACATCACACAATATCATATTGCTTGACTTACAGCTGAAAAGTTGATATGAAAGCTGTCTGTGGTGTTTGAACTTGATAGACATTTTCACACATGCAAGCTATCGCTTATGTTACTATCACCTATTGATGAAAATGCACACATGAATTCACCCACACATAGCTGTTATGAGATGGTGAGAGGTAGGTTGAGTAGATGCATTCTGACTTTTTTTAATCTTCTGGGTACATAGTGAAGGCTTTATGATTGCTTCATAATTCTGCCCAGATTCTGACTTTTAACCACTCATAATCACATTTTACTACATAGCTGATAGATTAAAAGGGGGGGGGGAGATTTGTGGTTGTGTGCTAAATCAGAATTAATGATAATTTCATCCTGTCTCCAATCCAGAGAAGAATAAAATAAAACCAGTGAATCTCATCACCTCAAAATGTTTGTGTGAAACTATGTCTGTTTACTTGACCTCTATTACCTTGTGATATCTTGCACCCTTTACTTCTTATTTCAGCACTGCTATGTGTGATTAGCATCCCTGCTCTATTCTAATAATAGTTATTTAATTGGTGGTGGTGGTGGTAGTATTTTTCCTAAGTGCTGAAAGTGCTTCAGATAGATCATCAGGGCTCTCCAACCTTGGGTCCCCAGATGTTTTTGGCCTACAACTCCCAAGCTGGCTGGGGCATGCTGGGAGTTGTAGGCCAAAAACATCTGGGGACCTAAGGTTGGAGAACACTGAGATAGATTATATCAGTACCTCTTACAATAACCTGCAAGGTAGGCTGGTGGTATTCCTATATCACAGATGTGGTGCTGAAAGGCAATGATTTCCCTAAGGCCACCCAGTGAGTTAATGGCTAAACTGAGATCTGGACCAAGGATTTCGTCTCATTGGTCATGCTGTTAGTACTATGGTACTCCAACTCACCAGCATTTACATATGGAAAAAGACTGAATTAGCACAGATGCTGAGGCAGTAGGTACACTACACAATTATAAGTTTGCATTCTCTCACTCTTTGTCTAGCACCGTTTCAGTGCTTCTGAGGCAGAATTCTAGCATTGTCCTAGGCAATCAACAGAAATAAAATAGATTTTTTCTATATGTCCAACTTCTTGATTAATTCTCTTGCTGTATCTATTCTGTGTGGAATGCATTATTTATTTTGCTATAATTAAATATAGCAAAAACAACCTCTCCTTTTAAAAAAAGAAGTGCTATGTAGTGGGTTGTTGTTGTTTTTTTGCACATTTCCAGGCCACTGACCTATAACATATATCGGCTTCCTCTTATTTCTGTTGTTGTCCCAACCTGAATTACTTTTTCATAGCATGTTGCTTTTCTCAGCTTTCAGCTGCTCAAATCTGTCTTATTACTTTCATGCCCTTTTCTCAGTAGAATCAATCGATAGAAAGTGTTTTTAGCAGTGACACATGACACCAGTTTACTGCAGTGTAGGTGCTGGATGGTATTAACCCTGTTGACCTCCTTTGCACTGTGTTTTGAGTTAAATAGTAGGTATCATTTCGTGATCCTTTAATATATGTCTTCATTGTGCTTGAACATGCCTGGAATTAGGCTTGAGTAATGTATATGCGTTCCTGAATACTGAAGGGAGTCTTCTTCTGGAAAACTTTACAGTTTCATTGTTGCTTCAAATTCTATTTAAAGAACAGTTTGTTCACATGTCTAAAAGTCCCTTATTCCAAGGGAAATATCTGTTATTTTAGTATTGCAGATCTCCACAGAATATAGTGGAGATATATTCTAAAGACGTGAAATAAAAACATTTATGAAATAGTTATTAAATTTAATTTTATGTTAATTTGCAGATGACTTCTACAGTTCCTGCAAGGGGCTTTCCTGTTGGCACTTGGTCATAACGACTGCTTCTTGTTTCCGGAATCCTGCCATCACACATAACACATTAGTAAGAAAAAGTAAAGAAACTGATTTTTTAAAAGAAAGATTCAAGTATATGCCAGTATGAGCAGTAGGTACCTAAAGGAACATTCAAGTTAGGGAATATAATTTCTTTTCATTTAGCTTCTCTGAAGCAAAACTTACATATAAAAAAACCTCCCTTTTAAAGTGTTAACTGTGCCCGTACCATGGAAACGGTACAGGCACATGCATAAATAATAGGGGAGATAATGCATATTAAAAATACTGCTTCTAAAAATATGCCCTGTAATGTCTAAGTGCTATCTCATGCTCTGAGTTTAGCAGCTCTCCCCCCGCCACTTAATTTTTCATAGTGTACACATATTTTCCTCTCCTAGAATTCCTTCCTTCCTTTGCTTCACTTATTTCAATTTTATATGCTTTAGATACATGATTTATATTCCTTTTAGGGCACAATGATTATATTAGCTGACTTGCAAGGCATTTATCTTCAGCCCTCTCAAACCAACTCTTCTCACTATTTCATCTTTCCCTTTCAGGAAAACATTGGAAATGCATCATAACATTTGGAAATACTAGTACGCCTACTACTACTACTACTACTACACACACACACGAGGATACAATTGATCAAAGTAATACAATAAAGCCTCACCAATCTTGGAACCTTCTTGTTGAGCTCTTATTGTTATCTTGACAAATTTCAGCTTGAACACTAAAAATATATACTTGATGGTTAGGCCAAATGTGATGGCTGCAACCTGCTTAGGAAGAAGTTTGCAGATAAATTGGAGTTGATTTACCTGTGATCAGAAACAGTCCCCCCTCAGAAAATAAATATGGATCCTACATATTCCTGGAGAAGGTTTTTGATCTGGCTGTCTTGAGTGAAATAAAAGTAATAGAACGAAGCTCTGGGACTTTAGCTTGTTAGAGTTTGGTTCCTAAATGGGACGTAATTTATCTTTTCTAGCTTGTTCCCTATCAATTCATCCATAAACCATGAAAGTATAAATAAATGAAGGCATTTTTACAAAGAAACTCAGAATGCCCGGTATTCTGTCTCACAGATAAAAAATGGACTGTGAAAAGCTCTTTTAAACTCCCTATTGATGAGGAATCAGTAGCAAGTAATATAGCCTACAAAAGGATCAGCAGTACTTCATGTGGTAGTGTGTCTTTCAGCTTCTCTCCCTGCTCCTATGTGTCAGTTGGGGTAGAGGGAATCATTTTTGCACTTATGATCCACCACTGCCCAAGAAGGGGAAAGGTCCAATTCACACGGTGATCAGTTTGCTAGAAGATAGTTTTCTTGCTTTCTCACAAGAATATAAAAACCTTGAAGAGTAGCCATTTTCCTAATGGCATTAGCTAAAGTCCGTACCAGATTTAATAAGGCAGGTAAAATCTTCCATTGGAGAAAATTGATGGTTTAAATCTCTTAATTTTAGCCTTGTACATTTCATTTTTGGTTACAGGTTAGCAGACACCTTTCTAAAAGTTGGAAATTAATATTGGGGAACATTATCATAAATTTTAGTTTGTTCATTCTGAATTCTTAGTCATTTGCTTGATCTATGTTTTATTCGTCCAGTTTTACTTCATAATATTCTGAATATTTTCTTCCTGTTATATTGTGATGACCTAAGGTTATATACAATAAAACTCAATTGATTTTTCCTAGTATCATTTCCCTCTTTTAATCTATGCTACTGTCAGGCTTTTTTCCCTCTCCTTCGTTCTAAGTTGTAATCTTCTTGTGCCCACTTCCCATGCTTTTCATTCCACTGAAACCAGCAAACTTTTTTTAAAAAAATGTGTAACCAGATTTAGTAAAGCTGAACTGTAGAGATGCAAAGTTAGACTTTGTAGATAAAAGGGGAGGAAAAAATGGAAAGTTAATCTATTGTATATGTACTACTATTTTCCATTTTTAATGCTACTCCTGTCACTAGCAGCAAGTAAAGGTCATCCCTTACTTTAGGCATTGCAACCTTGCCCTTCACTGATGCCAGTACATTATATATTGTAAAGGAAATGTTACTCTGGGAAGTATGTTTTTAATAAATCTGTTTGAGATCCTTTTTTTTTTGTTGCTTCCATCCATTTATTTCCTGTATTTTTATTTTCATGAATTTATTCATGATCTTTATCTGTTGCTATGAAATGTGGATTGAAGGCACCAAGACAGGGACAGTTTGATTAAAATATCTTGAATTTTTTTTAATGAGATCCACTTCTCACGTTAAACAAAACAGATGCTCTCCCCTGATTTCATCAGTCTCCTCAAAGAAGCAAGTTCTTCATTTAAAAGTACATGCTTTCCTATTTTACATAGATCTTGTGTCTGAATATGCCTTCTGACAAATAATTTTGTTTTAAGTTTTGATGTCAGGCTTCACGTTTCTAACTTTTCTTTCCTGTAACACAGAAAATTAAAGTGACATACTGAGGATACCCATGGTGTAAATTACCTTATACCATGTTTACATAACCATGTTCATAGTGGTTCACAGACCCTCATGCAGTTTAAATATGTAAAAGGTATATTTGCCTCCGTAAATTTGCAGGATTTTACTTCTGCAGAAGACATGGTCATATTGAGATATTTAAAGACTTTGGAAGTTATCATTTAATGTGGTGGCATGTCATTAAATGGCATGATGCTTTTGAGAAAGTGATTTTATTTATTTATTTATTTATTTATTTATTTATTACATTTATACCCCACCCTTTCTTCCTGCAAGGAACCCAAGGCAGCTTACATAATCCTCCTCCTCTCCACTTTATCCTCACAACAACCCTGTGAGGTAGGTTAGGCTGAGAGTCAGTGACTGGCCCAAAGTCACCCAATGAGCTTCATGGCTGAGCGGGGACTAGAACCTGGATCTCCAGAGTCCCAGTCCAACACTTTCACCACTACGCCACACTGGCTCTCTTAGGAATTTAGTCCTGATTATGAACTCATGCATCTCTTCCTTAATCTTATAACATTATAGTTGCTCATTCACTTTGTCTACTTTTTGCGTATCTATATAGTAATGGCAACCTCGGCCAAGAAAACTGTTTTGTCCTCAATAGATACATTCTAGCTGTAGTGTGCATGTGTGTCCCAGTTCCCTGCCTCACATCTGCCTCCAAAACTGGCTACATGTCTCCCTCACCCTCAGCACAAATAAAGGTCCCTTTGATTCTGTTCTTGTCCTGTCCTTGGAGTGGGAGGACACAGTGAATGATCCTTGTTACCATTCCTCCACTTCGTTCAGGATTGATTGGACTGATACAGTGATTTCAGCTACTGTTATGTCTCTCTGTGAGTTCTTGGAGTGTGTTGTGATAGCTCACTGAGCAATGTAGAAAAATCATTTTGGAGGAGACGGAAAGGGAAGGTGAATTTCTCCCCTGCCCTGTTCCACAAACACTAGTTAGTTTAGATTACCCTTTGATCCACTCTGACTCTATGCTTTTTATGATTATTTGATATTGTTGTTTTAGCCATCTTCATCGTTGAAATAAATAACTGCCTATACAGATTTATGGGTGCAGTCTTTTTGTGTCCTGAATAAGGAAAGCAAACATCTATGGGAGCTGGAACCTGACATGTGTAGGCTTCCCCTGCTCATATTTTTAGCTTTTTTTTACCCGACGTTGCACAGGTCGTCATTTTCCTATAGGCATTATTTGTTCAAAATTTGTTAAGGTAGCTGTCCGCTGTTTTGAATCCTACCGTAGGAAAGGTCCCCCGGGACTACATAATGGAATCCCATCTCCCCCAGGATTGCACAATGAAATCCCAGCTCCCCTGGGACTACTAGTTCCCCCAGGATTGCACAATGAAATCCCAGCTCCCCCGGGATGGCCTGCTCCCCCGGAATTACACAATGTAATCCCTGCTCCCCCACCCCGGGACTACACAATGAAATCCCTGTTCCCTTTCCCCTGGCATACACAATGAAATCCCTGTTCCCTCTCCCCCGGGACTGCACAATGAAATCCCTGCTTTTCTGGGACTACACAATGAAATCCCTGTTCCCCTGGGACTGCACAGTGAAATCCCTGCTCCCCCTCCGGGACTACACAATTAAATCCCTGCTCCCCCCTCCGGTACTGTACAGTGAAATCCCTGCTTTCCCCCCCGGGACTACACAATCAAATCCCTGCTTCCCTCCCCCCCAGGACTACACAACAATGTATTCCCTGCCCCCCCAGTACTACACAATGAAATCCCAGCTCCCCCAGGACTACAATATGTCTTGCTGAGATTGTTGAGTTTTCAAGGCCAAACACATTCTGTCTAAATTCTGCCCAAGCTTGCATTAAAAAAAATCTCTAATGAAATTTGTGCTTTTTTGTGTGCATTTTTGTAATGTACCCATTAATGTGAGGCAGTGTGATGTAGTGGTTAGACTGTTGGACTGGGACTGAGGTTCTAGTCCCTACTCGGCTAGGAAGCTCACTAGGTGACTTTGGGCCAGTCACTGACGACTCTCAGCTTAACCTACTTCACAGGGTTATTTTGAGGATACAATGGAGAGGAGGAGCATTATGTAAGCCACCTTGGGTTCCTTGCAGAGAAAAAGGTGGGATATAATATAAATACATAAAATATGAATTTTGTGTGCATTTTCAAATGTATTTTCCCAAGTACTCTTCACTGCTGAAACACTATTTTGAGCACATGTTTCCCTAATATGAACATTTTGTGCACATTTTTCCTGAGACAAGCTGCATCAGAAAGTTCACCAAAATGCGGATTTTGGAATGCAATTCTGTCTCTGCTTTCTTAAAAGGCTCAGGACGTGAGAATTGGATTTGTAAATCCATTTTTTAAGAAAACCCTCAATGCAGCAAATTTCTCACCCATCAGGGATGGGACAGCGGTCACCGTGTGGACTCCCTTTACACGTAGAACCCATGAAGGGAGCTTCGATGTGCCTCTGATATAGAACACAAAAAGATTGCATCCACAAGCTGGTGTAGGTATAGTTATTTGTTAAAACGATTATAGAGACTTATTGATTCATTTAAAAGTGTTTGCTTTTCTTTTAATGTCATTTGACTCAATCACCTCTAGAAATAGAGATTGGTTCCTTTGCTGACTCTGAATATCAGTATAATTTGGGCTTATTACTGATCTATGCCTGGAGAGATTTGCAGCTTGGAAGATTTGTAAGGTGATGTCATTTGTAGTTTGGTGAATGGCTTTGCTGTCTGCCAAATGCCACTCTACTCCTTCCTATTACAGAGGGCAGTCAAATTCAGAATAAGGCACCACCTCAGTTTGTGTATATCCTGGAAGGCATTTTTGTATCAATATATACTTCTCACACACACAAGCACCACGGAACAGTAATTTTAGAGATTAGTAAAGTGATTTCATTTTCAGAACAGCAAAAACTCTATAAAGCCTGCCTGGGGCTAGAACTAGAATTATAGCTGGCACAACATGGTTGCCACCAAAAGCAGCAATCTCCTCCTCCTCCTCCTCCTCCTCCTCCTCCTCCTCCTCCTCCTCCTCCTCCAGGGCTTAAACTGGGAACCTTTCTGTGTACCAGCTGCCCTGGGTGGTGAGCCATAAAACTGTAAGAAGGATTAGTCCTCAAGCTCTGGACTGACTGCCCTCCTGAGCTGGCCATTGGAGTCTCCTTGATAGAAAGAACTATAGAACGGACTTCTGGACTAAGTCAGGCCTTTCCTGATTGACGAGGTCTTCCTGGCTTTGTTTTCTTTTGTATGCTTTTCAGTCCTGACTTCTTGCTTGGTTTTGTTTCTGACTCCTCTTGCTTGTTCCACCATGGCTCTGACCTCTGGCTTGCTCCTTGGTTCTAATTCCTGCTTATTCTCCAACTCACTGGCTCAATCCCTTGCTCCTGGTTCCCAGCTCCTGACTCACCTTGGACCACTGCCTAAATCCCAAGCCCTGACAAAGACTTGACATGACATCATTTGGACTGCAAGTTTGCCCATTCCACCCTTACCCTACTCCATTAGGTATGCAGGCAGGAACAGAGAAGCTCCCAGCATGAGGATGTCACACCTAAGCAGGGGTGACCATTTCATTTGGTTCATTTTTTAAAAAAATAAAAAATAAAAACTTACACAAATTCTCAAATTTCTTCATAAATGGAAGGGAAAGAACTTGAGGGTTTTTGTGTGTGTCTGTTTTGTTTTTAATCAAATGTGTGGGAAAGCAAAACTGATGGATTTGCCCATCTAGGCAGAAGCTTTTGAGTGCTTAGTTCTTAAAAGTCTGGGTTGTCACATCTTTCTTTTTGACAGCTCCTCATCTTTAACAGCAGGCAGGTACAACATGGTCATCTCCATGCTGGGAATAACTGTGCCTATTGATTGAATTTGGCCAGTGCAGATGGGTGAGAATTATATTCAGTTTGTTTTTGTTTTTTATCAGTACTTTCCACAATTTGTAAATTTCTTCATAAACCAGATGGAAAGAACATGAGATTTTAAAATGTTTAATGTGGGAGAAAGCAAAACGGACAGATTCGCCCAACCATAGTCAAAGCGTACATGTTCTGTCAGTAGGTGTTATGGGGAAGCAGAGGATATGTGGGGCTGCTGCTCTTGATGGTAGACCCACATGTTGTAACATCTATTGCCAGCCTTAGGAGTGGTGGTCTCATTTGATCTGGAAACAGGCAGGTGTGTAGGCACAGTGGCGAGGTAACATTGTTCTGGCAGCATCAGCGCTTCCACTAGTGTTAGGGCTGGGTGGGTTCCCAGTGCTAGTCAAAATGTGGCTGGTACAAGGGCCATTGTAGGACTGTACTGCTCAATATTTTTGAGCTCAGCGCAGGCCATAGTGTTGATTCAAATGAGTAATACTGAGCTAATGGATGGTAAAAGCTAATGTGTGCCAATAGCAGGGCCCTTGGGAATGTAGCCAATGTATAAAACTAAGTGCTGAGTCAGGAATTTCCAGTTCACATGCTTAGCAAAAGAAATCTTTTATAGAATGAGTGATAAAATGTTTTGCTGCTTAATGCCTCCTTTTTTACGCTGGCTGCACTAATTGCTGTTATAGCTAAACAATGGAGTACAATCTCTATAATTACTCAAATAAGCATATTTGCCTTTCTGAAGTGGCTGTTAAAAAGTGGGAGGGGAAAAAGAAGCTTTCCTTGTAGTTAAATTCTAGATAGATAGATAGATAGATAGATAGATGGAAAAAAAATCAGGCTACTCATAAATTGGCAAGCAATATTAACCTGTTTCTTCTTATGTGTACTTGTGCTAATTTGTAGCAACGGGTGACTGCCATTTCTGGTTTCACTCAGATTCTCATTTTTCCAACCATAAGTTCATTGCAGTCAGTTTCTGCATCAGTTTATGAATTTGATAAAAAGAAGACGTTCATGTGCAGTTTTGTATGCAGTTTTCCTAGCGTGCATACTTTTTGCAAATGATTTTATCCTAAGAATGTATTTTTTTCTGCTTACCTTCCCCTGATATGTGCACTTTTGTGGGTACTTTTTCTTAATATATACATTTTTTTAGATGCCAATTGCGTTGCAAAAATCTGAAAAGTGTGGATTTCTGTGCACAACTGTGTTCTGGTTTGTGTATAAGTTTGAGGGGTGTGAACTGAATACGAATCAAATGCATTCTCAATCCATCAAAACTAATTTCTCATCCATCCCTGCCAATTTGGTTATTAAAAGTCTGATTTAGTGTAGGAGGTTTTGAAAGCAGGATGATGTGAAAAGTTTTGCTCTGTATATCAGTATGGGTAATTGTTGTTGCAATTGCTTTTCAAATAAATTCTAGCAATCAATATTTGTTTTTGTTTTAAGTATCCTTAATATTGACTAAATAATCCTATATCTGATATAAAGTATCATAAATGAAACAATCCACCTAAGGACCATATGTTAATGGCAGAAGGCTTCTCTGTGCAGAATTCCTAGCTGGGTGATGCATACAGATGGGTGTTGCCTCACAATTCTCCAACCAATCTTTTAGCTGTGGCTGCACATGCATACTGCTAAAAGAAATTGGAATCCTGCTAATACCTATTCAGGATGATGAGGATCCAGGAGAGGGAGTTGGCGTACGTCAGCCCTGTTCTCCTTTCCCTTTTAAACAGCTGATTGGTAAGATTTGGAATTTGTTTACCAGGCTGTGTGCACATTTTGCTGAATCAACAGCATCGACTTTGCACACAACACCCCCCCCCCCAAGAGTACAATGACCTCAAAATAAGGAGTAGTCAGGGTCCACATACCTTAAAATAAGGGATAGTATAAGAGTATTATTTTTATGAAATATTCTGCAAAATTAGCTTTCATGTAGAACCTAGATATTTTGAGATGCTGTGGAAGACCATTTTTGTTTGTGAACCTTTTGAGGTTTCATCTCTTTAGTTCCTTTAAAGGTAAGAACCAGCAAGTGGATTGCACCAAGAAATGAGCAGGTAATCAATGCAGATTAGAAAGCATCTGACCCATCCCAAACTATAGACAAGCAGACAGTAGCATGGACCATCACTGAGGAGCAGAGGCTAGGTAGATCTGTAGTTCCAGCCTGAGTTATCAATCACTTATAGATTCTCCTCAACTGCCTACATCACATTTCCTATATAGATACTTGTGCCAAATGTTTGACCTTCTCAACCCTTCTCAAAGGAAAATATAAAATTAATTACTTTAAAATAGAAAAATATATAATTCTTCACATACCTGGTCTCTGCAAAGTCTTCAGAATCACTTAGCAAGTCCTAACGGTTAAGCACTTTGTACAGAGAAGAAAGAGGTTCTGATATTCAAAGAACCTGAAATGCATCAGATAAATGTCTGCTCTTCTTCGTACATTTTAAATGGCTGAGGGAGCTGAACAGAGAAGTTCTTTAATCTTTTGAATGTTGACTCTTAACTGCCCTTATGAACACTACATGAAGAGAAACTAGATTTTTATGTCAGAAGTCAGTAATATTTTCAGCTGTAGGCGACTTTGATATCATAGGCCACTTTGAAACCAATAGTTTTTCCTATCCCTCTGTAAGAGATGCGTAGCATTTATATTTTATTTATGTATTTATTTATTTGATTTGTACCCCACCTTTCTACCAAAAATGGCACTCAAGGCAGCTTACAATCACTGATTAAAAATAACAAAACAATTACAAACACAATAACAGAGTAAAAACAGCATCCAGCTTAACAGACCTGCTTACACACCTAAGGTCTGCTGACTGTGCTCCAATCAAGCAGTCTTTGCTTGCCAGCAGAAGGACAGCAGAGAGGAAGCAAACGTAACCTCCCTTGCCAAGGAGTTCCACAGCCAGGGAGCAGACACCAAGAAGGCCCTCTTTTGCATTGCCACCAAATGTGCCTCTGAAGGTAGTGGTTTTGAAAGAAGGGCCTCTCCCAAAGATCTTAAGAAGAATCAGGCAGGCTTGTATGGGAGAAGGTGGTCCTTGGTCCCAAGCTGTATAGGGCTTTATAGGTCATAACCAGCACTTTGAATTCTGCGTGGAAACAGACAAGTAGCCAGTGAAGCTGTTGTAACAAGGAAGTTGTGCGCTCCCAGTAACTGGCCCAGTCAGCAGTCTGACTGCAGCATTCTGGACCATCTGGAGTTTCTGAACAGTTTTGGAAGGCAACCCCATACAGAGTGTATTGCAGTAGTGCAAACGAGCTGTAAATAAGGCATGTGTGTCCATGGGCAGATCAGACATCTCTAGGTGTAGTAATAAACAGCAATCAGAAATCTCAAGGCTTGTGCTCAAGGATAGTTGCTTAGGGAGCGGGTTGGCTTGGGGAACAAGTGAGTTCTCTATTACCATCCCTGTTGTGATATTCATGTGGTGGACTTCTACAAGGATCTGCCTTCTGTTAGCTTTCACCCATGCCAGGATTCAGTTCAGGATCTTGTAACCAACCCAGGTGAGCTTTCATTTGGGGGAGGCTCTAGTAGTTGTTTGGGGATATTGGTACCAAGTCTGGAACCTGATTTGTGAGCAACTTTGCAAAAATATAAGCAGACTGGTTTAGATTGCTTTAGGTGTCTTGATAGAAACATGAGAAGAAAACATATGTCAAATATTTATTTTGGATCTAGCCACAGTCATGGGGATGGGCACACATAGAAAACTGTAGAATTTCTTCATAAAGACACATCTTTATGCCATGGACTGCAGAGACGGAATGTTGTCTGCACAAACAAATACAAGCTTTCACTTTGAGTCACTTAAGGCTTTTAAAAATGTGTTTAACATGCCTATTATATATGTAAGGACTATGGCATAATAATGCAGAATTATTAAGCAATATCACATATTCGATAAGGGAACACACAGACACAGACCAGGCTTGTCAGAAATAATAATGATGTAGACTTGTGCAAAATCAATGATCCAGTAAGAGTTTTGATTTTCAGTTAAACGGTTTCCCAGAATTATTGTAAATCCTTCAAGAGTGGCATTTTTCAATAGGCAGCCTGAACTCAGTGTAACTATTACTCTGTTTGGCAAGAGGGTGGGAACAGTCCACTGCAGCACAAGCATTTATCCTGGTGGGGCATGAAATGTTAGGTCCTGCGATGAACAATGAAAAGACGGAATAGCATCCATTTGGGAGGGCACAGAAACCTGGACCACAGGAGGGACAGATCTCAGCATATTTATGCATCTCACAATCCCATGAAAACAGCCTGAAATAACACCACAGTTAGGGCTCTGTGACAGGTGTAGGCAATGTGGACCCACAGGCAGCAGCGCACCCCCAGACACCTTTCTTGGCATCATCCAAGGTGCCCTACCCCCACTTAAAAAAAAATTAACACATTTTTTTACCAGCAGCTGGAATTGCTCTGAAATAGTTTTCTGTTGGTGCTAAAAACTGAACTCAAAGAAGTTGTTTAGTGTGTTGGGGCTCAGATCCCACTTATGCCTTGTTCTTTGCTACACCTTCCATGGCAGCTATTTTGTGGTGGTGCTTGGGACCGTATCTCAAATTGCCAAATGGACCCACAGCCCAAAATGGTTTCCTGCCCCCACTCTCTGAGAACCAACAGTGACTGCAGCCTTTGAGTTACTGATTTACAGAAACTGGTTGAGCGAGCCTTTTGAGCATCTTTTGAGTGGTGTTGGATTGTCAGGTGTCTAGTCTGTTGCAGATCGTGAAACTGGGACCTGAGGATTGTCAGGTGGGGATTCAGCCTGAGTGACACCACCTAGGTCTGCCCAAAGGATGAAAGTGAAAGGAAACTAGCCAAACCAGCAACAATACACTAGAGCAGGTCAAGCAGGTCAAGTACCTATAAAAAGAATCCCGGTAAGGTTTGCCCATTGATTTAATCAATTGGGGGATTCTGCTCCTGCTGCTTCTTGTGCTGGTGGGCTGTAGATTGCCTTTGCACTCATCCTGCCTTGCCACTACCTCTGTCCTTCCCTTCTCCTCCCCACCTTGAAAGGAGATGGGCCTGTCATAGCACAAAGGCTACAGCAACGTACTGAACTACTAATATCATTATTAGCATTGTTTCTTAGTAACATTGGGGAACTGCTGCTGGTACAGTGCCCCCAATCTGGTGATCCCCTTTATTAGGGATGAAAGGGGGAGTCAGAAGCACCTTCCTCTGCAATCTGAAGAACTGCTTTTCCAAAAAGAAAGTAAGCAACAGGACTGAATGCAAGGAACTTCTTATACATTTCTCTGAAGTCGTCATGGTGACCGCAATCCACATCCTACTACTTCCATCTAACTACTCCCATTCATTTCAGTATGACTTGAGTATTGATGTTTAGTAGCCTGCACCCAAAATCAGTAGCAGTTTCCCCAATAAGTATATTGATACAGTATTACCTCTCCATTGTTCTTCTTAAGATCTAATTTTAAGATTCTTGTAACACAATAGGAATTTTTAATGGGCCATTAAATTATTATGTTCGGTTTCATGTTCATTGTGAAAGGCAACATTGGGGTGCTTGCGATAATGGGTTTTTTGTACCAAATTTTCTGAAATAATGTTCTTTAATACTTTCCCTGTGCCGCTGGAATGAAAATATGGAAAGCAGCAAGTGCCTCATTAGCTGTTATTTTTTTCATTATTATTTATTTTGATTTATAATACATGAAAAGAGCTTTGCATATGCTTTAGGCTCTTACGCCATGTATGAAAAAAATACATTTATAAAAAGATCAAATCAGCTGCTACTGTTCATTTCTAAGATAGGAAAAACATTGGAGGGGGTGCAGAAGAAAATGAATTTTCAACTGCCCCATAACTACTTCTATCTTTTGTGATCCCAATGCACAGATGCCATGCAACACATTGTGTGGGTTCGCACATCACAACAACCTACCCTGCAAATAAGTTACGCAGGGATGGTTCGTTAGCCACCCTGCTTAGCTAAAGCCGCCTTGTCTCCTCTCCCCACCATGATTGCGAGCCCCTTTTCACTTGCTGTGGTTTTCCCCTCCATTTTTGCTGGAAATCGCTCTTCACGATCTCAGAGTTGACAGCCAAGTGGCACATTGGAGGGGCTGTCACTGGTTCGCCATGTATTGGGGAGGGGGTTGTGCCCCAAATATGCACAAATATTTTCATAATTAAAAATAAATAAATTGTAACCCAACTTGCACAAATGCGCACTATCAGGGTCACAAAATGGGCAGCCTCACCTGGGCATGTCCTGGCAAGTGTCTGCTGTCAAAGTGCAGCAGACACCCACTCACCACAGACATTGACCCAGAGAGGCTGCAAAGAGGTTTCTTTTTGACTTTGCTTTCCCTTGACAGCTGTCAAAAGGTGAACTGTCAAGGGAAAGCAAAGCTGGAAATGATCTTTGTTCATGAAAGGGGGTGGCCAGCAGAGATCCTCTACCTTTTTTTGGCTGGACCTGACTCTTCTCAGTGTCCTTTTCCACCCTTTTCATTTCCATCCTTTTCCCCATCTCTAGGTGCTTAGGAGAGTGGGAAAAGTGTGAGTCACTTTACAGGAGCATGGAGTTTTGACACCTAGCTCTCAAACCTCAGGCTTCCTTTTAAAACGGGCTTTTGACCGGGCTAATCTTTTTTTCACAGGGATATGCACATGTGTATATGCTCATGTCTCTGTGAAAATAACCCTGATTAACCATGTCAAAAAGCCTATTTTAAAAGGAAGCCTGAGCTTTGACAGCTGTCAAAGTGCAAGTCACCCCCTTTTGGGGGAGTACAGAGCTTTGACACTGTCAAAGCTCCGTACTCCCATAAAAGGGGGTGACTCACACTTTTCCACCATCCGGAGCACCTAGAGTCTTGGGAAAGGGTGGGAAAGATGTGGGACACTGAGAAGACGAGTTCCAGGCAGAAAAAGAAAAAAGTAGAGGATCTCACCATGAAGGGGGTGATCTACTGGCTACCCCCTTTTATGGGCAAAGATCACTTGCAGCTTTTCTTTCCCTTGACAGCTCGCTTTTTGACAGCTGTCAGGGGAAAGCAAAGTGAAAAACAAACCTCTTTGCATCTCTCGGTCAATGTCCATGGTGGGCGCCTGCTGCACTTTGACAGCAGGCACTCCCCAGGACATTGCCCAGGCAAGGCTGCCCATTTTGGATCCCCAAAAGTGCTCACTTGCACAAGTCTGACTACAGATTTTTTTTTCTAAATTATGAAAATATTTCTGCACACTTG
Organism: Shinisaurus crocodilurus; assembly: GCA_021292165.1. Classification (NCBI taxonomy): domain Eukaryota; kingdom Metazoa; phylum Chordata; class Lepidosauria; order Squamata; family Shinisauridae; genus Shinisaurus; species Shinisaurus crocodilurus. The sequence continues at coordinate 102,092,527 of CM037879.1, read as the reverse complement.
CAGTGCATTTTAAAAAAAGAAGAAGTGGCAAACCAGTGACAGCCCCTCCAATGTGCCGCTTGGGCACGTTGGAGGGGCTGTCACTGGCTGTCAACTTGGAGATTGCAGAAAATGATATCTGAGGGAAAAGATGGGGGAAGGGGAAAAAGCTGCGGCGAGTGAAAAAGGACTCGTGATCGCAGTTTGGGACACTGAGCCAGTGACGGTTGCTCCACCGTGCCACTTGGGCATCGGTGGTGCAGCTGGTACTGGCGGTGGCCTGAGTGAGCTTGGCAAGAGTGGCAAGGGGGGGTTGCCACTCTTGCCAAGTACCTTGCTAGCTGCTTCACAGGACCCACAATGGGGTCGATTGCCTGGGTTTGGATGACACAACCACCCATCGTGGGTCCAACAACCCCTTCAACAAGCCACGGGTTGTCAGGGTGGCTTGTTTCCCACAAATAAGCCACCCTATGGGAAGCAGTCCAGGTTTGCACAACACGACGCCCCACCGTGGCTTGTCACCCATGGTGGGTTGTCATGTCATGTGAACCCAGTCATTGAAACCAATCTGTCTCCAAGTGCAGTGGTCCTCTTTCTTTCAGTGGCTTCCTGGATAGTAAGGGAACTCTCTCATTGATCTTCCTTTTGTCCGTGTTTTTCTTTTGTTTGCTTTGTTCTCCTTGAATGATGATGCCAGTAAGTATTAGATTCTTTTGAGGCACCTGATATGCAGGGGCTGGCTAATGGTGCCATTAATATTGTCATCCTCACTGGCTTGCAAAGGTGAAATGCCACTGTACTTTTACTTTCTTGTATAGAAAGGTCACAGAGCCGTCTATTATTCAGTGTCCTTGATCTTGGGGAGCAGGTTTGTGGGGAAGTTCTGCACTTGATTTATTTGAAAAAGGACAAAGGGTACTTTCTAGTTATCAGCATCAGTTCCAGATCAATCCCAATGTGAAACTTCTAAGGAGCCAATGCCATGTGGTATATACATTCAAGAAATGCACAGTCAACACACACTGTGAAACACATTTTGAAATTGCAGGTGGGTAGTGAATTGTATGGGCAATCACTCCAGCCAAGGAGACCTCATATATTCGGCTTATTCCTAGAGCTTAGTTGGCTAAGGCAGTTACTCAAATATAAGTTTCTTGATAAAACCAGGATAGTTTCCATGTAGTTTCATTTTGTGCTTCTTGTTAACTTCACAAAGGGAAGCACTTGGGACACACTGGGAACTTGTCTTTTCTGTTATTGAACCTATTGCACTCAGAGCCACCTCGCGCGCGCACACACACGCACACGCACATTAATGTCACCATCATCGTGTAGGAGATGGGGAGCATTTCTCAATCTCATAACCCACCCATGGGGTGATCTCAGAGAATCTTGTAATCAGCAGTAATTACTGCTGAAATTCCACCCCCTATTAGTAAAAAAAAATCATCAGTATGCAAAATGTAGTCGGCTAACGAATGTTTATGAAAAGGATGTTACTTGCCATATTTGATATTATATACATAAATGTTTGGCATATTTTGTGTGTGTGTGCGGGCGCGGGCGCGCACATTCACTCTAAACAGCAATAGTTATTTACACAGGCCTCAGTTAAAAGATGAAGTATGTGTGAGCAGAACATGTTCTAACCAGAGCTGTGCACAAATGGCCTCTCGAAATTCTCCACCCTATTTTTGGGCAGAGAAATTGGAGTGGGGGACAATTTTACTGAAATTCTCCAGCGGGAGGAGAAATTCTTAACAATTTCTCACAGGTAGGACTCACCACTGCCAGGGGTTGTAGCACAGCTTCTTTCTTTTTTCCTAAGGGTGTGTATTTTTTTTTTTTTTAGGGGGGGGTTGTTGCCACTGCAAGTGGCAACCACATCAACTGTGTTGGCAGGCTGGCCCCCATTTTGCATAGCAATGAGAACCCATGGTTTGAACTTGCCAATACCCCCAACTTTGCTCAGGAAGTTGCACAGTGGAGGATGAAATTGATGCGTTCTTTGACATGTAAGGAATATGCTTCTGCTGGACTAAATAAAGTAGTCTGTGGAGAGGATAAAACTGACAAGGACATTTACAAGAGAGGAATATGCCTCTTTGGGGCTACATAGAAGACAGGTGGACTTGCCACCTTGCGCAAGATCACCAATAATTTTTTTTTTTTTAACGTACGATACCATTTGTGCAAATTTCAAGATCCACCCCCAAATTGCACAAATTGTAATTTGCACAAATGGCAGGGGGGGAACCCTGCACGGTTTTTTTCCAGAATCAGGTAAAAAAATAGTCTGCTGCCACTTATCAGAATGGAAATTCTGCAGAATCCCATTGGGCTTAAACAGAACAGAATTCTCAGCATCACATATCCCTAGCTGTTCATTGTTAACCACCCATAGTTAAACCATAATTCAGTATACAATCCTTTCGGTGCCAGGTTAAGATTGCCCTCTATGTTGAGGCTTTTCTAGCATTGTATCATCGACCCTCGCGTGGGCAAAACGAGGTCGAATTGGCCCCGCTCACGCCCGCGCAAGGCCTTACCTTTACTTTGGGGCGGCTTGCTCCCTCTGCGGTGAGCCGCCCGTGCTGCCCATTCCAACCCGTCGCGTCACTTCTGGGACCGGAAATGACGCGACGGAACCCTGCGCAGGCATGCTGGAACCCTGTGGCACGTTCTGCGCCTGCGCAGGGTCCCGTCGCGTCATTTCCGGTCTTGGAAGTGGCGGACGGGGCCAGAGACCCCAATCGAGCGGTGCGCAGCGGCGCTCAGAAAATCGCGTCGGGTCGCCGCCCACCCCGGAAATTTGGCTTGGAGGCGCGACCCAGCCTTGGATGCACCCCTACTTTTAACAACTCTAAATAGTGCATAGTGGGGTGGTTATTTTTAATCTTTTTTTATGGGTCACGTTGCATCCATTTGTTTTAGCTATTTGTGTCATTTCAAACTTGGTTTTAAATTTTTATAATGTTTTTATTGTGTATATTTTGAATTGTGCTGAATGGGGTACATCTACCCCTGAAGGACCAGGTCCGCAGCTTGGGAGTCATTCTAGACTCCCAGCTGTCCATGGAGGCTCAAGTGTCAGCTGTGAGCCGGGCAGCGCTGTATCAACTCCATCTGATATGGCAGCTGCGCCCCTACCTTCCTAATCATTTGGTCCCATCAGTGGTTCACGCCTTGGTCTCCTCTCACCTAGACTACTGTAATGCACTCTACGTGGGGTTACCCTGGAAGACGGTTCAGAAGCTACAGTTGGTACAGAGCGCGGAGGCTCGCCTGGTTAAAGGCAGCCGCCGGTGAGATCACATCACTCTAGTGCTCAAGGAGTTACACTGGCTACAAGTTGCTTGCCGGGCCGAATTAAAGGTGTTGGTTTTAACCTTTAAAACTCTATATGGCTCCGGTCCAGTCTATCTCAAGGAGCGCCTCCAGCAACATCAAGTAGGCCGCTCAACAAGGTCTGCCACAGACAGCCTTCTCCCATCAGCCAGAGCAGCCTGGCTGGTGGGGACTGGGAAGAGGGCCTTTTCTGTGGCAGCCCCCAAGTTTTGGAAATCCCTCCCCAGTGACCTTCGCCATGCCCCCTCCTTGATGAGCTTCTGCCGTGCTTTAAAAACATGGTTTTTCAGGCAGGAATATGTGGTGAGTTAGGATTTAAAAAAACTTTTTTAATCTTTTAACAAACTTTTGTGTTTGTTTTAATTGTATTTTAATTGTGTTTTATTGTATTTTATTCTGTTGTACATCGCCCAGGGTGGCCAGGTAACCAGCCAGATGGGCGATTTAAAAATATAATAAATAAATAAATTGTATCGTTGTGTCTTTTATTGATTGTTGTAAACCACCCAGAGAGCTTCAGCTGTTGAGCGGTATAATAATAATAATAACAATAACAATAATAATAGTAGTAGTAGTAATAATAATAATATACACGTATACAGTTGTCACCAAACATTGTGCTAATTAAGGGTAAAGACAAATTTGCCACCAAAATATTGCCTAAATTGAATTTCACAGCAAATGTGCTATTCCTCAGAGGGGTTCTACCCAGTCTTTACTCGTCATGGGCTTTTCTCACAGTGAAAATGAGAAAAGTGAGCGTTTTGGAGCTTTTTTGTTTGATAAAATATCTGAGTAATTTCAAGGAAAACCAGTTTCAATCAAAATACTAACAAAATTTTGCTGAATAGGTTTTACATATCCCTAGGGATTCATGGATAATGGACACAATCACATTCAGTTCGGTGTGCTTAAAGCCCATTGGTTTTAATGGGCTTAAACATGCTTAACTCCACATGGGATTGCAAACAATATTTCCCCATCACTTCCACATTGGAAAAGAGCAGACTGTATCTATATGATAGCTTTAGTTTTCCTTATAACTGCTTTAGGCAATTTGATTGACTGCAAATGAAGGGATATGGTGTAATAATAATTCATTTCCATTGCTTTCCGATTAATTCTACCATGGCATATACTGGACTCATTGGGAACATAAGCTGATCTTTTCACTTTCTATGTACATGGTATTTGCTGTGAATCCTTGGCATGGAATACAGATGTTTTTGTTATTATGATCAAGGATATGGTTGACATAATCATCTGCCTTTTTATTGACTTCTCAAAACATTTGGAATTGCAAAGGCCCAGTTTTAAAAGGCTAATATTTAATGTTTCTTACTGTGACTAGGAAGGGAGTTAGATATGGAACTATAGAAGAAAAATGATGGCTAGAGCAATGATTTATAAGAAATAAAAGATGCTTAAGAATCGATAGGAGCTGCATCAAGCTTGCTTGGCAGCCATATCACTCACATGATCCCTGGGAAAGTTATAATTGACCTACATCAATGAATGAAGTTTTTCAATCAAAATATTGCTATAAAGATTAACCATCTGGGGAAGCTTCTAGAATTACATTTGGACAAAACTAAATGGAGTATAGATTTTTGAAAGTGGAAAAGAAGGAAACAAGAGGGGGGTTTCTGTCAAGGAAGATGTGTTTGTACTTTCGGAGCCTTCTTAGAAATGTGATGTACAATGGCCTCCTAGTCCTTCCTAGTCCATGACTATAGGAGCACAGGACACAGAGCAGAGCCTCACCAGCTAACCTCAGGTTTAGAATACTTACTCCCTCCAGAAATGTCTGCATTTGGGCAGCTACCACACACTGTTACTTGAATTGATGCAGTGACATTTATTAGAAGGGCAGGGTCACATCCAATTAAACTGTCCAGGCTTTGCATGAGACCCAGGGGAAGCAGTCTACACTAATATTCAGAGAGTTGGTATTAAACTACAAAGACCTAGATGGCTTGGGGCCAGCTTACCTGAAGGATTGTTTCTTTCCATATATGCCTGCCTGGACCCTAGGGTCATCTTCAGAGGCCCTTCTCTGGGTGCTCCCACCAAATGAGGTGAGGCGGGTGGCTACTAAAGAGATGGTCTTTTCAGTAGTGGCACCCTGTTTGTGGAATACCGTCTACAGAGAGAGCCACCTGGTGCCTGCTAGGGATGTGTGAGGAATTCGATAGGGTGTGAAAATCCGACTGATTTTCACGATTTGGCTTCCTGGATCAGAATCAGTCCTGCGCTGGTGCCGACTTGGTATGATGCGAGTCGAGCCTGCTCATGGACTTCCATCTCTAAGACAGGCTGCAGTGTACACATTTTTCTAAATACTAAGGAAATCTGTGCAAATGGTGTAATTTGTGCGAATTGCAGTATTTTGCATGCATTTCACAAATTGGCACCCAAAAAGCAGGTGGATCTAGTGCAGTCGGCTGATTTTATGCAAATCACGCTAGCTCCACGTGCTTTTTGGGTGCTGATTTGTGAAATGCATGCAAAATACCGCAATTTACGCAATTAGTTATGCAATTCATGTAAATTTATTTATTTATTTGTTTATTATATTTATACCCCACCTTTTTTCCTGCAAGGAACCCAAGGCAGCTTACATAGTCCTCCTCCTCCTCTCCATTTTATCCTCACAACAACCCTGCAAGGTAGGTTAGGCTGAGAGGCGGTGACTGGCCCAAAGTCACCCAGTGAGTTTCATGGCCGAGCGGGGACTAGAATCCGGAATCTCCCGAGTCTCAGTCCAACACTCTCACTACTACGCCACACTACACCATTTGCGCAAATTTCCTTAGCGTTTTTTAAAAAATGCTCAAACTGCAGCGACTTAGAGATGGAAGTCTGCAGAACTGACTTGGCCTGCTTCCAATCATCAGATCGGAAGAAGGCATGAAGTCCATCAAGCTCAAACGAGCCAGACTTCCCAGTGTCAGCACATCCCTACGACCTACATTGTCTTTTCTGCACAAGGTCAACCCCTTTTCATTTTCCCACGCTTTTTCATCCTTCAGTTTTCAAAATTGTATTTTAGATCTTTGCACTGCTGCTGGTTTTTACTCTGATTTTTACTTTGGGTTCATTCTATCCTAAACTTAAGGTTTCCATATTAGATTTTACTATTTTATTGTATCTAATGGTTTTAAGTTTTGTTTTGTGAACTGCCTGGAGAGCTTCAGCTATGGGACAATAAAGAAATGTAATAAATGCATTTAAAAAGAAGAAGAAGAAGCATAGAAGCAGTGAGGACTGCATTGTGCGGGGGCTGCTGTCCGAGTCTGAGGAATTTGGTCTAATCACATCTTCTGGCCTGGAAGGTCCTGGAGTAGTGGATAGTGGTTCACTGGATGATGTCTCCTCCCCCTCTAAATCTTCCTCTGAGCCAGAGGGAAAAATGAGGCCAGAGAACATGGCAGGTAGGTAATGCTCTTCCGTATAGAAAAAAATTCTTCCACATAGAAAACTAGATATTCTGGAGAAGGGTCCTTGCCAAACCTTCTTCCTAACTAGATTTCTATGTGTAGGAAGCTTTTTTAAAAAAACAAAAACAAAAAACAAGGGATCCTTTCATCATGTGAGCCCCCATTTGCAGGTGGTACAGTCATGATACACGTTTGCCACCTCAGTGTGAACTAAGCCTCAGTCCATGGTCACTGCTGCCAAACTACAGGCCCACACAAAAGTGCTGTTATATATTCCTGCCAGGAGAAGTTTGAGCTGAGCACAAACTCAAGCCCCAAAGCCTTCACCTGGGGCTTTTATACTGTAATTGAGTGTTTGGAGTAGAAGACCCGGGTTGTGTTTTGGCCATGAAGTTCACTGGATCTTCAGAGCCTATTCTTTCTCATCCTAACATAAGCCTTATATGGTTAGGAGGATAAATAGGATAAGAGTGGGAAAGCAGTCTGTGTGCTAAAAAAAATAATAAACAAGAGCAATTATGGTGGTGTAAGACCAAAGGGTTTAGGGCAAAACAGAAAATGAATCTATTGGGAAGGGAGGAGATGTTTATTAAAATGTTCAGAGAAGAGTTTTAGATTCATAGAAGTGCTTTCTGCACTGCATCTGAAAGAAAGAAACAGTAACCATATTAACCTCTGATCTTGGCATACTTTAACAAATGAGCAGTGATAAAGAGCGAAAGAAGAAAGGAGCTTAAGCAAACAATGCTGCCAAGCTCTGCTAGTTTCATTGCAGACAATCAATTTTCTGCTGTCCTGCTATCCTAACATCTTGTTTAATGCTTCTGCTACTTTAAAAAAACATTCACTTTTTCTTCCTAGGATTCTTTAATATGCACTCTCAAAGTCTGGGTGAGAGCCAGGATGACAACACAGAAAAGTGCTGTGGATGGTATATATTCAGATCTCCAATCTCTGATTACCAGATGTTGGGAACAAAAAACATCAGGGGGTGACTCTTACCATGTCCCCCAGTTTTTTTTAATTTCCCCAGGGCATCTGCATGTAAGGCAATATTAACCTCTCTTCCTTTCTTAGGCATTTTTATCCTAGTTTTGGACTTTAAAGGTGCCATACAGCACAACACAACACAACACAACAGCAACAGTAAAACAAAGCGAACAACTAACAACAATGATCAAAGACATAGCTACAGGCTATGCAGAGTACTTTGGCCTTGAATCAGGCCCGAACAATGAAGACAACTGTTTTTTGCATGCTTGATTTTACTCATGCTTTATATTGTGAGATTGATATCATGCCCTGGTATCTTCAGATGAAGGACAGTCTAAAAATAATTTTAATAAATAAACAGCTATCACAGGAAATAATAGATGAGGTATGGGTGTTTTCTCTCCGGCACTGCTACCACCTATTGGGAAACTGTTCCTTCACTGGGCATTCCCACCTATGGTGCTTCTTATTTTTTCTAGCAAATGCATATATTTCAGGACCTAAGGAACTCTCTGCCACTGTTACTCAGGGTTCCACAAGCTGGCCCTTTTCTGCTGCCACAATTCTCTTAGAATACTTAAAAATTTCCTAGTAGCTGGTATATAAGAGGCTTAGGCATGAGATGGGCACCAACACTAGATACGAGATGAATTATTAAACAAGTTAATTTATTAAAGGGATATTTTGTACATAAGGGAATACTAATATTTACTTTGAGGTTTTCAAAAGAATGCTTACTGCCAATTCTTAAGACTCAAGAGCCACCATTACTGCTAGAAGCCTCTTAATGACTTCTTTTACCTCAGGCCAACTTCCCTAAACCTCCACCCCAGCCAAATGCACTCATAACCAGGTCCAGCTCTTGGGTACAGTCTTCCTCTGACTCCCAAAGCTCCTCCTGTTCCATTTCAGGCTGCTTGGACAGCTTTACTAGTGGTGGTCACAAACCTTTGGGGGGGGCGCCACCTCGCCTCTCCGTGGTGGCGGCCACCCTGCCTCAATCTTCTGAGAGGCATGGAGCTGTTCTCTGCGCTGGTCGAGCCGCCAGCACCAGCCGCACTGGTCCCGACGCATCACTTCCGGCAGGCCGGAAGTGATGCGATGGGACCCTTTGCCGGTGTGCTGGACCCCGCGCTACATTTTTGGTGGGTAACCAGGGCAACAGGGCTTAAACAGCCCTGGACCAGCGTGGGCGGTGTGGGCTGGCAAGATCTTAGGGCAGCCTCCTGGCATAACACGGCCACCTGGTCCCTACTCCTGATCTTTTCCAGCCACAGTATGGTTATCCCACAGAGAAGGAATAGTTTAATATTCAGGACTTAGCTATTCACTTTCTCCTTGCCCTTCTATAACACTGCCCACCAACCAGCAGACCTTCTTCCTCTCTAACTACCCACAGACTGACTCCTTAACTGTCAATTCCCAACTGCGCTTTTCCACCTAGCTAGAATCCCCAAGCAATCAAAATGGAATTTATGTGATCCAGGCCCCATGTATACATAAGAACGTCACTAAGCAGCTACTACCAAAACATGCCTTCAACACAGCAAGAACACTAGGCCTCAGGCCTACACAGATACATTATAACCTCTCAGAGGCCACACAAAGTAAACATTATAGAACAACAAGAGTTATATACATGGCATGTCCATAGTCTCCAACTGCCCCCAAAATTCCAGGACTGTCACAAAAACCGTGAAGCCATCCTGGCTTCTCACTTTGTCTTGCAGAATCTTGAATTTAAACTTTTTAAACTTTCCTTAAAGGGCAAAATTGCAGCTAAGTTAAAACTGCAAACTTAGGTGCACTTTTGCCCATGGCATGGCCGCTTTAAATGTAGCTCTTTAGGCTTGAACAGCTCCAAACAGCTCCACAGAGAGACAGACGCTGGGAGGATATGTGTGTGTGTGTGTGTGTGTGTGTGTGTGTGTGTGTGCACATGCTCTACCTGCTCAAAAGGAGGCTGCTGCACCAGGTGGCCTGGACAGTGGGAGGGAGAGGTGAATGAGGGAATTTATCACATTTCCTATCTTTATATTGCCAAAGATTTTACTTCCTAACAGAGCTGACTCTGTGCCTTTAACAGGTGAGTTTACAGTGTCAGAACAAAATGCAAGAAACTTCTCCTTCTCTGCAAGCACTGACCACCACCCCCATGAAAAACACCAGATATAAACAATTAAGGGTTTAAGTAAGGTAAAAAATATATTACAAAAGGCACCAATAAAATATTATAAAATAATATATAATAATGTAATAATTATAATATATAAGATTTTGTGTGTTTCCTCTAATAACTTTTGTACTTGACTATGCCCTTTGGTTGCCTGGCCATACCCTTGGCCACACCCTCATGTTGCCTGGCCACACCCTCTTGATCACACCTTCATGTCGCTTAACCATACCTCTTACAAATTCACATGTGTCTCCCTATCTTCATCTGTGAAATGTTGGAGGGTATGCATTTCTTCACACAAGGGTTTGTGCACACAAGCATGATGTAGCCTCGATTAGTTTGATTCAAGCTGATAAGACTATGGACAACATGGCCCTTAAAGTCTACTAACCTCAATGTTTTTGTGACTCAAAATAGCACTTCCTATTTTCATATTTGTTACAGATTTCTGTTTGTTCTTGTTTTCTCTGCCCATTTTTGCTGCTGCTTCCTCTTTGCCATCACTGTCTTTGTTTTTGCTATTTCAATACTGCGTCTGATGCAATAACATCATGGGTGCCCTGCCCATAAAGAAAATTATGTAGATTGCCCCAACAAATCTCCTTAAATGGAATGGGAGCAAATTAGGCCAAGGACAGTGAAGCAAGACAGATAATGGAGTAGAGAAAGAGAAACCAAAGAAACTTAAGGCCCCAAACAACACTGAAATAATACAGATGGTCAGTGATGTTGTGAGTATTTTATGTTTTGAATATTTGGCTGTATCAAATCTACTAATTTAGAAGAAAATGTCATACTTCGAGAATATCTGGTGCAGCCCTAATAATCACTGGTGGAAAGAAGTTAAGGCTGCAATCTTAAACACACATACTAGTGAGTAAGCCCCATTGGACTTAGTGGAACTTACTTCTGAGTAAAGAATATGACTAATATATGGTGAATCTGGATTTGGTGTTGTGTTTTAGCAGAATTCCTGCATCTGAAAACGAAATAGAAGTACAGCAAATCTCACTGTCCCCCCTTTCTTTCTTGTTCCTATAGTTTTGTGAAACTCTTTTAAAGTTAAATAATACATGCTTTTGTATTGTGCAAAAATTCAGCACTAAAATAACTGTTATTGGTTTACTGCAAGGCAAGCGTTAGGCTTTAGGCCAAAAGAAACAGCTAGTATAATAGAAATAACTCTTAATAAGGATCATTGCAGTGAAAAGCAGTTAAAAGAAATTAGGTATCTTTTGTTGGAGGTGGTAATTTAGGAAGTGCAGACACTTTACTTAACTCGTAGTTTACATAATGGCACCTACATCTTCTGCTTCTATTCCTGGCAGCAACTAATTTCTAAGAAAATTGAGAAATATAAAAATGTAGCACTTTTCTAGGAAGCACTGTGTAGTTTTGGCGGATGAGGGGGCACAAATCAAAAAATGTTTGTCGTGTTCATTTTAGTCTCTGCTCAACGCTATGAAATCGTTTGTCAGTGAACCATCTCTATAATAGTTCTGCAGCCTACAAACCTAGGATAATTTCCCTCTCCTTACTGTGGTTGGTGCACATAATTGCTCCAAACAAAGGGTACATTAGGTAGCCCAACATTCGGCCTAAGGTATCCAGCAAATATTGTTGAAGGTATGTGAACTGTGGAACCATTTGTGACTGACACATTCAGTCTCAGTGCAAAAATAATGTGCCTAATCTCCTAGCTACTGTTATTGCCAAGCAATGGTTGGCTTCAAACCACAGTTTACAATTAGAGTTTGAAATGGCTACACATTAACACCACAAAATGGTAATGGTGTACCATGTTGTCTAAATTTGTAAAGGGAAAGGATGGGGGGAATTTGCATGCAGAAGGAGAGGAAGGAAGAGCTGACAGTACCTTGATTAGCAGATTAGGAATATCATGAGTGCACTGAGTACCTGAGCAAATTAAATTAGCTAGGGAAAATGGACCCGCAGGGGGGTTGGCCTGTGGGCTGACTTTAGTGAGTAGCACCGCCATGCACCTCAGCTACGCTGAGTATTGAGTGGTGATAAATAACCCGACCCCTGGGAAAGCCAACGGCTTCAGGCAGAGAGCTTGACCAGGAGGCTTGTGGGGCCTTGAGGAATTAAATTGCTTCTAAATTCCACCTGACCTTGGACAGCAGCAGTGTCAATACCAATCAAAGACCAGGGCAGGGGATGCCGATAGGGCTTCAGTGTGGGAAAACTTCGGGCAAGAGGGTAGCCATTGTAATCGGCCGTAGCACTGTGATGTGGAAGGCAACAGAAAACAACCACATTATATTTTCCAAATATATTTGCCATGGCTAGACAGACAGTATAGCCATGATGATGTCCAACCTCCAGTAGGAGAAAAACAACAAGAAGGCGAAATGGTGGGGAAAGTGCCTGGATATAGTTGGAGAAGAATCCATACATACAGTGTAAAAACTGCGTACACAACATGTATGCATTAAGATTGCAATGTAAATTTTATTGATTTTGATATGTACCCCACCTTTCTACCAAAAATATTGGCACTCAAGGCAGCATAGATTTTTTTTTTTAAAAGCTTGATTACGTTTTTGCCAATCAATGGTGACTATGAATTAAGTTCAGCATAATTTGTTGTTTAATGTAGAGCTCCAATCATCAACCAAATTAAATCAACTGTGCAATTGTATGGCTGGCTGGGACATGCTGGGAGTTGTAGGACTTTTTCTGTCTAAATATGCATAGGATTGTGCCCTAAATCAATTAATCAGCTGGGGGGGGGAATAAACAATAGGGTTGAGAACTAAGACCACACCTATTTATTTTTTGAGGCTATTTTAGTTGTGCTATATTACTGTTGAGAATTAAAAGGATAGTGTTTCTGTCTAACCCTGATAGATTTTTTTCATTTCATGTTAAGTTCTCTTGCACATACTTCAATATGCAAGGTGCATATATTGAATTTTTAGGTAATGTGCACATTTATTTACTTTGAATTGAGTAATCTGTTAAAAGGCAGATGATTAATTGACCAAAAAGGTTTATCATACAGCACCATGGTAGAAGTGCCCCCTCCTCCTGATTTTCATAGGCATGGCATGCTCCAGTATGGCATCGTGCCAGGAGGTAATATGCACAAGCCCTTCTACCTACTACACAGAGAGCTACTACGACATGGTAATGTGCAAGCTGCCCTAAGTAGGTGGTGAACAACAGTATTGCTACTCATAGCCCCTTCTTGTTAGGACTTACTGCACTCAATTTATTTTCATTATTAAAAACTTAATTCATTTCATTATTCATTCATAAAAATCATATTCATTTCTATACTCACATCCACTGATGACTGCTTTCTTTCTTGTACTTTCTGTTGCTGCTGCTGCTACCCATGTCAGCAGAGGTCATGGAAGCTGCCTTTTTATTTACTCACAATGCCCTAGAACAATGCAACACTCGAGGTATTGTGGGTAAATAAAATGGCAGCTTCCAATAAACTGCCACCGAGAAGACTTCTGCTGTGGCTGGAGCAAGTAAACCCTCCTCTGTCCCAAATGGAACAAATGAGGGACGGATGGGTACAAATTGGAGTGACAGAAAGTGTACCAATTTGTTCTTCGATGCGTTTGTTTTAGAACTAATGAAAATTGAACTGAATGGGCCCCTTCAATTACATTTTTCATTCATTCCAAAATGAATGCATAGCCTTAGTTCCAAGTGCTTTCAGTGTGTATACAGTTCACACACAGCTTCTAGCTCACAAGAAGAGTAATTGAATGCCTCAGCTCAAGGTATTGATTAAGGAAGACAAACATGGTATGAATGCTTTTCCAACCTGAATTGGAAGCTTAGGCCTCAGTCCACCAGAAGATAATAGTTGGAAACATAACAGTATGAAAGTGCTATGAAAGAGCATCTGATGTACTCAGTTGAGGATACTATGCATGTGATCACACACACACACACACACACACACACACACAAAACAAGCATAAAATATAGGATAGGAAACTGGTTAGTTGGATGTATAGTAGTAACTGACCCAGGCTATAAAATTAACTCCATGGTCTTTAACCCTGGCCTCCCACACCCAACAAGTCCAATTTTCTGTCAGTTAGACCAGACTGGCTTCTAGAGTGTTACTTTTAGGGCTGTCGCCTGCTTAAAAAAATCTTACAGTGCAATGTCTATCCAGCTATTAAGAAGTAGAGTGGGACTTTAAAAAATAAATTTAACAACAATACAGGCCTGTGGCTCATGCTGGCTCAGCTTGTCTGAGCGTGGAAAGCTAAGCAGGGTCAGGCCTGGTTATTACTTGGATGGGAGACCCCTCCTCTAGTTTCCTGCATTGAGCAGGGGTTGGACTCAATAGCCTTGTAGGCTCCTTCTAACTCCATGATCTATGAAATCTATGAACCAAGTTCAGTGGGACTTACTCCCAAGTTAGTGTGTATAAGATTGTAGTATTAGCAGACATGTTTTGGATTGTGTTGTTGATTAAGTATTTATTTATTTATTTAAGTAAGTAAATCTGAATAAATGTACGTACAGGAAAAACAATAGCTCCAAAGGAGGAAAAATACTTTATTTAGATTATGCAGGCATGCACTGGAGCAGGGATAAATTTAGAAGAGATTATTTGTCTTCTCTTTCAAACACGAGGGACTGCTATCTGCAATTCTATTAGTACTTGTATTAAAAAAAACTTTTTAAAAATCTGATGCCTGATTAATCAGGGAAATATTTATAGTCAAATAAAATATTTCAATCAATCTAACCTTTTGACTAAATGATGGAATGCTCATTGTGTTGATCCTATCCCAATGATTCCAGCTATCATTATGCATTTATATATCTTAAAAATTAGGTTGTATTATGTAGATATATTTTAGTTTATCTAGGACTGATCAGAGATAACAGCAGGGATTCTCCTTACTGCACTGCTCACAGTCCCAACTGCAAGGGTGAGCAGTGTACTGTAGTGGAAAAAGCCGGAAGACCATTCGTAGTGGTGTAATTGAACCGGGCGGCGGCGCCCCCCCTGCCTCAATCTTCTGAGCGGCGTGGAGCAGTTCTCCACGCTGCTCGAACTGCCCTCTCCGGTCCCGTCGCGTCACTTCTGGCACCGGAAATGACGCGACGGGACCCTGCGCAGGCGCAGTATGTGGTACGGGGGTCCAGCACACTGCGCAGGGTCCTGTCGCATCATTTCCGGTGCCAGAAGTGACGCGATGGGACCGGAGTGGGCGGTGTGGGTGGCTTGCTGCGGAGAAGAGGTAAGGCCGTGCGAGCGGGGCCGATTTTGGCCCGCTGTGCCCGCGCGAGGCGAATCGGTACATGCCTGCCATTGTGATCTCAAGGAGACAGTGGTGTATGACCATTGTTGTACCTGTGTCTGGGTCTCTGTTGTATGAACAAACCTGCTCTTTGTCCTAAGGGAATCTTTAGGAGGGGTGAACCTCAACACAGACCTAGCTGCGCAGAAGGTGCTGTGTGCCAGCCAAGGAGTCTGTCTGTTGCCGTTTCTTTGAGGGGGTCCCGACAACAGAAGGGATGTAAGCATTCTGCTCTGCATCTACCTCGCTGCTATAATCTCTTTTTTGTAGTTTGCTAATAAAGCTTTTCAACCTTCACCCATAAGTGTGCTCATTGTCTCTGGATCCTGAAAAGGACCGCTGCCCTTGCTGGAACATGTACTAAGTGCTTTATCCACCATATGTTCTCTCCAATGGGGGAAGGCATGGGGCAGGCAAAACTGTCCTGACCGAGATGCCAGCTGGAGGAGTGCTCATCTAGCCAGCACCTTGGTCAGGGACCAAGTTATGCATGGGCTTTCCCCAGCCAAGGAGGAGCTCCAGTTGGCACTTTGGCCGGGGACTGAATGACATTAGGGGGTGTGCCCTCCTCATCATCTGACTTGCAGATGGCTCGTAGGGGATGTTATCTGGCCCCACCATCCAGTACAGTTCCCCACCCCTGATTTAGGTATTGCGGTTAGGCATGCATCTAAACCTTGAGGGGGGCCCTCCACGCCCCCAACTCGATTCTCCGTGGGGCGCCCCCGACTCGATCTTCTGTGAGGCGTGGAGAAGTTCTCTGCGCCGCTTGACCCACTTTTCCAGTCCCATCGCATCACTTCCGGGACTGGAAATGACGCGACGGGACCCTGTGCAGGCACAGAACGCGCCACAGGGGTCCAGCGCACCTGTGCAGGGTCCCATCGTGTCATTTCTGGTGCCGGAAGTGACGGGACGGGACCGGAGCGGAGAGGCGAGCCGCCCCGAAGACAAAGGTAAGGCCTCACCGGGCGTGAGCAGGGTTGATTTCGGCCCCGTTTTGCCCAGGCGAGGCTCAATGTTACAAGCCTAATTCGGTACATCCAGTGGCTTTAACAGGATATTAGATTAGTTTGGTGACCTAGGAGTGTTCACGAACCTGGGGGGGTCCTGCCTCTCCGCCGCCTCGTTTCTCTGTGGCGCGGAGCCCACCGCGCTGGTTCCATCGTGTCACTTCCGGCTGGCCCCCCGCACTGCTGGACCCCCGCACTGCGTATTTTGTGGGAGAAACCAGGGCAACAGGGCTGTTTTAACAATGAAATCCCTGCTCCCCCCCGGGACTTCACAATGAAATCTTTGCTCCCCCCCAGGTAGGGATGTGGCCGAGAATCTTGGCGGACACAAGCAAGGCCCAAACTGGGCCTGCTCGTGTCCACCAAGATTCTCATCCACCCGCACGGACTTACCAAAAGCTCTCCGCAGAGCGGAGAGCCTGTCTTCCCTGTCCGCTGGGTCCCGTTGCATCACTTCTGATGCGGAGGAAGTGACGCAACAGGACCCTGCGCTCTGTTTTTGGCGGGGGGAACCATGGCAACAGGGCTGTTTAAGCCCTGTTGCCATGGTTCCCCACGCCAAAACAGTGCGGGCGGGGCTCCAGCGCGCCGGAGCAGTGGCTCCGCAGGCGGCAGAGGCGCGCCGGAGTGCAGGACCAGGTAGGACGATGGCGGTGGGGGGCGGGGGGTTTTCCGGTGGCGGCAGCAGCAGCGGGGAGGGCTGGGGGGTCCTCTGGTGGCGGCTTGAGCAGCTCAAGCGGCTCGAGTGGCGCAGAGAACGCTCTGCGCCGCTCTGAAGAGCGGGATCGGGCCGTCGCCGCTCGGGGGGGCGAGCCCGGAGCGAGCCTCCAGCCGACTCCAGGCTCGGCCCCACCACTAAGGGGGACTACCCAACAATGAAATCCTAGCTCCCCCCCCCCCCGTGTAGGCCCTGGCTGCAGTTCATATAAACATTCTATATGTCGGTGGAGTGATTTGCATAACCGCTCCTGAATGGCCCCTGCGAACATTTCAAGTGACGCCATTGGCTCTTATCTATTTTGGGCCGTACAGGCTCAGCGAGGACCTTTTCGGAGATTTGAACCCGCCAGTCTTTGTCCTTGGGTGATGGAGAGTATGCGTGCCAAGTTTGGGGCGGATCCATCCAACCGTGTAGGAGCCTATGCGACGCACGCAAACGCCTGTACGGACATACGTACTTATGGATGGACGGACGGACAGACAAACTTTCACATTTATATAGTAGATAGTTGTTTTGGGGTTTTTTGCATGACTTTACTATGTTTGGTGAAGATCTATATCAGGTTCAAAACTGCTGAAAATTGCACATATGGTACTCTAGCAATTGGGCCAAGCAAGGGGAAAAGAGCAACAGGGTTCGACTAAGCCAACTATCTGCAGGTATGGAAGGAGTATGTGCTGAATTGGTCTGCAGACTTTTGGTGAACTCAGAAGTCAAGTATCACCCTTTCTGGTCTGAGGTGCAATACTTAGTTCAACTAATAAGAATAGTTATCTCAAGAAAATGCTATTTATATTTTTGTTTTGTTTTCTTGACTTTAGAGGCCTTGTGAAGATCAAGGATTCACCTCTTCTTTGCCTAAAGAAACTCAAGGCACTGTTTAGAGCAGGGCTCTCCAACCTTGGGTCCCCATATGTTGCTGGCCTACAGCTCCCAGCATACCCAACCAGCATGGTTTAGTTAGAGAGAGAAAGAGAGAAAAGCTCTGGAATGTAACAGGCCCCAAATAGTGTTTGTTAAATCCCTTAGAAGAAGAAACAAGTGGGACCAGCAACATAATATGCAGAGTGGAGTGGGCTTGTTTACTATTCCGGACAGCTAGGCATTCCTTCTTCCAGGATACTCCATTTCATTCCTTGCCTTCTCTCTCCCAGTATTCTGTGCCCTCCCATAGATGTTTAGTGTTCTGTGGCCATTAAGTATTTGGGGCGGTGGGGGTCCCTCCTTAGATTTCCCGCACTAAATATTTCTTGTGCTTTTATACCTTGGAGTTCTCCTGTCCATGTGGATACTGCCCTCTTTTTTCCCCCATTAGCCCCATTTTGGCTACAATTAAATTGGCACTCCCAATCTGAGCACTATTCTAGGGAATGATATATAAATAAAAAGATCCATTATCTTTTTCTTATATCAAGCTGTTATAAACTGGAATGCCCATGTCATGATCTGCCCCATGTCTTACTTGCAAACAAAAGACATATTTCCCCCAACATGTAGGATTTCTAAGGTTGAGAATAGCTGATTTAAGCATTTCTTCCTTTGGCAGGAGTCTGCAATTGGAAGTTGGGGGTAGCCCCAGCCCATGGCATCTCAACACCTGAGGTGCACGATGATGGGGCCACCATGTACCCATGGTACCTCTACCACCATCTACCATGGTACCTCTACCACCATACCTCCTCTACCACCATCTGCCGCCTCACATTCCTTCCCGGCCATGGGGCTCTCACAAGATCTCAGCTCCTCCAGAGAGCCCTGCCAGGCACTCTTATCGCTGCGGCAAATGCCATGGAGCAGCTGGCGGAGCTCTCCAGAGGCAGGGGCAGAAGCACAATTCACCACTCTGTCACCTGATGTGGGTGCCTCAGTCCACCACCTCATGATAGGGCCAGTCCTGGTTGGGGGGAGAAGGTGACATTGGGGTGGGGCCAGGGAAAGCGGCAGGGGCATGCCATCTAGGGGACCCCAAAGGGCCAGAGTTGGCCTCTAGGCAGGTCTCCAGGCAGGCCTCGTGTTCTGCACCCCTATTATATGGAGAGGTTCCAGGAGGGAAGAAAAGAAAAGGAACACCTTTTCCACTGTCCAGACCCCCACCCATTATGTCGTAATAAAGTATTCAAGTTCAGGGGTGTCCTTTTTCCCTCCTGAAATCCTCCACTCTGTGCCCTGAACAGCACTGCAAGATTCATGTTCCCGGCTGGTTGGAGCTCTGAAAGAAGTGCTCCAGTTAGGAATTGGGGACACATGGCAACATTTTGTTCAAGGATACTAATCTTATCTGCCATATATCTGGGACTCCTTTCCACAGAAGTAGATATGCAGTCATGTGCATCACCAATGTGAAATTGTATATAGAGTTTAACAACGTATCAATCATCATGAAGCAAAAAGTTAGTTCTAAGAGCAATGTATTTAGTATTTTACATATACATTATGCACTGCATCAAAAGTATTTATTTGTTCAAAGTTTATATTTTCAGTAGGAATTGCAGTGTTGTTGTTGTTGTTGTTGTTGTTAAAAGGCCACTAATTCAGTGCTATATGGGCCACTCCAATCATCCATTCTTATTTTTACTCTTCACTGCTTTCCCGTCACTCACCATCCATTCCACATGCATCTGAACCCTTATCCAGAGCAACTAATAAGCGCTGCTTGAGGCACTGACCTTGTTTGTTGCTATTTGTTCCTGTGGTTTTTGTGATTGATAGGGTTACAGTGGATTTGAGAAATTCCTTAAGTGACAGTCCTGAAACCCATTCTGCATTGGTCTGTTGTGACTTATCGTTCAGTGGAACAACTCTGAAACAAGTCACTAAAGGAATTAATCTTTTTCAATATTATATTTATATGATTACAGTTGGACTTACAACAAATTTGCTTGGGTTGAAGTGGACCATTAATAGTATGAAGAATTAATAAGGTCAGTGAT
The DNA here is from genome assembly GCA_021292165.1 of Shinisaurus crocodilurus. Classification (NCBI taxonomy): domain Eukaryota; kingdom Metazoa; phylum Chordata; class Lepidosauria; order Squamata; family Shinisauridae; genus Shinisaurus; species Shinisaurus crocodilurus. The sequence continues at coordinate 102,072,615 of CM037879.1, read as the reverse complement.
CAGAATATGACCAATCATACACTTGCTCATCACAGTAAATTCTGCTACATGATAATAGAATGAGTATGCCTGTACAGTAATACCTTGGATTGCAAGTAACTTGGTTTGAGAGCGTATTGCAAGACAAGCAAATTTTTAAATATTTATTTAATTTTCTTTTACTTGATATACAAGCGACGCCTTGCAATACAAGTACTGTAGTACGGCTTAAATTAAAAATCTCTGTACAAATTTTTTTGGGGGGATTTCGTTTTGATATAAGAGTGTTTTGGATTACAAGCACGTTTCCGGATCGAATTATGCTCTCAATCCAAGGCATGACTGTATTCACTCATTTTTATATAGTTGAGCTGAAGACTACTGGCACATTCTTTTTAAATCATCCAAGATAATCCTGCTCTGCCAGTTCCTACAAATGGATAATTTTGGGACCATAATAATAACAATCATGAAAGACTAGCAAGGCTATCGTTACAATGGATATTTGTTTGTCAATCTTAACTAATAATGGCTGCATTTTAATTTAGGGAACTTCAGTATGTACAATGAGAGTGGGATGTAATATTTTCTGTGAAAACAAAATCCATATCTATACATAAAATTAATTAACAACATACTGATTATACAATAACAGTCAAATGCAGTTTTAAAGTTGTAATTACCAGGAAGGGTTTCCAGATGACTATCTGTAGAAAATATAGATAGATATGGGCATGCTAAGATGAGTACATCAACTGTTTTTCAGTTCCCTCATTTTTTATCTTCCTACAATGTAAGGAAAGTATATACTATTGGGTGTAATATTTATTTAATTGTTTGTTCTTAAAATTTATATTCAGCTTTTCTGCCAATGGCACTCAAGATGGCTCATAAAACAGTAAAAATACAATGGTGTATCAGGCGGGGTGACAAACCTAACCCAAGTGCACTTTACATTGCAGAATTTACACCTAAGTAGACCTACAACACAGTCTTCCTATGATGTTCTGTACAGTCAGCTGCATAATGTCCCCAAATTTCAGCTTCTTACCATGTACTGCTTTCTTTCTGGAAAACAAAACCATGCCTGAAACATAAAATATCCCAACAAGAATCTATTGATTTTGCCATTGGGGTGTCTTAAAACACTGGAAAATAAGACTGCCCCATGGGTTTCCCCCAGAAAAACTGGTCTAGAGAAGCAGACTTAAGTACTCCGTGTGTCAGTAGGTTGGAACAAGCCATGAGATTTCATTGGGAGAACATTTACCTTACCAGAGACAGATTTCTTATGGGGTTAGAAAAACACCCCACACAACCAAAAACATTAGTTTTTAATAATTATGTTTTCCCAAAAGTTTTATCTTGACAGTTTGATACTTTTCTGATATTTCAAGTTTTGACACCACAGACACATTTGAGATTGTGAGGCATTTTACCACCCCAAGATACATTGAAAAATGGCTAAGGGTAGTAAAATGACCCCAAAACACATTTTTGTATATTTTTTAGGGTTGTTGGATGAAGGTACTTAACAATATGCTGGGCTGAGGTCAAGATGTTGGTTCTGTTTTGGCAGAAATGAGAACATAGATGCTACTGCAAATATGTTATGCACTTACTCTGAATGTAAGAAATGGAATCTTTCAACTAGAAAGGTTTTTATGATGGGTAGGAATATATGCAGTGTTCATCATGCTGATTTTGACCAAAGATGCGTGAGCAGAACTTTGCTAGCACAATGGGTTTTTTCTGTTCTTCCTTCCCACTGCAGCCCCCTGCATTCCCCAAAAGCTCCACCTGAGGGTCTGGAGGACCCTCTGAAATGGTGTTGGGAATATGTGGTGCACATGGCTATGGGAGGAGGGGAGAGTCTGTAGCAATGAGGCAGGGACATCTCGTGCGTGCCTAACAGGAGCTCACATAACTCACTCACAGACCAAAGTCATTGCTGCCGCCTCCTGTTCCTTGATGCTGCTGTTGCCACCCATTCAGTTCCTTGCCTCTCCCTCTGGGCCCAATCCCCACTGCTACTTGTTCTCTCCTTCACCAGCTGCAGTGAGTGTACATAAGCGGCAACTGTGAAGAGGAAGAGAAGCAGCACCAGTGTCCACTGCTATCCCACGGTAAGTGGGAGAGCAAGTGAGCAGCATTGGGGAGTGGCAGCAGCACTGTGGGAGGGGCTATTGCCCTCATATTCTTTAGAGGCCTGCTGAAGATGTTTTGCCCCAAAACGCTGAAACTGGCACTGGAGTTAATCAAGTAATGAGAGATCAAATGATAATATGATATATATGTGATCCATGTATATAACAGCTCTTGGATGTCCAGCTTGGAAGTAGGGAGGTATGGAATTCTGTTAAATTTTGTCTGTGTTTCTCAGATTGTCAGGCGCCTTTCATTCCATTGTCCACTCATTGACTGAGTTGGATTTTCTACCAATATGTTTGTACGCATTTCTGCAAATTTGCAGAAATTTGCACAAAAATGCGCAAATCCCCAAAATATGCAAATCCTCCCCAAATGTGCATTTTTGTGCTTCAGTCTAGGGGGGGAAATGCGCGTTTTCAGTCGATGTTTTTTTTTTTTAATTATTTTTCTACAACTAAATTTGCATAAAATTACAGAAAGTAGGAAAAAAATGGTTCACAAGTCCACGGATTCTGTGCAACTCGGGAAAAGCTGGTCCGCTGTGGAATAATCCATAGAAATCCGAACCCATTTGAATCCACTGTGGATTTCTCTGACCATCCCTATTTGGAAGATGTCAAGTGGGAAACAAAACCAAGTCTCAGACCCACATGAATTAAATAGCTCGGGAAAGTTGGCAGAACTGTAGGAACTGTTGAATCTACATAAAAGAAGTTACTGAAAATAAAGGTGTTTGCCTTACAAAAAATCTTCAGGAAAAATACTCGGAATAACTATGGCAAAAGGAACTTTTCATGTTTTATATATATATATTTATTGTGTGATTTTCTTTAAAAAAAATGATATGTCCTATATTTTTATGCACTCAAGGGGGGGTACCTTTATAACAAGTGTTTGTCTTTATCACCAAGCCTATTGATGTGACAGCAGTAACTGAAATATAAGGCAGCACTGAAATACACGTGTCTTGCCAAATGTATTATAACTCAGTTTTTAAAAATATAATATTTTAAGAGTATGTCTTTTCAGTATGACGATCAATCCTGATTAAGCAAGTGACTGCAGTAAAAAAAATTAAATATTTATAATGATATAGCTTTACAAATATTCTATTAGGAGGCTTTAAATCCCAAACCACCACTTTTCTAGCATAAAATTGTATATCCCGTGAGCTGTAGGAATATTTGCCAGTCTCTTTTACAGAGATGATAAGTCTCCAGGATTTATTTGTGGCTCTGGTGGAGATCAGTTATCAACATTGTAAGCTCCTTAAGCTGAAGGGATGCTGTTATTTAATATTTTTAATTAAAAATAGTGCAGCACACAGAGAGGCAGGGTTTAGGTCAGGGTGGTCAATCTTCAGCTCTCCACATAATTTCATGTACCCCTCTGCCTCATTTCAAAAGCCATCTGTAAGTGATCAGATTGGACCTTTGGCAAGAGTGACCTATCCTGTCTCCTGCTGGTTGTTGGGTGGAGAGGAAGAGGATGGGGAGAGAAAAGTGAGTGGCAGAGTGAGAAAGAGAGAGAGAAGAGGGGCAGCCCCACCAACATTTGGCTTTGACCCCGGCCACCACTGGTTTTGGCCATGTCCACTGTTGGCATGAAGCCCCCAACCTATTGTCCCCAAGGGAATGAAGCCCTCAACAGGAAAAAAAAGTCACTCCTGATTTAGGTCTGGCTGCATGACCAGGCTGAATGCCAAAGAGGCAATATGGGTAAGTATCTGCAGGATCAGAAGAATTCCCTATGTCATGATGTAAACCGTCAGTAAGTAGTTGTAGGATCAGGCTGAAATATTACTGAACTGGTTGCAAAAGTAGCTAAGGATGCAATCCTATGCATGTTTAGACAGAGAAAAGGGCTACAAGTCCCAGCATGCATGCCCCAGGCAGCCATGCTGGCTGGGGCATGCTGGGACTTATAGGCCTTTTCTCTGTCTAAACATGCATAAGATTGCACCTTAATTCTTTTCTAGTCTACTCCTTTTTGTATCTGTCCGTTCATTGTTGTCTGTACTGTCTCTCCTACTGTTCCTAGCAGCCCATAGTCTGTTTCAGTTCTTTGTCCTAGTGAGCCAGCAAGCATGTTTCCAGGCTTACTACCTTTTTTATATACTTACTGGTCTCAGTTCCTTCAGGGTTGCTTCCCCCCAGCTACTCCCCCTGAACCACTTTACTCCTGCTTTGTCTTCCTTTTCACCTCCCTGTGCCTCCAGCATTCAGGCTTTTATCTTTTTGCTTCTGCCCCACCTTTTCCTCCTTTCTCAGAGTCCTTCAGCCATTTAAAGAGCCTTTGTCCTGATTCCCTTTTATTCTGTTCAGCTAGCCTTAGCTGTTGCAGGCACTTGTCACTGGGAAACTGGGGAAACCTGGGGGCTGATGATGGCCCCTCACACTTTAGCATGTAGATCAAGCACCAAGTAAGTAGTGACCAGTATTTAGAGAAGTGCGGCTTGTTAGCTAGCACAGTACTTGAGAAGTTGGAATAAGAGGAAATAGTTAGTTACATTTATGGAAAAGCATTAAATGCTTAGACCTATATGTAGTTTAAATCCATTTTTACCAAGAGGTAAGAACACTTAAAACACACACAAGCTAAAGGGCATTCTTTCTTAGCTACTACACAGCATAATTATAGGGAACATTCCACAAGAGGATTTTGAGAAGGCTTCCAATGCTTATTGGTCTTTAAAATTCTCCCAAATATTTGTTTTCCATTGGCTGTCTGATAATCTTTGATTGGATGGTCTAATTTCTTTTTTTAGGAATTAAGCCGTCTGATAGTAATATTTCTTTCAACTAAAGCCCCCCCCCCAGAACTGCGAACAGAGGGACACACTTACGGTATCTCTGTAAAAAAAAAAAGGTTTGGTATCTTTGTAAAAAAAATAGGTTTTTTATTTTTATTTACTTATAGGTTTTTATAAGCAAAAAATTTAAAATGGAAGTTCATGTAAAATGATCACTGCGTGAGCTGTGCCTGTAATGCCATTTGCTACACCATCAAGAATTTCAATTCCAAACTTATCACTTGCTTGGTGGTAACACTTGCTCGCCCTGTGAACTTTCTGCTTAGTGCTGTGTGGGCAATTTACTTAGATTGCTCAATAACAAAATACTTTCCAAACAGTAAACAAAGTGTAATTAAATATATTGCCTTGAACACATTTACTCTTTAAAGTCTGCTTATATGCTGTAATATGCAGTACAATCCTTTGAGCTCATTTCCATAAAGTTTGTGGCCTGTATTATTGTTCCTGCATGTCTAGACCTGATGGACCAACTTGGTCTCTGAGTGCTGAATCAAAAACCCTTTTCATATGTTTGGGCTCTCCTCTGAATTCACATGAATGAAATGCACATAGGGTGGGGTGCACTTGGTTCCCCGTGTAGTATGCGTGTTCATTTCCACATCTGCAATGTGGCTATGTAAAAAGCCGATATCTATATGGTGGGGATGGGAGCCTGCTGTCCCCAAACTATGCTCATCCATTGACTGCATGGAGGAGAGCCCGAATATATGAAGAGGACTAACATGCATGCTTTACAAGAGGAAAATGGGCGGGGGGTTGTTCTAAGGCATGAGCTGAGATCTTCTGTTCTTGTATGGGAGATCTATTCCTCTCTATGGGAGTCGCTGCTACTTCCAAGTGAGATATGTAGCCCCTTAAAAAATGAGCACTATATATAGCGTGCTGCTAATCTTCTGCTGGTTCTACTGCCTTTCCATATACAGTAATACCTTGGATTGCAAGTAACTTGGTTTGAGAGCATTTTGCAAGACAAGCAAATTTTTAAATATTTATTTAATTATTATTTTTACTTGATATACAAGCGACGTCTTGCAATACAAGTACTGTAGTACGACTTAAGTTAAAAATCTCTGTACAAATTTTTTTGGGGGGGATTTCGTTTTGATATAAGAGTGTTTTGGATTACAAGCACATTTCCGGAACGAATTATGCTCTTAATCCAAGGCATGACTGTACACACTTATCAACCACTGCTAGGAGTAACCCATTCATAGAATCATAGAGTTGGAGGGTGGCTTTTAGGTCATCTAGCCCAACATTTTGCTCAATGCAGGAAATCCAGAGCTAGAGTATCCCAAAAGATTAGTATCCAGCCTCTCCTTGAAATGTGCAGTGAGGACACCCCCACCCCACCCCAACAATGGTCATTGGTTTTGTTGTTGAATGGGCTGCAATCCCATTGTCTAATGCTATAATCTCATACATTCTTCTTGGGAGTCAGTCCAACTGAATATGTGGAACTTATTTCCAATTAAACATACATAGGATCAGGCTGCAAATCCAATGAGAAAAACTATTTTAATAGCTGCTAGCAGTCTTTAGTATTGATTACCAAAGACAGAGATAAATTGGGGTAGATAGATACTCCAGACTAATTCCTAACTGGGACACTTGACAGAGACATGACATTCCATGGGGATAACTTTTGTTAAAACCTGAATGCCTCTATTTATAGTACTGAGGTCTGGGTTCCCCATGGCTTATCTGACCCTTTTCGAGAAAACTTGAAACAAAGGGGTGAGTACAATATATTAATTATATCCAGTCAAGAGCACATGTAACTGCAGTATGCTTTTTTTTTTTTTTAAGAATAGGCAGCAGCCAAATCACAGCATACTATTTCTCCATTTGGCTTAGATGATGCTTAATAAACAATATACAGGTCAAAAAGGCCATATTTCATAAAGTCTTCTAACCACATGATGTCAAGACTGCTTATGTCCTGGACAAACCAACATTACTCCTAAGCAGGCATCAGATCAATTCCACTAAATTAAAAACCTAAAACTTCCCACTTGGGTAACCAGATAACCACATGCTCAGTGCCAGAGACTAATCAGAGACTTGTGACAGCAGGAATTTTCTATATAACAGTGGTTGTTGTTAGTATGTGAACTAGGAACACAGCTGCTCTACTTTCCCCCTCCTCCTTAGTGGTAATATGTTTTACCATAATGGTTAGAGAGATAAGTACAAACTATGTTTAACCAGTTGCTGTTCAACATAGTTTGCACTGGTTTCCTTCTCTGGTTTGATAGCAATCCGGGTGGTAACTATAATTATGGCATTCAGACATCACTGTGAACCATTGTGATTGCTAACTAGAAATGTGAGGGTGAAGAAGCGCAGCCTGTGAATTTCCAGAGCACTATCAATTGCCACCGCATTGTCTGGCAATATTAGCATGATGTCTGAACCAGGACATAATAGCTGATGCACAAAATCCTTTCTGGAAAGTAAATTCCATAGGAAATTATGGATATTGAGAAACAGTGCTAGCACATGACATCTCTCCCTTCCACAAAAGAAAACAGAAGGAACATTCACTGTAGGTACATACTGGACTGCACATTCTTGTACTCAGTATCAATAAACTGCATCATAGTAAGAGAACTTTTCATTAACATTGTTTTCATTCCTTGCATGTGGTGTGTGATCTTAATGAAAGTGTTGCTATTCATGATAGCTCTTTAGCAAACCGTTGAGCTAATTATTCAATGAACTCAGCTTCATTTTTAAGTTTTCCATGCACAGCTATCCTAGTATTCATGAATTTGTGGGCAATTCAACAGTATTCAATAAATACCTAGTGGAAATGGGTTTTGACACATGAAATCTGTATGAAAAGTCCCTAGCAGCCATGGTTTCAAGCATCTATTCCTTAAGCATCTATTTGTGTAATTAGTCATCTATGGCTTGATGCTATGATTAATTGAGCTAGGGCAGAACTTCTTAAGATGAGGCATAGCAGCTTCGTATCCTGTTACTAAGCATAACATTATTACACTAATACTAGAGAGTAATTAGGCCAGTATTTCAAGCAAATACATTAGCACACATTATTAGGTTTATATTGTGTAAGCCACATGGTATTGATAAGAACAAAAGAACTGTCATGTATGGTCAGGCTGCTGCTCTGTCTAGTTCAACAACATTCTCTTTTCCATCAGGAATCAGCCAGATGCCACAGGGAAGATCACAGCACAAGTAGAGCATGATTCATCCCCAACATCTGGTATCCAGAGGCATACTCTCTATTACATGGGCATGTTTTCTTCTGGCTGTCATGACCAATAGGTTCGAGGAGATCTATCTTCAGTTCTATTTTATCCAATTCATTTAAAATGCAATTTATGTTAGTCGCTATATACAATATACAATTATATCATGGCTGTATACAGTATTATATATACAGTATTATAAATACAGGCTCAGCTTGTATGCTGGCTCAGCTTGTCTGAGTGTGGAAAGCTAAGCAGGGTCAGGCCTGGTTATTATTTGGATGGGAAACCCCTCCTCTAGTTTCCTGCATTGAGCAGGGGGTTGGACTCAATAGCCTTGTAGGCTCCTTCCAACTCTATGATCTATGAAATCTATGAATATACATATTGTTATATACTGTATATTAGTGGCTGTATATAGTATGTAGAATACCCCATGGCAATGAATTCCGTGTGTGTGTGTGTGTGTGTGTGTACAAACACACACACACACACACACACACACACACACACCAGTCACTGATTGAAGGATTAAGAAATGATAAACAAGTAGATGTGTTATCAGTAATTAATCTGCTATGGATATCCAGTGCCTAAATCTCACTTTTAAATATTCATGGAAAGTTGAAAAAAATAGCAACAAATATTTAAATATTTCCCTTAATAAAGTTATGTTGGCAACTCCCTTTTTATTAAGAGTAGCTGACAGTAGTGCCTCCTTATTCATTCGGCACAGTGCATGGCACTGCAGTATTGAAGGCAAAATTCCAATAAATCAGTGTATAGTGATTTTACTGTGTTTTTGTTGCATAGATGTGGCTCACAGAATTCACTCCCTGCCCTTCCCCTAGAAGTTGCTATGGAGCTCTATGTATTCTTCACTTTAAGAATACTATGTCACCAGGAGAAGTAAGAAGAGGAGCTGGTTCACCATCAGTGGCATTGTTGTGTGGCCGGCTGCTCATTGGCCAGCAACCCTTTCAGATTACACAGTCATAGTTCTCTCATGATGTAGGAAGCCTGTGAGTCCTGGTGGCTGAAGGAGTCCAATAGGAGAATGTCTTAGCAGGGAGCCAAAGACAACTAAAGCTTTATGTAGACTGACAAGACTTGTACTGTGATCAGCTCTTCACACATGCACACCCCGAAGTAACTTACTGGAGTATTAAAGGCTCCTTGCCTGGTTTTGCAGTCTTAGACTTCGGTGAGGCTGGACAGATGGAGATTCTGCTGAGGACTCACCCTCTGTTTCAGAGGATGGAGGCAGAGCTGTGTCCTCTTGCCAAAAGGACCCTGAATATGGTACTGATTGTACTTCCCCTGAGGTAGACTGAGTCTCATCCTCATCAGAATCCTCCTTGGACTGAAAGGTCCAAGGTCTGAGGGTCATGACAGAGGATACTATGATCAATGGTGTCAAAAACCATTTAGATATCTTTCAAGACCAAGATGGTTACACTTCCACCATCCTGACAAATGTTATCTACTAGAGGTACCAAGGCTGTTTCTCTCCCAAAACTTGTCCAGAATCCCTTTCTCAAGACTTACTCCGTGGTGGTGATGGCAACGAAGAGATCTCACTTCTCCACCATCATTTTGTCTGCACGGTGCAGGCCATCTGAGCCTTTTTGAGCAGAATAATTTTAGGGATGTGCACGGAGCTCGATTGGGGGGTGGAAATCTGGTGAACTCACCAGGCTTGACCCCCCCCCCGAGCTCCGCTTGCCCTACCTTTTCCCCAGCTCGACTCGCATTCTCGTGAGCCAAGCCAGGGAAGCGACTTCCGGGTTCCCGGCGCTACATTGTTTATGTAGAAAACAGCCTGATTTGTTCAAATTATGGCCAAATTTGCGCAAATTAGGCTGTGATTTGCGCAAATTATGCCATTTTCTAGGTAAACAACGTGGTGCCGGGGACCCAGAAGTCAGCTCGGCTCGTGCTCACATGCTGGAAGTTGAGTGCCGGGTGGGTCACCCATCCCTATAATCTGCTTCACATGAATCTGCTTCTCAGGTTGTGGAGGCCTCGATAGCCCAGTGAGACCGGCTTATATCACAGTGTGTAGGAAAAATGACTCATATTTGCAGAGAGTTAGATGCCACAGTTATCACACGGTCAGTGTTATGGATCATTTTGTGTTGGATACTTTCAGCTAGTTCACTCTGGGGATCTGGACAATTTACTTGGAGATTTGCAACCCACCATTTGCCATCTGAATCCTTGCCCATCATGATTGTTAAATAGTGCCAAAGGGGGATTGAACACCTGGACCTCAGAGGTGATGAATGCCTCTGTTTGGTAGGACAATGTCCCGTCTGTCTTCAAGAAGGAAATTGTGCAATCTATACTGAAGTAATCTAGATCCTGTGGATTTGAACAATTACGTATAACCTGGTCTCTAATCTCCCTTTTTATACAGCAAGGTTCTAGAGTGAGGATTGGCTCAATTCCACACAGTCTTTGAAGAAACTAATAATTTGGATTGATGTCAATATGATCTTACCTTGTGCTCTAATTGTTGGCCTAGCTGCTGCATCACTCTCAACTCCACAGAATCCCAAAGAGCTGATGAAAATCTGTGATTGGAATGAGGGCGGCTGGGAATGATTGCGTAAATGGCCTGGGTCATCTTCCTGTTCCAGGTAAAGATCAGGTTCTTAACAGAACTGCTGTCTAAGACTGCAGATAATTCCCCAGGGACCTCAGAAAGCAATTATAATCCATCAGTCTCTAGGGGTGATCAAGGAAATTGGTCCTTTACCTCTGTAGAGGTAACCAGTAGCCTTAAGATGTTAACTAGATAAGCTTTTGGTCTGGTACAGCAGGGCTCTTCTTATCTTCTTAACCAGTTTTTCTTCTGTGAAATGGGTGTTGTGTGGTATCAAAAGATTGATTTAGTGCTTCAGGACTCAGATCCCACCTCTCTCTTTTACTCAGTTTGTGGACTTAGGCTAGTCACTTCTCTCCATTATGTCCAAGACCCTGATTGTAACTGCAATCAGACAAATGACTTAGGAAACTGGATTTGGCTCATTTTCTTAGGGTATCTGTTCAGTGTGTAGGGTTTTTTTTTCTCTTGCTTTCTTATTGTGCTGCTGTTGTAGTCTGGATTGTGCTGATGTGTAGGGGCCTTGTATCTTGTGTAGGTGGCATTGTGTATTGCCAGTGGGCTTGTAAGCACATCTAATAGTTATGCATCAATCAATCAATCACTTTATTTTTATACTGCTTTCCCATACAGTATACTCAAAGCAGTTCACAACAAAGCATTATGAAAAAAACAATATATTCCTAACAGAGAAAAATCAGAACAATTTCATAACAAGTACAAAATAAAACATCAGTATCAAAACAATTAATAATTCAATTATCAACAAGAACAATGTGAAACACCCTCTGACCTTGCTAATTAGACTAGCAGTAGGCATGGCATTTTAAAAAGTTTTAGAGGGAAGCAAGGCCAATTGTCAATCCCAGATGTTAAAAGGAACAAATGAACACCCTCTGGTCTGAATGACAAACAGTAGGTAGCAAAGCTCTCTCTTTTGGTGATGGTGGAAAAAGCAGCAGCATACTGAGCCCTTTAGAAGCACTACAGAAGAGTCTCAGGTGTTACTAGGTAGAGGATGAAACACCTTCTGGCCTATATGACAAAGAATAGGTAGTAGAGAGTGTTTTCTGTAGGCTCTGCCTCCTGACCTATCAGGCTTCATCCTGGACCTGCCAAGCTCTTCCTCCTTACCAAACAGACTCTGCTGCTGGCAAGATGAGTGGACTTGCGGCAGCTCCACTGTTTGAGCCACAAGATTTCTTTTGTTTCACATAACTGTTGTGTAGGTGGGTTGTCCTAAAATGTCAAGGAGAGAGCATTCTTAATCTAAAAAGAGTAGAAGATTTGTTCACTGTCTTGAGTCTGCAGTCCCATCAATGGTGTTTCTGATGTTTTTAATTTAGATAGATTAGGGAAGTTGCTAGGAAAAGCATTCAGTTTCTGTTCTCACAGTTAAGTAATTTTCTAGTTCATTTTTTAAAATTTTAATTATAATAGCCAGTGGTCCATAAATTACAAGTGCCCTTGGATTGTTAAGGTTGGATTTAATTTTCTGGTTGAACATTTTGTTGAATATTCATTTTGATTGAATATTTGACTCCAAGAAAATAAGTAATCCTGGAAACTAATAGAAATAGCTTATGAATTATGGTGGGAAAAGAGCAGAGCTACAAAAACATGTTTTTTTTTAAAAAAAAGATACAGTAATGATCCAATTGGCAAAGTTATATGTGGAAAGTAGACACAATTAACTCTTACTTTATTACTCCTTTATCTCCTGTTGTGGATAAATTAATATGGAATGTTGGTTGTTCATTTTAAATATCACTGTCTTTCAGGCAGCAAAATGCAAAGGACTATCAAATAATACACATACTAATATAGTACACATCTTGTGACCCATTAAGCCAAATGCAGCAATTTATACATACAAATCTCTTGGTTTTGTTGGCTGCCTGGGTCTACAAAAACAAAAGGGTTGTCAAACACTGGCAGGCAAACAGATATGGTTTGTGAGCTGTGGTTGGATGGGTGAAGCCCCTTCAGCTCACCTCAGGAAAAGAAACAAATGGGTGGAGCCTCCTTCCCAATCCCAAAATGTGAGCTTTGAGAAGGGAGAGGAGCAATGCTGGTGTAGAGAGCTTTTTTAAACAGGAGAGAACTTTCTAGCCTCTCCTTAATTGGAAACGTTGCTATTGAGTATGCACTGGTGTGCCATTTCCTGCTAGTAAACAGAGTTTGGAGTTTTCTATGCCTCACAAACTGAATTCACAAGCTCCCAGCCATCATTCCTGTCAAACATTGTGATGCATTTTTTCCTGCATTCTTTATTCAGTTTTAGAGACTGAGATAGCTACAAATTGCAAAATACTTTCTGTCTCTAGTCCACCACCACTGACACCATCACCATACTCAAAGGTTTATTGGCTGGGTGAGGAACTAGAAGGGAAGGGTGGCTACTGGCTGGGATAGGGACAAATCTCACTTGGAACTGGACCAGAATTTGAGGAGCTCTGGGCCCAGCTTGAAATGTGATGACGGTTTTCTGAAGTGGGGCAGTTCCTATTTGAAACTCACCTAGTTGTGAATTTGCCCCATTACTTCCCACAAATTATAGAGGCCTGTTATAATAAATGGCATTTGAGAGAAAATATAAAATACTGTATACATCAAATCTAGGGCCAAGCTACACCTTACAGAGGAGGTTGATATGTGACTAGATATCCCAGTGTTTTATTACATAATAAAATGCGGCTACAATTAATTAATTAATTAATTAATTAATGATTTAATTAAATGCAGCAGTGGGAGAAAGGGTGCTTTACCTCCACCTCAAGTTGCTGTCTGGGCTACAAAGTGGCAGCGGGGGGGGGGGAGAGAATCCATGACTTCTGCATAACATGCAGGGCGGGCGAGCAGGACAAAGCGGGGAGGCGCTCGCCGCCTGGATCCCCCCCCAGCCGCGGGCCTTGCGTGCCACCTCCCCGCCGGCCGGCTGAGCGCAGTGCGATGCGCGGAAGGTGCGCAGGCTCTCGCCCGGGCGCAGAAACGGGGGCAGTCACTTCATTTTCTTTTCTATTTTATTGATGACTTCAGGCCAGCCTTCCCCAACCTGGTGCCCTCCAGATGTGTTGGGAGTGGGACTGCAACGCCAGCCTTCCCAGCCAGCCTACAACGCCCAGTATGCCCCGGCCAGATGGCCTGGATTCCTCCTGCATTGAGCAGCGGGGCTGGTCTCGATGGCCTTACTGGCCCCTCCCTTCCAACTGTACTCTTCTATGATTCCAACTGTACTCTTCTATGTTTTAAATTTTATATTTTATATTGTATTTTATGGTTTTAACTGTTGTAAACCGCCCAGAGAGCTTCAGCTATTGGGCGGTATAAAAATGTACCAAATAAATAAATAAACATGTTATTTGGCCTTCAGATAACCAGTTTGCATTCATACTGGGTGTACTATGAGCCACATTGCATTGATGTTTTTTTTTTCATTCAGTCATGTGTCTGTAAAGGGAAATGCTCCCTTGTGTGAGAGACTACCCCCCCCCCCGCCCACACGCATAAAGCATCCCCCTGCTGATAGAAGAAAACAGTGGGAAGTCCTCCTGCATATGAAGCACCACATGTGCTCTGTTAAAATGAAAACAGTTCCCTTGCCATTGCCTTCCTGGCAATGTTTACATTATAAGCTGGAGTTAAGACAGAATCCAATGGATGAATTCCTTATAAATCCATTTGTTCGCATCTGGTCATGGAATAATATCCCAAACTAGATTCAATTTGGGCACTGGTGTTAAATTCTTCCTAATGTGCTTAGCTTTACAAGGCCTGAGCAAAAGTCTTTATGCGAAGACAAACGTTGATGATGTCACTGGCCTCTGAATTTGTGACCTCTGTGCTGGTGATCTGCCCCCGCCTGCCATATTTCACTGAAGAATCATTAGGAAGGAAAGCAAATAAATAAAAAAATCCAAGTATATGCCTTGCCACATATATTAATACCTGTGCGGAAACCCTGAAAGCCCTTGTGCATGCACATAGTTCATTCATAGTTACGGTTCTTCATAGGAGCCTATGAATGATTGAGCTCCCCTTGCAATTGTCCCAAAGGGGCTAAGTGAATTTCAGTTAAGTTGTAGAGGACTGTGAGACCAGGATTATCTCCAGATCCCAATGGTCATCAGATTAGTAGGATAATCACTGCCTCTAAATCCTCTGAATTCCTCACCCCTGAATGACTTGGAATCAAGCACTGCCACTCCCAAATTTTTCGTAGTAGCATCCTGTCTACATACCTCTTCTTTATTGCTCCAGATCATGCATTTTACAGGACTGGGGTCCATGGACTATGTAGAGCAGGGATGCAGAACGTCAGGCCCAAGACCCAAATCCAGCCCTCCTGGGGCCTCAATTTGGCCCTCCAGGGTTCCCCAGATGGCCACACACCCTTCCCCCTGACCACATCCCCCTTCCCCCAGCCACCAATTGTTTGGTGGTTTCCTGGGGTTTGTGCAGGTTTTCCCCCATTCTAAAAAGTTGAAAAGCCTCTCCTAAGGCTTAATTTCTGGCAGTCAGTGTGTTAAACTAACATTTACTGTTATTTTTTGGGGGGTGGAGGGTTAGCCACCTCCCTTTTGTGTTTGGTCTCACCCACCACTGGAATGTGGCCCCTGAGAGCTTATCTGAAATGGAATGCAGCCCTCAGGCTGAAAGAGGTTCCCCACCCCTGTAGAGTGACTTTCTCCCGTTAATTGCTTTGAGGTCCCTTGCCCCTGGTGGCCTTCAGGCTTTTCTTCTTACTGGATGACAACTGAGAGCCACTTCACTTTCCTTGGCTATCTCTCTCCTTTCTTTCCTAAATGATCATCATCATCATGATCACTGTTCTGTCTTATATGTCCCTCCCTCCCTACACCTGCTCTTCAGTTCTTTCACGTGGACATGCTTCAAACAGTCACATGCTGATTTCAATGAAGTATATATTAATTTGCAATAATATGGACATTTTAGTTTCCTAGGAATTGTGGAGATGGCTTTTGAAGGCCAGTCAGTTATTTTTTTTGCCCAGCTAGAGTGTGTGCAGTTTCATTTAAGCCCTAAAACAAACCTCTCTGACTCTAGTAAGTGTCTAAGCATTATGTCTATGTGCTATCTAGCAGTTAACACATAGTTTAACATATGGGAATGGTCCAAAAATTCTCTTTTAATAAGCATATCTTGTAACTTGGCACACAATTATGTTAATGAACTAGAGAAGACTAATAATTTAACAGTGATTATTACTTTGGGGCTAAAAAGATGCGTGCCACATATTGTGTTTCTTTTTCACATATAATATGTAAAATAAATATTTTCTTTCACCATTTATATTGAGAACTTAATAAAAATACAAGTATCACACTTTAAGAACTGGCATTGCCTACTTTTAAGAGCCTGAAGTGAAGTTAAAAGAAACAAAAGAAGATTAAAAAAAAATAAGTTGGTAATCAGGCAAATGATACTGTATATATGTTTCTCATCTAAATCAAACATTTTTGTTCAATATGTGAATAAATATAAACGTTTACACAATCATAACTTGAATCAAAGTTATACAATGAGGTACAATTTATAGAATATGCTTGTTCTCAGTTGGTTTTCAGAGATGGGCTGCATTCAGGGCTGGTGCTACCATTAGGCCAACTAGGCAGCTGCCTAGGGCGCAGGGCTAAAGGGGGCGCCAGAAACGCCTTGAAAAAAAAAATACAGCGCTCTCAAGTGGGAAGGGGGGGCGCTAAATATCTGATCTTGCCTAGGGCACCAAACTGCCTTGCACCGGTCCTGGCTGCATTATGTCTCGATTTGTCTAAAATAAACTCAACCACGTTTCATTGGTTAGCCCTGTCTTGCCCTTTAGCTTCAAATTCTTGCTTGCTTTTTTGCGCCAAAGCAAAATGTTCAATTTTTACCCAGGCATCTTAAGTTGGTTTTTTTTTTTAATTGTTTCTTCATTTGTTTGTTTTCTTGTTTGCTGGTTCCATAGTTTTTATGCCTCTTGTTTTGTAATTTTATCAGTGTTATTATACTGTATTTACGTTTTTATGATGTTATGTATACCACTATGGAATCCCCTGTGGTTGAAGGACAGTTTATATTTTTAAAAATGAATAAATAAATAAAATAAGGGTAGACCAACTGGTGAAGAGGCACACCTAATTCTCAGAATCATCTCCATTATTAAGGTTTTAAAAATAGGCTCATTCTTCCTGGTGTTTGTTATCCCATATTAGGGAGCAATCTTATGGCCCCTAGACAGCATCTGAGGGGCCATAGGTTATTTCAGATTCCCGGATCCAATGTTGGAGACAGCACTCCGACCTCGGAGCTTCGAATCAGAGCCCTGACTCTCTCCCCCTTGCAGCTGATGCAGAAGGAACCGTGCTGGCTGCCTCTCTGAGCTTGGGAAATGTGATCTCGTGCGTGTGTGTGTGTGTGTGTGTGTGTGTGTGAGAGAGAGAGAGAGAGAGAGAGAGAGAGAGCTGGACTGACCCGGGTACAAAAGCTTACCCAGCCAGTGACTCCCAGTCCCAGTCACGCAGACGGAAGGAGGAGATAACAGCAGTTAATACAGATTAAAGAGTTTATTTGTAAGACCCAATTACATGGGATTAAGGCAAGCAATGCAAGCTTCTCTTACGCAGAAGAGATGACTCTATCTCACTACATGATTGCAGAAATAAGTTCAAGACCCTAGCAGGTCTCAAGTTCCAAGTCCAAGTGAGAAGTGGTAAGGCTGAGATGAAGTGAAGTGACTGTCTTGAAGTAGAAGAAGTGACCAGGGAAGTTGAAGAGTCCTTGGTCCCGAATCACGAGTCTTTGGACCCGAGTCTCAAGTCCAAGGTCCAAAATGGTGACTCGAGTCCCGAGTCACTCCCAAAGCGGCGGCCCATGGAGGGAGCGAGAGGATCTCCGCGAGAGGAAAAGAGCTGCCCTTCCTCCCACGGAGACCCTCCCGCTCCCTCCATGGGCTGCCGCCGCCATTTACCGTCGGCGGGTCCTTCCCTCGTCCCTGCTCCTGCTGCCGCCGCTGCCGCCCCAGGGATGTATTGCGAGCCCTCCATGGGCTCATAGTTCTCCGTGGCGGAGCAGCCCGCGAACTCGCTCTTCTGAGTTCACCGTCGCACGCCGTCGCATGCCACCTCGCCTCACCTCGCCGTCGCACGTCACACGCCGCCAGCGCACGTCACACGCCGCCATCGCACATCGCTGTCACTCTGTTTTTGGTGGGGGGAACCACGGCAACAGGGCTGTTTAAGCCCTGTTGCCCTGGTTCCCCTCGCCAAAAACAGAGCGGTGGCGTGAGGTGGCGTGCTGCGTACGGCGTGTGACGGTGGCGGCGTGCGACGGTGGCGGAGGTGAGGTGACGGCGGCGGCGAGGTTGCGACGGCGTGCGACAGTGGCAAGGTGAGGTGAGGTGGGCGGTGGTGGCGGAGTCCTTGGGCTCGAGTCCCGAGTCGAGTCTCGAGTCCCATTAAAAATATTGGGGCTCGAGTCAGAGGGGGGACTCAGTCCAACTCACGAGTCGAGTCCACGAGTCCGAGTCCCCGGCCCTGGAAGTGACAACATGTTGTTTTACCCCAACTTATATAGGAAGAGCCTGTACCTATAAATAGGATATTACTCACCAGTTATATACAGTCATGCCTTGGATTGAGAGCATAATTCGTTCCGGAAACGTGCTTGTAATCCAAAACACTCTTATATCAAAACGAAATCCCCCCAAAAAAAATTTGTACAGAGATTTTTAATTTAAGCCATACTACAGTACTTGTATTGCAAGACGTCGCTTGTATATCAAGTCAATTTTTAAAAAATAAATATTTAAAAATTTGCTTGTCTTGCAAAACGCTCTCAAACCAAGTTACTTGCAATCCAAGGTATTACTGTAACCTATTCTTCACAACATGTTGACTGCAACTTGTCCCATGATTCTGCCTCATTGACTCCTTGTGACTGTCTGGTGACTATCAGGAGACCTTGTGTACTTCACCTCAGGAGACATTCTCCATGTCAGGTGACAATCTCGTTCTGCCCACCATGCAAAACCTCACGGCGCATTCCAGTAGGCAAGGAGGAAACTGGAGAGACCAGGATATGAGCTATCCTGAGGCCTCTCCAGCCTCCTCCAAAAGGCTCCAGCTAGATAAAGCCTATCTAGTGAAATATGCAGGGCAGGATAATGGGGGAGGTAAAGATCACCTCTGCCACTCCTCCTGCTCTGCATAGGATGACCACAAGTCTCCAAGTTTGGGGGCTTACAGGCATTGCAGTAGGACTGTGCCCTTAGCCAATGCAGATGTTTCTGTGGGGCCAAAGTGTGTTTATAATGGCACATAGATGAGCCATCTTCAGACTTTTCCCTGCTCTTCCTGTGCCTTTTTTCTGTCCATTTCAGTGTTGCTTAAACAGTGTTGCTTTGGGTGAGATTTTGTGCTATGAGGGTTGTTGACCCACATACCACCATACCATTCTGAAGTTCCTTAACACTTATTCACACGTTAGCCAAATGAAGGACAAATGCATGAATATGGTACAGTGGGGCCACATAACTGCTCCCCCCCACATCATACACACACCCAACTCTGCTTCCCCTGATCGTCATGCATTCAGTGCAACTGTGAAGGGTGAACTGGCTGTACTTGCATAGGCTCATCCATGCATAGGGATGGGGGAATATTTGTGATCTGTATTACTTTTGTGTATTTTTAACCATAGGTGAAATCCATTCCATTTCCACATTAACCTGTGAATGTTCATCTCAAAATACATTGCCATGGAGAGCAAATCCTTACTAATATTAACTGCAATCTATTATTTACCCTAGAGTAGTACTGCCAAAGACTATGGGATTGCACCAAAATTATGTGAGCTGTGCAGTAAATTGTGGTGCAACAATAATAATTGTATTCCCTAGTCTGTATTTAAATCTTCCTGTCTTCTGCAAAGAAAAATAATCAGTCCTTTGCCAAGCCAATCTAATATAATGGTTATGAGATAATATTTATCTTTGGAGGTCTGAATATTTTGTACATCTGCTTTAAACCCTCATTTTCTTTGTGAAATATGTATCTAATAAAATTACTTTCTAGTAAGATAAAGTATCATAAATATGTGTACCATCGATGCACTTACTGGGCGGCATATTCTTTAGCTTTCATTACTCTTTGATTGATGAAACCTGCTTGGTATCTTAGCCTTTGTATTGAATTAATGTTGGTCTTCTCAGTATTGATATCAGGAACTAAAAAAAAAAAAGTAGTTGGGCAATATTATTCATTCTGACCCACTGCAGTGCCATTTATGTTATTTATGTTATGTATTTTAATGATTGTACATCGCCCAGGGTGGCTGGGTGACCGGCCAGATGGGCAATTAAAAAATATAATTAAATAAATAAATAAATTCCTACAAAGAACCAGGAGGATGAGCTAGTTGCAGGGTATCTTTAGCTACCCTACTTCATCTGGGGCTCCTGACTTCAAGCTGTTTCATCCCCCTCCGATCCAGCTAATGTAAAGCTTGGGCCTGGACAAAGGCACAAGCTGAAGGGTGAGAGCACAAGGGCTCTTGTCCTGCGGTGCTCAGCTGAGGGGGGAAGAAAGCGGGAGGCACACAGTGGCACACTACATGAGCTGGAATGGAGTACATCTGGTCCCCTGCTTCCTAGGAACTGTCGCTGTCAACCTCACCAAACACACATCCCCCTGTAGAGTGGATGTTTATATTTGGGCTGTTAGTTGTGGGTTCTCCTGGGTGAGAGCAAGGAGTGCCCGAGGGTGGTGTGTGTGTGTGTGTGTGTGTGTGTGTGTGAACTTTCAGCCCAAGCTCTGGTGAGAGCTGAGTTTGTGGGGAAAGTAGCCAAGGTGTGGGCTTGGTTTCTACCTGTGAATGCACACCTAATATGTTTGGTGGGAAGGTTAAGATTGTGCCCTTGTGGTGGCCATAACTAACTATTTGGCCCAATTGGAGTCCACCAGGAGAAGATCCTTCAGTGTGGCAGCTCCATTTCTGTGGAACTCCCTGCCCCTGGAGGTCAGGCAGACTCCGACACTATGCTGCTTTTGGTGCCTGCTGAAGACCTCCTTGTTCAGGGAAGCCTTCTCTGCTGTCCAACCACCACTGTAATGATACCTTGTTTTCATGGTATTTGTGGGATAATTAAATTGCAGTCAAAACCTATGGCTCATGTTTCACCAGGTAGTTGGGTGAAATGGTTAAGATCACTGATACCTTCTAGGGTGGATTCCCTAGAAGGTACTCATTGAATTATTAACAGCCTGAACAGGAAGTGGGCGTTGCTCCCAGCTTCTTCCTCTTTCTGTTCAGACTCGAGTGAGCGTGGCACCACCAGGTTGTTGTCTCCACGTGGTCCTTGTAGCAGCATGTAGCCAGAGTTGCTGGTCTGAACTCCACAAGTTCAGACCCCAAGTATTTCCAAATGCACTGTAACCAACTGTAAGAAATGTTTTTAAGCCTGCCTGAATGAAACTGCATAATCTGAGTGAGTAAATGTTACTTTTAACTTTTACAAGACTGTGTCTCTGATTTTTGTTCTGAGGGAGAGAAAAGGGGGCAAAACCAGGAAAATCCAGTCTGCCTTAAAGCATCCTGGATTACCAAATGCTAACTGGCTAACACACTAGCCAAATCTAAGCTTCTTTTAAGCTGGAAAGGGACTCTACTCTGCTGATCTCACTAACGTGAGATAGGAAGGATAATACTCAACAATATATCCTCTCCTAGCATCTTTTTCAAGTCCCAACAATATTGATTTTGGTTGTTTTATCTGTTTTTTATCTTTTTATTGTTTGCTCTGGAATCTACTTAGATATGAAGAGGAATACAAATACTGTAAATAACAACAACAACAACAACAACAACAACAACAACAACATAATAATAATAATAATAATAATAATAATCAGAAGTTCTTCTTGTTGTTGTTGTTGTTGTTGTTTAGGGCTTTCATTCTCTATAGCCTCCTGAACCATAGGCATAACTGATCCTAGTACTTCTATTGCACTTTAAGAAATTAAAACAAACGGTGAGACTTGTAGTATGCACGTATTTGAGCCGTGGCACGAAAGGGACAAAATTAAAGGCTTTAGTTTTGTGGAATCTGGCTTTAGTGCCAGATTCCACAAAAAATCAAAATGTCAGTACTGACAGTACAAGCTGTTTGACAGTGCAACAGACTGCCCCAGAATGTGGTGGACTCTCCTTTGTTGGAGGTTTTTAAAGAGAGCCTGGAAGGCCACCTATCGTAAATGCTGTAGTAGTTGCTTTCCTGCACTGGCAGGAGATTGGACTGGATGACATTTGGACTGGATGACACTATTCTCTATAATTCAAGGAGGACTCACCAGATTCCAATTCTTCCTTGATCATCTATGCTTGATCAAAGGTCAGAAGACAGGTCAGAAGACGGATGGGTAGCAGAAGTTTATATAGGAGCCTGTGACCTTGTTTATCTACTGTAACCTAGCTGCCAAACTTATTTGTATGCATCCTGTTCAATTTTTTGAAATTGGGTAGAATCTAATGTGTCTTGTCAAAATAAGTGCCACTTGCCATTTATACATCTCTGCATATGGAATAGCTTTAGCCAAGTATTTTATTCAGGAGCAAACAGAACAGTTCAGAATATTAAAAGTCACCCTGTGGGTGTGACAATAAAGGGAGCAAAATGATCAATTTTCTTAGGAAAGCATTTTAAGAAATACGCCTTTATCTGTAACAGAACATCTTTTCTAATCTTACCAGAACAAATATGCAGTTAGTTATGGATCTGCTGGCCTCTCTGAATGTAAGAACATTTCACGATTTCCTGCAGCAGCTAACTTTACATTTTCCTTTTAGGTTCTGGGGTGGGAGGAGAGGAAGCCAAGGAGAGACACTACTAATAATAGATCTTGAGTGTTGCGTTCCTGTAATCATGTATGGATTTTCTGATTGCAAATTGAATGCTGTTTTATGTTTACCTAAGATTCAGATGGGTATTTCCCCCTTTTTCTTTGCCTAATCCTCATTTAGAGCTTTAGAAGATAGCACTGCATTATCTTTTTCAAATGTATCCAAGAATGAATTTTTTTTAAAAAAAAAACAAAACCCGGATTAAAAATAAATAAAGCACAACAACCAATTAAACGTTATTTGTTTTCATTATCTGGTTGGAGCATTATTTTTCAGATGCCCATGATACCTCTGAGAAGGAGGTAGAATTCTGCCACATTGTCCAGGAACTCCTTATCAAAACACAGCTTGGTTCTCTGGTGGCATGGGGTGTGAGGCTTGATAAGTGAGTCCCATTTTGTTGCCTGCACACCAATTCTTTGTAGCACAGGGCATTTATTAAAGAAACAGATGGGGAGACATCAGTTATCTTTTGTGCCTTCTGTTTTCTACAAAGGCCAGGAATCTCAGTCAGAATAATTGAAGGCATCATAGAATAAGTCAGGTATGTCAGGAGAGCAGTTTTACTAAGCCTCCAAGTCTTGATGTGGTTCCCAACAAAGCTAAGCATGTTAATCTTCTTTATATGTTTCCATTCGTGAAGGTTGTTCAAGGGACTAAAACATTTGGAAATGCTGTTTTGTTTGTTTTTTTGTTTTAGTGATGAATACAGGTTGGCAAATTGGTATCTAGACCCAATGGCCAGGATCTAAAAAAGTCTTCTGTGTGTACATAAAGCACTTCCTTTTTTCCCCTCGTGCATCTGTGTCATTTCTGCTCACTTTCTCTTACTGCTCCAATTCCTTGCATTGCATCGGATGCTGCTCCAGAGGCTCCCCTGACTTTCAAGAGTGTCTTTTGGGGTGAATAAAGAAGGAGGATCGAATTGCCTTAGTGCCCACATGGCCTTTGAACCCTACCCAATAACTTTTAATTATCTTAATCATTTTTATAATTGTCCTCACCTTGCTGGAATTTGAACTATAGTGTCAAAAGGCAGAACAATTTTTTTGGCTTTAATCTGTGATTAATTTCTTAGAAAAAAGAGATGATGGGACTAAACCGCTCCTTGTAGGCTGGCATCTTAATTCCAAAAGTGGGGTGGAAGGAGTGCTGATGACCATGTTTACAGAAGAAGCAGCAGGAAGAGGATGAAGTATAGAGATCTTTTTTCTTCATTACAATTTTATACCTGATGCTTAGCACCAACAATAGATTCCAGAGTACATTATAATTTGTTTGCTCACTACATGTTTGCTCAGATTCAGGAAGTCACTTCACCATCCATGATAGTGAACAATCCAATTTGCCAGTTATTATAGGATTATATTTATAAGTGTAGATGATATAGAAGATTACCTCTGTATACAGATTACATACTAGCCCTTTTGAAATGTTCAAATTGTGTGATGCAGCAGATGCCTCTATGACAGTGATGGCGAACCTATGGCACAGGTGCCACAGCTGGCACGCAGGGACCTCTCTGTGGGCACTCGAGCCATTGGTCACCAGATCGCAAAAAGACTGTCCCCTTCTGCAAAACACGAATTATTTTGTTCTTTCTCACAGTGTGGAACAGAATGATTTTATTCTAGAATTCCTGTTACAGAATTCTTTTCTACATTGTTATCACATTTAAAAGATTTTGAAGAATGATGCACAGAGCACGGCTTAGATGTAAAGCCCTAACAGTTGACCTGAGTGCTACACATGTGTTGCTCTCAAACTAGCAGAGTATGAGCCAAGGTTTGACAAATTATCAGCATGCATGCAATAGCAAAAATCACATTAATTGTGCAAAAGCATGCCCAATGCAAACTTTTACCTAATGCAGTGTTTGCAGTCCAAGACATAAAGTGTTTAAAATGTGTTAAGCACGTTTAGTTTTCTTGTTTATCTTGCTCATTCTAGTACAGACTGACTTTTACTTTTACTAATCCGACACCTGTAGAAGCAGGGAAAGGACCCGGGGTAAAGCTTGCCCCATACAATTTCAGCCTGGCATATAATCATATTACAAGTTGAGAATCCCTTATCCAAAAATACATGTGCCTAATTATTTAAAAAGTTTGTATAAATTCCCTTCAGGCTATGTGTACAATGTAGTACTATCATAATTTTTTGAGTTGATTTTTTTCCCAACAAAAAACTGTATCATTGAAAGCTCTGCTATTGTGTTTTTCTTTTAAGACAAAAGATGTTAATTAGGTCAGACAACTGTATGAGTTGTTTTTCTAAAACTAAAACGTCGGTATTCAGGTTTAATTGCACTGTTGGCACTTTGAAATAAATAAGTTGGTTTTGTGTTGCAGTTTGGGCACTCGGGCTCAAAAAGGTTCGCCATCACTGCTCTATGAGCATTCACAGCTGTATGCATGGAGTGTCCCTGCAGGTGCGCTAATGAATGAACATAGGGCAAGGCAGAGCCTTTTACCCCAACACAGCCCGTCTCAAGGT
Source organism: Shinisaurus crocodilurus (assembly GCA_021292165.1). Classification (NCBI taxonomy): domain Eukaryota; kingdom Metazoa; phylum Chordata; class Lepidosauria; order Squamata; family Shinisauridae; genus Shinisaurus; species Shinisaurus crocodilurus. The sequence goes on along the minus strand of CM037879.1, from coordinate 102,047,447 downwards.
GGTTCATGGTAACATGATTTGAATGCCTAGCCATGCAGGCGATTTTTTGATTTTTTAAAATAATCTTGGTGGTTTCTGCACTGAGGTGCCCTTCATTGAGCTTGTAAATAAGACAAAACAGGGGCAGGAAAGATAATGGTATATGTGTGATATAATAGGCATTTCTAAAGGAGTGTCTTTATCTGTGGGATGTCTGCCAAAAATCCATTTCTGGTGTTTTCTAGAATCAAAATATTAAATTATGAAATCCTCAGTTGTCATAGAAAATGTCTATGACAACTGAGGATTTCATAATTTAATATTTTGTAGGGATTATTTGAAATATACCTTTAAGCACCTTAGTTGTAACGTTACCTTCTGCTGTATTTGAATTTCAGTGTGCACATGTTTTGTATGTGTCCCTAGGCCCAGTGTGTGCCTCAGATTCAAAGGGTGAAATCAAAGTAAGTGTCCTCTGACAGAATGGCATCCGCCAGAGGAGCAGATTCCTCTTCTCTTTACCTCACTGTGTACCTCAAATCTGCTCTAGGGGTTGGGGGCCCCTCCAGAGCAGGTTTTGGGGGTTCAGGGGGAAGCAGAAGGTGAGTGGATGTGCACTTGTCCATTGGGTGAGTGGATGCCCCCTTCACAACATTGGATGTAGGCCCAAACCTGCAGTGATAGACGAGTAAACAAACTGACAAAGGTTGGGAGAGGAGTAATCATAGATAGGTTGGAGGCTGTCATTCTCAGCTTGTCTGAGCTTGGAAAGCTAAGCAGGGTCAGGCCTGGTTACTACTTGGATGGGAGACCCCTCCTAGTTTCCTGCATTGAGCAGGGGGTTGGACTCGATGGCCTTGTAGGCCCTTTCCAACTCTATGAATCTATGAATTATTTCAGGTGTCTTTGCTGGTGAGAAACATGGTTGTCTTCTTGTCGTATTATAAAGCAATTGCAACAACGTGGAAATTTTTGAGAGAGCCGGCTTTATAGATAAAGTCGGATAGGCAACCAATCCACCAATTAAAGTATAATTGCACTCAGTTGCTAGGCTGAGGACCTACTCTGCAGCATACTTAACATAAAAGCTAACTTTGCTGTAATGTTAATTTGATTTGATACAGTATGAAACTTTCCGAAATGCAGTCTGTGATTCTTATTGCATCACACCAGCTACATACGCATCATTACCCTAAAGCAGCCCACTCGCTCACTAGTCTTTCATCCTGAAATATAATAAGATGTGGATTCATTACTGCCCACTTTCAGAGGATGGCAGGTGGCTGATAAAGCACTCCATGGAATTTTCCATCTGCCTTTCCACTTTTGTTCCTATCCAGGATTTGCACTTTCTCCTCAAACCACACACTTCAAAATGCCAAAATAATTTCTTTTCTCATGCTCCGGCTTCCAGTAATGCTTCATCAATCTGTCATGACTTTGTGATGGGACATTTTTGTGATTTATTTATTAGAGTGACACTGAATTCTATGCATTCCTTCTTCACGATGCTTTGGCATATAGTCCTCATCTACTGAAAAATTGTATACGCATTAGGATCTTTTTTTAAAAAGTGTCAAAATCATATTTTGCGACTGTATATGTAATTCAGCAATTAGACTTAACTGTAGTTAATGCTAATTAAGGTTCCATTTAACAAGGCTCTGAGGTTCCCTAAACTATTAGAGCAGTGTCCTTTTCACACAATAGCCTAACAATGATCAGGTTGCAAGGGACTGCATAATTGACTCCACCCACATCTAAAGGATTCCTGAAAGCAACATTAAACCATGGCCTCAATTCTTCATTAAATATATAGACATTTTTGTTGGTGCTAGAAATACTCAATGATTTTGTTTAGTCCACATTTTGAAGCAAACTGATTTAATACACACCTCCTGGATTAATCAGCGCTTGAGAATGAAGTTATTCTTTAGCTTTCACACTTCTCCAAATTGTGTGATACCGTTTTCGGCTCAAAAAACATAACAAAATACATATAAAAATGCATATGGATAAAATACTTTTAGAAGCACATACTTTAAGGGAAAGCACATTTAGGGGCGCATAACATGTTCAAAAGATGCATTCAGATTAAGGATGGGGAGAAATGCATACAGTTACTTAATTTTGCACTTTCACACCACTATGTGAACTGAAACTCTGTTATCATTTGAAATTCACACATTCCTCTGGATTTTTTGATTCTCCAATCAAAAAATGTATACAAAAGTGTATATAAGAGTGGAAATAATGTTCAAAAATGCATTCTATTAGGAAGACTGGTTGGGGAAAAATGTTTATTGGGTAAAATGCATACAAAAAATGAATGTATTAGGAGAAATGTTTGCACGAAAATTCTAATGATTTCTCAAATGAACATTAAAAAAAAAATCCAAGTTCAGGACAAACCAAACTTAAAACTGGAGAAATTCTCAAAGTTCAAGATGAATGAATTTAAGAATGGAAAAATGTAAGAAACTGAGAGAAACCAAAATTGAAATATTTGCCAATCCCTAATTTAAGTATATGTTTAATTAAATATGAGTGTGTGTGTGTGTGTGTGTGTGTGTAAAAAATAAGTCTCAGATTAATGCAGAAATGGGACTGAATGGACCTATGAATAAATATATGCAAAACTGACACAGACCAAAAACAATACAACTATCCGTAAAGACAGTTATGCATAAACTTCAGAAAAAGCAGACCAAATATCCATGTATTTATCTATCTGCAGGTGGTGTCTAAATGCTACCCGCTCAAATGTTGAAAGCATTATTAGGTCCTCAATCCACTGAGTTATAGGATATGAGCATTTATCTTTCCAGTGTTGTAATATCAGTCTTTTAGCTATCAAGAGGGCACAGAAAATCCACATGCATTGTCCTTGTGATAAATTCCATACAGCAGGTATATAATTTAAAAGAACATGTGCATCGATAAATATTAAAATGCATTCTGATACTAGATTTATCCATACTATGACCTCTACCCAAAAAGAAGCAACCACTGGACATTGCCAAAACATGGGTAAATGAAGCATTCACAGTATTACACCTCCAAAAGTTAGCTGACTTAGACAAACCCTTATTAAAAAGACATGTCCAATAAACACGAAACAAACGTTTTTGCTGAATAAGACATAGCCTAAGATCAATAGACCCTTCTGACACAGACACAAAAACAATGTTCCACTGATTAGGCAACACAAGACCATCTTATTCCCTATTCCATTCATCTTTAAGACTTTGTGTATCATACTTATTAAGCAATAATAAACATTTATAAACATGAATGATAGGTCGATATAACTGCTCAGCCTCAATCAATGTATCCAATAGCAAAGGAGGCTCTGAAGCTGTAAAAACAGCAGAACCAAACCTAGATTTTAACAAATGTTGTATTTGCAAGTATTGCCATTCAGCTGAAGCAGGCAAGTTATATTTAGCACACAAAGCCGAAAATGACAAAAACTCATCATCTACACTCACTAATTGATCCAAAGTAAAAATCAACCTATCTGTCCAAGCCCACCACAGGAACATTTTCTTACCAATTTTTAAATCCGGATTACCCCATAAAGTCAGTTTAGCATGAGAAAATGGGTCAAACTGTAGTTAACAAGATATAATATGCCACACCTCTCTAACTGCCATAACTGTAGGGGGTACCCCTATCTGTTTTAGTGTAGCGAGACCCTAATGCCATCCATTTAGAGAGAGGATCCAGACATAAGGATTCCAAAACTGACCCAGGTGGATAATCTAAGTGGAAAAGATCAGAATTTAGAACTATTCAACAAATAAACCCTATGATATAAGGCAAGATCTGGAAAGACAAACCCACCTTCTTTAGTTGAAAGTTGCATCCTTTTCAAAGAGATTCATGGAGGCAAAGAACCCAGAAAAATTTGCAAAACAGAGCATAAAAGTTTTGAAAATAATTGCCAGGTATAAATAAAGGAATCCCATGTATAACATATACAATCCTAGGTATGATATTCATCTTAGGTATGATATTCATCTTAAGTTTATTAATCTTACCCCACAAACTCAACTTAAGAGATGCCCATTTGTCTATATCCCATGAGATCTTAAGCTTACTCAAATTAAGTTTAATCATTTGGGATATGTCTCTAGGAATAAGTATTCCCAAGTAAGTAATAAAATCTGGGTACCATCTAAATTGCCACATTGATACACTTTGAGATATATTACAGTAATACCTTGGATTGCAAGTAACTTGGTTTGAGAGTGTTTTGCAAGACAAGCAAATGTTTAAATATTTATTTATTTATTTATTGCCTGCTATACAAGCGACGTCTTGCAATACAAGTACTGTAGTACGGCTTAAATTAAAAATCTCTGTACAAATTTTTTTGGGGGGATTTCGTTTTGATATAAGAGTGTTTTGGATTACAACCACGTTTCCGGAATGAATTATGCTCTCAGTCCAAGGCATGACTGTATCTCCAATCGGCATCAATACAGACTTTGACCAATTAATTAAATAGCCAGACAAATCACCAGAGTTATTAATCACCTTCATCAAAGCAGGAACCAATGACTGGAGTTTTGAAATAAACAATAAAAGATCATCAGCGAATAATTTTAAATTCTAAACAATCATGTAAAAATCCATGAATACTACTATTCTGTCTAATAGCACATGCCAGGGGTTCCAAACATAAATCAAATATCAATGGAGAAAATAATCTGCAAAAACCCCCATTGGTCTTAACTCTCGGTCTTGGGGTTGAATATAAAATTTTGATCCAATTTAAAAATTCCATTGGAAAGCCAAAGTTTCTCAACATAGCAAAAATAATGTCTCTGCTGGCCCTATGTGTGGTTCCACATCTGTAGTAATTTGTGATAGAATTGTGTCTTAGATTTTGTTAATATATAACCTGCAAAAGTTTGTGATTAATGGGCTAAGAAAGCTGTATTCTATAGTAAATAAAATTTGCCGTTGACTCTATATTCCCTCCACGATTAGCCATTTTCTTTCATTTGTAGCTAAAAGGGTGAATAAACTGAGTTTTATTTCTGAGTGCCATGTGTTCCTTAGAAAGCTACACCACTGCAGCTTTTCTGCAGATGGATCTCTGAAATAGGTTTTGCTCTAGGCTCTTCCACTGATTGTGTGACCTGACTCAATTAACTTAATTGATTCTTGGTTAGATTGTCAATGGCAAACGCACAGTGCTTCACTTTTAAAACCTATTAAAAATCAATAAGGATAACTAGACCTGCTAGGAAGCTGAATGAACTCAATCCTGCTATGTATCTGTGTTCTACAGAGTTTAGTGGCTGGACAAGCAGCAAAAACTTGCCCAGTCGATGGGCAAATGTAGGAATATTGCTGTTACGTTCTATATATGCGGTTTAAAATCTGACTATAGGAATTATAGCAGGGGCTGCAGAGCCTGAAGCATGGGGGCCAAATCCAGCCTTCCACAGTTCCCCAATGACCTCTCCCCCTTCCCCTTTCTTCCAACCTCTGTTCATTTAGTGGTTTCCCAGCTTTTGTGCGGTTTCCTCCCCATTGAAATGCCTCTCCAAAGGCTTATTTATTTATTTATTTATTATTTACATTTATTAATCGCCCATCTGGCTGGCAACCGGCAATTACTGGCAGTAAAAGTTTTCAGCTAATAAATGCTGGTATTTTTGGTCGGTTTGGCCCCACTCCTTTTGCCTCTGGCCTTGCTCACCACTGGAATGCACCCTCCCCCACCCCAAAAGCTTCTCTGAAATGGAATTCAGCCTCAGGCTGAAAGAGGTTCTCAGCTCTGAATGATAGCCTCAAGCATTTTGTGAGTGTTGGGCCATGGGCAGCCAGGACCATGGAGTGGTGGAGGTAGGAGTCTCAGTGGAATGGAACTGGAGCCCAAAGGCAAATACAAAGCGTCAGAATAACCTGGAAGCATTTATCGCAGGGGGGTAATCAATGGGCTGCCTGGAAGGGTGGTGTAATGCTGGAATCTGGGAGATAAAACAACGCTTTCAGCCTCCGGTGTGAGGCCTTGAATATGGAGCCTTGCCACACTCTATCCTGATTACTCCTGACCTGACACATGTTATTCAGAGACCTTTCCATTCTGGAGGATACGTGGAATCTGTCCTTCTCAATGAAACCTCTGAAATCCGGCATGGAATATTGAATTGTAGGTTTGCTCATTTAGAATGTTAAAGACTGAAAAATTGCCTTTTTTATTTTGTAGGTTTGATTTTAATGAACAGTTCTATCGTGAAGAATTTGTGTTAGAAATGTGCTCAACCTGGCAAGCACACATAATTCAGCGTTCTCATTGATAGGGTCATTTAAAGGAATGGAGCGGCGGGGCCACGGGTGGGGGGGGAGGAATCCCAACAACATTCAAGGGATATTTATATTGTTACCAACTGCTGAGAATTTCTGTTGCTTATGAACTTAAATGGAACATTAGATCCCGTTCATAGCTTTCTTCTCCTAGACTAATCCATGTTAAATGGGTCAAAAACGATTGTAAACACCTAGCTTTTTGCAGGTCATGATTGCATAGATAATTGCTTCTTACCATTCAAAGAGGGTCATTAGCTAACAAGCCAGAGTACTCAAAATGGATACATTTAAGCAGCTAACCTGACATTTTCAGCTTGCTTTCCCCCCCTGATAGGCACTGTGGAAGAGTCAGACTCAGGCAATTTAATTTGCCTTTCATAGCCTGTGACAAGGCTCATGATTATTACACACAACAAAATATTCAGTGCAACAAATTAGCAGATTTTGCTATTTTGGACAGGCAGCATTTAAATTCCTGCCATTGAACTGCTGGCTGCATCCCACTCTGCCAAGCATAATAATTACTGTTGAGTTCTTGGATTTCATCAAACCAGCAAGGTGATCACCCCCTTGGAACAGCCAAGGATATGAAGTATGGGGGGGGGGGAAGGCAGGGTGGCTGGGGCGGCGGCAATGTCTCTGTGTTAGAACTTTGGCAAGTGCCAGTTGAATTATTATGGCAGTTATTTGGCAGGGGCAGGGTTGTGCTGGAGAATAGCTTGCAGCAGCACTAGATTACAGCATTTACTGCCTTCCAAGGGGAATTGCTCTGAGCACTGAAGCAAAGAAACCAAATCGGGGGCCGGAGAAAGTGAGGATCAGCAGGCAAATGTAGTATGGAAAACTGTGCTTTGTGATAGCGTTACAAGCTCTTGTTTTACTGGAGTTGCTTGGATTTTCTACCAAGGAGCAAAATTATGATATGAGCTTAGGAGATGCATTAAAATCTCTTTCTGATTTCTCTTGTAGCTTAGCATGGTGTGGTTGAGAAATGATGATTGCCAGTGTGGAAAACATTCTTATAGATAGCCTTATCCTATGGACACTTAAAATAAAAAAAAAATCATGTGCAGCAGCAGGCAGGATGTGCAATATCAATTGAACAGATGATCACATGCTATCAGGTTGGACACTGCAGATAACCTATTTGGGGTGAGCAGCTAGAATCGGATCCTACACACACACCACACAGAGATTATCATCATTATCAGGGGAGCTCGCCATGCTACAGAACAACTTTTAGGAGATGCTTGTGCAGACCCAATCCAGCACTGATCACTGCATGTGGAGACCGTTATGCTGGATATGGATTTATTTATTTTTTTACCCTTCCCACATGTACCATCCTTTTGCGCATGCATGAGACAATCTGGCAGAGGAGTACATTCAGGTAGCCACCTTATGCTCAGAGACTGCCCTTTGGGGGCAAAGAGCTGCTATGCTTGGGAAGCATCTCACAGAATCTAGAGTTCGTGGTCCTAACATGAGTATTGCCATGCCAGTGCTTCCTTCCTAGCTCAAGCATGGCCCATGCTTGAGCCACTGCTGCAAGCCAAGGGAGTCATTGCCAGTTTACATGTGAAGACTGCCACTGCAATTGCACCAAAAGTTAGAAAAATCACAACAAACCCGGTCTTTAAAAACATGGGACAACAATAGGAGACATTTTGAATGCCAAGGTTTGACGGTAATATCATCTGGATAACAACTGAGTGACCAGATGATGTTGATTCAAAAGAAAACAGCTAGTCTGGAAACATCCTGCATCTGTCTTTACCCTTACAATGCAATCCTATGCATGTTTATTGAAAGGTAAGCCCCATTGTGTTCAGTGGGGTTTGCTCCCAGGTAAGTGTGCATAGGACTTCAGTCTCTGTCTTTCCTTGAGCAATGTAACATCGCCAACACGTAAGTAAGGCATTGACTTGACCACAGCAAATAATTTGGAAATAAAACTTTTACTGTTTACACGGGAGAGTTAGCAAAGGTTAGCAAAGGTTATTAACATAACAGGCAACTCTGTGTTGTAATTACTACCAATATCAACAATGTAGCATAGAAATACATCAGGTAATATTTCTGTTCTATTGCTGGCAATGCTAATAATATATTATTAATGCCATTAAATACATTTTTGTATATTAGCACTGTGTAGATAGACAGAAAGCTTGAGGGACAAAAAAGTAAAAGAGCAAAAAAAAAATCATATCTCTAACATAATGAATATTTTCTGCACTAACAAAGTAATTATAGGAGTTGAAATAAAGGCATCCAAGACTTTAATCCTAATATATCCAAGTATGACTGTAATTAATCTTGTAGCAGACATCTATTAAACAAGATGATTTTTGTAGAGACAACAACAAGTTTGGTTGTTCAGATTAGGTGCCACGTGACTAAAAGGCTGGAAATTTTCTCAGTTTCTGAAATCTGACACAGACTATCTGTACTTAATATATTCTTCGTGTCTCAGGAGTACAGGTTAAAGTCAGTCTAAAGTTCCTAACACTCTTGAGGTCTCTAACTTTGCTATACAAATAAACTAAAATCCAGCCAATTATTTAGTTTCTGTTCAATTATACTTTATTATGACTAAAAATAAATATCTGTCATTCTTTTTAAAACAAACAAACAAACAAGAACCCATTTATATTGTTGACAGCACTGTTACCATGGTGTTTAACTGCAGAAGGGTGTCTACATTTCAGTGTAGGAAACAACAGGCTGATTCACACAAGCACGTGCATCACTTCATCACTCATGTAATCTCATCACTTCCAGCTGACCATGGGTGCTACCAGATGGAGGGCTCCTCATGCTAACAATCAATAGGCATTATGTAGCTAGTCCATCTTTTCTTCTTTATGGGGTGGGGTGGGTTTTTGGGGGGGGGTTGTAAGAAAAATAAAAATACAAGAACTGTTGGGAAAATACAGGAGGGCTATAAATGGAAGATGATGTCATTTGGACCACACAACACAAACACCCAGTAAAATTTATTTATTTCTTACGTTTATATCCTGCCTTTCCTCCATGGAGCCTGTCATTCCCCTACTGGTCTGTCCTCATCTGCACCACATCTTTTAGCTGATGAGGGGCCAAGCACAAAGCAGCAGCAGCAGCAGCAGCAGCACCTGGGGCTCTCTTCAGGTGTAACTGACACCTGTGGTGAAAATGCAACTCCACCTGGGAGTAGGCCGAATGAGCCTCAGCTGGATGGTGAGGGTAGGAAGGCAGGGATAAGCAGTGCTTTTTTTCTGGAGAAAAGGGTACCGGAACTCTTGGATTACATTTCCTCGGGAGTAGATGGCGATTAAATTGTAATGCAATTAATAGAAGAAAAGGTGCTGGAACTCAGTTCCGGTGAGTTCCACCAGAAAAAAAAGCCCTGGGGATAAGAGCTCCAACACTGCCTTTAACAGTGCCAAGTAGGCAGACTAGAAGGAGTTGAGTTTCAGAGAGCTGAGAAAGCCATAAGCCTCAAGCACTGCAAGGGATACAAACAACTTGAGATAAGGTGGAGACCGGAAGAAAGAGAGACCCTCTGAACCAACAGGGAGGAGGAGACCTGAAAGCCGCCTTGAAAGTGAACAAAAAGCCTCGTCTGTTTTCAGGCAAATCAGGTACTGCCAAAGGCCTTAGAGAGTCATTTCAGTCCTTTCTTCCTTGGGGAGAGGAAGAGGAGGCAAGAGAGCGTAAAATGGCTTGGCTAGGAGAACGGGTAAGAGAAGAGCAACCACAAAAGTGTTTGAACTCTGTTCCTGTAAAGACTTACCTGTCTACTGCTGGAGGAGAATGCCGTAAGCTTGAGCACACTTACACTTGCTTACATGAGAGAAATAAGCCCTGTGGCAGAGAACCCTTCTCACCTGCTGGAAGGAGACCTTCTCTGCCTTGAGATATAGAGAACATTATAATGCAACTTACCTGGTGAATTAACTAGGAAACATATCATTTTCCTTAAAGCTGACGGACGGTAAGCATCCTTTTGTTGAAATAAGTCTACTTGCACTTAATTTATAATGGAACCAATGGAGGAGGCGGGTTTGATGTTCTTTTGCCAGCCACACACCCTTCGACAGAGCCTAGATCAGCATATGTGATCCTCCTCCACTCCATTTCATCCTCCCAACAACCCTGTGAGGTAGATTGGCTCAAAGTCACCCAGTGAACTTCATGGCTGAGCGGGAATTAGAACCCAGGTCTCCCCAGTCCCGGTTCAACCCTCTAGCCACTACACCACACTGGCTATCAATTCTGTGAATGAGGCCATGTGATTGCATAATAAGAACCTCATCTGGTCTAAAAGTACCCTACGTGAAGTGCATCTATGAAAGCTGCATTAGTTACTAAAAAAAAAATTACAGAAAGTCACTCATTTCTTTCTCAGCAGACCAATGGATCACTGACACACTTGACCTTTATACTAAAGGGGGAAAAAAATCATTTTCAACAGGATGAAAGCCTCTTTGAATAGTAAGAGGCCTGACACACCACTGTTTATGTCACTTGGCTTGCCGTGTCTTCTGTCCCTCTTCTGTGTAGCTCCTTCCCTTCTGTTTCTTTGCTTCTATAGTTCCCCCTCTTCTGTTTGTCATTCATGACTGCCTGATTTGACATACTTAGAACTATTATTTTTCTTCTCATATTTAGATTAAGGTAGTCAGGTGGTGTGTGTGTGGGGGGGATTTCTCCCCAGCCCCCTTGTCACTTGGATTCCCACTTCTGCAACAGATCGAGCAGGAGTGCAGCAGCAGTATAGTCTACTACTTTTGATAGATTCTCTCCTTTTGAATAAAAAACCTTAATAATATTTTACAAAAATTATGAACTAGAGATATGAGTGGGACATATAATACACTAAAAAATAACTGCATCTATTGATAGAATTTCATACTTTTCATATGTGTCCCTTATAGTAGCTTTACTGATTCAATCTCTAGTTCTTAAGATGTGTCGAATGCAACCATGTCTCATTAAATTTGTGCTTGGTTTGTTATTGGAGTCGTTAATGAACAGGAAATCAAATATGGTATAGAAATGACTAGTTCCCTCAATCTCAAATATGATATTGTGCATTACAAGCCCTGCAGCATGGAAATATTGCAAATAAGCAATACTGAAGATCTAACATACAGAATAGTTTCTACATGACTGCCTTTTCCGAGATGCTGCTTTTATAATAGATCTAAATCTTGTTACTGAATGTGAGACCTAGATAGCATACAGCTCAGCCTGTCTTCCAAAATTGTATAATACATTGCTATTAATTGTGCTTCTGTGTATCAGGTGGACAGGTGTCTAAATTTCGGTTTTATACTTTGAAAATGGTGACATTGGTGCATCCTTTGGCCAGCCCATTTGCATCAATACAGAGCCCAGAATTTACATGTGTCTGATCTGCATTAAACCTTGTGCCAGTTGGGGCCCATACCTCCTGCTCCATGGTAAAGGCCATTAACAAAAGAGGCAGGGAGAGTAACGCATATTTGAGGTGAGGTAATGGCACTAAATCCTGCAGCTGCTTAAGCGCCTAAAGATGGAGGGAGAATTTTGTTTGCCCTGCATTTTTAAGTGAACTGATCTAATTTGCACTTTCCAGATTAGGATGTGGATTGGAACATGGTTATCCTTCAGATTGCGCATTTCTCTGAAGCTTGCGATACACATCTTGGCTCCAAACCTGCATACAAATGGATGGAACTGACTTATGACTGAATAAATGCAAAGCTGACATAGACTGGAAATATACTGTTTCGTCCATCCCTAATAGTCCATTGTGCTGACTGATTGAGCTGTATAAGCCGAAGTGTCAGACACGCTGCCTCATCCAGCCATCGTCTCCTCTACACAATCTCTTGGGGATTGGGCTGTGCACCTTTTGGGATCCATATACACAATTCCCTGCCTGTCCTTCTGGATGACTGCTGTGATGAACTGATGACAATAATCATGTGCCTTAGTGTTATGGCAATGCTGCAGCTCCATTGCCGATTCTACTGTGGTCTCTCTTTCCATTTTGCACATGCACATCTGGCTACGTTACTACTGAGCAGGGCTCAGCACATTGTGTCCAGGCTTGGTGGCTGTCATTTCTACTGGCCAGCTCAAATAGAGTAAAAGTACTCTGAGCATATGCAGAGCACCTTTCCCTTTCCACAAAGCAAGTGCCACTTCCCTTGCCCATTGCTTCCCTTCCCCCCAGCATTAAGGAGGAGGGCTTATAGAACAGATAGCATAAACCTAAGTCCTTGCACATCTCTCTTTCGAAATTAAACACAGCTACCACCTCTCTAGCAAGTGTTCGAATGGAAGGGATGTATGTATGCAGATTGTATTATCTACTTTGTGTTTTTAATAGAACCTGGATATCTACCAGACTGAGCAAGACCCGAAATGATAGCACAAGGAGCAGAGGTGATTATGTATTCCTCCCCATGAGCCATACACTAGGATGATCTGCATATACAACTTACAAGTACTAATCTGAGTTAGTATAAATAAGGAATTCTAACATCAGCCAAGTGGCCAGCGGAGCTGGACAAAGAGCTGATCAGACAAAGGCAATAAATAAATACTCATATTTTACAGGTGAGGGGCATGGAGGCAGAGAGATAAGCCAAAGGCCAGCCATTAAGTCCATGGCAAAGAATTCTTGTTTCAGTTGCAATTGTTTAAGGGGCAGCAAGTTGTGTCAGCATTCTTCTTGCTAATGCCCCCTTTCAGAGCTAAGGGACATAGATATATGCAACTTTCCCAGGCAAGTAATTGTGCATAGGATTGCCTACAAGCCCATTCAGTCCGATCACTTCAGTAAGAAAAGCAGACTAACCATTTGATCCTATGCATTTCTACACAGTTACTCAAGTACATACTTAAACTGACTGTATATCCGCGTACTTTCACAAAACTATTTGTCCCCCATGAAAATGGGGGTGGGGAAGAATATTCAGAGAGTCATGGAAGTAGGCAAGTTTTAAGAATTTTCAGAGCAGGGTGGTTTGTCTTTAAATATGAGGTGGATGAAGGTTTTTGTTGCTTCCTTATTTTTTTTTAAAATGCCACCATTTCAAGGGGTGGCTTGGCTGATTGGCCACATTCCTAGCACAGAATGCCCCTGAGGACAACACTACATCATGTTCTGCCATTCAGAACTGCAGAATACAAAGTCCCTCTACAAAAACCCACTCCAGGTTTTTCTGGCAGCCTAATTTAACTGCTGTAATACAACCTCCCTCCTGTCAGTTGGAGGCCGCTATTGAGACTACTGTGGATTTATTGATTCACTTTGCTAAGTATCTGTAATACTAAGCAACCTGCTCTACAGTTACAGTTCTTGGCATCTAATTGGTGCCAGTCTTTCCCACTGTCTGTGTGGGCAATACATACACGGGATGATTCTTGGCAAAGTTTTGGCTTTCTAAGTTATGGTGAATGCTTGATTTGCTTCTGTTTTCCCCTCTGACTGTCTGTCTGTCTGCTCAGTGACTGCACCAGCACTTCCCTTCTGAATCTGGTCTTCTGCTTTGGTCTCAGCTGCTGAATTCTGAGCTTGCTTGAACACCTGGTTCCTGAAACAGCTATTTCCTGCCTGTCCATTGCAGCATATTTTCTAAGTTTCTTTGCTGTGATCAAATTTGCAGCCCTCGAGGCTGCATTTTAATTGTGTGTGTTTTTAAACACTGTTAGAAAACCAATGACAGGTCTCCTAAAAATGACATTTGATTGGGTCTCAAGCAAGTTTAGATTGTGTGCTACCTCACATGGCATTATTACTTGACAAGGGGCCTGATCCATATTTTGGTGGAGTCAATGACAATTAAACTCCCATGTATTTAAGTGAAGTACAACTTCATTTTGTGCAATTGTTCTCTGTTTTTAACTTCTTTGTTCTCAACTTCATAGCTTTTGAGTGGTCAAGTGTTTTGGACTATAAGGTTGGCCCGTGGTTGTTTTCATGTTGTAAAAAGAACGAAAGGGAAAGAAATATCTGGTGCCAACTAAAATGCTTTATTGCCCAATGTTTTTCGGTATGTACCTTCATCAGGGGCCAAAAGTGTGCTCAAATTTTTATTCCCTTCATCTATTTCATGAGTATCATACTCACAAGATAGCTGAAGAAAAAAAAATCGAGCACAAATTGAACTGATATAGGATAAATTATGGGATAAATTGTGGTCTCAGAAGTAGGGAGAAGAGGTCTACAATAGATGCATGACAGAGACAAGTTCAGCAGGTGATGCTTCTCCCACTGATATCACTGCTTGCTGTGACCAGAGACATCTTACCTATTGAAGTCCTTACTGCCTGCATTTATTAAAAACAATTACTGTCCTTTGGAACAGTAATTGGCAACCACTAGTAACCCCATTGCAGAAGTTTCCTTTGAAACATTTATTTTAAAGTACCATGTTATTGCTCTAGCTAGTGTATAATCTTATGGAATTGGCTTCTTGCCGGCTCATGTCTGTTATAGAGACAATATAGATACAATTTATATACCTTAATGCTTTATGTACTATCCATCTCATTTTTCAATCAGTAATAAAACATATACATGACTGGTCTATAAAAGTACTGTGTGTGTGTGTGTGTGTGTGTGTGTGAGAGAGAGAGAGAGAGAGAGTGTGTGTGTGTGTGTGTGTGTGTGTGTGTGTGAAATAAAAATACAAACCGAAAAACATGAATTAAATGCAGGCCTGTGGCTCATGCTGACTCAGCTTGTCTGAGCATGGAAAGCTAAGCAGGGTCAGGCCTGGTTATTACTTGGATGGGAGACCCCTCCTCTAGTTTCCTGCCTACGTTGGGGAGCAATGTTGATAACCATTGTGGACCGGATTAGTCGGTGGTCTGTCCAGCAGTCGTCGGCACTCACCATGGCCCTAGTAAGAAGTACATCGCGGCGATCTCTAACACGGACAATTACATAATCCAGAAGATGCCAGTGCTTTGACCGTGGGTGCTGCCATGATGTTTTAAGCTTATTCTTTTGTCGAAAGAGCGTGTTTGTAATAGTGAGATTATGCTCTGCACATATAGACAAAAGTAAGAGTCCGTTCGGGTTGCTATTACCAACTCCGTCTTTTCCAATAGTTTCTGGCCATAAATCAGAGTCACGCCCGACTCTTGTGTTAAAATCGCCCAGGAGGATAATTTTATCCTCCTTAGGTATCTCTGACAGGAGAGTATCCAACTGGCTATAAAAACTTTCCTTGATGTCATCATCAGCATCTAATGTTGGTGCATAAGCGCTCAAAATAGTTACCTGTTGGTTATTGGCGAGCTTTAATCGAAGAGTTATCAGGCGTTCGTTAATGCCAGTAGGAACTTCTGACAAAGAGTTCACTAGTTCATTTTTTATGGCAAAGCCTACTCCATGTATTCGTCGGTCCTGCTCAGGTAGTCCTTTCCAGAAGAAGGTATAACCTCCTTTTTCTTCTTTCAACTGTCCCTCTCCTGCCCTTCGAGTTTCTTGAAGTGCTGCTATGTCAATTTTAAACCGTCTCAGCTCCCTTGCAATAATAGCAGTCCTACGCTCAGGGCGTTCACTATCTATGTTATCCAGCAATGTCCGTATATTCCATGTTCCAAAATTCAAATGTCACCAAAGTGCTTCATCAGCAAGTGCAAGCTAACCCTTTGGTGATGCCAATTATCCAGCTTGGCGGGACAATACTGGAAAATGTCGATCATTTTCTCTATCTTGGCAGCTATCTTTCTGTTACAGCTAACATCGACAGTGAAATCCAGCATCGTTTGAGCTCCGCAAGTGCCGCATTTTCTCGAATGAAACATAGAGTGTTCGAGGATCGGGATATTTGTAAGAAGACCAAAACACTGGTTTATGAAGCCATTGTATTACCAACTCTATTGTATGCCTGCGAAACATGGACTATCTATAAACGTCACTTCCACCTCCTTGAAAGGTTTCATCAACGTTGCCTCCGGAAAATCCTGTGAATTACTTGGGAAGATAGACGAACAAATGTCAGTGTACTGGAAGAAGCAAAGACTACTAGCATTGAAAAAATGATCCTTCAACGCCAACTTCAGTGGACCGGTCATGTTGTTCAAATGCCTGACTGCCGTCTCCCAAAGCAGTTACTTTACTCCCAACTCAAGAATGGAAAGCGGAATATCGGTGGTCAATATAAGAGGTTTAAAGATGTTCATAAGGCTAATCTAAAAAAATGCAATATAAACATCGAAAACTGGGAAGCTCTGGCCCATGAACGATCTAAATGGAGGTTGGCCTTTCACAAAGGTTCCATGGACTTTGAAGAAGCCCGAGTGCAAGGTGAAAGGGAGAAACGTGCTAAGCGAAAAGCACGTCAAATGAATCCTTTACAGGACCATCTCCTATCTGGTAACCTGTGTCCTCACTGTGGGAAGCTGTGTGGATCTAGAATTGGCCTCCACAGTCACTTACGGACCCATCGCTAGAGTCTACACAATCTTCTTTAGAATTTCCTCCTTTTATCCCGGAAGACAATCTTACTCGGTCACGAGTGATCGCCTGATGATGATGATGAGTTTCCTGCATTGAGCAGGGGGTTGGACTCGATGGCCTAGTAGGCCCCTTCCAACTCTATGATCTATGAATGCACAGAGATTGGAGCGATATGCTAGAGTCACCATGGTCAGGCCCACTGCTCTGTATCAGTGCAGGGTGTGTGAATAGAGAAAGTGAATAATTTGCCATGGTCTGCTCACTTTCACCAAACCAGTTGTGATCGATTTATGTATTTCTCAATGTCATATCATACTGCTTAAATAGGCAGTCATTTCTATGTTCATTACTATACATCTTGTCATCTTTTAGAGAGTAATCTTATGGTCAGGACTGCCTTTCCCTTCCCCTTCCCCTTCCCCTCCCCCATGCAGCCACCATGAAAAGAACCCCGGTAGCTGATATCCGAAATCAGAAAAGTAACCTCTGATGACCCCAGAGAGGTCACAGAGGGTGCATTATGGTGGGAGGGGAGAGGCCAGGATCCACAGGATCCTATGGCCGCTTGGGCACTATGTGAACTAGATGGGCTAAGAGGCCCAGAGTGCTTTATTTTTAGGGGGAATGGAAGGTGTTTGCAAGGAACCCAAGGCCGCTTACACGGTCCTCCTCCATCTTTAACCTTACAACAAACCTGTGAGGTAGGTTAGGCTGAGAGTCAGTGACTGGCCCAAAGTCACCCAGTGAGCTTCATAGCTGAGTAGGGACTAGAGTCCCAACCAGACACACTAACCACTACACCACACTGGCTCTCTGTCCTCTGCCTGCCCTGCCTAGCTCTTGCCGGCGGGACATAGGATAGATGGAGTGCTCCAATCTAGCAGCCCTCTCTCTATCAGGCGCACTCTGCATCAGATTGCGCTCTTAATGAATGTCTTCACTAAAATAAATACCTGGTATGGGAATGTGTGGTGTGGAATAGAAATGTAAAAATTTTCATCAGTGGTCCCTCTAATTTTATTATGCAACTATGTCTTTAAGAACTGAAGTGCATAATCAGGCAGCCCACATGATGAACCCATTGCTAGACTACATCAGTTCAGACTCCACGGAGAAGGTTGTACATTTCTTTCTTTCACATATAGAACTAGTGTTTTAGGGACACAGTTGGGCTAAGACTCATTTATTTGATTTATTTATTTATTTATTATATTTATACCCCACGTTTTTTCCTGAAAGGAACCCAAGGCAGATTACATAATCGTCCTCCTCCTCCTCCTCCTCCTCCTCCTCTCCATTTTATCCTCACAACAACCCTGTGAGGTAGGTTAGGCTGAGAGTCCGTGACTGACCCAAAGTCACCCAGTGAGTTTCATGGCCGAGTGGGGACTAGAACCCGGATCTCCCGAGTCCCAGTCCTACACACTCACCACTATGCCACACTGGCCCTCACATTGCCATGTGAGTTTTGTATATGCTAGAAGAAGTTTCCCTTATATATGGAGGGCCTTCAAACACTTGATAGTACACCTGAAGTCTGAAGTGATATAGCTGAGCAGCAATCGACATCAAGTGGAATTGTTGTGTTGCTTAGCTATAAATTCAGAGCAGAGAAAAAGTTCAAAGAAAGGAGTGGGCGGATGGAAGCTGCTTCTGCTCAATGTAAAAAACTCCCCAGAAATACCTTGTGAATATTTACTTGGCTCATAAGAGACAATGGATCAATCGAATTAGGTGCTTATGTCATGCATGCACCTTAGTTAATTTAAAAGCTAATATCGGTGTCTGAGATTAAGTATCACCAGAATAATTAATTTTGTTTACTGATTTTGTTTTAATTTAGAAAGGATTTCAAGGACATAACCAATAAAACCCTCTTGAGGGACCTGATCCTTACCAGGCTGCTGCTCAAATATATCTTGCCCTCAAAAGCCACAGTGCATTCTAATGTATGCTGTTCAGAAATGGTCCAAAGTACAAAAAGGATCATATGAAGTAGTTTTTGCTTGAGCAGGCAGTATGCATCCCTCCTCTGTGTGTTTCCTCAAGATTAGTATGACTATTCCTCAAGAACATCTGTATCTCTGGTCAAATCACAGATTCTTCACACAATGGGTTGAATGGATTGAATGGGTGTCATCATTCTGCAGATGGAAGCAGTTCCATCAGTGAAACCAGAAGGGAGAAATTTCCCTGCACACACACACCCCCGTGTGCCCTCAAAATCTGCTACAGAGAGCTGGGAAACCCTCCAGAGCAGATGTCTGGGTCACACAGAGGACTGGGGTGGGGGGGAGAGAGAAAGTCCCATTGTGCTAGCAGATTTATGCTAGCATAATGTTGGATTTAACCCTTAGTACCAACCATTCAGCAGTGGAGAAATAGACTCTGGTTGATCACCCTTATAGAAAACCAGCACTAACTCACGGAGTACTATGGAATGATTTATTAGGATAATTGGATATAAAATGTAATGGGTAGAGGCACTTGTTGAAGTAATTCACTTTATAAATAACTTCAGATGATGTCTGTGTAAACAAATGAAGACTATTCCACAATGTTGCTTTGTATTGTGGTATTTGGAAAAAAATAATAATCTTTTTTTAAAAATGGACCAGTGTACTAGGTACACATGCCAAAAGACCACATTTCTTCACTTAAAAATAGTGATCGCTGAGTATTGATGAAATTTCTATAATTACTATGACTTGTAATTACAAAAATGTACCTTAGAATACACACTGGTTTTGGACAAAAGTGCCCTGGCATTGAGAAGGGCGGTGTCCTGTCCCACTAGTTCACTCCACACAATTTAGATGCAATTAGGTCTTTATTGCCAAAATCCATATCAGTAAGTCCACAAGCTAAACACCAGTACAGAAAGTACGCCGAGGTCAGGACGGTCCAAGGTTCGTAGGGAAGGAGAGTAAGGTGCCAGAGGCCAGAGTCACAGTCCAAAGCCGTAGCCACCAGGAGATCAGATTGACTGAGGGAGTCAAGGAGTGCAGAAGCTTTGCCTGGAAACAGAGTCGTTGCTTTCCACACACAGCGTAGGACCAGGCAAGAATATGAACCCTGACCCAGCCTCACTGTCAGTCAGATCCTGATCCTGGATCTTGGCACGGGTATCTAGCCAGGAGGCGCTTGCTACGCCTCCTTTGGTTCACGTGCCTAGCAGCCAGGCATTTCTCCCGGCGTCTTTGGGAGGGCGGCATCCCTGAAGGGCCCCCCCCCCGAGTCCTCCTGACAGGCCAAGGCCAGCGGCTGCAGCTGGGAATCAGCAAGCGGCCCTCCCTGCTCCTGTTGCTGGGGGGAAGGAGGCCTGTCCAAGGTCGACTGGCCTGGGCTGGAATCAGCCCCAGCTGGGCACCCTTCTCCCTGCACCCGCTCATCTTCGCTGTCAGAGCTGGCTCCGGAGCAAGACCCCGCAGGCGGTGACCTGCTTCCTGCCTCCCACCATCCCCCACTTCCCCCAGTCTCTTCCAGATCTGAATCCAATAAACCAGAGAATGCAGCAGTGAGCCACAATTTTTTCCTCCGCTACTTTTCTGAATATTTTGAGTGATTTGGGCGGTTCTTTTAATGTATTTGTAAACTCTTTTTGGCGTTTGTTGTTTTGTCTTTATATAAAACAAAAACACCTCTCCTTTGTGTTTTGGCAATTTTCTTTGTTAAATCCACCCCCAAAACCTTTATTATTATCCCACCCACACCAGCTCAGCTTTGTAGGTATGCTCTCTCATGCTTACCCCGAGTAATGCGGTCCCTCTTGCTTTTGAGCAGACATGCATAAGCTGGATTTTTTTGTACTGTGCTGCTTCTCAGTGTTACTTCTGAGTACACATGCAGAGGGGTAGTTTGGGGGATGCTTTGTGATGGACATGCAAAGGAGTGCATTCTCTGAGAACTTGCTGCTGGGTTTCAGAGATTGCTTTTCTGTTTGGCTCTGAGATGATGATGATGATGATGATGATGATGATGATGATGATGATGATTACTTTTTTCATTCCATCCTGGCACACTGGGTTTTGCAGACATGCTCTGTGTCCCCTTTTGCAATGGGATGATGATGATGATGATGATGATGATGATGATGATGATGATGATGATGATGAGTGGCTGTGTGGATTCTCCCCCTCCCCACTGTTTTGCACTCATGAGCCTTACAGTCACTTGATTCTCTGTGCAATGGGAATTACTAGAACAGGAGAATGTGGAGCCAAAGGAGTGCTTTTGTGTGGCTGTGTGGATCCCCCCCCCTGCTTTGCACTCATGGGCTTAAAGCTCCTGTTATAAAACCATTTTTGTCTTTTGCTGTCAACTGTTACATTTCATTGCACTGGCAGACCTATTAAGCCTTACTATACTACATATAAATTTGCCCCTAGGAAATTTCCTAAGGAATGCATCTGGAGTAAAGGAAAAGAGGAGTCCTCATAATAAACTGGAATTGTGTTTGAAGGAGAAAAGATAGGGCTAAGTATGACTTTAGCCTGCCTTGGACACCTAAACCAACCATCCACCCTAATGTAGAACTCTAGCAGCTATAAGTAACTTAAGTTGCTGGTGCTGCTATGCCTAGTGCTATGCCTACTTCAACTACAGAATTACCTTGAACTGGAATTCATATCTCGGCAAAACTGCCCACGTTAATATTTTAGCTGAGTAGAACTCAGTGGACTGCCACTACAAAGAGATTCTGTTTTCAATAAAACAAAAGGAATGAACTGTTGCACAGTCATCCCTCTTCCCCCCCTTTTTTCTCCCCCCCCCTTTTTTTGCTTCCTGAAGTACTTATAGCCAAGTTTCTAGTGGTGGTATTGAAGAGGGGGGGAAACTCCTCTTCAAAGCCCACCTGCGCTCTCTCTCTCTCTCTCTCTCTCTCTCTCTCTTTTTCTTGAGCTATTCTAATCAAATCATTGTTGCTGTTTAATCCTAGGTGTGTGTGCTGGAGAGACAAATATTTGATTTCCTTGGTTATCAGTGGGCACCAATCCTGGCAAATTTTGTACACATTATTATAGTCATACTTGGCTTATTTGGAACCATCCAGTATAGACCTCGCTACATAACTGGAGTAAGTACCATTAACCTTGTATCCTTAACACTGTATTTGCCATGTACGGTAAAAATAAAGAAATAAATGATTTAAGAAATCAGGATGTTGGGTTGGGGAGGAGTCTATAGATGTAACAGTATTCTTTTGGGATTGACATATATACAGTGTTTTAAGATAAACCCAGTAAACTGTTTTAAGCACACTGTTAAATTTACAGTGCTTCTCTTTCTTTCATTTGAAAGGATGGTGTCAGGTTCTAAATTGTGTCATGTAGAAATATTTGAACTTTACTGTACTGCTACATATCTGAAAAGTTAAATTATTTGTCCTATTTTATGTATTGAAGAAGCTGGAGCACAGTTTGGCTCCCTTCCTTTTGCTTCTAAAAAAGGGATTAAAAAATAGAAACCACAAAACAGCCAAGCAGTCTTGCAGAAGCCAGCCATAGTAAATCTTGAAGGACAGACCGGGATAGATTAGTGCACAGAGAAAAATATACTTGCAGCCTGATCCTGTGCTTGTTTACTCCGAATTAAGTAAATTCCTAAGAAACTATGTGTAGGATTCTAGCCTTAGAATTGTATGCTAGTGACAAATCCAAGTCAGTGTTGGAAATCAGGTCAGAGTTAAAGCCAAAAGGTGATCAAAGGACAAACTATAGTGAAGAAAGGTGAAAAAGAATCTATTAGCAAACATTAAAGAATAATACACAATGATTGGACAACAAAAACAGGACTCATTTCATTAGGTGATAGTCAGATGTTAGCAAATTGTTGCTTACCTGATTGGTCTATCAGATATGATAGCTTCTTTTGTCTGATCAGCATCTTCTGTAGGGCTTAGTTTATCTATAAAGAACCATGGTGGATAAGGCTCCATGCTCGAATTCTGCAACTGCTATTTCAGCTATACCAGCAATTTTTACTGAGGCAGAGATATTATGATGACAATCTTCCATAAGAATGCAGCTATAGAATGCGAAAGGACCTGACTTTCCCACAGTGCAAATTCCTCCTGACTTTCCCACCTTGCAAATACATATCAATCCCTGACCTCTTTCCCGATGCTTGACCTGACTCTTTAGTATTAGTATGAATTGCAGCAAGCCCTCAGGTCAAGGACTGTTTCAAGGCTGGTTCAGAGCTATGTATGGAGGGCTAGTGGGATCCTGCCCACCAGTGTGGGGAGTGCCTGCCCTGCCTTATGGCCAATCAGGCATACACTTGTGGGTAGTATGTTTGCACAGAGCCTGCATGTGAAAATCCAACAAGTGTAGACCCAAATAATGGAATCAACATACCATATACATTATGGAAATGGACAACATTTTTCAGGCCTTCATGCATAGACCCTATGCAAATATTATGCCATGTGTGGATGGCCTCTGGGCCCATAGGCAGGGATACTTCTCAAGGACAGGGTGAGAGAGTGTAATCCCATTGTTCTATCACACATACTTAGTAAATTTTCGAAACCAGCTTATTTAACTGCAGTACATAGAACACTGTTCAGCTAAAAGATGTTCGGTGGTAGTATCAGCAATGACATCCCTGGCAATACAGTAGAATTTCCCCTTGTTCTTCTATTTGATGACCACCCCAGGTAACCATTTTCATGCTTGTCTGCAGGACCCGTGTCCTCTGTAGCATTTGTACTGAGGAATATCTCACATTGTCCTATCTTGAACTCCAAATTTAAAAAGAAACCCAAATCCTTCCCTTATCATCCCAAAAGCTTATTACTTTCTTCATTGTCCAGAACTATTCTGGATTACAAACGTTACTACAAAACATAATTCATGATGGTTTTGCACCGCAGTTACAAGCTGGAGATCCCCTTAACATTGGTGAAGGTCCTTCCTTAGAATAAGTCCTATGAAATAACATCACAGTGATTTGTCAGTTCTTGACATTTTTACAAGCAATCTCCTTCTGTACTAAATATATAGCACTTTGTGCTGGATAAAGCACAGGTCAGTGAACTATGTCGGTGATTCACAGATTACAATCATTGTCACTCAAGAATAAAGAAAGCATTCTACTAGCCTAGAAGGTCCTCTCTGTGGTGTTCTTCCCTTAACCAATGCAGTGAAAATAATATTCCTGCTCTTCAAGCAGCAAGTCTAGTCTTCTAAATTTTTCATAATGATCCTTGAATGTTTTGACGCTTTTAGTTTATTTATTTATTTAGTACATTTTTATACCGCCCAATAGCCGAAACTCTCTGGGCGGTTTACAACAGTTAAAACCATAAAATACAATACAATATGAATATAAAATTTAAAACCACAGATTAAAAACAAATAGCAGAGCTAGCAGCAGCAGTTATAATAACAGAGTTAAAAACGACAAGATTAAAATGATTAAGATGATTAAAATAATTAAAATGATTTTGGTTCACAGCCGCAGGTTGCTCACACCCTGGTCTGAAATACAATAGCCCTTTTCAGATGTTCATGTGGAGTAAAATGGACACATATGTGGTGTGGCATTGCAGTAGCAGGCTCCACCACTGAGCTACACATATTAATTAGAACATTTCTGTAGAGAGCCCTCATGTGTATTCATAGATTCATATGTGTGGAGCCAGCTGCTCCAGATGTTATAATGTGGGATGGAGCCAACTGCTGCAATGTCACTCCTCCCTGCAAATGAATATGAACATCTGAAAAAGATTGTGAGGATAGTCTGAGTTGGGTAATGGGGGAAAGGAAGAAGGAGGACAGAAGCAAAAGGACACCCAGACGTGAATCTTAAAACTTGGCCATGACTTTATCGGTTACTGGTCAAATAGATTTTGCTAGGAGCATAAGCCATGGCTCTAGTAACCAGGAAGCCTGCCTGCTGGCCAATCCACCATGTCAGCTTGTGTGTGCCAGGTGTGCATGTGGTAAGCAGGAACTGGGCCCACCACAGCATAAGCTGCTCTTGTGAGCCTCTTCCTGCACACTGGGGATGTGGCCAGCTTGCCAGCCCCCATGGTAGACTGGACCTTAAAGCCATCACCCTGATCCCTTAAGGAAGGGGTGGGCAACCTTTGGAGGTCCAGGACCCATTTTTGCCCACATGGGGGCCCCTGCGGGCCACTACCCCACAGGAGCCAAAAGGGGGGGGGGATAAAAAAGATTTTAAATATAAAAATAAAATGGCATCCAGTGCTGCTATGGAGCGCCATTTCAGACTCTGTGGCAGCTCTGAATACCATTTTAGCCACCAAAACATTTTTTTAAAGATTTTTTTTTGTCCCCCTGAATGTCAGGGGGTTGGCAGGGGCCGCAATGGATGGCGGGGGTTGCAGGGGCTGCATGGTGCCCACCCTGTCTTAAGGGGATCCCAGCCTGAGGAGCAGGGAGTCCAATCCAACTCCCCTCCAAAATGGATCCAGTCCAATGCCTTAAACGACTGCCCAGTAAAGTTGTGACATAAAATAGCATTATGGAACTTTTTCAACAACCTGCTATTAAAGAAATACATTGTGCCTTTTAACAACATTAGTTGATCTCTCTATGAGGAAGGTGAAACCCCTACATTGCCATGCCAATTACATATGCAAGTAAAATTCCTTCCCAGCCCTGTCAATCAGTGGCTAACTCCTATCCACAGCAGGGTGAGGCTAATTCCTTAGACATGGGTGAGTGGGGAAGTTGGCCCAGGCCTGAATTTATAGACCAGAGAGGTGGACTAGAAGGAGAAGGTTCTCCCGTTAGTCTACTACCCCTGAAGCCCTGCCACTGCAAAGCCTACCGGAGTTCTGATCGGGTTTACAGGGCTGAGTGCCATTCTTGCCCCTCACCCAACAAAGGAGGCTTCCCAATAAAATGAGAGGCTGGTGCTGTTCTTGGTATA
Source organism: Shinisaurus crocodilurus (assembly GCA_021292165.1). Lineage (NCBI taxonomy): Eukaryota > Metazoa > Chordata > Lepidosauria > Squamata > Shinisauridae > Shinisaurus > Shinisaurus crocodilurus. The sequence continues at coordinate 102,021,787 of CM037879.1, read as the reverse complement.
GAAGGGACGCTAGCTCCCTGCTTACTTTAGTTAACAAATTGGCCGTCCACATTTTCTCCCTGCATCCCTTCCCGTCTCTGGCACAAATTCCATGCAGAGCCATTTACCTGGTAATGCAGTTCCAGAAAGTGCAAACTCTTTTCCTTCCTAAGCCCCGAAAACGGGACAATAAAAACAAATGGGATGCTTTGAAATGGTCTATTTGGTAGATACTCCGGCTTATAGATTTCATAGATCATAGAGTTGGAAGGAGCCTACAAGGCTATCGAGTCCAGCCCCCTGCTCAATGCATGAGAACAGAACTTCAATTCATTTACAGATTTGTCCCACAAGCCATAGTTCTAAGAACAACTGTTTATATCATGAATTGAATGGTCCTTTCCCTGGTATTGAAACAGATATGCTGGGATGCTCGTCTCCTGCGCAAGGATACGTGAACAGCACTTCTTGAGCCACTCATAACTCCAGATTCCTTCACTGATTCCTTCCCACCTTTTAAACAGTAAATAAGTTTGGTTATGTAAAAGCAGAGCCTCTTTATCCTATTAACATTAGTTATGACTCAAAGAGCTTTGTTACTACAGAGAGGCTGGTGACTCCTATTTCGGTGGGGTTCCTTTTCCATTACAGGTATTTGCAGCTTTTATCTGGTGAACTCCATCCCTAAAATTGGTTCACCTCCATGGAGCACCATGGATAGCTCCTATGAAGATCCAAATATAAGCTGCAAAACCTGGAATGGAAAGCAGCCCCACCGAAATAGGTGTCACCAGCCTCCCTGTCGAAGCTGTTTGCAAGCCTCTTAGATGAGAAAAGTTAGCAAACAAATCCTCAGCCTTCAAACGCAGATTAAACTAGTCTACCTTTCCTCTTAATAAAATGTAAGATGATGCTTTAAATACTGCTGTGCAATCGCTGCTTGATTTTCAGTAGCTAATATGGATTTGTAGGATAAGATTGTAAATTGTCATAATTAGCTCTAACCTGCAATCCAAAACATACATAGTTGGAAATAAAACTTGCTGAGATCAGTAGGATTTATTTCCAAGTAAACATTTTAGATGGGATGTGTGTGTGTGTGTGTGGGGGGGGGTGATTTGTTTCAATTTGGGGGTTTTATTTCAATCTTCTCAGTCTGTTTTCAGTATACCTTCTTTTCTTTCAAACATTAAACCAGCTTATTATTTCTTGATTTAATTATATACATTTCTATTTTGCTTCATTGTTATTGGCCAGTTAAAGTTTTAAAAATCCATTAATCTTTTAGTGGATATCTGGCATAATAGTTTTTTACACTCTACTGCTGGATTGTATTCATTACATTTATGTGGCTTATGTTGCATAATTAATTGGCATTTGATATGGGATGGGGGGAATGTCCCTGTAGGCAACAGGGCATGAGGTAGGAGAAGGGGCCCAATCTAGCTAAAACTTACTACTTTTAATTCCATTTTTATTTCTTTGAGGGAGAGGAAAAACACAATCTTTCCTCTCCCTTTGAAATCAGTTGATTTATATATGCTGGATTTTTACTTGATCATTTCACTTGTTGCAGCTGTTACTCAGTTTTTGTATTAAATATATTATTTAAAATATTCCTGGATGGGAAATTCTGCATGCAGTGAGGGAGAGTAGGAAAAAAGCTTGGTGGATGAACCAGGAAGCAGACAAACTGAAGACTACTCCCAATCTGATTGTACATAGAAAAGTGAAGGACCATGGAGTGATGTCCAAACAAGTGTGACAAAGAAAGAGAATGTTAGGAAATGGTGATCCTCTCCCCTTGTTAGGATAATGGACCCTGAACACTCATCCTTAGAGGATTCCTACTTCCACTCCGCAGAGGAAGAGGCTGCAGAGTTAATGGTTCAGAGAGAAGATTCTGCTACAGATAGGCGTTGTGCGGCTTCCACCTTTACGGGACCCAGTTCTCCAGAAAGACCCCAGGCCCTGCTCCCCTGCATCCATAGGAGGTTGCATTACTGTCCTCAGTCTCTGAGAACTCAAGCCATGAAGAAACTAACATGCCATAGCCATTCCCACATCATCTCATCCTGAGATTGCTAAATCATGCCAGGGCCCTTTAAAAGACAAAGCCTCAGTCAGCATGGAGGTGAGGCCAACCAGCCTGAATCCAGCAACACCTATTTAAAACTCAGATTTAAACCTCTGATCAGTTTTACTCTGATCCTTGTTGGAGCAAAATACAGAAAACCTGTGTCTAGCTTCCAGCCCCGGCACCATAGAGTTCATAGATTTCATAGAGAGTTGGAAGGAGCCTACTTAATAGGGATGTAACCGCTTGCCTCGAGCAGGCATAGCGGGCCGAAATTGGCCCCGCTCATGCCCGCCGGAAGCGAGCGGACCTTACCAGGTCCCGGGCCCCACCCGCCGCGACGGTCCCATCGCGTCACTTCCGGCTGGCCAGAAGTGATGCGATGGGACCCTGTGGCAGCGCGCCGGGCCCACCGCGCTGCGTCTTTTCCATAGAAACCAGGGCGGCAGGCGCGGGAGGCTCGAGCGTCACGGAGAATTGCTCCACGCCGCTGAGAATCGAGCGGCGGGGGGGCGCCGCATAGAGGCGAGGCAGGGCGCCCCCCAGGTACGTGTACATCGCTAGCTATCAAGTCCAACCCCCTGCTCAATGCAGGAAACTAGAGGAGGGGTCTCCCATCCAAGTAATAACCAGGCCTGACCCTGCTTAGCTTTCCACGCTCAGACAAGCTGAGCCAGCGTAAGCCACAGGCTACTCGGAGCTTTGCATGGTGCTGATCATTGTTTGTCTTGCTTCGTGAGAGACCTGACATAATTTAATATACCTGGATCCTGCTCTAGACCTGATCCATGGCAGAACTCTGCAATGCAAACGACATCACAGAGTATCATCAGAAACTGCCTGAATGAAATGGTATAATTAGTAAAATTGGTGTGCAGATGCACTGGATGCAAAGATGTGCCCATATAGAGGACAAGAGGGGGTTTCCTGGAAATAAGGCATCCTTTAAAAAAATGCTTAAAATAACATGCCCCCAAACTCATGTCTTCATGCTGCCAACAAATGTTGGCAACACAAAGAAGGAAGCCTGCCAGAAAGGCTAAAGGGAACATAAGAAAAGCCATGCTGGATAAGACTAAGGGTCCATCTATTCTAGCATTCTGTTCACACAGTGGCCAACCAACCGGATGCCCACAGGAAACCCACAAGAAGGACATGAGTGCAACAGCACCCTCCTGCCCATGTTCCCCAGCAATCGGTGTACATAGGCATACTGCTTCTGATACTGGAGGTAGCATATAGCCATCAGGACTAGAAGCTATTGATAGCCTTATCCTCCATGAATATATCCAATCTTCTTTTAAAGCCATCCAAATTGGTGGCCATCACTACATCTTGTGGAAGTTATTTCCATAGTTTAACTATGTGCTGTGTGAAGAAGTACTTCATTTTATGTCCTGGATCTCTCACCAATCAGCTTCATGGAATGACCCCCAGTTCTAGTATTATGAGGGAGAGAAAAATGTCTCCCTTTCCACTTTCTCCACACCAAGCATAATTTTGTACACCTCTATCATGTCTCCCCTTGCTTGCCTTTTTTCTAAAAACAATTCCAGATGTTGTAACCTTTCCTCATAGGGAGTTCTCCAGCCCTTTGATCATTTTAGTTACCCTTTTCTGCACTTTTTCCAACTCTACAATATACTTTTTAGGTGCGGTAAAGAGAACTGTACACAGTATTCCAAGTGTGGTCACATCATAGATTTGTATAAGGGCAGAATGATCTTGGCAGTTTTATTTTCAATTCTTTTCCTAATTATGCCTAACATAGTCTGCCTTTTTCACAAAATGAGTTGACATTTTCATTGAGCTGTCCACCACAACCCCAGGATCCCTTTCTTGGTCAGTCACCACCGCTAGCTTAGATCCCATCAGCTTATACTTGAAACTGGGATTTTTTGCCCCAACGTGCATCACTTTACACTTGCTTGCATTGAACTGCATTTGCCATTTTGATGCCCATTCTCCCAGTTTGGAGAGATCCTTTTGGAGCTCTTTGCAACCCCCTTTTTTTAACCACCCACTTTACTGCTCACTCCTGATTCCAGATCATTTATGAATAAATTGAAAAGCATTAGTCCCAATACAGATCCCTGTGGTACCCCACTGTTTACATCCCTCAATTGAGAGAATTTTCTATTTATTCCTACTCTCTGCTTTCTGTTCCTTAACCAGTTACTGATCCATAAGAGGACCTCTCCTTTTATTCCATGACTGCTAAGTTTGCTCAGAAGTCTATGGTGAGGGACTTTGTCAAAAGCCTTTTGGAAGACCAAGTAAACAATGTCTACTGGATCACCCCTGTCCACATGTTTATTGACACTTTCAAAGAATTCTAAAGGGTTAGTGAGACAGGACTTGCCTTTGCAGAAGCAATGTTGATTCTTTCTCAGCAGGGCTTGTCCTTCTATATGCTTACTAATTTTATCTTTAATAATGCTTTCAACTAATTTACTGTACTTGGGGCAGTCATTAAACTAACCAGCCTGTAATATCCTGGATTCCCCCTGTAGCCCTTTTTAAAAAGTGGTGTTACATTTGCCATTCTCCAGTCCTCTGGTACAGAGGCTGATCTTAAGGACATGTTACATGTATTTTTGTTAGAAGATCAGCAATTTTGTTAGAAGATCAGCGACAGCAATTTCATATTTGAGTTCTTTAAGAACTCTAAGATGGATACCATCTAGGCCCGGTCATTTATTAACTTTTAATTTGTCAATAAGGTTGAGAACTTCATCTTTTGTCACCACTATTTGTCTCAGTTTCTCAGACTCCCTTCTGGAACCAAATTAGAGCATATTTGTTTGTCCTTAAATTTCAATGCCTACAGTGTGATGAGTTAGCTACAGAGATTACTTAGACTAAAATCTTAAAATTTGTCAAAGGAGCGGACATTACAGGTTCAGGCACAGGTATCTATCCTATATCTTCTGCAGTGAAGACAGATGAAAAGAATTCATTCAGCTTCTCTGCAATCTCCTTATCCTCCTTTAGTACTCCTTTAACTCCATTGTCATCCAATGGTCCAACTGCCTCCCTAGCTGGCTCCTGCTTCTGATATATATTTAAAGAAGTATTTATTGTTGGTTTCGAGGTTGTTAGTGATATGCTCTTCAAAATGCTTTCCCCCATCTCTTATTGTCTGCTTGCATCTCCTTTGTGCATCTCCCTTTTGTTTGCTCATTTGGGCAAGACTTCCATTTTCTGAAGGAAGCCTTCTTTTCTCTAGTAGAATCCTTGACCCTGCTCATTAAGCGTGCTTGTGACCTCTTGGACTTGGTGCTACCTTTTCTAACCTGTGGTATACATTCTACCTGAGCTTCTCTTATTGTGGTTTTGAGTAACCTCTAAGCATTTTGAAGGAACTGGAAGCAAGCCTGCAGCCTGACTACAGTGAGGGAATTGGCCTTAGAGGCTATGAACCCTTAGGTGCATTTGTGGAAAGAAAATAGTTGCATTTGGGAGAAAGATATGCATCCTTAGGATCCTATGACCAGTGGAAAAAATGGTTCAGAGGATACACCACACACACACATAGGATCCATAGCGTGTGAGGGAGACCGCCATGTGTTAAAGCAGCAGCCTTCCCCAACCTGGCACCTTCCAGATGTGTTGGACTATACAACTCCCACCACCTGCAAACATGGCAGAGTGCTAAAAGGACTTTTCTTCCTGCATTTTCCCTTTTCCTCTCACCCAAATAATCCTTTAAGCTGCATAGAGACTTCCCCCTTGTATCATAAAGGAACATTGTGAGGGATTAGCCTTTTGGTGTATAGGTTTTGTATCTTATTATACAACACACAAACCATGGCATTTCTCTCACCCCTCCCAGGTCCGCATTTTGCAGCTTATTCTGGGTTGTGTGAGAAACAGAGAATGATAACATTGGTAATATAACTGTAGCTACAACTAGAGATGCTTGAGAAATTTGATCTTTGTGAATCCTGATACAGCATGACTTGATCTGCACCTCCCAGGCTGCTTTGCATATCAAAACAGAGCTATCAATTGGATTTCACACTTCACCAAATATTGTGACAGTTTTTGGATCAAAAATTTACCAAAATATATCTTGAAAATATATTTTGAGAAAAAATGCATTCAAAAATATGTATTTAAATGTGAATTTTCATGGGAATTAAAAATATTATAAATTAATGTGGAGACAGGAGAAAACAGAATTATATGTGAACACATACGAAAGTGGCATGGACCAGAAATAGAATGTATCGACAATCCCTAGCCACAACATTGCATAACTTCCCCAGTCTCTTTGTGCGAGCAGTCGTTTTCTTCATAATGTGACTTTATATTGGGTGTGGAGGTTCAATTGTTGCTCTCATATCATGCTCTGAGTAGGGATGAGTGAATCTGTCAGTTTTGCTTTCTCCTGCATTTGAAGTTTAAAAATATCACGTTCTTCCAATCCTGAATATGAAGAAATTTGTTAATTTTGGTTAAAAACAAAACAAAACAAAAAAAGACCTATCAGCAATGAACTGAAACAAAACTGTTAGCCATCTGCGCCAGCCAAATTCAATAGGTACAGGTACTCCCAGCATGGAGAGGGCCATGTTGTACCTCCCTGCCATATAGCTGTTAAGATGTCAGAAAAAGAGAGAAGTAGCGACCCTAATTCAGCACCACAAAGATGGATAAATATATTGGGATTTAAACTTAGAATTAAGTGCTAAGTACTCGAAAGGTCAAGCAGTGCCTACGACAGAAGAATGGTTGGTCAAGATGCTGTAGCTGGCAGAGATGGCTAAACTCACATCTTTAATCAGAGAAAGGGCAACATCCACGTTTATTGTTGAGTGTAAACCTCTAATTGACTTTTTGCAGAGACTGGAAAATAATGATTTGTTTGTTTGTGGGTTCATGGAATAATAAGTGAATTTGGAACAACAGAAAGAAAGAGATTTCTCATTCTGATTATTGAGTAAGAAAAAATATTGTTACCTATATTTGCTGTAGAAGAAAATCGGAAGTCTATTTTGTTTTGTTAATTGTTATATGTTTGATATTATGTGTTTGTTTCATATAGAAATATTTTTTATTTTTTTTTTAAATAGAATTAAGTGCTAAGTACTCAAAACCCCAGGCCTGGATGGACAATTCAGTCAGTTTCAGTTTCTCCCACATTAGAGTGTGTGTGTGTTTTAATCTCAAGTTCTTTCCATCCTGTTTATGAAAAAACATGTGAATTTTGCGAAGTTGTTATCAAAAAGCAAAACCAAATTAATTTCTCACCCATGCCTAGATCTGAATTACAGATATGGCACTCACTGTACCTTTTAGCTTGCAACTACATTCAGGTGTAACACCTATTCAGGTGTTATCAAAATTAGTACTACTCACCACATGAGCAGGAACAGGGCTGTGACAGGTAGCCCTGCCTTCCAATGTCACAGCACCATCCAGTCAAAGGCTTCTATGAGTACCGCATGAATGCCTTTGCCTGTACAGCTATGCATGTGTATGCTTCTATGCAATCCAGAGCACTGTGTGATTGAATTCCAAATTGCACAGAAGCCTACAGGCATGCAGCTGAACACGCAAAGGCCTCCCCACGGCAGGTGTTCATGCTGTAGGCATGGATGCCTTTAGGTGGAGCTACACAGTGATGTGACATCTGGAGGCGGGGCTACTCATTGTGGCCCCATTCCTGCTTGCATGGTGAGTAATACCACTTTTAATAATGGCTGAATAGGGCTATTGGGTGAAGAAAAGCATTGGCTTGCTGGCTTGCTTTCATTTTGCTCTAAGGGTTGTTTTGTGCTGTCTTCTCTCCATGAACTTATGCACCATGTTCCCTGTAAATCTTGTTGTTATGATCCCCTTCAGTGCTTATTGTTTCAGCATGTTGTTCAGCTTCCTGGTGGTCTGCAGGAAAACAGCAAATTACTTTTCAAACCATCCTTGTTGTCATGAGTGCTATTACCAAGAAAGAAACATTTTACAGCTTGACACTGAAAAGCAAGATAAACAACATGCATGGTTGTAAAATGCAGCAGTAAAGATGTTCCAAAATTCCAATTTCTCACCATTTCCATAGTTTACCTGTCAATTGTGCTATATATTTAGAGATTTGTTTTATGGGTTATTGTCTATGCACAGGCCCAAATGATAAGGCTACACACATTCTTGTCAGATAAGCTCAACTGCGGATAATAAATAAATCTCAAACTTAAAGTAATAAGGATCTCAGTGAAGCAGCATCTTATGTTCTGTCAATTCAGCAGATATTGCAGATATAAATGCCTACCAACAAAGCACTTCATACACTCTTTCATATGAGAATAATTTTTCCCTAAACATCTTTACTGTAGCATTTTTTTCAAATTAATATATATCATGGAATGCACAAAGAACGTATGTGTGTGTGTGTGTGTGTGTGTGTGTGTGTGTTAACTACCTTGTAGAGAAAAAAAAGGGGCTACTACTAAGATTGGTTCTTGTCACTCCCTAGTTTAGAGATTAGATATGGTGAAAAGTCAGCCAATTATGTATCTCAAAGTTCTTCATAGCAGTTCTCACCCACTGTATTGTTCATTGCTTCCTTTGTTTGAATACAGAACTAACCAATTTCAAGCTTCTTCATGATATGTTGTTTAAGAAGTAAATGTCTGTTCTGGAACCAAATTAGAGCATATTTGTTTGTCCTTAAATTTCAATGCCTACAGTGTGATGAGTTAGCTACAGAGATTACTTAGACTAACATCTTAAAATTTGTCAAAGGAGCGGACATTATTAGATTTAATCAGTTCCTTCTGGCCAAAGTTTGTATAGGGAAATAAAATATTATTTATTTCAATGATTGTTTATAGGCATTAGTTTGTTGGAATGGGCATTCTAAGTAGTATATTTACAAAACTCTTTGGAGAAAGTATGTGAAGAAATTGGTGAAAAATTAGTCTCCCTACCCTATTATGGACATTCCTCAGCATATCTTGGTAAGTTTATCACAATGGAAAACTGAAGGAAATTGGGTCATTTGCTGAAGAGAAATGTCTAGCCTGTTTTGGACATTTACCAATCGGCCACTGTATATGTCATCCTTTACTGGGAAATGGAGATAAAAAATTTATTATTAGCTAAAGGCACTTGACTGTTGTTGAAGTTTACTGGTAATCAGAATTTAGCACTGTCCTTGTATCATGTTAATAATTACTAAAAATCACTGGCCAACATTTTTGACATTCCTCACAAAATGTATACTTTTAAAATTTTATACTCTTCATGCATCTTATGAAGTGTTCTTCATGCATCTTATGAAGCAGTGTGTTACTCACAACAAGTCATGTCAGATAAACCACTAGTCTCTGAGTGCTACAATAGTTTCGTGTTGTTCTTCCTTTATACAGAGTAAGCATTTGATGAAAGCGTTACTGAAGAAAAACTAGTCAGTGCTCACCCAATGTGACTCAATGTCAGTTTGTCTGGGCAGGCAGAACCCACCCGCCATCACGGTTCAAGGTTACCCCAGTGTTAGCTGCCCTGCTTACCCCATTGGGCAGGCTGGGAAGGAACTTGTTCATGCCATTCAGATTGGCAGAGGATAGGCATATTTTTCACCTACTGTGGTGGCACATTAGGGATTTGTACATAATTAATATACAGTGCATAAATGTCACAAGTTGGGCAGATAGAAATGAAAAGTGAGGGAGGAAGGTCCAGAGAAGGTGCAGAGAAAAGGAAGTCAGATGTGCTTCTAATTAAGAGGCAGGTTTTGAGAAACTGTTAGAAATGGGAACCAAGTTGTTGAATCCTAATGCAAAGTCAACATAGTGCTTTACTAAAGCAGTAGGTTCAAGTTTGAGATGACTTCCTGAGGAGTGAAATATGGCATGGGCAGTCAGGCCTGCTCCTTGGGCAGAAAAGAATGGTAGGAATGACTTTATGCCCTGCTCCTTCATGTATTTTCAAATTCAAAGCCTGGAAATAAAGTTGTGGCCAAAATTGTACTCCCAGACCAATGCCAGCCTTTTTCTTCCTGAATGTAATGGCCCCAGGTAGTGAGCAGCAGATGGAGAGAAAATAGTGATAGGGAAGCCACAGTGTACTTGTACATGAACTAAATGAGCCATGTGGTGCACTGTATTCCTGCCCAAAGGCAACATGCCATGGCTATCTTACAGCTAGTTTGCCTCTTAATAAAATCAAATACATTAAAAGAGAAGAGGAGAATGTAGGCTATGACAGCAAGATATTGGCCATGCTGGGACTCGTCCAGTCTGCATCCCGAGCCCAAATAACAACAACATTAGGGACAGACAGCCGCTGACAAAGCTCCTATCTCTATGAGGACTGGAAGAAAAAGTATGCATTAATCACAAAGGCAAGAATATTGTAACACTATTAAGTTAGTGTCAGCTTCACAGGATAATAAACATGTCTCCTCAATGCAGCTGTTTCCCAGCTGCACTGGTCCCTATTTATAGCTCAGATCAGGTAAGGAAGTATTTCATAGTGAACCCAGTATAGGCTAGTTGAGGGGAGAAATCACATTTTTCTTTGAATGCTATATATCAGGGGTGCTGAACCTCTTTCAGCCTGAGCACCGAATTCCATTTCAGAGAAGCCCTTGGGGGGCACATTCCAGTGGAGGGGGCCAAACCCCCCAAAACCCAGCATATTTTAACTTCACGCTCTCAATGCCAGTAACTAAGCCTTAGGAGAGACATTTCAACCTTTTAGAATGGGGGGGGGGGAACTGCACAAAAGGCAGGAAATCACAAAACAACCTGTAGTTGGGGTAAAGTGGGCGGGGCCAAGGGCCATCTGGGGAACCCCCGAGGGCCAGAGGTTCTGCAGCCCTGCTATACATTCTGCCAGAGATGCCCACATCCTCTGTGGATCAAGTTGGAAGCTTTGGCTGCTAGGCTCAATGTATAATGAACTCTATTATATGTATTAACCATGGCACTGCTTCATTGTTATGGTACTGCTGAGCTCAGTGAGAATGGTAGCAGACCAGAGTGAGGGCTTCAGTACTGAAATACTGTAAACATTTGTCAAAATTATCAAAGCTCTGTCCTATAGCTAGGTAGTACAATGATTTGGACTGGTGTATGCTCCATTCTGAGACTTCATTCACATTTATTTATTTTTTTATTTATTCATTCATTCATTTTCTATACCGCCCAATAGCCGAAGCTCTCTGTGCAGTGTACAACAATCAATTAATAACAGACAAACTTTCCTTATTGAAGGAATCTCTGGGACTGAATTGTCAGAAATCTTTGGAAATCATGGCTTGTTCTGGTCCATTAGAATTCTGATTTGCTGACACAAATTTGTGCTAATTACTGCCAGGACTCTGCATTTGAGCTTTCCCCCCACTCGTTTTAATCTCTTTTATTTCTTTAGTTTTGACTTAATTGAACATTATCTATATTTTAATTATGTACATGTGCCTGGAAGGCCTTTGGGTATTGGGCACACATTTCATTACAGTTAATAATTCTATTGCTGCCACTACTATTATTACTAGCCTATAATAATATAAGAAATAACATAATGGAGATTAAATCAATCTAAAGAAAGGAGAAAGGGCCTGAATGGGTCTCATGAGGTTACAAACACCAGACAAAATCTGTACAAGTAAATTCACGTTTCATCAATACTTCAGTGCCTGCTCTGCTTTTAATGAAAAAAACACGTTTTGAGCTTTGCTTTTTCTCACTGGGGATCTTCTATAATATGGATCATATAATATATTGGTCACATAAATAACCCTATTGCTTGCTATCCAGTTTTCATTACTATTCTGTGGTTTCTTACACTTGGAGAATCGTACCAGGCCATTTTGCATGTAGTAGGATGGGCCACCATGAGCGATTCTCTTCCCACTCCCAGGGCTACTGTGTTGAAGTCCTGGAACATTTGAAATGCATTAACCAAGTCACCCAGTGAGCTTCATGGCCAAGTGGGAACTAGAACCCAGATCTTCCAAATCCAAGTCCAACACTCTAACCAGTACACCACACTGGCTCTCGATTATGCAGCTATGATGTTTTTTCCTCCTTCATGGATTATTTTTTTTCTTATAAGGAAAAAAAAGGTGGGAAAAGAGGTGGGGAGATACAGGAGGATTACAAAGTGAAGTCAATATTGTCTGGATCCCCTGTAACATTCCACGAATGAAGCTGGGCAATTGCACAATAAAAGCCTCTTTTGAACCACCCTAAAATATATCGGCATCACAGATGGCTTAAAAGTGGGAAGGGAACTTCTAACATAGCTCTGCTTTGGATGAGAGGGACAGCTCATGAAATCTGGGAGAGCTGGATGATGAGCCTGACTGCCAGAGCTGTACCTTCCATGAGGCCCTTTTGTGCTATGGGTGAGCAGTGGACCAAATTCAGATTTGAGGGCCCCTACAACTAAAAATCAGGGACATCGAGGGCATTTGAGAACATTTGCGCACAGCCTCCACAAAAGCAGACACACAGGGGAGCACTAATCAGATAAGCATCTCATCTGCCCCTCTTGACTTCAAATCACTCACCTGCCAGTGTGCTGCTTCATACCACCTCAGGGGAAGCTGGTGACTCTTATTTCAGTGTGGCTCCTTTTCCATGGCAGGTTTTGCAGCTTTTATTTGGAGCTTCATAGGAGCTATCCACGGTGCTCCATGGAGGTGAACCTATTTTGGGGATGGAATTTAGCACCATGGATAGCTCCTATAAAGCTCCAAATAAAACCTGCAAACCCTGTAATGGAAAAGGAGCCCCGCCAAAATAGGAGTCACCAGCCTCCGCATCTCTCCCATCTATCCCTGGCAGCACTGCCTGCCACTGCATAGGAGGAATACTAGAAGCTGCTTTATACCCGGTTAGACTATTTGTCTATCTCGCCCTAGGGTTCCACGAATCCATCCATTTTTTTAAATCTCAGGTTCTTTCTCTCCCATATATGAAGAACTTTGAGAATTTTGGTAAATTCTTATCCAAAACAAATTCAAACAAAATTCTCACCCATCTGCACTGGCCAAATTCAACAATTCCCAGCATGTTGTACCTACCGGCCATGTAGCTGTTAAAGATGAGGAGGCTCTCAGAAAAAAGAGGTAGGAACCCTAACATGGTTGAATATACAGACATTCAAACCGAGACTTAAAAGCAAAGCACTCAAAGTTCTGGGAACTAGACAGGTAAATCTGTCAGTTGCAATTTCTCCCACATTCAATTTCTTTAACTCATCATCATCATCATCATCATCATCATCATCATCATCATCATCATCATCATCAGTTTGTTTTGTCTTGAATATGGAGAACCTTGTGAATTTTGATGACGTTCTCACCCATTCCTATCTAGCCCAGTGTTGTCTGCACTGACTGGCAGTGGCTCCCCGGGTCTCAGGCCAAGGACTTTCAAATCATCTGCTACTTGATCATTTTACCTGGAGATGCCGGGGATGGAACCTGGGATCTTCTGCAGGTAAAGCATGTGCCCTACCTCAGGGCTATGGTCCCTCCCATTGCACTGTATGTCAGGATTATCTCATGCAAATTGGGCTTGCCAGAAGTGTATACTTGACAGGGAGCTCCAGCAAATCATAGGTCTGCAATGAGTGCACCTGTATGATCCATATTTGCCAATCTGTGGTTGTTGCAATTTACACCTTGCATTTTAGAAGTACCCTTAAAATGCAATGTGTGAAGGAACATTGTATGTGGAGAACAGATCTTTTTTTCTTTTTTCATTTCTGCAAGCTTCTTGCCTTGGCACAGAAAGCAGGAGGGTGATATGAGAGTTCACCAGGAGATTGATAATATTTTAACTGTTAATGAGGTATAGATGAAATATTCATATATACAGTAGGAAAAACTCTATTATTCTATCTGCCCCAAATAGCCTGCTACTGACAGTTGTGTATGTCTTGGGACTGTCAGTGAGGAAAGTGGAAGTCATTTCTATTTAGCAATGTTAACATTTGGAATTGGAATTCTGTTCTTCACAATAGAACAGAAGAAACTATAATTAAACCAATAGATGTGCAAATAGAGATAGAGCAAGATTATGATCTGCTTAAAAACATTCACCAAACTTCAGTTTCAAGCCTTGTCAAGTGATTTTATACCATATTTTTTGGAAATGTGAATAACCTTGCATCAAATAAGAAAACTTTGGCTATGGTTGGGAGTTTATTGTTAAATTACCAAGGTTCAGGATCTAGTCATATCACAGCATATGGGAGTTTATAAACCTCTGCTTACCTTTCTTTACATTCCTGCACAGAACATGAGCATGTGAACAAACAGCTGCCATGAGATTAGCTGCCATGAGTGTACCTTCTCTGTGTACAAAGCCCATGGAACTGTCTTTGTGAAAAATGATTCCACCCAGTTCCTTGCACAAAAAACTGTGATTTTATTTGATTGATTATTAACATTTATATATCCTCTTATCAGCTTAAAAGCCATCAAGGTGGTGTACAATAATTTAAAACAATAAAACATTAAAACATTAAAAACAAGAACATTAAAAACATTAAAAACAATACAACTTTAAAACAATGAAAAACCAAGAACATAAAAAACAGTAAAATTTAAAAGGCTAAATTGAAGAGAAAAAAAAAGAGTCTTTACACCCTATCTAAATGCCAAGAGAATGGGGACCAATCATAGTTCTTGAGGGTGAGCATTCCATAGTTTGGGGACAACGCAGAAGAAAGCCCTTCCAAGTATGCCCAACAAATGGGACTCTGTAGGTAATGGGGCCTCTCCAAAGGGCCTCTAGTCTCCTGTATATCTTAATACCTGGGCAGGTTCAGTAATTTGTGCATGTGCGGCCAGTACATACAACTAGTAACCAATGCCCATTGACCAAAAAAGGTTGGAGACCTCAGTTCATCATGGGCACATTTACTAGATAGCAGGGGGGAAATAACCTGGTCAACATGCATTTAAATATGCCAGTCTGTGGCCACATCTCTGCACATGCTCCAAGTAACAAAATTAAACTTCAAATTATTACACATTAGGTTAAATAATTGAAGGTTCAACTTGGTGAAATATTAGTTAATATATTGCATGGTTTTATCCCTCTCAGTTTGGACTGATGTCTTATTGTGTTTTACTATTCATATGTTATGTTTGTACACCACCCTGGAACCCACTTTTTCTGGGGGTTTCTGCAGGGTGGCTTATTTTTCAAGAGCCAGCCACCCTGAGAACCCGTGGCTTGTTTTAGGGTTCATACCCATGGTAACGTGTCATGTTTTCTGAACCCAGCAGCGCAATTTTATTGTGGGCTGCCAGCCCTGAACAGCGAGAGATCCACCTGGCCAGAGTGGCAAAACACCCTGCCGCTCTTCGCGGTCTTGCTCGTGCCACTGCCATCCTCCCTCATCGGTTCTCAGCTGACAGCTGCTCTACATTTCTGCAAGTTTCCCCTCTGTGTTACTGCTTTGCCATGACATTTGTGTACATTTCCCGATCCTGCTCACTGTTGTGTAACCCATATCAAGATGTGACAGCTAGCAACAGAGGGAAGTGACAAGTAGGAAGAGGTGAGGGAGAGCAGCCAAAAGTGGCTGGAGAGAAGGCTCTTTACTAGCGGGTGTGCTTACTTTGGGAGTGGGTGTGCTTACTTGATGATGATGATGATGATGATGATGATGATGATGATAATAATTTATTTATTACCCGTCTCTCCACTCAGATCAAGGCGGGGAACAACCGTAAATATAAAATACATAACTAGTTAAAAACATAGTATATATTATTAAAATATTATTAAAAACCTTTAAAAGTATCCCCAAAACTCTTAAAATTCCACTGGGTAGGCCTGCCAGAAGAGGTCAGTCTTTATGGCCTTTTTAAAAGCCAAGAGACTATCTAGTTGACGAGTCCCCTCCGACAGGCCATTCCACAGTCTGGGAGCAGCAGAAGAGAAGGTCCTCTGGGTGGTACCCGCCAGCCAGCCTAGTCTTCTTGGCTGACTGGAGTAATTCCTCCCAGAGGACCTAAGTGTGCGGGGCGGATTGTATGGGAGAAGGCAATCCTGCAGGTAACCCGGACCCAAACCATGTAGGGCTTTAAAGGTAATAACCAACACTTTATACTTCGCCCGGAAACTGATTGGCAGCCAGTGTTATGCTTTTAAAGCTAGTGTAATATGGGTACCTCTAGATGCTGGGAGTTGTAGGCCAAAAACATCTGGGGACCCAATGTTGGAGAACACTGCTTTAGAGTAATGTAAAGCTGTCTTTTTAAAAAGAAAGGTTTTGCCAGCTAGCAATGTAAGTACTGAAGTGGAAGAGGAGAATACAGGGATGCTTGGCTAAATATCAGAGAGGTGGGGTTGCACAACAGCAAAAGTCCCCAGGGAGGAAAATTATATTTAAAAAAAAAAAAGAAGAAGAAGCTGGTGAGTGCATTACCGCATTCATAAGGGCTCAGACAATTAATTCCATTTGGCAAGCTGATGCATGGGGGAGGTGGAGTTTCCCTAGGTAGCCAGCAGCCCCAGCGGACCAAATGCAGAAAGGGTGTTGATATAGGGATCAAGGCAACGAGGAGTTCTGCCACAAAGGTGCCTGGCATATGTGCCAGAGCCAGCGGGAAGACTGAGGGGGAATGAGGGCAAGAACAAGCCACGGCAAGCCCAGTTGTCTGCTGGGAGTACTGTGGGTTGTTCAGCAAACAAACAACCCATGGTGGCTTATTTGCAGGATGGCTTAGCTTGATGTGCAAACCCGCCTTCCTCTAAATCAATGTTACTAAAGTTTTCCTAATTCATGTTTACGGGCAGAGGTGGGTGGGACACCTCTGCCAGATCTTAACCCACTTCAACAAGCAACATCGGAGACTAAGGTTACACTGTAAGTCACATGAACTCTCCTATGAGTCAGTAGGTTGATAAAAGTGCTTAATTTTGATTGAATAAGGCCCAAAGTAAGGTCCAAATAATTTAAAAAACCTCGCTAGATTTTCAATGAAAAATCTGTTCACATAACCACCACATGTTCATTGAATGTATGACAGGTGAATGGGATCACATCCACTACGTCTGTTCCTGACCTCATCACATTCAGCCAAACATCTGAATGGAGCTTACATCCTATCAGAGACCCAGACTGCATGGTTCCTGATTATGAGAGCCTGCCTATGTGTGTACAATCTGTAAATACATAGACTATATTCACACCTCTAAATGAATAGGTGGAGGTAGGGAGTGGGGCAGCAAGTGTGCTCTTCCTGTCCATCATCCTGCATTCAGGGAACGTGTGTGCGAAATTGGGTTTGTTTGTTGTTTGGTAAGAAAGTGAGATCTTAATAATACTGGAATCCCCTTGTAACTAGTACTCCAGAGATGTGAGGATTATCATCATCTAAGAGTTCTTTCAAAAATCAGTAACTCCTGTTTCAGAAACAATACATTCATAAATGATTTAAAAAAATATTAAGATGTAGTCTTCAAGACATTAGGAGTGCAATCCCAGGGACCATAGGATTGCTCTGTAAATGACTGAAACTGGATTACTGCATTTTGAAGATTATGCCATATGTTTGTTCTAAATCACATACATATTAAGTTCCTTGGTTGTTTAA
This sequence comes from Shinisaurus crocodilurus, assembly GCA_021292165.1. Taxonomy (NCBI): domain Eukaryota; kingdom Metazoa; phylum Chordata; class Lepidosauria; order Squamata; family Shinisauridae; genus Shinisaurus; species Shinisaurus crocodilurus. Next base: position 102,004,163 of record CM037879.1, on the reverse strand, counting down.
GTGTATGTGCACATTTGAGAATGAAGGCTTAGTTTTTAAAATTTTTGTTCCAATATTTGTATAATTTGCATGTGATTTTTTTTTAACACTGTCACCTCTACAAGTGGGTGATAAATTACACATACAGACACCATTTGGAGAATTGCAGGCTAATTTCACACCTTTTAACTGCAATTAAGTGCTTGCTTCCCGCATGCTTAACTGAAATATCTCCCAGATAGCAATTCATATTTTAAAAGACTGTTGGCTGGCACTACTCTGGGATAGTCCACCAGTTATGTAAAACAGAAAAAGAAAACAGATCTTAGCAATGGGAAGATGTACAAGGTCTACAAAATCAAGCCCCAGCCCTGTGGCAAAATCTTTCCTGCATTGGCACCCTGCTGGCTATTTTTATAAAATAAATTGCCTGAGTTGTAGTTCTAGTTCCAGCTGCCCTTCCAATTAAATCTAATTGGACTAACTCATGATTAGTTGATCCAGGTTTATTCTCAGAACAATTTTTGCTGAGCATCTCTAGTTCTTGCCAGAAGTAAATCCCACACAGGACTTCCTTTGAAAGACAACTTGGTGAAGAAATGTGTCAGGCTGAGCCAAGTGTTTGCAAGTTTGAGTTTTTGTCTCAACATGTGCATGAGTGATGAGGAAGAAGCTTTTATCGAACAGCTAACCAGATGACAATCATCATCATCATCATCATCATCATCATCATCATCATCATCATCATCAAAATGTGGTTCTGTTTTTCATCCAAGTCCCGGGAACTAAGCACAGCCCAGGTAGAGTTGTGCAAAAGTCCTCAGAGGCTCATCTTCAAGGCTCCAGTGAACTGCGCAGTGATTGCAGTCCACAAATGAGCCCACAGGCCATAGCTCAGAGAAGCTCTGACCCCTGGGAACAAGAGAGCTGTGCAGATCCTAAGCTGCTTGGGGTCAACAGTGGCAGGTGAGGGCTGCGTGGAGATTATCCATCTAGATGCCACCATGGGAAGTAGGATTTTGGACTAGATGGACCTTTGGTCTGATCCAGCAGGGCTCTTCTTATGCTCTTGTGTGACCAATGACCAGACTGAGCTGAAGCTTAGGCAGAGTCTCTTTGTACACCCTGTATAAGACATCCCATGAAACTCTAGGCAGGGCCACAGTGAGGCTCTCACTAGTCACCTGGCCTGGTGTAGACCCTCCACCAGCCCATAGATAGCCATGCTGGATGGAAATAATGGGAATTGCTATCTTAACACATCTGGAGGACACCAGGCTGGGGAAGAATGGCCTAAACGATAGTCTGCCTATGCTTTGGCTCATTTAGGAGTTTGGTCAGACAATTTCAGGACTACACCGCTCCCTTGCTTCCAAGGCTCAGGAATCTTCCCTGTGGGCCAAGAGTTGAGAGATTTTACAGTTCCCTGGAGCCTTAACAATCAGCCTTGAGGACTTCTGCCCAGTTAATTTTAATGCCTAGGACTTCAATGAAAAATAGAATACAATTGAAAACACCCTGAAAACTGAAGTTTTTTGGTGACAAGGAAACCAAAATTGAATAGATTGTTCTGACTCAGCTTTAGAAATACGTCATCTGATATATCCAGCTGGCCCTTGCAGTTATTTGCATTTATTTTCCAATCCATTTCAGAGAAATGGCAATTTCCCAGTACCCAGACCATTTCCCCCCTGTTTACATCATTTAAAAAAGTCTATGCACATGCTAAACTGAGTCTGGAAGGTAAAAGCAACTCCTATTATTAATCCATTTTACCCAATATTATCTTTGAGTAAAACCGATTCTTTTTTCTCCATTATAGCTGCATTTGCTTCTTACCCCTTACCATTATTTCTCTCCCATCCCCCCCACCCCCACTTTATCTTACCTATCAGTGCACACATTCCAGATATGGCTCCAGCTTTCAAGTATCAGTATAAAGTCAGATTTCTATCCTAAACTTTCCTACATTGCGTTCTCCAAACTGCTCACCTTAGTAGAAGGAAATCTATACTTTCTTCTATTCTTACTCAGTACCTAGATTTGCCATAGTTATATGTAGAGATGGGCAAGCTCCTCCCAATTTGCATTCACAATCAGCTCATTCTTTCCTAGCTGTCTTGAAAAATGCTAGAAAAAACTCATCAAGTATCAGTATAAAGTCAGATTTCTATCCTAAACTTTCCTACATTGCATTCTCCAAACTGCTCACCTTAGTAGAAGGAAATCTATACTTTCTTCTATTCTTACTCAGTACCTAGATTTGCCACAGTTATATGTAGAGATGGGCAAGCTCCTCCCAATTTGCATTCACAATCAGCTCATTCTTTCCTAGCTGTCTTGAAAAATGCTAGAAAAAACTCATGGTTGCTTGGTTGTTTTTTGCTTGTTTATTTTACCTTAGGGAACTATTGGTTAAAAAAGGGGGGGGGGGACAAAAAACATTCTTGTTTTTTTCTTGATTCAAGAAAGCTTGGGAATAATTATTTAATCCTTAAGACTCAGATGCCTCTGTGCATGGTCCTGAGCATCCATTGCCACTGGAATGCATGGAAATCACATGATTTTTAAAATATATGTATACGTGAACTGCTTAAAAAATTTACTATCTGTAGTAAATACAGTATACAAGTATTGTGTACTGTATTTACTAATACAAGTGTTAGTAATACAGTACTTGTATTTAAGGTATACAGTATTACTAATAAATAAATATGTTGTAGTTTCCAATGCCTATTGGTTCAATGAATTGTCTTGGTTATACTCCAGTGGGATTCTAAGGTCTGCTGTTGCCTCTGAAAAAACATTGCTAGACTACCTCCTGCAACTCAATCTGAAGAGAGCTCTATCTGAAGATGTTGCTGTGGTTATTGGAAGTAAGAGTAGAAGCTTGCCCAAGAATGAACTTGACTGCCACACATCTCACTTTCTTCTTTTTCATTGTGGGGTCTATCATAATGCCTCTGAGCACACTGCTGTTTACTTTTGAGTGTGTGGGAGGAGGGCGGGACCAGACTTCAAAAACACTATTACAGTGATGGCCAGCCTGCTCCCATTTCCCCTGATGATTGCTACCAAATGTCCTCTCCTGTCCTGACATTCATTGAAGTGTACACACATTCAGAGATACACCCTTCTAACGGACCTTTGAATTTTGGTTGTAATACATCTTGGCAGAAGTGACCCAATGATACACACACAGGCCCCCTTGAAAATAGGGGGAATTTTGTTGAACACAAAATAATCAATATATACACAATAATGACTCTTGGTAATTAGCTGGTTTGCAAAAGGAACTATATGAACTCTAGAGCGGATTCAACTCAGTTCATAATTTACAAACAGAACAGACTTAGACTAGGCAAATTTAGCAAAAGCCAAAATGAATAATATAGACACCAGTTTCAAGTGGTGGGGAAATTACTAAAACATCCTCTCAGCAGCTAAACTGAAGGCAGTGATGCACAGAAGACCAGGCTACCTCTTCAGCTAGAAAAGGGACTAGCAGAGGGCAAGCTCTGGGAGAAGAGGTCTGGCAAGGTGCAGACAGCACCCTGGCTTCTGTAGCTTCAGTGGAATGAGAACCAATGGAGCCTTGACTTGCTCCATTCTTGGCTGAGTTTCTTAAAGTGAATACATCATGTGCTGCCAAATAATGGGGTGGTCTGTGCGTGCTCTTGCGCCAAACAGGTTGCCATCACAATGGACATCCAAGCCTCTGATGACATATTGCCCATTAAGGCGAAAGTACAGTAAAACCTTGGATTGCAAGTAACTTGGTCTGCAAGTGTTTTGCAATACAAGCAAATTTTTAAAATTTATTTATTTTTTAAAATAAATTTTTACTTGATAAACAACGTCTTGCAATACAAGTACTGTAGCACGGTCAAGAAAAATGAAGACTTTACACTATCATTCTTTATTGCAGCTTAAATTAAAAGTATGTGTACACATTTCTTATGGGGAATTTCGCTTTGATATACAAGTGCTTTGGATTACATGCACGTTTCCGGAATGAATTATGCTTGCAATACAAGGTATTACTGTATACATAAATACATTGTGTCTGTGTTTCCCCACTTTACTTGAAAGGGATCACTTGGTAAGCTTTTTAGGTTCTGTTTGTATTTATAATATATACAGTTACTAACATCAATCTAATTTCCAGATAGCAGGAATCCTTCTCAACACTCCAAGAATGCAAAGATATGTTAGTCATAATGATGTAACTGTCTTTTCAACAACAAAAGATACAATACAGACTACTGTAAATGTACACAGCACCAATGAATTGAATACAGTTGTGTTCGATTTATACCTCACCATAGATTTTTACCATATTATATATGTACACATTATAACAGCATGTATTGAAGGTTTTGATGTTACATTGCAAAATTCATCTCAGTTTTAAAGTAGACCACAGTAATATGAGTTTGACATTGCATGTATGAATAAATGGTGTCTAAAGTACAGCTAGTGTTTGTTTATCCAGCATCCAATTACTGGCTTCCTAGGATTGTGTGACATTGTGAGTGCAGAACTGATGTGATAAACACATTTGCTGTTTCCTTCAAGTGAAATTAGTTTTCATGAAAGAAGCCAGCTTGTGGGCATTAGAAAATGAATCATGGATGTATTGGCACAGTGTGCCCCCACCCCTCTTGGCCTCCAACGTATGTATCAAAACCTTGGCAAGTGAGGAGACACACCAGTTCAGATTCCCTTCCCAGTGTTCATTTATGCAAATTCTCCATGACCAAATATTTCAATCTTTGGCCTGTCTGCCACATCCAATCTAATCACAGTAGTTTCTGCTACAGAACTCATTACACTGGCGTAAGTGCCTTATAAAATTCTAAGTCAGCAAAATATGAAAGCGATTTGGCTTATAACAACATCTTCCCTTTTGCAACCACATCCATTATATTGCCAATTGTATTCATTTTATGTATTTTCTTTTCTGTTACCTCGCTTTCCTATTGTTGCGTTTTTATTTCCAGTGCAAATAATTTAGATGAGGTTTTCTTTCTGGATACCTGATCATTACTAAAATGCATTGTGGAGGTTACAATACTGGATGAGCCACTCAAACATTTCCCCCCTATATAATAGTTGTTTTAATAAATATACAATATTTGACATACTGTGTGACATAGGTCATTGTAATTGTGGTATTTTGCTATAGTATAGTTTAGTATGCTAAAATTACAAATTGTTTTTGAGTACAGTCTAAACAAGAAGTGTTATGCAATCAGACTTGTAAAGACTGAATATTGTAGTAAACTGACATGCAAAGACCTTGATATAACTCTATGCCTAATCATAATCTTTCCCTTTTTGCTATGTTTTATTAGTGCATACAAGTACACATGCACCTCAGTACCTTGGAATATTCCAGTTTACAAAAAGGAAGAAACAATCTCTTTTTAGTTGCAACTAAATGCAATTCATATGCTTGAGCAAGAAATGAGAGTCTTACTGATTGTGGAAAATGGCTCTCAGATTATCACCTGACATAATATAGAAATGCAAACCTGTGACCAGTTTTTGGCTACTTTCCTAAGAGAGTGATCCTATGGCCCTCAGACATCATCGGGGGGGGGGGGCATAGGATAATTCGGATTCCCAGATCCAGGGTCAGAGACAGCTCTGACCTAAGAGCTGAGAGCTGGGAGTCTGCACTCTGATCCCTCTCTCCCACTTGCAGCCAGTGTAGAAAGAACCATGCCGGCCACCTCTCCGAAGTTGAAAAAATGACCTCGGAGAAGAGGGAAAGGGGGTGTTCTGGGGGGCAGGGGAGGAGACTGGGCCCAACAGAATACAAGATAACCTGATAGCACTTCAGCCTCCTTCCTTCCCCCTCCGAAGTGCCCCAGCTAGATTGCCAAAATCAGGTGTCTAGCTAAAATGCAGAGTGGGGTGTGTGAGGAGGTGGAGATCACCTCCGCCATTCCTCTTCCTCTGCACTGGATGCTTGTAAGCCTCTGCGTTGGTGGGCTTACGAGCGTCGAGGGCACAGTTGATAGGATTGTGCCCTAAATGTCTTTTCAACATTGAAATGGGAGTTATCATACCCAAATACTCCCCATGTTACTTATTTAAAGAAATACACAGGTCAGGTGAGTAGCAATTCAGCACACTGGTAAGCAAGCTTATCTCTGTAGATTTATTGATTTGTTGAAATCTTTTTCTTTCTTTCTTTCTTTTTTGGAGTCCCATATTTGCACTCACAGCACCAATTGGGTTGGAGCAGAGGAGGATGTAACAACAGATAGTCAGGTCTTTAGGGTAAATAGGCCATAACCTGCTGCTGTGAGAAAGGCCAAAACCCCAATGTGAAAAACCCAGCTGCACAGATAGGTAAAATTCCTTCCTAGCCTCATCAACTGCCTGCCAACCAAAGCCCATAGCGACAAATCTTTCATTGCTCTTGCTTATAGGGATGTATGAGAATTGCATTTTTGGGGTGAAATCTTGACGGATTTTACTGGTTTGGCCCTGGTGGATTTTGTTCCATTTCCCCCAGCTGGCATTGATTCAATCTGTAGTTAGTTGATCCAATTCACAGATTTTGATTTTTTTTTTTTTTTAATGGCAGCAGCAATATGCACCAATAGGATCATGGGGTGTGTGGTAAATTATTTTTTATTGTGATTTGTGCAAATGTGATTAGGGGGGGTTCTGGGTTTTTAAATTATCACAAATGGGATCGTGTTTATTTGGGGGGAGTTGTTTTTTTGGTTATTTAAATTTTATTTTATTATTTTATTTTATTTATTATGTTTATACCCTGCCTTTTTTCCTGCAAGGAACCCAAGGCGGCTTACATAATCTTCCTCCTCTCCACTTTATCCTCACAACAACCCTGTGAGGTAGGTTAGGCTGAGAGTCAGTGACTGGCCCAAAGTCACCCAGTGAGTTTTATGGCTGAGCGGGGACTAGAACCTGGGTCTCCCGAGTCCCAGTCCAACACTCTAACCACCACGCCACACTGGCAATCATGTTTTTTTAAAAAAAATCTTTTTGGGTTTTTTTAAATTTGTGCAAATGGACTTGTAGCTTTTTAAAAAATGTATCCGTGGTATTTCACAACTCCTCCTGTCTGCTATGTATTCCCATTGTAAATATCCTTGTCATTCATCCTCATTACTTCTTTAGCCCAGTGGAGCCATATTCCCTACTGCTCAAAGAACTTGTCAATTTCATCTTCCACTTAGGCACTGCCCAAACACAATCTCAAAGACCCCCCCAAAAAATAATTAACCCCCCCACAACCCCACTTAAAACCTGAAAAATAATAATAATAATAATTAAAAAAAAACACACTCCCATTTGCACAAATCATGGGACCCACAAAAAGATGTGTCTATTTGTTTAATGTACGTGCACCCCAAAAATGAACATCTCCAGATTCAGGAAAAAATCTGCTACAGTCTGCCACCTCTTATCGGAACAGAAACACTGCAAAATCCCATTGGGCTTAAATGGGATGGAATTCCCAGCACCACACACATCCCTATGCCTTGTGGAGGGTGAGTGGGAGAAGTCAGCAGTGGCAGTGGCTGTTGCCAAGTTCAGGACTCCTTTTATGCCCCAGAAGCAGACCAGAGAGGGAACTTCCCCTCCTAGGTCTGCTCCCAGAGGTCCTGCCCACAAAGAATTTCCTGGCCAGCTGCACAGCACAGCATTATGTCCCACTGGCCAAGTTACCAGGCAGGTAAGGACTGCTGTCCTCCCACACAGGCTGCAAATGGGGCCACCCAGAGATTGGGGGGGGGGCGTGCTTCTCTGTGGGATCTATTATTGTTTTTCTTAACTTAGTCTGAGCTTTGGGCTAGACTGTTCTATTTGACAAAGAAGAGACAATTATATGTTGAAATCCTTTGCTTATTTGGTATTATTAAGCATCCACCAATGGTGTTCATTAGAAGAACAGTAGCAATTAACATTCTTCCAAAGAAACAAAGTGCCAAAAACAAAAGCACAAACCTTCAAGTGAGACTGAGGCAACTATGAAGTCGCAAGGGAAATCCTTGCAACTTCTGGTAAGAATTCTGACAAGGCAACCACTAATTTGTGCTTCTAAATTGCTGTGGAAAAAATGGGGGGCATCGTACCCCGTTGTGTGATTGTGGTGCTTGCAAATGAATCAATAAAGCCATAAAAACTGCTCAGGCATTTGGCCACAAAGCAAGAGGAGTCTGAAGATAAGCCTATAGATTTTTCTTTCAAAAGGACATTACAGGAAGAAAATCAGAAGATTTTTTTTTTTAATGAAAAAGGAGTTTACAGTATGAGCAGGAGAATATAAAGGATGCTTACCTGATTTCTCTCGTCCAGCCACCTCATCTGCTGCCATGTAATCATTTGCTGCCATGAAACTTTTATACTGCTATATACAAATAATGTGTAAAACTATTTCTAGAGCAGATGGAAGCTACAAAAGATGTAAGTGCTGTCACTGTAGTGTGTTTGGGAAAAGCAGCAAAAATTTAAGTTACAATCTGGAGAGCAGTTTTGAACGTACTCGTATTTTAAAAATTAACCAGAAGTAAAATATGACAGGAAGAGACTACTTTTTCAAGCTCCTTCCTAGAATAATCAGCTAGTGGCAACAATACATGCAGTGAAATGGACAGCCCTTCAATGGCAAAGGCTTTGCTTTAAAAAGTGACCAATTGCAGCTTCTGTTCTGATGGGTATCGCTGGCTGACAAACTGCTTTATAGTTTATAGCAAATTGTGACATAAGCGCTAAAACCAGCCTACTAGATCTTGATAGGATGCTCCGGTCTATTCTCCTTTCTGAAAACGGGACCTTGTTTTCCCGCAGTTAGATGATTCTTCCCTTCATGAAAGTGATTCTTCCCTGCAGAATCTGTGTGTACATATGCACCTTAGCCGAAAGTTGCTGATATTTAGTGTATAAGGAATGTTATCTATCTTTTACATTGTCCAAGGCCCACAGGAGAGCTGAAGGAATGATCTTTCTCATCTATTTATAAAGAGAGTGATTCCTTAAAGCAAGGGTGGGCAACTTCTTGGGGGTGGGGGTCTGGAGAGCCACTTCCCCCCCCTGATTTCTTTCTGGGTTTTTTACTGCCACTGCAGCCATTTTTGTGGTTTGGGGACCGCACCGTAGCCTGGGGGACTGCATGCTGTCCACCCTTACCTTAATGGGGCCACTTCAGTTGTGGTCCATCCTTGTGCCTGTCTTCCTCCTGTGATGGTCCCTGTATATATGATAGGGTTGCCAGCTGACCAGGAAAAAAATGGCCTGCTTGGATTAGAGGGGTAGGGGAGAGGGAGATCACTTTTCAGCCAGTTGCCGGAAAAGCAGGTGGTAAGGCTATTTTTCAGCCCGGTGTTGCTGCTGCTGCTGCTGCTGTTTTAAGCTATGCACACAAGATGAAAAGACAGCTTTTGGATGGAACTCTACACACCAAACTCCTAAAACTGCTGGTTGCTGCACTCTGACTCTGTCTATGGACATGGTTTGCTTGCACACCTGGCCCAGAATCGTCTCTTTACAGAGTTGGCAACCTTTTGTGCAGATCCTAGGAGCTGTTCAGGTGGGAATATGGGGTGGGCTAAGATTTTTTAAATTTTATACCGTTTTAAATGTATTTTATTCTGTATTTTATCGTGTTGTACATCACCCAGAGTGGCCGGTTTGCCGATCCATAAATGTAATAAATAAATAAGTAAATGTGGGAGGCACAGTGTGAGTGTGTTGTGTCAGTCCTGTGCCACAACATCTTGGCCCAGCAATGTCTTCGCAGAAATGCTCTACGATAGTAGAAAGAGGGCAAATATTTAGCTACCACTGCAACATAGTATTAGAATGGGGCAATGTTTGTAAATGGACTATTAAAACCATAACCCTAGCTATTCTGAACTTATTTTTAGAATCCATCTTTCTTCTGTTTGACTCCATCTATTATTTTGTGCTGTTGATGTGACCAATCTATATTCATTAATATATCCTGCCTGCTTCATTTCTGTATTCTTGCGAAAGCTTTCCAGAATCTAATATTTTCCTGCCTACTTCTTGCAAGGATATATCTTTTTTCAGGTGTAGGATTTGTGACTGGTGAAAATGGTGGGCTATTTAAACAGCCAGCTTTATTTATTATCCTGGTCCCAATGTAGTTTACAGATTCAGTAAAAACAATCCATCAATTAAAACAATAAAACAAAGCAATAAAACCCACCATAAAATACATAATTGCCATGGATTGTGCATGCCACTTTACTTTCTGTGCTTGCATAAGCAGCAGAAGCCTGTTTTTATCCTTTACTGGGACTTCTGCTGCTATTGAACTTCTCATGAGAACCAGTGGTAGACCTCTCTCACTGAGCAGGTTCTTTGTTAGGAGTCGTCATGTGCATCTAGTATTTGTAAAAGCCCCAGCCAATCAAACTGCTAGCATGATGCATGGTGACAATCTCAGCAGAGACATGGGATATAATGCAACATATAGCCCAATCCTATGCTTTTTGCCTGCACTTAATTCTCCTTGAATTGAATTGAGCTTATTCCTACGTAAGTGGGCATAGGATTTGCAGCCATAAAGTTGTAGCACATCACAGCGTCAAACATGGCGTCCTTATCCTTTTCCACACCCTATTCATTAGTAGTAGTAGTTGATGATGATTATTAATATTAGCTTCACTCCATCTTCATTCCCTCTATTACTAGTAGATGCCTGGGATCACCAGGATTATATTCTTCTCCTCAGTCAGATCTTTATTTTACTGTGCCAAAATAAATTGGTGCATGCATTTGTTACAGTAGCTGTTGAGAAATGCAGAGAATCGTGGTGCACCAGTCTTTCAGGCTTGTCAGATAAAAGCTACTTCCTGCAAAAGAGCTGGCAAGCTTATGGATGCTGCCTGTCAAAGGCCATTACTTGGCACTCAGACCTAGTCGAACACTCCAGCTGACTGATGGGTGGGCACCGGGCCATCAAAGCAGATGGACATGAGTGTGCAGCGCCAAAAGACAATGTATGTGCATCAAGTGTAAATGTTGATGGCAGGTTTCCCAGCCAGTGTCTAAGCTTATGCATCTGTAGTTACAGGAATGCCAGGCTAGCCCTGGATTAAATTTTCAAACAATTAAAAGAAATGCAGGTTGGGGGAGGATATATTGTACAGTGAACCTGGGGAGTGAACTGAAAATAGAGGGAAAGGATTAACTTTGGGAATCACATCTGCTAAATTCACCAAGAGACACTTCCCCAGGTTGAACTGCAACCAGAATTACTATTGACTGAATATTATTCAATCAATAGTAAATTGACTGAATAATTGACTGAGCCTAGTCTTGAAATCTTTTTAAGCTTCCTGCTGAGCAATGTTGATATGCCAAATCCCTAGTATACAGAAGCTCATTGGGCCTCATCTTCATAGCACAGTGGATTTTATTTTTTTTTCTGGCTGGCTTTGCAGACTGTCAGCTTTAAAGTATTTTTCAAGGCAGAGCTCTTTTAACGACGGACATTCACATTTTGGCAAAACCACAGGTAGACTTTTCTCTGTCATCGGGGATGGAATGCAGGCTTTATTTCGGGCAGGTTTTTTCAAGCAAGCTGGCTTCCTCTCATATCAGGGCTGCCAGCCAGAAAGCTTTGAAACCATTAAAAAAAAATAAAAATCATTCATGTCCAAAAAAAGAAATCTCTGAAAAGCAAAATGCCGTAGCCAGATCCTATTGTTTTTAGAAAACCTGGATTTTTCACATGTTTTGTCTTGGATTAAGAATGATAACTAGAAACTCGTCCTTTAGATGATTGCTATCCTGATCCTATGGATCTGCTTAAATTGCAGCAGTGTACCTTGACATGAGAGAAAATGTGGACATAACTTGGGTCACTGCAACTGAAGCATGATCCTCTTTGTGTGGCGCAGCCTCTAATTGTGTCCGTTCGGCAGATGAAAGGAACAGACCAGAGACACGACTTAAATGGGTTATTAAATTAGCCACAACTTTATTCATTTTGAATAGGATTGGCGGAGGCATAGGGCATGGATCCTGCCATTGGGCAGCCTGGCTGCTGCCCAATTTTCCTTCCTGGCCCACCTGCCAGGAGTGTTGGTGGTAGATGACAGGCTCAGAGGTCCACCACGGCGCAGACCGCTAATGTGAACCCCTTTCCCTCCACCCCGGATGCAGCAAGCTTGCAGCCACCGCCCTGCCGCCCCCGGTCTTTGGTGCCACATCCACACAGATCCCTTAAGGAGATCCCACCATGGGGGAGCAGGGGGTCCAATCCCTCTCCCCCTTCCCAAATTGATCCAGCCCAGTGTTTATCATGCCCCTCACAGTTGGGACTTAAACAATACAATTCTGCCAGAACAGTCCCATATACATAGATCAACTTATTTACATGGACTAATCCTGCAGTGGGGAAAGCAAAAACCCTCCCCCCCCCTTGCTTGCCAATTGGAAGGCAGGTGAAATTCCTTCCCAGCCCTGCTAACCAGCAACTTACTTCTGTCCAGTGCAAGATCTACTATTACCAGGTGTGGGTGGGTGGGGAACTTGGTGACAGCAATGGTCCCATCCCAATCTATGAGGCCTCGCTTTATGGGCCTCATGCAGACCAGAGTGAGGACAGGGGAGAGCTGTTCCCACTCCAGTCCACCTCCCGCACAGCCCCACCCCCACTGTCCCAGTTGGCCTTCTAAATGGCTCAGTGCTATTGGGCCGTAGGGAGGCGCCACTGCACAGGCATTGGACTTGCTGCCTCCTTCCTTTCCCACCGCCTGGACCCATGCATGCTCACAATGGCAACTCCCCATCAAGCGGGGACAATTTCTGGTTGTTGGGGCTCAGCCCCAGCATGGCAATGGGCTCTATAGTTTAGTCAGAATCTTATCAGAAGTGGCCTGGAAGGGTTTGGAGCCTAGTGCAGTAGTGAGAAGCCCAGGGCCTAAGAGTTTAGCTATACCTAGTTATTCATGTAACGGCAAGAGGAAGGTGGGGCTGGTTTGGGCCTAATCAGCCTATAGAATGTCAGAGCAAATGTGAGCTTATCTCAGCTTTCTCAAAAAAGTAGGGGGGAGTGAGTCACTCCCATCCAGCTGCTGCTTGTCGACTTTGAATGTCATGCCTATAGTTAAGATGGAGACATGAGAAACTAGCAGAAGGGGCGGGGGTTTTCGAAGGTGCCACACAGTTGATGCGTTAACTCAAGAGGGCGGAATAGGAGCAACCTGTTTGGCATATGGCTCATTTATGGGCTAAAATCCCATGTCATTTAAATCATTAGGAGGTGTATTATTGCAGCCACACCCTTGCATTTAAGCCGATACCCAGGCTGGGGGCCTTTGCTGGGAACATCATCTTTAATGTCCATCTTTTATCATCTGTCATTTACTACCTGTAACACTTCATGTTTAAGATGTCCCTCCGACTGAGCTGTGAGAAACCCTTCTCACCCAGACTTAGTCTGTTTCACCTGCAATGTCTTTCCTTGAAATCTGAAACTTGGTCTGTTGAACTGTGAATCAGTAAGAACATGCCATGGAAAGTATTGCTATACTTTTCATAGACCTTGAATTCATTTGCTGTGGATTGTGCATCTTCATCTTTGATAGTCCAGAGTGCCTGCTGCATTGAACTGATAGTGACTCTTGGATTTTTCTATGCCTTGACCCACATAGCATGGAGATACCAAAATGGCAGCTATCAACATCTCTCTCTGTGTGGGTTTACTTTGGGCTTACTCTTGAACCTATGTTTTGACTCTTGGATTTGATAGGCTTTGACCCATATAGTCATCATCATCATCATCATGCAGGTACCAACAAAGATTTCAAGTCTGAACTATATCTCTGTGTCTGTGGATTTATTTAGGTCTTTTTCTGGAACCCTTGTCTTTGATTGACTGGGATGGTGTATGCCAGAAATCGTTTGAGCCCCTTCCCCTGTGTTCTGAACCTTAGACAATGGGGAAACCAAGCGTTGTATTGATCTCTGACATAGTTATAATTATTAGTTTTTGACTGTTCTTTGAACTAAGTAATGAGCCTATCGCTAATTACCATCAGCTGTATGATGTCTGGAGAATTCCAACCATTAAGCTAAGAAGCTTGTCTATGAAACCTGATTTTCTACCAATAAAAGTTCTCACTATTTCTGGTTTTTTATGTTAGCTTAGCAGGATTTGTTTCTGCCAAAAGATGGACAGAGGCCACTGGCAAGCACTGCAGAAACTGCTGACTCAAGACCTTTTGTTACTAATACTATCAGCTTTGAGTAGTGCATGCTTGCAGGGCTGGCATTAAGGGCTATGCACCTGCTGAGGCCCATAGCCCAGCAGGGGTCCACTGACAAGAACCCCCCGGGACTTGCTCCTCTTCTTCACCATTGCAACCTGCTTGTTCACCTGCCTCTCACTCTGGCCCAGACAACAGTGGTGGTGAGAAGGAGGAGCAGCAGATGCAGCTGCCAACTTACTCACTGTTTCTCTGCTTGTGAAGCAAATGGTAGCAATGATGAGAAAGAAGATGAGGAGCAATAAAAGTTGGTGACGGTGGTGGTGAAAGGTAGACTGACTGAAGGAGGGGAGACCACTGGAGGTGTCTTGCCCAAGGGCCCTCAAAAATCTGGAGCCAACACTGCATGTTTGTGTCACCCTCTGGGCTTCCTATGAGCCTAAAAGTGTTACTAGGATTCTTCACAATAATAAGCCTTATTCCAGCACAGCTTTGTAAGATTTGTTCAAAGAACAGCTCTACTGCAGACAAAACAGAGTGGAAGCATCAACGCTGTTCGTGCTTGGCTGCTTTCTGTTTTTACTACCATTTAGAGTTTTATAACATATCCTATAATATATCTTTTGTCAGTTTGGTGGCTCATGGGCTGAGGATGCAAGAAAAGCTCTGCATGCTTCCAGGGGAAGTATGATTTTTTTTGAGACTGGGACCAAGAAGCAAATTAAGAATTTGAAAAAGGTTTAGCTTTTATCTTAGCCAGAATCACAATTAAGGACAAGTGACTGGCTTGGGACAAGAAGTATGTATACTTCATTGCCAGATTCCATATGGTACCGATATGCCAGGCACATATTCCAATATTATTGTGATATCCATCAACATAAAACCAAGGGAAATAATGCTGGTTCTTAATGAGCAATAATTAGCTTGTATTTTTGTCCTTCACATTTTAGATAACATAAGAACTGCCTTGCTATCTCATCAAGTACTGCATTCTCTTTCAGTCTCCCAGTTGCCAGCCTGCCTAACTCCTTCACTTGACTGGTTTCCTGCTTCTAATGTAGTTTTTTTTTTTTTAAATCTTTCTTTTCTATATATTTAACCACTCCTTAGCTTTCCATTGTATTATTACATTAATGTACAGAGTTTGTAGTCCTTTTTTCCTCTTTTTTCATTTGGGCAAATCTTCTTTTCACTACTACTTTGACTCTGCTGTTTAATTACACTGGCATCATTCATTATGTATTCATACATATTTACATGCACATTTGTCTAACTGTACAAATTGTTGGTGCACATCTTTGAAATGTATGCATTTTCTGCCACTGAATAAAGCAGAGATGGGGAACATGTGCCCCTAAAGATGTTATTAGACAGACCCATCTTCCCTCACTATTATTTATTATATTTATACCCCGCCTTTTTTCCTGCAAGGAACCCAAGACGACTTACATAATCCTCCCTCCTCCTCTCCATTTTATCCTCACAACAACCCTGTGAGGTAGGTTAGGCTGAGAGTCAGTGACTGGCCCAAAGTCACCCAGTGAGTTTCATGGCCGAGTGGGGACTAGAACCCGGATCTCCTGAGTCCCAGTCCAACACTCTCACCACTACCCCACACTGGCTCTCTTAGCTATGCTCGCTAGATCTAATGGGAGTTGAGTCTATGGGGGATTTTCTCTCCAGCACTTCCATCAACTATGGGGAACCTGCTCCTTCACTGGGGAACCCCACCTATGGGGCTACTTATTTTTAGCAAATTGTTATATTTGAGGGCCTAAGGAACTCTCTGCCACTGTAACTCAGAGTTCCGCAAACTGACCCTTTTCCACAGCCACTTATTCTCTTAGAATACTTTAAAACCTCCTAATAGCTTTGTATAAGAGGCTTCGGTGTGAGATGGGCACCATCACTAGAGACAAGATGAACTATTAAACAAGTTAATTTATTAAAGGGATATTTTGTACATAGGGGAATATTAATATTTACTTTGAGGTTTTCAAAGACTGCTTACTGACAATTCTTAAGACTCAAGAGACTCCGTTGCTACTACAAGCCTCTTAATGATTTTTTTTAATTTCATGCCAAATTCCCTAAACCTCCACCCCAGCCAATTACACTCACAACCAGGTCCAGCTCTTGAGTACAGTCTTCCTCTGACTCCCAAAGTTCCTCCTGTGGCATTTCTGGCAGCTTAGACAGTTTATCTGGGTTTTTCCTGCTTGCTTGTTTAACTTTCTGCTGGCAAGATCTTAGGAGAGCCTCCTGGCATAACACAGCCACCTGCTCCCTACACCTGATCTTCACCAGCTACATCAGATTATCCCACAGAGAAGGAATAGCTTAATATTCAGGACTTAGCTATTCACTTTCTCCTCAGCTTTCTCCTAGTAGCCCTTCTATAACACCACACACCAACCAGCAGATCTTCGTCCTGGCTCTACATAGATCCCCTGAACTCCTGTAAACTGTCATTTCCCAGCTGCTCTTTTCCACCTAACTAGAATCCACAGCCAATCAAAACTGAATTTACCTGATCCAGGTCAGGAGATCCAGACTCCTGTAAACTGTCATTTCCCAGCTGCTCTTTTCCACCTAACTAGAATCCACAGCCAATCAAAACTGAATTTACCTGATTCAGAGAAAGCAATCATCTCTCTCTCCCCCTTCAGAACATCACTTAGCAACTACTACACAGGCCTTTGACAGTAACAAAGCAAGGCCTCAGGCCTACACAGATACATTACAGCCTCTCAGAGGCCAGACAAAGTAACTATTACAGAACAATATACATGGCATTTCTTCACACAGTCCAACAACATCTGGCGGAAGGGATGTAACTGCTCACCCTGCGTGGGTGTAGCGGGCTGAAATCGGTCCCGCTCACGTCTGCGCGGGGCTCGTGCGGGCCTACCTTGTCCAGCGGCGGCTCACCTCTCCATGGCGAGCCGCCCGTGCCGGTCCCCTCGCATCACATCCGGCCCCGGAAGTGATGCAACGGGACCCTGCGCAGACGCTCTGGACCCCCACGTGCTGTATTGCGCCTGCGCAGGGTCCCCATCGCGTCACTTCCGGGGCCGGATGTGACGCGACGGGACCAGTGCTGGCAGCTCGAGCAGCACAGAGAATTGCTCCGCGTCGCTCAGAAGATCGAGGCGGGGGGGCTGGCGTCATGGAGAGGCGAGCCCCTGACAGGTTCGTGTTCCATCCCTATGATGTAACTGCTTGCCTCGAGTAGGTGTAGCAGGCCAAAATCGGCCCCGCTCACGCCCACCTGAGGTGAGCGGGCCTTACCGGATCCCAGGGCTCCCTCGCCGCGGAGAGGCGAGCCCACCACGCCAGTCCCGTCGCATCACTTCCAGCTGGCCAGAAGTGACGCGATGGGACCCTGTGCTGGCGCGATGGGACCCCATGCTGCGTATTTTACAGAGAAACCAGGGCAACAGGGCTTAAAACAGCGCGCTGGCTGGAAGTGATGCAATGAGACTAGCGCGGCCAGTTCGGCTGGCTCAAGCAGAACGGGGAATCGCTCTGCGCTGCTGAGAATATTGTAGTGGGGGGCCACTGCAGTGGAGAGGAGAAGTGGGGCACCCCCCCAGGTTTGTGGACATCACTAGTCCTTGCCGCGAAATGCTATGCGTGACGCAAAGCCAACAGTGCTCATTGCCCTGAGAACACCATCCCCATGGTGAAGCATGGTGGTGGCAGCATCATGTTGTGGGGATGCTTTTTCTCAGCAGGGACTGGGAAACTGGCCAGGATTGAGGGCAAGATGGATGGAGCCAAATACAGGGCAATTCTAGAGAAAAACCTGTTTCAGTCTGCAAGGGACCTGGGACTGGGGCAGAGGTTCACCTTCCTGCAGGAAAATGACCCAAAACACACAGCCAAAGTAACACTGGAGCAGTTTAAAAACAAGAACCTGAAAGTCCTAGAATGACCCAATCCAACTGAGAATCTGTGGCAAGACTTGAAAGTTGCTGTTCACCAACGGTCCCCATCCAACCTGACAGAGCTGGAGCAATTTTGCCAGGAAGAACAGGCAAATATTGCAGGATCCAGATGTGCAAAGCTGATAGAGACTTACCCGAGAATACTCGCAGCTGTAATTGTTGCCAAAGGTGCTTCTACCAAGTATTGACTTGTGTGTGTGTGTGTGTGTGAATACTTATGCAACCAACAAGTGCAAGTTTGTTTTGTTTACTTAACTTTTGTGCCACAATAAAACTATTTTGCATCTTCACAGTGTTGTATGGGTGTCACATGAACCTTTAGCTGGCTTGCGGCTCTCCGTGGCGGCAGCCACCCGTACTCAATCTTCTGAGCGGCGCGGAGCGTTCTCTGCGCCAGTTGAGCTGCCAGCGCCGGTCGAGCCTCAGTCCCCCATCGTGTCACTTTCAGCTGCTCCGGTGCGCTGGCCCCCGCGCTATGTTTTTGGTGGGGGGAACCAGGGCAACAGGGCTTAAACAGCCCTGTTGCCCTGGTTTCCCCCGCCAAAAACATAGCGCGGGGGGTCAGCGCGCCAGAGCAGGGTCCCGTCGCGTCACTTCCGCCGTGCCGGAAGTGATGCAACAGGACCAGCGCGGACGGCTCACCGCGGAGAGCCGAGCCGAGGAGCTGCCAGCCGCCCACAGGTAGGCCCGTGCAAGCCTCGCACGGGCGCGAGCGGGGCCATGTTCAGCCCCGCTCAGCCCACGTGAGCCAAATGGTAACATCCCTAGCGTTGAGTATCTTGCGTACATCAAGTGATAATAATGTCAATTATATCAATTTCCATTCCAGGCTGTAACACAACAAAATATGGAAAAGTCAAAGGGGGCTGAATACTTCTGCAATGCACTGTATGATATATATTGAATTTGATAGTATTGTCGTCACTGTTTTCAATTGGCACAACAGCTCTTACATCTTTCCCTGCCTGACACTCTTGAGTATTAGCCTTGAAAATTCTATTTATAAGGATCTAACACTGAGTAGCTGAGCTGTAGTGATAAAACAGTAAAAAGAAACGGGACAAAAAAGGTGTATTGGATTATGGCAATCACTTGGCATGCAGCAATATGATCCTGCAACTGCTTTTGCATGTTTTTGTCCTTATTGAAGGCGTTTGGAATTTTATAAGTGTTCACATTTAAGAAACCAATCTTTTCAGGCATCTAAAGCACTTATGTCTAATGCAGCCAGTTTTCACGTAAGCACAATGCTCTTAACCCGAACATTTTCAAACTACAGGCAGAATCCAGAGCCTTTGTTGGTGACATTATTCACATAATTGTCGCTATCTCATGATAACTTGTATGCGTAAACAAACTATTATTCGTTATGACACAATCAGTCACCAAGACACTGCTGTTTCCTATTAAATTATTTGCCCAAGACAGAGAGCCACACTAGTGACTATAAGCTTTTCAGAGCTTAGCTATCACCTATCACACAATGAGCATCATCCACTCCAGCTATCTTTATTTACCATGACAATCTCTATTTTCTGGTCCCTGGTAAAATACTACCCCATTATGGCTTCGCATTTCAGCTCACCTCCATATATCTAGTTAAAAGAAATCTCTGAGTGGTGGCAGAGCTATCCAGGCTCTAGTGCACGTACATGGGAATGCATCCCTTCCATCCTCCCCTTTGCCCAACACAGCTGCCTATTCAGGGCTAAACTAAATAGCTTTTTTTACTCCTTTGTAAGCGGAGCGCATGCAGACCTGATTTGCAACAGGACCATGGTGTGCTGGGAGAGAAGTTAAGTTTTCACACACACACACACACACACACACACACTTTTAAAAAAAAAAATTACACACACACCCAAATGGGAGGAGGAGTATTAAAAAGATAAAAAGCCACAATTGACTCCAGTGGAGACATTTTTTGCTTTTTTCTGCCCCCCCCCCCGCCTGTTACTGTTACTTCAGTAACATAGTGGTGACTTTCTCATGGGTGTATATTCTGCAAGTATTCTGTGCCGGAAGAATATTCTCTATAGAGTTACCTGGTCCAGACTTTAAGAGGGCTTGCTCGTGTGCTTTTAAGTAATTAATAGAAGGGCAAATTCTGTTTCTCTCCTCACTTCATCTATGCACTTGTTGAACTTAACCCTTCTGTGTTTCTCTGGAAAGTGCAGGATGCCTCCTGGGGACTGGGACTGGCAACCCTAATTCTCTATGGTCATAAAGACCGTATTGATTTGCGTGTCTTGTAATTTATGTAGTGGTTGCTGTCAGATAATGTAGCTCTCTAGTATTCCCAGAAAAGAGATAGGGGAGCTAACGCTTTGAAGATCTCTCATAAAAGGTAGGTCTAATTAAAAATAGGAAGTACCAGTGGGATTTGTTCATTGTCTTGCCACAGACCTTCAGTGTTGAGTTTCCAGAATGATTCGTTCAAGCATGAAGCTGAAGAGGCATTTAAATGGCTGTAATCCAGAGATCAGAGATATGCCAAATTTGAAACATCTACAGTGAGAATTTGTAATGTGATTGTCTTTGTTTTTGAGATAATTATAATCCAATAACCACAAGAGATAAGGCAGCAAATTGGAGCTGGTGTAATGGAAGTGGTTAAGCATGTTGGTGGTTGTGAACCAGGAAGTCTCTGGTTCAAATGTTGCCTCAACAGTAAATTCATTAGATGGTCTTAGGTGAGTCACTGTCTCTCAGCCTAAGTCTTAAATCTGTAATATGGGGATAATAATATTGGATTGCCTTACAGGGGAAGATGGTATGAGAAGGGGTGGGGAGTAACCTTCCAAGTTTAAGAACTGTTTTAATTACTGCTTTCTGAGAACAAAACAACCTTTGCACACCTGATCCACTCAAGCAATCACAGAGTCCAGGCATTAATTAATTACTCAACTTAATTAGTGCTCACATCTATCAATACTTAATCACATGCTGTATCTTACTTACACAAGATTAAAGATGTGAAGGTGTGGGGAAAATTCAGATACCCCCACCCCCAGGAAAAATTGGAAATTTGGGGTGAAATTACACTTGGTGTTGGAAAAATACTTGCAAATGTTGCAGTCCAGAAAATACTAACTGCCTCTGAGTTCGGTCTGTGACACTGCCATGCATATTGTTCCTGCAACATGGTAGTGTAGCTTTCAGACCAGTTCAGATGTCATAATAAACCATGGCTTATTGTGACAAGAACATGCTGCAGCTAGCCTCGGGCTTGCATGCTTCTCTCCTCTCTCTCCTCCAGCACAGACACGAGGAGAAAATTGGAACTTTCACTTTTTGATTTTTGATTAAACACAGGTTAGCATTACATCCAAACCCTAAATTGTGGTTAATCTTAAATATGGTTTGTTGTTGAAACAAGTCAGGTTCCTAACCCATGTTTTGAAGTTGGTTTGTTTCAAATATGCCATGGTTAAGCTTAACTACAATTTTTTGGTTCAGACAAAAAAACAAGCTGCAGTTAATTGAGAACAGAAATGAAAGATTCTGATCTCCTCCTTGCAGCAATACTGGAAGAGGCGAAGGGCAAATGCATAAAACTGCTTGGTACAGCTTTTTCCAGTCATGATAAAACATTTGTTGTGATGTCCAAACCTGCTCACAGCCTCTGATTCCTCTTGCTTCTCCCTTGTTTCAGATTCCTCCATTTTCTTAATGTGCAAAATAAATTGATTACTATTTGGAAATACATAGACAATATCAAGAAACAAGCTAACTTGTGAATGGACTTAAATGTTGCAAAATGGGATATAATAGCATTGAATAACTAAAGTACAGCATCAGTGTTTAACATGGATAAAACAACAAAGAATATGTACAAAATGATAAAATGAGGAAACATAGTCTTATTGTATTTATAGTAGCTTCGAAAACAATTTTCTACATAAGTGATATAATGGGCCTGTATAATCAATTTAATTATTATGAAAATAAGACAGGTTAGCATAAAGTTATTTTTCTTCATTTATTCTTTTAGAAGTATTAGGGATTGTTTTGAGGTTTTGTTTGTTTGTTTTGGCAATTACTCAGGCAAAGGAATAGAAAAAGATACATAGCACAGGAGATTGGACCACAAATATGGATGTAATGATGGAGAGGAAATGCTACAAGAAGCACAGCAAGCTGTGCTAAATTAAATATAATTAATATAAATTATATATTATTTTCCTCTGACCTCCTCCCACCATTGGAAATGCTCCATTGACCTAGTTTCTGCACCTGTGTTGGACACCGTCTGGATTTTTAGAGTTTATCTACAGCTAAGATAACTATAAATTCAAAACCTCTTTGACACAAATACTGAGATCCTCAACATTATATTTACACTACATAGGGATGAAAGAATCTGTCTGTTTTAATTTCTCATTTTTCCAAGTTTGTTTCATCCCATTTCTGTATCAGTTTGTGATTTTTTTTTTTAATGCATACAAAAAAGTACAAATTTTTGTGCACACTTCCCCTGACACACGCATTTTTGCAAGCATATCCCCTAATAAAATGCATGCTTTGAACGTTATTCTCACCAGCATATGGATTTTTGTGCACACTTCTCCCTAATATATGCACTTTTGTAGAGAGGCCAGTTGGTGCACCCAGCACTGAAAATATTTGAGCACAGAATTTTAGCACAAATTCTCTATGGTGCAGAAATTTGGGGGCTGGGTAAAAAATAGACTATCTGGAGGTTATACAGAATAATTTTCTAAGAAGTATTCTAGCCCTCCCGCCCAGCACCCCAGCTGCTCTTCTTCGTGCTGAAGTGGGGTTACCATCAATGTCCTCTAGAGTGAACAAGACTATTTCCTTCTATCTGAAAAGATTGATTAATAATGCCCGAACACCATTTGGCCAAGCTGTGCTATCTAGAACAGAAGAACAGTGGTGGCTGGACATCCTCTTGTTTTGAAAAGTGGGCCCATTTTCCTCTTTCATTGGCTTCCTTTCAGTCAAGTGAGTCCAAGGTTAAAATTAGAGATGTAGTATACTCACATGATGCTACTAAAGATGTTGGAATAATTCAGCAAACAGAATTTAGCAGGTGGTACAATCTTTACAAGGGTGAGTGATCTCGTTCTAATTATCTTAATTCCTTGACTCACTTTGAGCTAAGGAAGGCCTTTACAGAATTACACTTCCAGAATATGCCTTCAGCATACTTGGATGGGTGATATACAAATGTTCCTACATTCCAACAGTTTTGTATATGTGCGGCTCCACAAATAGAGGACATTATTCATTACATATTTTTTTGTGAACTGTATGCCAGCCCTAGAAAAAGACTTCTTGCACCTTTGCTGGGAGGAATGACTGATAGAACTTTGGCTGAGCGGATGTGTATGCTACTTGCAGATACTGATCTTTATATAACCAATCAAGTAGCCTTATTTGCAGTGGCTGCCAAAAAGATTACAGCAAGGGTCCTAAAAACTGTTGCTGTAGATTGTGCACATGATGAACTGCTTTAAGCGGCTTGTTCAATTTTTTTTATTATTTCTGATCGTCGTTGTTGTGGCAAAAATTGTAAGAACCTATGGTTATATACAATAAAATTAACTACTACTACATATGCATTTTGGTATACATTTTTAAATTGGAGAAAAAACATTCAGAAAAATGTGTATACTGAAGGTTAACTGCGTTCCAGTTCATGTATTGGTTCGGGAACTGCAAATTAGCTAAGTTCACATTAAAATGCAAGCTGAACAAATTTCTCCCCTAGTTTGCCAGATGCTGCCTGCCTGTGTAGCCCTGCAAGATTTCTAAAACCAGTGACTATAACTGGTTTGTTCCTAGTGGAACTGGAAGTTTTTTTCTGCTTCTTTTGTGAACAAAATTCCTTCACACACCTCAATGTATTGACAATGGATGGCTGTTGTGTTGCTTTTTTTGTTTCAGATTTGCAGTTTATTTAAACACAACTGATATCAGAATTAATAATGCATTATTCCATTTTTCCTTTTCTACAGTACGCCGTCTGGTTAGTCCTCTGGGTTTCATGGAACGTATTTGTTATCTGCTTCTACTTGGAGGCTGGGGACCTATCAAAGGTAATTTGCCATCTGATATATCTAAGCCATCTGATGTTAACACACCCCAATTCTGATAATGTCTTCTTGTATTTACTTAAACTTCTGGCATTGCTAAAATGAAGAAATCAGCCTGTGAATGATGAATACACTGTGTGCCTTAACTGTGCATATCCTAAATTATGAGAAAAATAGTGTAGGTGTAAAATAACTGTATAGTAGGAGGAGGATTATTTTAATAGTGATTGTGTTATTAAAGAGAGAAACTTTTGTAGACTTTCTAGTTTATATATTGGAAACTTCATACATGTGAAAAGCATTAGTTGATAGTTATCTAAAGGGCAAAAAATATCAGTATTTAATATTGTGTAGCTTACTGATTTTATGGGTCCTTTCTACAGTTGTGAATCCAATATTAAAACTATATATGAAATAGTTTTGCTAATCAGAGAGAGTAAACTGAGGCAAGATAGAGAGCCAAGATATTGCAGTATTACTTTTCCTAATTCCCACCCACCCTTGTGAAGACTATTGTGATGTTATGGTCAGACTGTGTTAAAAAGGATCTTTACAGGAGGAAGCTGTATGTTGTTCTATATGATTTCAGTGGACTTGCTTTCACATACATGGAACACACTTCTTGGCTGTGCAAGGTTGGGAAAAGTCCTGTTGTGTGTTTTTTTAGTGCTCCTCTGCCTTGAGTTTTATTGGAGAAGGCGGGGTGTACATTTTTAAATAAAATAAATGTCTTCTCTTCTCTCCTTACATATATTCTACTACATCCATCATAATTGTCCTATCATAATTTTTGATTTTGACAAAATGAGATAGTCAAATAACTTCACATACAGATATATCAATAAAATGAAGTAACAAAAACTGCTAAGAAGAACATTTCAGTTATTTCCCAGTTGGTGTAAGTGCATATAGTTAGGGTTAAATACACTCTTTGGACAGATAATGGACTCTTTACAGAGCCTGATCTGCAATCTTTGCCGAATTCAGTTAAATTGGGTGGGCTCATCTGCCACTCAGAATGCTCCATTCCTGTGTAATTGACTTATTCCATAGTATATTATAAATATAGTGAAAACATACCAAAAGATATGGGGTTTGATATCTGTCCTGTCTTCCCCCCTTCAGCCCCTCCATGCACCCTCCATATCTGATCTGGATGGTATAGAAAAGGGGTGGGCAACATGTGGCCCACAGGCTGCATGCCCCCCATGCCCCCAACCCTGGTGCAGCCACCACTATCCCCTGCTGTTCCCCAAAATAATTTGAGGTTGTTGTTTTACCAAAAAAAAGGCATTTGTAGCAACTATGGAGCCCCAGAACAGCCAAAAGTAGCTAGTTCACAAGCTAAATTTGGCCCATTTGGCACCCCATAGCTGCTACAGAGCACCAAAAGGGTTAAATTTAGGTTGTAAGCAAGTTACATTTAATTATAGTAGTGCTCTCTAGCACTATGGAGTGGTTTATCACTGAGTTTCGTTCCTAGGGTGGGGGCGTGCCCCACAGACGTCAGCCCACAGGTAGAACTGGAGGGGTGAAAATGGCGGCCCTGGACTTCCCAAAATTGCCCACCCCTGCTGTAAAAGTTTGTAGCAAAGGGAAAGACAGTATGTTTCTGAACATACATATAGCTGCTGTGTTTTACGAACTGGATTTGAAACCATTGGGTCTAAATCTGAATTCCCATGAATTTACTGCATTTTGCTACCCATACCCATCTCGGGGGAAGAAAAGAAGAAGAAAAAGTACAGTTAGTGCATCCAATCCCTCTTGCAATAGTGCTGTTCATTTTAGAGCAGTTTGTGTATATATTTTAAGAAGGATGATTTTATATTGGTATTATTATGTTCTATTTATTGTTTGTGCAGTGCGTTGTGAGTGCTTTTAATTTAAGTCCTGAAAGGTGGTTTAGAAATCTGTCCGTAAATAAATAATAGAAATGCATATTTTCAGGGAAAATATGTACAAATGTGTATTTAGAAAATATATTTAGAAATGCATATTTAAATACATATTTTGGAAGCTGCAGCTAGTGCAGAGTGCAGTGTGGCTAGATTGCTCTGTGGAGCAATCCACTGTGTGGAAAGCTCTGCACTGGCTGCCAATTAGCTATGGTCAAGGTGTTACTGCTGGTTTATAACGGCCTGAACAGCTCAGGATCAAGTTACCTGAGAGACTGCCTTATCCCATATAGGCTGCCACAGTCTCTACATTCTGAGGGGAAGGCTTTACTGACCATACATCGGCCTGCTGAGGTTGGCCATGGTGCAGGGGGGGCGGGCTTCTCGATTCTTTCACCCACTATGTGGAATTATCTCCCTATTGAGATCAGGCATCCTCCTAGTGTGGAGTATTCCTGCCAAGAACTTAAAACACATCAGTTTGCCCAGGCACTTCCCTGACCACTCGCATTGTCATCTACCCCTGGTTATCTTAATGAGATTTTATTGTTTTATCACCATTTTATTGTTTTAATGATTTTTTTTAAATTTCATTTGATCATGATTGTATCTTGTAAACCGCTTTGGGATTTAAAATGAAAAGCAATATAGAAATAAATGAATAAATAAATAAATTTTGACATTCACATTTTTGTGTGGCTTAATGATGATGATGATGATGATGGTGATGGTGATGATGATAATCACATAGTATATATATGGGAAGGAACAGACTTATGGCTGAACACATGTGAAAGAGACACAGATTGGAAATAGAGTGATTCCCCTATCTCTGCTTGGGAAATGCCATGTAGACTGCTCCAGAGCTAGTCAGGAGTCATGCCCTGTTGTTTGGTCTCAGCCAGTGTGGCGTAGTGGTGAGAGTGTTAGACTGGGATTCGGGAGATCCGGGTTCTAGTCCCCGCTCGGCCATGAAACTCACTGGGTGACTTTGCCCCAGTCACTGACTCTCAGCCGAACATACCTCACAGGATTGTTGTGGGGATAAAATGGAGAGGAGGAGGATTATGTAAGCCGCCTTGCGTT
Organism: Shinisaurus crocodilurus; assembly: GCA_021292165.1. NCBI lineage: Eukaryota > Metazoa > Chordata > Lepidosauria > Squamata > Shinisauridae > Shinisaurus > Shinisaurus crocodilurus. Next base: position 101,976,957 of record CM037879.1, on the reverse strand, counting down.
CTTTGCAGGAAAAAAAGGCGGGGTATAAATATAATAAATAAATAAATAAATAAAATCTTGTAGAAAGTGTCTTGTTAAGCCTCCAATATCCAGCTCCTCTAAATTTTCACCTGATTACTGGAGAGGTGTTTACATTCCATACTCAGGTGCATCCCTGGAAGAAGCACAGTATGATTCAAAACAATTAACATAAGGTAAACATTTAAAAGCACAGCAGAAAGAAAACCAGTGCAAAACTACAGCCCTTTGGGTCCATTCTAAAAAAAATAAAAATAAAATTCCTTTTTAGTTTAACCAATACCAGCTAATAATATTTCTGAGTTCATAGATAATGAAATAGAGCCTTCCCCATTCTCTGAATTATGTTGTTTTGCACCTTTCTGGTCTGTCTCTCTGGACATGAGGAGCTTCTTGTTGCCACCACTATTGTTTCCATTAAGATGTCCTCCATTTGTGGGACCCGTGGTAAACAACTGGCAGGTTACTTCTGCTATATGTTTCTGTCTTCTCCTTTGTCACTTCTATAGATATTTCTGGAACTTCCCAGCAATAATTGCATCACTTGATGCTGACCTGTTCCTGATGGGTAACACCAATCCATCACAGGCCTGTGGAAATTAGAAAGTTAATATAAGATGGTTAGGGAAATAATCTAAAAACCCAGAAAATACTTTGACCTAGCAGCAGACCAGAAACCATAATGGGCATGAAATTCTTGTGCACACATTGCAAATAAATTCAGGCTAGTAACAAGATTAAACTGTGAATTTCATCTAGAACAGCATCTGTTAAATTGTCTCAAAGATCTCGCACTGAATTCTTTGCATTACTTGAACTTGGATTTTCAGCTGAGAATAAATATGACAGCACATGTGTAATGGCACTCCTGAGTATTTCCTCCTGCTAGGAAAGGAATATTGGATCTTTTTTTTTTTTTAAATTGCATTGAATTCGCTCTAAATAGCGAATAAAAAGTAACCTTTAGGGAAGCACAGGGCTAAGCTCTATCTTACACCAGAGACACAGCTGGTTGTAAACCATGAGAGATAATCTTGCACAAGATGGTTTTAGGAATTGCTAAATTAAAATTACAGCTTAATAATTGCCCACATGGGTATACGTTGTTGTCTATATGTATAATATATAGCTTTCAGCCACATAAAAAATGTTTTTTCAGGGAGTGGAGTGGGGAATTTTGAGGCTCATGTCTTCTCTTGCCTATGTACAACTGGTTTTCTGTCGTTACTTTGTAATATCAAGATGCCAACATATTTCAAGCTGCTGCCATATCTTCTGTGGGAAAGTTTACTAATGGCTGTTTTCCTCCCCTTGTCACAGAGGTCATGACATTTTTACAGCTGCTCTTTATTGAAGTGAAAGAGCCCTGATAACGATAATGGGGTATTCAGAACGATGAGATTACTACCTCCTCATAAGATTGAAGCAGCTAAAGTACTGTCAGTGAAAGGCCACGCAGAGCTGTTCACATCACATTACAGCTTGGGACAGATACACCGTTTGAAGTTTGGCAGTGGACTCAGAACATTTCATGTCATTGTGTCACTGTTAATGTCTTCCCCGCGACACTGTGGCTTTCAGAGCCTGTCAAAATTATTATGAGCATGTTGCCTGGTGACAAAAAGGAGGACAAAAGATGAGTTTTAGAAAGCTGCTCTATGCACATACTGTGCTGTCAGGGATGCCGGTTACACAGATCCTATCCTGTTACATAGACACTTTTAAGTAAGGTTATGCTGGTCACCATGTATATGTCTGCCCTACTTAGTAGAAGCAGATTAATGTTCTGTTTTTCTTTTTGTTTTAAGATAGAAGTTACTTCTAATTCACCATCTCTTGGGTCACTGGAGGCACATCTGGTGTCCTTGCTTTAAAGAACCACAAAGCAGCACAGGATGTTTGCATGAAATTTTAATTTTTCAATTATCTCCTTTAAAGAAGGTGACTTGGAATTATTGCCACGGAAAGAAGAGTTAGCATTAGCAATGTTACAGTGGAACACAAGGTTAAATAACACATTTCTATTTTCAAAGTAAACCTTACATTAGTATCAAGAGCAATGACTTGATACTACAGCTAAGCAGACTCTTGGGTTCCAAGAGTGAAGGTAAGTTTTTCACAGTGTAATCCTATACATGTCTACTCAGAAAAACTTCCCATTCAGTTCAGTGGGCTTACTCCAAGACAGGGATGTTGAAGAGTCCTTGGTCTCGAGTCACGAGTCGAGTCACAAGTCTTTGGACCCGAGTCTCGAGTCTGAGTCCGAGTCCTTGGTCCAAAATGGTGACTCACGAGTCACGAGTCACTCCCAAAGCTGACTCCATGAGTCCCTATTAAAATCAATGGGGGTTTTTCCCAACAAAATAAGGCTACTTCAGATGTGTGGTTTAAATAAATTCTAGGCACAAGTGTGCCTTTTTATTTCAAAACTCTGCAACTGATTTTGGCAAGAACAGACCAGGCAGAAAAACCCAAAATAACCAGGCAGGCAGAGGAGGCAGGGAACCCCAAAGCAGGCAGGCAGAAACCTTTGTCTTGGACAATTCAAACTGTTGAACTGGTCAAGAAGAGACCAGGCAGGCAGAGGAGGCTGGGAACCCCAGACAGTCAGGCAGAGGCAGCCAAACCCAAAATGTCTGAAAGGTTGCATTTTAGAAAAATGATTTTAAAAAATAAACTTGCTGTACTTCCTAAAACTTATCCATGTTGCATTTGAGGAACATGATTTTTTCTAAATGTTTGGTCCCCATTCTGGACCGGTGAGATCTCATCACAATTCCACCCTCACTGAACACCCGCTCCACTGGTGATGAACTTGCTGGAACCAGAAACACACTCAGAGCAGCCACACAGAGTAATCTCAGGCCCTTCTGCCTCTCCCAAGTACGCAACACATCAATCAAAATAAATCTTGACACACTGTTGGGCCTGCACTCCTGGTAGCCGTCCATAGTGGACGAGCAGCAGCACGCCTCGCTTCCATGCGCTCTTCGCCGGCGATCACGCTCCTCTCCACTCCTTCTGGCACAACCCAGGGATGTTGAAGAGTCCTTGGTCTCAAGTCCCGAGTCGAGTTTCGAGTCCCATTAAAAATATTGGGACTCTCGGTCGAGTCAAAGGGGGGACTCAGTCCGACTCACGAGTCGAGTCCCCGAGTCCGAGTCCCCATCCCTGCTCTAAGATAAGTGGGTATAGAATTGCAGCCTCAAAGTGTTGAATATCTAGGGATCGATAAATCAGTCCGTTTCCAGACTGTGTCAGTTTTGCATGTATTCAGTCGTGGGTTCATTCTGTCCAATTTCTGCATCAGTCTGCATTTAAAAAAAAAATTAAACCACACAAAATGTACATTCATTTTTGTACACAATTTTCCCTAACATACACATTTTCTATGCAGTTCCCCCTAATTTATGCAGTTTTTGTATGCAACTTCCCCTAATATATGCATTTTTATGCGACTTTCCCTAGCATGCACATTGTGCATGCAATTTTTGAGCCGAGAACTCATTGCAAAGGTTGGAGAAGTCAGAAGTGTGCAATCTGAAGGATAATTGTGTTCTGATCCTCATGTTAGTCCAGGAAGTGCTAATTTGTCTGATTCGCTTAAAATTGCAGACCAAACAAAATTCTCCCTATGGGGGTTACACGAACCTTATCTTGACTCGACGTTCTCCGCGACTCGGTTCTCTGCCACTGTGACTGCCCGAAGTCGATCTTCTGAGCGGTGCGCCGATCGCGCCGCCAGCGCCCGTCACGTCACCTCCGGCTGCTCTGGCGTGCTGGACCCCGCGCTATGTTTTTGGCGGGGGGAACCAGGGCAACAGGGCTTAAACAGCTCTGTTGCCCTGGTTTCCCCCGCCAAAAACATAGCACGGGGGTCCAGCGCGCCAGAGCAGGATCCCGTCGCGTCACTCCCACCGCGCCGTAAGTGACGTGACAGGACTAGCGCGGGTGGCGCGGGCAGCTCTCCGTGCAGAGCTGAGGAGCTGCCGGGACGCCCGCAGGTAGGTCCGCGAGTCTTGCACGGGTGCAAGCGGGGCTGAGTTTGGTCCCACTTGTGCCCGCGCGAGCTGACGGTAACATCCCTAATTCTCCCCCCTCCCTATGAAAGAGGCTCATGGTTTGCGCATTTATCCCACTGCCATGCAGGAAATCCTCTTCTCTTAGCCCACTGCTTCTTTCAACCACCAGTATGAAATAAGAAGATAGTTTCATTCTGTATTAACTGAGCCAAAATTTCCCAAAAGAGAATTTCCTTATCCACACTCTGCCTCCCTTGCCCCCCCCACAAACTGTTGGAGGGTTCATAGAATCATAGAATCATAGAATCATAGAAAAGTAGAGTTGGAAGGGGCCTACAAGGCCATCGAGTCCAACCCCCTGCTCAATGCAGGAATCTAGGTCAAAGCATCTCTGACAGATGTCTGTCCAGCTGCACCTTGAATGCCTCCAGAGTGGGAGAGCCCACCACCTCCCTAGGTAGTTGATTCCATTGTCTTATTGCTCTGACAGTCAGGAAATTTTTCCTGATGTTTAGGTGGAATCTAGGTTCCTGTAACTTGAGCCCATTATTCCGTGTCCTGCAAACTGGGATGAACGAGAAGAGATCTTTGCCCTCCTCTGTGTGACATCCCTTCAAATACTGGAAGAGTGCGATCATATCTCCCCTCCAGGACCGGTGCAGGGCAGTTTGGCGCCCCAGGCGAAAACCTATTTAGCGCCCCCCCCTCTCCAAAGCAAAAAAAAACAAAAAACCTGCACCTACCTTCCCCCCCCCCCCGCCCTGGCTGCGGCGGCGGCTGCTGCTGCTGCTGCGGCTGCTGCTCCTAAAGTGACGCGCGGCGCGACGGGACCCCCCGCGCTGTTTTTTTGCCCGCGACGAAGGTAGGTGACGGGGGGGGTTGGGGGTGACGGGGGGGTTGGGGGGGTGGCGATGGCGGTGTGGAGGCGCAGCGGCAGCGAGCGGGAGGGCGGAGGGCGGGTGGAGGCGCAGCGGCGGGCGGCGGGCGGGGCGAGCGAGCGAGCGGGTGGAGGGCGCGGCGGCGGCGGCAGGCAGGAGGGTGGGGAGGCGGAGGCCTGGCGGGGGCTGCGCAGCGGCAGCGAAGAGGAGCGCAGGGTTTCCGCGCCCTCTTCGGCCGCGCGCCCTAGGCGGCCGCCTAGTTGGCCTAGCGGTAGCGCCGGCCCTGCTCCCCTCAGTCTCCTCTTCTGAAGGCTAAACATGCCCAGTTCTTTCAGTCTCTCCTCATAGGGCCTTGTTTCCAGTCCCTTTATCATCCTTGTTGCCCTCCTCTGAACCCTCTCCAGTTTGTCTATGTCCTTCTTAAAGTGAGGTGCCCAGAACTGGACGCAGTACTCAAGATGAGGCCTAACCAGTGCCGAGTAAAGGGGAATTATCACTTCCTGCGATTTGGAAGCTATACTTCTATTAATACAGCCCAAAATTGCATTTGCCTTCTTTGCAGCCACATCGCATTGCTGGCTCATATTCAGTTTGTGATCTACCACAATTCCAAGATCCTTCTCACTTGTAGTATTGTTGAGCCAAGTGTCCCCCATTCTGTAACTCTGCATTTGGTTTCCTCTCCCTAGGTGCAGCACTTGGCATTTATCCCTATTAAATTTCATTCTGTTGTTTTCGGCCCAGCGCTCCAGCCTATCGAGGTCACTTTGAATTTTGTTTCTGTCTTCCAGAGTATTAGCTGTTCCACCCAACTTTGTGTCATCTGCAAATTTGATAAGCATTCCCTGTACCTCCTCATCCAAGTCATTAATAAAAATATTGAAGAGCACCGGGCCCAGGACCGAGCCCTGTGGTACCCCGCTCGTTACCTCTCCCCAGTTTGAGAAGGAACCATTGATAAGCACTCTTTGAGTCCGATTCTTTAGCCAATTGTGGATCCACCTGATAGTTGTTCCATCTAGCCCACTCTTAGCTAGCTTACTAATCAGGATATCATGAGGCACTTTGTCGAAAGCTTTGCTGAAGTCCAGGTATATAATGTCCACAGCATTCCCACAGTCCACAAGGGAGGTTACCCGATCAAAAAATGAGATCAGATTAGTCTGACAGGATTTGTTCTTGACAAATCCATGCTGGCTTCTAGTAATCACTGCATTGTTTTCAAGGTGCTTGCAGACTGACTTCTTTATAATCTGCTCCAAAATCTTCCCGGGGATTGATGTCAGACTGACTGGCCTATAGTTCCCAGGTTCCTCCTTCTTGCCCTTTTTGAAGATGGGAACAACATTTGCCCTCCTCCAGTCATCTGGCACTTCACCTGTCCTCCATGATTTCTCAAAGATAATAGATAGTGGTTCTGAGAGTTCTTCTGCCAGTTCCTTTATTACTCTAGGATGCAGCTCATCAGGCCCTGGAGATTTAAACTCGTTCAGAGTAATCAGGTGCTCCTTGACCATTTGCCTATCAATCTCAAGCTGCAATTCTGCCCCTTCAGTCTGCACTTCAGGTTTGCCAGGGGGGTCATAGACCCTCTTTTGGGAGAAGACCGAGCCGAAGTAGGAATTGAACACTTCTGCCTTTTCTTTGTCTTCCGTTATCAATTTGCCATCCTCATTGCGTAGTTGAACCACCAGTTCTTTCTTCTGTCTTTTACTGTGCATGTATCTGAAGAAAGCTTTTTTGTTGCTTTTAGCATTCCTCGCTAACCTTAGCTCATTCTCAGCTTTAGCCTTCCTGACACTATTCCTGCAGTTCTGTGCTACCTGCCTGTACTCTTCCCCTGTAGCCTGTCCTTCCTTCCACTTCCTATACGTGTCCTTTTTTGTTTTCAGGTCATCTTTGAGTTTATTGTGAAGCCACATTGGCTTCTTCTGTTGCCCTCTGCCTTTTTTCCTTGTGGGAATTGTTTGCAATTGTGCCTTTAAAATTTCCTTTTTTAAAAACTCCCACCCCTCCTGGGCTCCCTTTCTCGTGAGAGTCACTTGCCATGGGATCTTACTAATCATTGTTCCGAGTTTGTTAAAATTGGCTTTCCTAAAATCCAGGGTACGTGTTTGGCTACACTCAGCTTTTGCTTCCGTTAGAATCAAGAACTCAAGTATAACATGGTCACTTTCCCCCCAGAGTTCCCAAAACTGCCACTTTATCCACTAACTCGTCTCTGTTGGTTAGAATCAGGTCAAGGATAGCCGATCCTCTAGTTCCTTCCTCCACTTTCTGTAGGAGGAAGTTATCAGCAGCACAGCTCAGGAATTTCTTGGAGGGGCCATGTTTGGCTGAATAAGTCTCCCAACAGATATCAGGGAAATTGAAGTCTCCCATTACTACCACATCGTGCCTCCTTGAAACAATGGCAATTTGCTTTTCAAAAGTTCCATCCTCGTCTTCTCCTTGATTGGGTGGTCGGTAGTAGACTCCAACCGCCATGTTCGTTTTATTCTTTGCCCCCTTTATTTTAACCCAGATGCTCTCAATGGGGCTGCCAAGCTCCTCTTCCTGTATCTCTGTGCAGAGATACGTATTTTTAACATACAGTGCAACTCCACCTCCCTTTCTGTTGCTTCTGTTCCTTTTGAACAAGTTATACCCTTCAATTGCTGTATTCCAGTCATGGGAGTCATCCCACCAGGTTTCAGTTATCCCTATCAAGTCGTACTTGCCCTCATGTATCAAGAGTTCAAGTTCGTCTTGTTTATTGCCCATACTCTGGGCATTAGTATAGAGACATCGAAGACTATGTGCTTTATAGTCCGACTTCCCCCCTACATTTTGTGGTAGACTATCAATGGGCACCGCTGGAGCCGTTCTCTCCATTGTGGCATAGAGGCCTTCTTCCATTGGTACCCCCGAGTTTATGTCTCCCTCCCCTGTTGGATTCAGTTTAAAGCCCTCCTGATTAAGTTCCTCATGCTGTGTCCAAACACATTCTTCCCAGTCCTTGTGAGGTGCAACCCATCCTTTGCCAGCAGTCCATCTTCCAGGAAGTGTAGCCCGTGGTCCCAGAATCCAAATCCCTCACGTCGGCTCCACCTTCGTAGCCAGTCATTCACTCGGAGTATTTTTCTTTCCCTTTCTATGCCTCTTCCAAGTACTGGAAGGATGGATGAGAAAACTATCTGGGCCCCGAAGTTCTTGAGTTCCCTTCCCAGCTCTTCAAAGTCTGCCGTGATTTCTTTGTAACTCCGCTTGGCAGTATCATTTGTACCCACGTGGAAAAGAAGAAAGGGGTATGTGTCGGTGGGCTGCATGAGCCTCGGCAGCTGCTCTGTCACATCCTTAATCCGTGCCCCAGGGAGACAGCACACCTGGCGAGTCCATGGGTCTTCGCGACATACTTTGGCTTCGATCCCCCGCAGGAGGGAGTCTCCCACTACGAGTACTCTTCTCTTCCTCTTGCTGTAGGCCTTGGTTTGATTGCCTCCACTCGACTGACCCTCAGCCTCTTGCTCGCTGTCACGTTGGGTGCCCGGTAATCCGTCCTCTGCAGGCTGTCCTCTGCTCTCGTCCTCAAGTACATGGAAGCGGTTCCATAGCTCCACTGCTTCCACCGGCGCAGAGTGTCTTGTAGTTCTTCTGCTCCTAACAGTCACCCTTTTCCAGGGAGTTCCCCCTGCGTTATTTTCCCTTGCCTCTGCAGTCTCCGACTCCGCCTCATCCTGCAGTTGCCCTTCTGGCTCCTGTACTGTGCTTTGGTGCTGTAGATCCACCGTTCTGTCTAAGAACTCCTCGCTTTCTCTTATGCTCCTGAGGGTTGACACTTGCTGCTCCAGTCCTCTGACCTTTTCTTCCAACAGCTTGACCAGCTTGCACTTGTTGCATGTGTAGGCCATGTTGATCTCCGGCAGGAAAACAAACATTGCACACCCCTTGCAGGTCACCACCACTGCTGAGTCCTTTCCTTCCATAGTGCTCTGTTTCTGTCTTCCTAGAATATATATATATATATATATATATATATGTTGTTGTTGTTTTTTTGTTTTTTTTTGGTTCCCAACCACCTTTGTGAATATTCAGCTTAATGGCTCCCACTTTCACAACCCTAAGTATGGAAAATGTCTGAGCTTATATTAATTCAGCCGCACTATGTTAAGGGTGCAATCCGATGGGTTGCACCTTCATTAGACAGAATCCTCCGAACTCGAACGCTTCTGCATATCCAATGCTTGGCTGGGTTGTCGGCAGGGTGGGAGAAGTGCCGGCTGGAGGCAATTTTCACCTCCATCTTCCATCTATTTTCTTTTCCCTCTAGACAGCCCTCTGAACCCATCTAAAGGAGGCAGGCTGGCAGGGTTGAGGCTGGGGCTGGGGAGAGGCCATAGGATTCTTCATAATCTGGTCTCTCCTCTCTTCTCCCCACTCACTGTCTGGAACGCCCCCTTACAGACCACTCCAAGGTCCTCCGAGGCTGCATTTGTGACCAGTGAGGGGGAGGGGGAGGGGAGAGGGATGCCAGAGTTCCCCGTCCAAGGTCGGAGCAGTGTCTATGGCCTCAGAGGGGGAGCTCAGAAGAATCCTATGGCCCCTGGGACACTCACCCGGGACCATAGGACTGCCCTCTGAAACTCTTTAGGCAGACTTTTGCAGCTAGTTAGTTCCGTTTCCTGACTCCCAACTGAGCAGCAGCTCCAGCTGTTTTGGGGGCTATATAGGCAAGCAGGGTCTCAGAGAGTGAGCGAACAGGGAGAGCAAGCAGGAGTTCGGCAGGGGAGGTCCCCAAGAATTTTTCTTTTTGTTTGCTTTGTTCTTGTAACACACACTCAAAGACCAGGGGGACTCTGTTGTTAACCTTCAGGGAAAGCAGAACAAGGCACGGGCCATTCCAGTACAAAAAGAAAGGTGGAAACAGAAAGGCAATAGAGAACTATGGACGGAAAAGACCCTCCAGTGGTGGTGACCTGCAAAGTGTGTGCAATGTTTGTTTTCCTGCCTGAGATCAACATCACCTACACGTGCAACAAGTGCAAGCTGGTTGCGCTGTGGGAAGAAAAAGTTAGAGGAGTGGAGCGGCGAGTGTCAACCCTCAGGAGTATAAGAGAAAGCAAAGAGTTCTTAGACAGAATGGTGGAACTACAACAGCAAAGCGAAGTACAGGAGCCAGAAGAGCAACAGCAAGCTGAGGCAGAATCGGGGAATGCTGTGGCGAGGAAAAATGAAGTAAAGGAAACTCCCTGGAAAAGGGTGACAGTTAGGAGCAGAAGGACTAGAAGACATTCTGCACCAGTGGAAGCAGTGGAACTATGGAACCACTTCCAGCTACTTGGGGATGAGACTGGAGGACAGCCTGCAGAGGAAGAATTACAGGGCACCCCACGTGAAAGTGAGCAAGAGGCTGAAGGTCAGTCAAATGGAGGCAGTGAAACTGAGGCCTACAACAAGAGGAAGAGAAGAGTACTAGTTGTGGGAGACTCCCCCTTGCAGGGGATTGAAACCGATGTATGTTGCGAAGACCCATGGATTCGCCAGCTGTGCTGTCTCCCCGGGGGATGGATTAAAGATGTGACAGAATGGTTGCCAAGGCTCATAAAGCCCACTGACATGCATCCCTTTCTTCTCATCCACGTGGGAACAAGTGATACTGCCAAGCAATGTTATGAAGAAATCACATCAGACTTTGAAGATTTGGGAGGGGAACTCAAGAACTTTGGGGCCCAGATAGTTTTCTCATCCATCCTTCCAGTACTTGGAAGAGGAATAGAAAGGGAAAGAAAAATACTCCGGGTGAATGACTGGCTACAAAGGTGGTGCTGACGTGAGAGATTTGGATTCTGGGACCACGGGCTACACCTCCTGGAAGACTGCTGGCAAGGGATGGGTTGCACCTCACAAGGACTGGGAGGAATGTTTTTAGCCACAGTATGAGGAACTTCATCAGGAGAGCATTAAACTGAATCCAATGGGGGAGAAGGCATAAGCTCGGGGGTAACAATGGAGGAAGGCCTTTGCACTGCAATGGAGAGAACAGCTCCAGCGGTGCCCAATAATAGTCTACCACAAAATGTAGGAAGAAAGCCAGACAATAAAGCACATGGTATTCGATGTCTATAAACTAATGCACAGAGTATGGGCAACAGACAAAACGAACTTGAATTCTTAATACATGAGGGCAAATACGACTTGATAGATGTAACTGAAACTTGGTGGGATGACCTCCATGACCGGAATGCAGCAATTGAAGGATATAACGTGTTCAAAAAGAACAGAAGGAACAGAAAGGGAGGTGGAGTCACACTATACGTTAAAAAATACATATCTTTGCACAGAAATACAGGAGGATGAGCTTGGTAGCCCCATCAAGAGCATCTGGATTAAAATAAATGGGGCAAAGAATAAAAGGAGCATGGTGGTCTGAGTCTACTACTGACCACCCAATCAAGGAGAAAATGAGGATGAAACTTTTGAAAAGCAAATTGTCAACTAACATCTAGCATGAAGTAGTAGTTATTTATTTATTTATTTATTTTATTTTATTTCTTATATTCATAGCACGCCTTTTTTCCTGCAAGGAACCCAAGGCAGCTTACATAATTCTCCTCCTCTCCATTTTATCCTCACAACAACCCTGTGAGGTAGGTTAGGCTGAGAGTCATGACTCATGGGGGGTTTCAATTTCCCCGATATCTGTTGGGAGACAAATACTGCCAAACATGGCCCCTCCAAGAAATTCCTGACTTGTGTTACTGATAACTTCCTCCTACAGAAAGTGGAGGAAGGAACTAGAGGATCAGCTATCCTTAACTTGATTCTAACCAACAGAGATGTTAGTGGATAAAGTAACAATTACAGAAACTCTGGGGGGAAAGTGACCATGTTATACTTGAGTTCTTGATTCTAAAGGAAGCAAAAGCAAGTGTAGCCAAACATGTACCCTGGATTTTAGGAAAGCCAATTTTAATAAACTCAGAACAATGATAAGTAAGGTCCCATGGCAAGCAACTCTAATGAAAAAAGGAGTCCAAGATGGGTGAGAATGTGAATTTTTAAAAAAGGAAATTCTAAAGACACAATGGCAAACAATTCCCACAAGGAAAAAAAAAGGAGAGGGCAACAGAAGAAGCCAATGTGGCTTCACCAAAAGCTCAGAGATTACCTGAAAACAAAAAAGGAAACATATAGGAAGTGGAAAGAAGGCCAGGCTACAAGGGAAGAGTACAGGCAGGTAGCACAGAACTGCAGGAATAGTGTCAGGAAGGCTAAAGCTGAGAATGAGCTGAGACTAGCGAGGGATGCTAAAAGCAACAAAAAAAAAACTTCCTTCAGATACGTGCATAGTAAAAGACAGAGGAAAGAAATGGTGGTTCAACTACGCAATGAGGATGGCAAAATGATAACAGATGACAAAGAAAAGGCAGAAGTGTTCAATTCCTACTTTGGCTCAGTCTTCTTCTGAAAGAGGGTCTATGACCCCTCTGGCAAACCTGAAGTACAAGCTGAAGGGGCAGGATTGCAGCTTGAGATTGATTACTTTGAATGAGTTCAAATCTCTAGGGCCTGACAAACTGCATCCTAGAATAATAAAGGAACTGGCAGAAGAACTCTCAGGACCACTGTCATATTATCTTTGAGAAATCATGGACGACAGGTGAAGTGCCAGATGACTGGAGGAGGGCTAATGTTCCTGTCTTCAAAAAGGGCAAGAAGGAGGAACCTGGGAACTACAGACCACTGACCAGTCAGTCTGACATCAATCCCTGGGAAAAATTCTGGAGCAGGTTATAAAGAAGTCAATCTGCAAGCGCCTTGAAAACAATGCAGTGATTACTAGAAGCCAACATGATTTGTCAAGAACAAATCCTGCCACACCAATCTAATCTCATGTTTTGATTGGGTAACCTCCCTTGTGGACTGTTGGAACGCTGTGGACATAATATATCTTGACTTCAGCAAAGTTTTTGACAAAGTGCCTCATGCATCTGTCAGGGATGCTTTGACTTGGATTCCTGCATTGAGCAGGTTGGACTCGATGGCCTTATAGGCCCCTTCCAACTCTACTATTCTATGATTCTATGATTTATTTATTGGTCTATACCTGGCAAATATTTTCATAAAATTAATGTTTTGTTTCACAAATTTTGGGTGGGCTCCTCTCCACCAAGATTATCTCTGACAAGATGCAACTTCAAGGAGATGGATTTGGTTTTCCAGATTCTTCCTTATATTATTGGACTTATCTGCTGATTTATACTGAATTTTGGTCTTTCCATGTGTGTCGGATCTTCTGCCTTGGTGAGTTTTGGAATCTTCTTGTCTGGTTCCTCACTCTAAATGGATAGCATTAGGTTCTAGACATACAAGAACTCATAGGGTTACTCTCACAGTTTCTACAGTTAGAGATGAATGGCATATAATGTCACACCAATTACACTTTGATCCATTTTCTCATGCTAAATTGACTTTATGGGGCAATCCAGATCTAAAAATTGGTAAGAAAATGTTTTTGTGGAGGACATGGATGATAAGGATCGACTGGTGGCTGCCAATGAGTTTTTGTCATTTTTTAAAAAAAATTATTTACTTTTTCAAGACAAAATATAACAAAATACAAAAATAACACAAAAATATAACATAAACAACATACAATAAATCATAAAGTGCACCCCCGCACCCTCCAAGGGACCAATTTATATACTTCCATCCCCTTGATCAAATGAATTCCAAATTCCAAAAATATAACATATCCTGACAAGGCATGCTCCCCTTCCCCTTTATTAATACATAATCTAGTAATTGATTCCATATATCCTTAAAATTATTCTTCTTTAACAGTCCTTTTTTGCATTTGATACTACAAGTTAGTTTATCGTTTAGGGCTATATCCCAAACTTCCTGAGTTTTTGTCATTTTCCTATCTTGCATGCCAAATATGACATGCCAGCTATGGCTGCATGGAAATACTTGTAATTGCAGCGTTTGCTAGTATCTATGTTTGTCCTGGCCACTTTTACAGTATCAGAGTCTCTGTCATTACTGGAAGTACTTATTGAGGCTGGTCAGGCAAAGCGACCCACAATCCATGTCTATAAATACTTGTTATTGGTGAATAAATATGATATACCTGGTTTTAAGCAGGATGGAATAGGGAACTGGATTGTCCCATTCTGCCTAATCAGTGGATCGTTGATTTGGCATCTATACCTATCATGTCTATGGATCTTAGACTGTGTCTAATGTCAGCAAAAAATTTGTTTCATGTCTATTGGACACTGTAAGGTCTCTTCTAGGGATGTGCAAGGATTTTGTTTGGGGGTGGAAATCCGACGGACTGGCTGGGCTCAACCCCCCAAACTCTGTCTCGCTTACCTCTTTCCTGGCTTTACTTGCATTCTCCCGAGTCAAGCAGGGGAAACGACTTCCAGGTTCCCGGTGGGCTGCTGTTTGTATAGAAAATGCCTTAAGATATGACCAAAGCGGCCCCAATTTGTGTAATTTGTGCAAATTGCATCCACTTTTGCGGCGTCCACCAAGCCGGAAGCAGGTTGGGTCCCAGAGGATCGCCCACCGCTAGGACTCACTCTCTTCAATGAGGGATTGTCTAATTCAGCTAATTGCTTACAGTGCAATGCAGCTAGTGCTTCTTTTAAACATGTTTTGGCAATAGTTGCTTCTTTTTCAGAGGAGGTTATTATATGGATAAATTTTGTACTGGAAGTCTTTAATAATCACTGATGTACACGGTCTTTTAAATTATTCATTTGCTTCATGGAAATTAATGAATGGTCAGAGTAAAAGGATTCTCCGCTCTGCTGTTATTGATCTCCATGGAACATACTTTCAAGTTCTTGTTCTTACATACATGGTGCCAGTTACTCAGCTGCAAAAGGGAAATTTGAATTCACATTTTAGATTCTCATATACAGCAATCATGTGTTGTGGGTAGGGATGTATGTATTTTGTTAAATCTGTTCCATCTGTGTGTCGTGGATTGTCAGCCATCTTGCGTTCCTTCATCGGCTCATTGATGGAATTGGATTTTGTTTTGTTTTGTTTTAGGGATATACAAGAATTTCGTTCTTATTGGAAAATGCGCACTTGCTTTAACATGCCTTAGCGCAAGTGTGCATTTGCGCACATCCCCCCCAAAAAAGTTAGAAAATGGTCCATAAGCCCACAGAATCTGTATGACTTGGAAAAAGCCGGTCTGCTGTGGAATCCCACATGTCAGATTCATAGAAATCTGAACTCATTTGAGTCCATTGTAATCGCCCTGATGTCCCTAGTTCAGGGCCATACAAATACCTGGTTATCACTTCTGGCTACCTGGTATTAAATTTTCAGTAATGAGTCAGCTAAATGTGACATTTGAAACACACAGCAGTTAAAATAATAAGTGTTTCATAATGTATAAAAGGTAAGGAATTAATTTTTTAGCATGACAATGCAGTGATTTGTTCATTGTACTAATCCTTCCATATTAGCTACAAGAGTAGTTTGGCACTAGAGATGTATTGGCCCCCTATTACTTTATATCCATCAGAGAAATAATTAAATTGTTGTGGTTTCACATTTATAATGGAGTGGTTAGCAGTTAAATTTCAGTGTTGCGTGTATTCTAATAAGGCTACCTGCAGGATATTTAATTTTGAACGCACCGCCTTCCTTGGATATTGGTTTAACAGATGTTCAGCGAAGATAAGGGAGAAATTAAATTAGTTTTCTTCTCAAAGCATCCGGTTAACTTTGTAGGTAAATGCCTTTGAGCACGAAATCTGACCAGGATTTTTTTGGACAAATAGCTATCAAAATGTTTTAAGTAAATGACTTCATTTTATTTTTCCAACTTCTATTACTCAGGGCAGATTTGACATGGTTGATCATATATCTAACAAATGAAAATTGAAAATAGTGCTGGCATCCAACAGGGTAGGGTTATATTGAAGGTAGTTTCATGGGTAGATACTATTAAGCATGCTTGTGGTTCCAGATAAATTGGTTTGCAGCATATATATTTTTTAACCTCAGCTTCTCTACCAGTTAGAATGGAGCTGATTACAAAATTAAATTCCCTATTACTGTAGATACAGCATATTTGGGCAAGCTTTCATGAACACTTTCATTTTTTTCTAGTCTCAACTAATAATTCATATGGTAATGAGAAGTTAAAGGTGATAGAATAGAGGGGAAATTGTATTCATGGTCTGTTAGAAATGGTTGAGTACACGGCAGACTGCATTTGAGGATTTGGACTAGATTTTATTTTATGTATTTAAATATATAGATGCTCAAGCTTGAAATGTTAAGGAGGCTAGCAATAAAGCAAAAAAAACATATCAGTTGGTAAAATGCCCTATCCAGTGTAACCATGGTTCCTAAATTTTATCTAAAATGTGGCTTATGCTGGCTCAGCTTGTCTGAGCGTGGAAAGCTAAGCAGGGTCAAGCCTGGTTATTACTTGGATGGGAGACCCCTCCTCTAGTTTCCTGCATTGAGCAGGGGGTTGGACTCGATAGCCTTGTAGGCTCCTTCCAACTCTATGATCTATGAATCTAAGATATTAAAAAAGGTTTTGAAACACTTAAAAAATATAGGGTCAGGAGTTGCTGGACCTGTGTGCAGCTCTCCTATGTGGGGAACCATTGAACTGCAGGAAGAAGCCCCTCAGTTCTTAATTGACTCTGCTCATTCAGGTTGACCACTGGATCCCTTTGAGCAGGAAAAAGTATAGATGGCTCCTAGATCCAGCGAAGCCTTGCTCAAGTGCCAGTCTTTAGTGTATTCCTGCATACATGGTTATTCTTCAGTCCTGACTTCGTCTGACTTGCTTCTTGACCCTACCTTCTGGTTGTCCTTTGGCTGTCACTGATCGTACAGCCCTAACTACTGGTTTGCCCCACATTTCCTTGTTCCCAGATCACCTCAGACTGCTGCCCATGTCCCAGTCCTGACATATGCTTACACCTGGACTTTGGGGAAACAAGAGGAAGTGTTTCATACTTGTGAAACAGCTATTGAAAATGATTGCTACTTGATAAAGTTTCAGACTCAGTTCATTAGTTCTTTTCCTGCCTTTCCTCTGTATAATCTTCATTCATACTAAGTCATTGTTTGATGGAAGACTTTAAGCAGATTGTTAGTGATTGGTTTTGCTTCACATGTGATCATGATAATATAATACATCAGTGGCATCCCACCTCTGAGTAAGAAGCCAGTTTTGCTAACAGGTTGTTATCTGTTTGGCATGCCTGACTAATTTTACTTGCATATACCTCCATGTCACACTTATTGTCACAGGTACCCTACTAGCATGGTCACAGAGACAAGAAATTGCTTTGTAGAAGTTTTGATCTGGTAACTCAAAGTCTAAAGTATTTTGCCCTAGGTGATGGCATTTCATAATAATCCAGGTATGTAAATCTAATAATCCTGCATACTACATATGATGTTTTTTTATTTCTTGTTATATGCCTGAATTTCTCTTCTGTTTTTCAAAATATACCTCATTTTAGTTTTCATAATTCTTTATTTTGCCCTGATTATTTAGAAGTTCTTATCCAAATCTGACATGTGGAAATCCTTCTCTCTCTCTCTTTCTCTCTCTCTCTGTATGTATATAATTTGCGCGGGTAAAGGGGGGAAATGAAGAGACGAGACAGCAGTTATGGTATAAAATCAGGGCCACATTTATTAATTCAAAGGTCTGCGAAGGGAGAAGTGCAGGATTAACTAAGGCCGGCCCAAAGGCCAGTGGAGCATGTCCGGGCGAAAGCATCCCAAACTCGAGGGCGGCACAGTGACTCGCCACCCTCGAATTCTGCACACGGGGTGCTGGGGGATCTACCCAGTGTCACCGCCCCCCGGCGCCACGGGACAACCAAGGAGGGTGAGATGGGTAGACCCCAAAGGCGACCCTACCTCTCACAAATTGAGCCACAAGGCATCGACATTTGTGAGGCTCGGGTTCTCGCCCATCACCTTCAAAGGTGCCATGGGATGCACACCGAAACCCTAACCCCCACTGCCTATTCACCGCACTTACCGCCACAGAGAGAGACAAGCCTCTGCTTAGTCGAATCTCCCCCACCTGCCAGAGATAAGCTCGAGCAGGGCCCTTCGCAGATCTTTGAGAAATATATCATTCCCGGCGTCGGACAAATGAACACCGGCCAGGCCGGTACAGCTCCCTCCGGGCCAAGGATATCTCGGGATGAGGTATGACGAGCCCCATGCCTCCAATGGCCCTCTGAACCTCGCCGTTGACCTTCCAAGCCGCCCTGTCCAAACATGCAGGGCGCTCGGAGTACCTCCAACAGAAACGCGGCAGAATATGTGACCACAATATGGATACACCAGGCCACTGGGAGGAAACAAAAGAGAGGTCCTCTGTTGCTTGTAAGATTAAGGCCTTGCCCTTCAGCAAGCCAAGGTCGTTGCCGCCCAAGTGCAGCACTAACACGTGCGGTGGAGCCTTGACAAGGCCGGAGTGAAAAAGTGTGTAGAGAAGGTCGTGCCACTGCATACCACGCCGACCAAGCCACTGGATGGTGGCCATCTGCCCGAGCACCGATCCAGGACTTGGCAGCACGCCTCGCTGCCCAAAAGATCATGCTGTGGCCACAAATCAACACACGAACCGGCCTTCCTCCATTCCACGCACCTGAAAAACAGAGAAACAAAGAAGCGGCAGCGCAAATCAAGGCAACTTCCGGACGTAATAGCGGTAGGTTCAAGAACTCCACCTTCCAATCGCTTGTACGCCACTTGCCGGAAAACCCAAGGCAGCGGCCGTGGAGGCCGCGCCGATCCTGAACAAGTGGGTGCCAAAACGCATGTGCGGAAGGCCCAATGCTTCCAATGCCTGTTTAGTAACTACCCAAAACTGGTACCTGGTTAAAGGGGAACCGTCATCAATATGTCGAAATAAAGGACCGGCGGCCATGCCCCGCATGGTGATAAAGGTGCGCAAAGCTGCCACTGGGCAGGGTTCCTCCGAAGTGGCTGGGTGCATGGTAACCGTTGCACCCCTGGCCAGCTGATCGGACTTGGACCTGCGGAGTCGCAGACACACACTGGACACAGTAACATGCAGGTCAGAAAACTGCAGTGCCCAGGCGGAGGCATCCGATTTAGAACGGACCACCGATTTGGCACCCGGAACTGATGGAATTCCATATCCGCACGTTCGTAAGCGACCCTCGTGGTAGGTGCCAATGACTGCATTATGGCGCGCTCGGAAACTGACCTCCAATCTGCCAAAGACAGTCTGGCATTATCACTGGGTGGTACGACGCCCAGGGGGCAAGTGCTCGGAACCTATGCATCTAATTGCGAGACAATGCGTCTGCTATACTGTTGTCCAAGCCCGGAACATGCCGTGCCCGAAACAAGATGTTAAATTGCAAACAGCGCAGTGTAAAAGCGCGAACCAGATGCATAACCTGAGGGTTTTTGGATGACAAGGAATTGACAACCTGCACAGTGGCCTGATTGTCGCACCAAAAATGCACGACCGAATCCGCCAATTGTGTTGCCCACAGGTGTACTGCAACGTAAATGGGAAAGAATTCCAGAAAGGTCAGGTCACAGCACACGCCCATATCCATCCACTCCTCAGGTCATGGTGCGGCGCACCACTGCTCTTTAAAGAACACTCCAAAGCCGAAGGAACCAGAGGCGTCAGATTGTACCCTGAAATCAGCATGCTCTGCTCACGCCACCAAAAGGAAACTCCATTGAATCTTTCGAGGAATTGGAGCCACACCCTCAAACCAGCCCTCATGGAGGCATTTACACGAACCCTGTGAAAGGGTCAGGTCAATCCACACATGGCAGCACAGAGGCGCCGCAAAAAGGTTCTGCCTGACGCCACCACCCTGCATGCAAAATTCATGTGGCCAACAAGTTCCTGGAGGTCTTGAAGGGAAGCCTTGCGTGACTGTACCATGCGGCATACCCGACAACGGAGGGTCTGGAGCTTATCTAGAGGGAGGCGAGAGCACTGCTTGTTGGTATCTAATTCGATGCCCAAAAATACCAGAATGGAGGAGGGGCCTTCCGTCTTTTCTGTAGCGAGGGGGACACCCAATTCGAATGACAATTCTTGAAATTGCGCCATCAAAAAGGCACACTGATTGGTGTCCTGAATACCCGCAAACAGAAAATCGTCTAGCTAGTGGATAACTTGACTCATCCCGGTGCGATTACACAGGGCCCATTCAAGAAATGAACTGAAACGCTCAAAGGCTGAGCAAGAGATAGAGCAGCCCATAGGCATAGCTCTATCGATGTAAAACTGGCCCTGGAAATGGAAACCGCGTAAGTCAAAGTCATCCGGGTGGACAGGGAGCAACCTGAAGGCCGACTTGATCTCGCATTTTCCCAAAAGGGCCACAACGGCAAACCATGGCCACCGCGGAGTCGAACGAGGTATAGCGCACGGAACAGAGATGCTCCGGTATAGCGTCGTTGACCGAAGCCCCTCTGGGAAAAGACAGATTATGTATCAAACGGAATTCACCCTCGACCTTCCTGGGCACTGTCCCCAATGGGGAGACCCTAAGATTAGGGAGCAGCAAGGAGGAAAATGGGCCCAGGACCCTACCCGCTGAAACCTCTCTAACTATTTTTTTGTGCCACAATAGGCTCCATCCCGAGGATGGAACGCTGATTGCGGGACATAACGTGAATACGAGGGCCCTGAAATGGGATGCTGAAACCAAAAAGAAAACCATCCCTAAGGTACCTAGCCGCATGATTGTCAGGGTAAAGTCGTAACAAACGAGACAAATGCCCAACCTTAACTGGGCTGGGGCCCTTTCGGAGGCGGCGACTGGCCAGGTCCCGGGGGGCGCCTAGCCGATCCGAACTTGCCACCTCCCCTCGGCCCACGGACCTTGGAACATGAGGCCGGGGTGTGTGGCCCATTGCAGATACTGCAGGCGTGTCTGTATGGACATTCGGGCTGCGAGCAGGTGCCTTTGGAGATGTACTCCCAACACAGTGGCCGGGGTTGAACCGACTTCCCCAGCTGTGCCCGGGGTGACGTGTTGACTGACTGTTTAGATAGGATGTGACCGCTCTCAGACCGTTCCCCAACAACCGGCCTGGCTGGAATCATGAATTCCATCCACAAGTCATTGTCCTTCCTATCCCATCAAATAGAGTGGTCAAAAGCCACCTTCTTACAGAACCCCTCATCGTATGCCAGCCAGGCTCCGCCCTCAAATCCTGAATATGCCCGATATATTATATCGAGATATTTGGTCAGGATGACTGCCCGGTCAGGAAATTCCTGTTGAAGTGTACCCATGTATATTAGGAACCCGGGCAGCCAATTGGCCCAAGTACGGGCTGGCTTTTTTGTCTTGAATTTTTCCTGTTTGCGGTCCTTGAGTTTCTCTTTCTCAGTGGCATCCGGCTCCCTGTTCAACAGGGAGAAGACATCAGTAAATTCACCCTTGAGTATCTTCTCCTTGGTGGCCGGGGCCAGGTGATATCCCAAAGGGAAAGAAGGTGCGCCTGGTGGCACAAAACCGGGTTTGGCGTGTGGATAATGGTCTGAAAGATCCACTTTAGTAGCACCCTTTATGAGCGATGTCACCTGCCCCGCTGGACCAGACCACACTGACGCACAGGCCTGCGTTGCCGGAGACGGTGTGGCTCCGGCGTCTGGAACAGCTGGCTGTGAAGAGACGCTTGGCGCAGAGGATACCAGTGCCCCCAGGGCTCCTGTCCCGTCTTGAGTAACCCGTGCGGTATCAGTAGGGAGACCAGTAGGTGGAGCAGAAGAGGAGAAACCTGACCCACCCTCAGGGGGCTGCAAAGTGTGTGAAGTGGTCACAGGGTAACCTGGAAGCAAAGGGCTGAATGGCTGCGATGGCGCCATCGCTGCACGTGGTGGGAAATGGACCATGTGGGACATGGGGTACTGCCCCCACGGAAGGCCTGGGTACATGTATTGGTTCCAGTTAGGCCAGTTCCCCGACCCCATTGGACCCAAGTACTCACCGGCTGCAGGCAGGCCACTTGAAGGGCCTGGCTCTGACACTGGTTGAGCGGAAACTGGGGTAGGCAATGGTTCTAGTTCACCCACCGCAGAGCAGGCCGGAGGCTCCACTCTGTGTTCCCGGGGCGGAGTCGCTGGAGCAGATGAAAGAGCATCGGGAGGAACAAAGCCGCCTGCATGGCATGTAAGCGTTCTGAAATAGAAAGCCAAAGATCACGCTGTGATTTTTTAGATGACCGTGCACAGGCCCCGGAGGATCCCCCAGTTGCCCTGGCGGGAGGAGGATGGAGACCCCTCTCCCTCTCCATGCTGGCCACCCGAGCAAGGACTGCTGCAACATCGACCGCCTCGTCATCAGATGAAGAAGAGAGCCGCCGTGGAGGAGGACACTTGGCTGGTTGTCGAGGCGCACGCCCTTTTCCTTTCTTGCCTCCTTGGCCCTTCTTGGGGGGCATCCTGACAGACTGGGAAGAAACGGAAGAAATTTAAAGTCGGGATTGACAGCAGACAGCACGACGGACAATAGTTGCTGCTGTGAATTGAATTGTAATTTATAATCTATGTATATGCACGTATATGTTAAATTGCGTCAGAATACAATAGAATTAATTAACTATGCCAGATATTAAATTTATGCTTGTATGATGAACAACAAGAAGTAATTGAGTCAATGAACTAAACAAATGTTGATTCTATGTACATATAAGTCAATCAATCAAATGAATTGAAACAAACTAGATTAAATCACTGTGTCATGAACTAAACAAATATAGAATCTATGTACATATAAGTCAATCAATCAAATGAATTGAAACAAACTTGATCAAATCCCTGTATGCGCAATGAACTAAACAGATGTTGAATCCATGCACATATAAGTCAAACGATCAAATGAATTAACAAACTTGATTAAATCCCTGTGTGTGCAAGAGTAAAGTAAATTAAAGCCCTCTTGCTGCTGGATCACAAAGCTACACTGTAACCTGAAATAGTGAAGAAGGGCAGGAACTGCAAGAGCCGAACTGATAACCGGGGGCATAAAATGGCGGGCGTTCGCGTATCAAAATGGCGGCTGCCGTGATACAAACGCCCAGAGGAGCCGCCGGAGGGAAGAGCTTGCGCGGGAAACGGCACGTGGGGTGACTGGCAACCGCGCTAGAAGGACGACAGGCCCCGCAGCTGAAAGGCTCACGAGTGCCGGGATGGTGAGTGCAGAAAATCAAACACCGCCCCCGCTTGTCCTGAATGAGCGCAGCGGCCACTAAATTAATAAAACTTCGCCCGAAGAAGCGGTGAACAGTTGGACGCGCCGCTACGGGTGAGCCTGCGCCCACACCCCTTTAGAGAGACACGCGGTGGCAGGGACGCAGGCTCAGTAGATCCCTCTCTGTGCGACTTCGATGTGCACGGCAAGGCTTGCGCGCTGGAGAAGCCCCGCAAAGCCGCCCCCGCCCGTACGGAGAGAGCCGTGGATGCCGAGAACGCCACCGCAGCTACCCCGTGGACCGAGACCTGGAGACGCGGCAGGGTGCAATGTTCGGCCGCAGCAGCGGCTACCCCCCGAGCTGAGACACGGTGGGGTGTTCAGCCGCAGCCACCGCTATATTTGGCTGCAGCCAGGCACAGCCGCCGCTGCCCTCATGGCGGGGGCCGCAGGTGCTGAAAACGCCGCCGCAGTACCCTGTTGGCTCTCCCTTATGGAATTAAAATTATAAAAACAGAAGAAATAAAGGCTAATTAAGGCACTAAATTAAAGGGACTAAGGAGGAAACTAAAAAGAACGATTTGAACCTGTGCCCCCCCCCCAATGGGAGGCCACTACAAAAGGCAAACCTCCCCCAGAAAACCCCCAAACCGTCACGTGTCAGTCGTGGAGCAGCGAAGGAATCCAGGAGAAGCAGTCAGAGTAAAGACAAGGAGACACAGGTAAGAGATCTGTGGCTCGAAGTTCCCACTGCAGCTGCAAAGAAAGAGGCACTGGGTGGGGTCTCCTGTGCCTAAATACTGCCTCAGGGCCCCACCCCTTATGCCTGTCCCCATCGGGCAAGCAATTTGCCCGTGCCCTGATTGGAGGTGAAATCACCTCGTTCTAGCCCTCGTTCTCCACTCCCCCCCCCCCGCGTAAAAACTCTCCCACACACACAGGAGCGTGGGGTGTGAAGGGAAATCTTTGAGGAGGGAGAAAATACGTACTTGGAAGGTCATCAATTACATGCACAAACTACACCAGGCCTTTCTTTTCCTTTTTTTAAGAACTTGGTTGGATCATTTCTGAATTAATCTGAAGTGAGCTTGGGACTGGGAGAGCTCACACACCTCTGTTCATTACACACATCAGTTTGATGCCTGGTTGTTAGAATTTTAAGAACTTCCATCTGCCTGGATATAAGTAAAAATGATTGATTAATGCCACGTATCTTGAATTTAGCTTACTCTTGTTCACCCATGTTAAAAAATCATCTAGAGCAGTTTTGAGAATGACAAACATATAGGTCATTCAGACACATTTGAAAAATGTGCATCTTTATGGTTTAGTTTTTAGGAGACACCCCAGAATAAAGATATGTTAATATACCTTGAAAAATAGGGGGGGAAATGGCACTCCAATATTTGAAGAATAGAATTAAAATTATTATGTAATGTATCACATTTTGTTGTAAAAGAAGGGTCATTTTGGCAATCTGGGTAAAGTTCATAGCGATTATGCAGCATCATTAAAATAGCAGTATTCTGCAGAGCAGCTGCCTGGCACCAGTAAATCTCAGCATTCAGGGATAAAGTGTATCATATACATGCCAGAGCTTGCTCTGCTCAACCCGTGTAAATTTGTATGGCTTATCTGCACCATACACCAAATTTATTGTAATGTGCTTCTTAATGGTAGTTTATGGAATATTTTTGGGTTGCTAGGGCTGCAATCCTATGTACTTACTTTCTAGGGAGTAAGTCTTATTGAACTCATTGGAGCTTACTTCTGAGTAGACATGCATAGGATTGCACTATTAATTTATTTAAACTTCCAGAATTGGCAAATAACATGTTTGTTGCTGAGTGCTGGGGAAGAAGAAATAATGAACAAATTCCTTAGGAAATTCCGGTGAACCATACTAGGGCACTCTTTCCCCCAACTGTTCCTTACTTTGTTACATTATGATGAAAGGTCAGCTAAGATATGCCTTATTCCATCTATCATACCTTTGTGAATTCAGTCCTAGAGCCCAGGTCAAACCTAATGCTGCTCTTTTCAAAATCTGCAGCTGCGATTCAATGGGATTAATTTAAGGTGCATGCTATCTATTCAGGAGTGAATTGCAGTAGTATAGCATTATATTCCACTTATCAAGCTACCACAAACACCTACTTGGAAATAAATTGGATTCTGTGTTTTGAGGATAGGGCTTGATTGATTAAGTAACCTTATGAATTGAACAGAAGTGCACTTGATTGTTGGTTCCATAGTAAGAGCTTGCTCTTCAACAAGCAACAGTATAACAAAGCCCTTTTCTCCTAAAATAGCTGACTAATTCAGAAACTCCTAGTTCGGTAACTTTATTCACTTGACTTTTTTCAGTGGTAAATTTGTTCACATGCTGTTGAGTCCTGTCCTAATGAGAAAATGCCTACAATGCAGGCTGTGGGACAGAAGTGCTTAACTTTTCCAATGATGTTATTTCTCCAAATCAGGCTTCTACAACCTAGTTCTCTCCAGATGTTTTGGACTACAACTCCCAGCATTCCTAACTGTGAAGGACTAGACCAGTCCTCTTACCCTTGCCTGGGCTTGTCCGCCGGCCCACCGGTCAAGGTACTGGATTTTGGCACTGAATTCGTAGAGAAAACTGCACACACCCAAACAGGGTTAAAAGAAGTTTATTTAGGATTAAAAGGTAGCAGGTATAATAAAAGGAAAGGGAAAGGGTGAGAAGGGACAACAAAGCAGAAATAACCAATTACTTTGATACACACAAGTAGAGCTACAAAACAACAAAAGCTATACCTATAAACACACCAGCTGGTCTCCTCCGCAAGGGGGTCGATCTCCACAGGGCTGTGCCTTAACAGCAGCCCCCTCCGCCCTTTCGCATCACCGGGCCAGAAAAAGAAGACACAAAGGCCCAGAATGGAGGTTCCTATATTCCCCCCCCAGACCGGAGCCAGGTCGCTTCTAGCCAATCAGAGCCTTCTTACCAGGCTACATTACCTCACCGCCCAGGATCTCCCTTAATGGGCCTCAGCTGTAAATTCACCCAACTACTCAAGGGGCCCCAGCTGTAAATCCTCCATGTACTCCTCTCTCACGGGACGGTTAGCCTTGAAGACCAGCAAGGTTATTTTCTTAAGATAAGGGAAGAGCCATCTGGCCGGAGGAGGCTTTTATGACTCCATCTAGTGGGAAAACTATTGCTCCTGTCACCTTTACTATTTACATGGGCCTTCGCAGACACAGAACAGACTACCCGGCTTTCTCTTCACACTAACCATTGCTCATGCTGGCTGGGACTGATGAGAGTTGCAGTCCAAAACATCTGGAGGGCACCAGTTTGGGGAAGGATGCTCCAAATTTTGCTTGTCCACGCACTTTGTGGGATGGGCTCAGAAAGAAGAAACTTGCTGGTCTCAAGTTGGTAGAATTTGCAAACAGCCAAACTATCATCTTCCACTTTCTGACCTCCTCCCATAAAGTGCGCAGACAAGCAAAAATGAAATGTATTTGTATTTGAAGCTGGTCAACATGACACTGATGTGAAGGAAGAAATGTCCTCATTTGCCTGCAAATAGCCTTTGCCATTGGGCTTGGCACAAATTCATGCAGGGACACGCATGCACAGTTGAGCAACTGTCCAATGCTCAGCTGATTCCCCCTGCCTTTCCTATAGTTAGTAACCATGATGGTATGTGTATGTGCTTTGCTTGCTAAACACTTTAAGTACACTTAGGTACTCTTACCCAAGAAGAGGGGTATAAATATAAATAAATAAAAAATAAAGAGTACACATGAAGTAGTCTGATGAAAGTAAAGGTAGAGAGCTGAGTGAAACTGCTGAGCCGATCAAATAAGGATCAGTTCTTGATGGGATGTAAAACTCAAGCTTTTCTTGTTTTAGCTGCTTCCTGGGTCATTATATTTTTCATTTTTAATAAAGGGGAAATTTGTTGGGCTCTGGTGTAATCAGACATTTGTTTGGAAGGGAGGTTTGGGAAAAGACTTGCTATGTAACTGATTATGATGCTATGTAATTAGTTTTTCTTCATTAGCACATATAACCTGTTACAGGAATAAGAACATAATGATAATTGCATGACTCCTGGGTTTTGCACTCTAAAATACCGTGAGGTATGAAACTGAAGTAATTGGGATCTATTACAAGAAATGTTTCCTTCTCACATATTTAAACTAAGGGTTGTATCCAGTGACCTCATTCTGCTAGTGGAAAGTTTCTACCGCTTGCAGAAACCCCATTTTTATCCTTGCACAAGAATGAAATTCAGTACTTTGATTCCACTTATGCAGGCTATTGTGCAAGCCATTGTACAAGGTGTCACATAACTCATTATGACTTCATTAGACTAGGTGTTGTTTGCATTAATTAATTAATTAATTATATTTATACCCCGCCTTTTTCCTGCAAGGAACCCAAGGCGGCTTGCATGATCCTCCTCCTCCTCTCCATTTTATCCTCACAACAACCCTGTGAGGTAGGTTAGGCTGAGAGTCAGTGACTGGCCCAAAGTCACCCAGTGAGCTTCATGGCCGAGTGGGGAATAGAACCCAGATCTACTGAGTCCCAGTCAAACACTCTGGCGTTGTTCCACTAGCGGTTGCACAACTGCTATCAGAACTAGCACAGAACTAGTGTAACATTGGATATAACCCTAGCGTCTCTTCCCAGGCTATTGAAAAAATATCACTTTAATTTTGTATTTACTTTTAAGAATCAAGAACACAATCCACTGGGAAATTCTCCGATGCAAACCCTTTTAAAATACATGGGACATTCACAAGAGCACAATGGAATATCCAACTCGTATTCATTTGTTGGGGGGGGCAGAGGGCAGCTTCCACAAGAGATATTCTCACTCACTGGGTAGTGCGTGAAGTGTTTCCAAGACTTTTGAATACCACTGTTTAAAATTGCTATATGAGAGAGAGAGGGCGTGTTCGCACGACATGGGAACCGCGGGGGAGCAGAAGTCCCCCACGGTTCCAGTATTGTGCAAACGCCGACTGGGGGTGCCCCTGTGGGATGGCCATGCGCGGGACGCACGCAAAGTGACCATGGGCGGTAGAGGGGTAAGCCACCCTGCCGTGCGAACAGCCGGCGGCCTTCCCGTGGGGGCTTCACAGAGGCGGCAGCCCAGAGTGGCCAGAGCTGCAGCAGCTCCAGCCTGTAGGGGCAAACGGCCCCTCTGGGCATCCCGAGCTGCCACCCCCTAGCGCCGGGAGGCCCGCACTGCGGCACGGGGACTGCCGGCTCCACCGGGGTCCGTCCACGCACGCGGGGTGCAGGTCGTCTGCGGCGCCCTGCCGGACCCCACAGATGGCCCCATGGTGCCTCCGCCGCTCGCTGCCTGGGTCGTACGAACCAGCCCAGAGAGAACACACACCTGATTCTGGCAAACTTCCAGTACTCTAAAAAAAACACACAACTGAAAACATGGCCATTGGTATGTGTTTTGTGCTGTTCCAGGATAGAGACACTCAATTATACTGCAATTAAAAAATCCCAGATTTGGATGGGACCATTCAACATAAAAGTGAATCCAGATCTGAGCTCACTCTTTGGTCTCTCTACTCTTTTGTTTCTCCACCCAACCTTTCCACAAGTTCATAATCAAAGATGTTTCAGTCACCTCTTATTTTTATTTCCTAAGAAATATATTTTACTGCTCTGCAGTAGAACAAAGTTTAGCAAGAGGAAGGAAATGTAAGAATGTTGACAATTGTGCTTTATTTGGCATTTCAAGGAAAATGTTATGTGATTGTTGAGAAGAACTTCCTTCTGGACTACTACAGACAAAAAGCAACATGGTGCTAGCTCGAGCAGACAATTTGAGTCAGCTTTAATTAGAGCTTTAGAAGTGTTTACAAGCCAATTACATATTCATATGTCATTGACAAATAATTAGAACTGTAGTTAATAGTTCAAGTTCTCATACAGTTTTTGCACCTGTGTTTGGATTTTGCTAAACTGTTATTTAAAAGCCTGATTGTGAGATGGACTTTGTTCATATTTGGATATTTAATCATAGCTGCTTCTTTCTGAAACACTGAATAGCAATCTGATGCTCAGCAAAGCAGGAATAAAATATTAGATGTCCAAAATACCTTTAATTTCATCCATTTGGAAACTGATTTCTGTGGGACTTTCCTCCAACTAATGCGTTTAGTATTGGAGTGTTAAATGGGTCACTGTCTCAATACAGTAACACAAGTGTTTGCTGCAACATCTTACCTGCAACATTATCATAACAGCCTTGAAATTCCTATGTAAATATAACATAACATTGGCAATTATTCTAATTACTCCTGCAGCAAGTTTTAGGGTCAGGCTATGAATCACCTTAAAGCTTAGTTGGATTGCAGATTGGGCTTCTAGTCATTTACATTATGTTGCCAGGGATACTCTGATATATGTAAAAGCAGTGCCAACCTTACCAGAAAGGTCAATTCTAGTATTACTTGATGAATTCACATATGTCATGATTGTGCATGGCCCAGAACATGCATACATTGTTGGTGAAAATATGGTGACTATGAGAAACTGTGGAAGTGTAGCACCATTCAGCTGACGGAGACCAAGGGTGAAATCTAACTCTTTGCGCGTGTATGGGTGAGATAAAGAAGAGTCAGACACAGAGTATATGGTTTCAAATCAGGGCCACATTTATTGAATTGAAGATCTGTGAAGGGCGAAGGGCGGTACTAACCTAGCCCGGCCATTGGCCGGGAAAAAACCAATATTTGGCAAATACATCCTAACCGCACCGGAGGTGGGTTGGTCTGCCCCCGGCCAGTTGCCCTCCATGTGGAGCTGGAGGACCTTACCATCGTCGCCTTACTTTGACACCTCCAGGCATCCAATGTAGGCGAGAAAGGCAAAACCCCAAAGACGTCCCAATCTCCCTCCTGCCAAGCCTCAGGGCATTAGCGAGGGCAGCCTTGGGTAAACGTCAGTCACCTTGAAAGGTGCCACTGGATGATCACCATAACCCTAAGCCATACTGCCTAATCCCGCACTTCCCACCACAGAGAGAGACAAGCTATCGCTTAGTCGAATTTCCCCCACCTGCCTGATAAAAAAAGCGAGCAGGGCCCTTAGCAGATCTCCAGTCAAATTATCATTACCTACACCGGATAGGTGAACCCCATCCGGGTGATACAGCTCCCTCCGGGCCAAGGATATCATGGGATGGGAAATACAAAACCCAATCCCTCCTACGGCCCTACAAATCTCGCCGTTCACCTTTCTAACCGCTCTGTTCAAGGCCTTGGGCCAACTGAAACACGGTATCATGAACGACCAAGGATCAGAACTCCCGGCCATCGGTGCCGTATGTATGCCATATCGCATGACACCTGCAAAATCGGTGCCTTGCCTTTCGACAAGCCCAAATCATTCCCCCCAAATGGAGGACCAGGACATCTGTTGCTATTAACAAAGGGATAGCAAAAGTGGATCCTGAGAACCCTTACAGTTGCAAAGAGATTTATACTTCAAGCTTGGAAGGAACACCCACCACCTACCATTCAATGGACTGAAGATCTTACTGCTCATGCTACATTTACATGTATTCCCTACAGCCGTCAATCTTGTATGGATGCTTATTTAGATATATGGAGTGCTTATATTAATGTATATATTTGACAATAGATGTGTCAAATCCTTCTTTTTTTCCTCTTGTTCTTTTTGTATGTAATGATGTAAATTGTGTATGGATAAGTTTTATTATATGTCCTTCCTTTTTCTTCTTTCTGCTTCTTTTGTGTCTCCACCCTTTTGTTTTTTGTTATTGTTATATTTGATGATGATAATGATGATGATTTTAAAAAGAGAGAGAGAAGCTTGAGTGAACAGATATTCATACACAGGGATTTTTACACTCCCTGCACATACAAAGGTGGAATGGAAATTTCTCCTTATTCAGTTTGTGTCTATATTTTATTGCATTCTAAGCTGCATTTAAGAAGTTTGTCCTCTTAGAGGGGGTACAATTGCATATCAACCACACTAATTCCATTTTGTTCCATATATGTGCCTCATATCAGCAACATTTTCCTGGGTACATTTTAAAAATTTATTCAGCCTTGTTAAGATGGTGCATGAAATGCACCTTGGTAATGCCAGGAAAGATCAGTTGTAATTATGTACCTTGTGAGATGTGGAACCACTTCGCCCCATGTCCTTTTGTCCTAAACTTGTATCTGATCCTTCTGACATTTGTTGATCTCCCTTATAAACATTTGAATGGTTAAGTATTGTAAGATAAAAAGTAATAAGATACCTATCACATAATGTTGAGATCATAAATGTGAGTCACTGGCACTTTTAAAATGTATGCCATCTTGGTTGTCAGTGGCTACTCTTTAAATATTATTCATATTCCCTTTAATGGGCTTAGATAAGCTATCTCTCATTGATTTAAAACTATGTATAATAACTCCAGATTTCTGAAGACAAAATATTCTGGCATAAGTAACTGCAAATGATATGGTGGTAGAATTAAGCAAAAGAGATGCTTGTGGAACGGATAATCATCATACTACTAAACATTTATTTTAGAAGAAGATGGGGGTTTGTATGAAATGTAAAAATGTCCTGTTGTACTTGAACTTTAAGAGGCATGTACTTTTTTACAACTTTATACAGGCAGTCCCCAAGTTATGTACGAGATCTGTTCTTAGGTCTGTCTTTAAGTCGAATTTGTATGTAAGTCGGAACAGGTACATACAGTTCTTATTAAACGTCACTTAGTCAAATGTTTGTCTTAGTATAGTATTAATTTTACTATATTTATTTTACTATTTCTGTGTATATAAAACACTTAAGAAACACTTCCAAATACAATAAAGCATCTTAAACATAACATACAGTACAGTACATAATAATAGTGTGATAATATTTTTTATTTATTTTATTTATTATATTTACGGTATACTCCACCTTTTTTCCTGCAAGGAACCCAAGGTGGCTTACATAATCCTCCTCCTCTCCATTTTATCCTCACAACAACCCTGTGATGTAGGTTAGGCTGAGAGGCAGTGACTGGCCCAAAGTCACCCAGTGAGTTTCATGGCCGAGCGGGGACTAGAACCCGGATCTCCTGAGTCCCAGTCCAACACTCTTACCACTACGCCATACTGGCGTAACAATATTATTACCATTATACTGTACTAGCTTATTTACCTGGCGTTGCCCGGGTCGTCATTTTCTTATAGGTACTATTTGTTGAAATTCCTTAAGGTAGCTAACCACTTTTTGGAAAGGCTCCATAGGAAAGGTGAAACGAAAAACTCACAACACCTTTCAATCATTTATTGTTTTTAAAATGTGTTCTTAGAAAGCCGTCACAACACGATATTCTGTTTTCCTGAAATCCCTGCTCCCCCGGGACTACACAATGAAAACCCAGCTCCCCCGGGACTACACAATGAAAACCCAGCTCCCCCGGGACTACACAATGAAAACCCAGCTCCCCCGGGACTACACAACAATGAAATCCCAGCTCCCCTGGGACTACACAACAATGAAATCCCAGCTCCCCCGGGACTACACAACAATGAAATCCCTGTTCCCCCCATATTACACGATGAAAACCCAGCTCCCCCGGTATTACACGATGAAAACCCAGCTCCCCCGGTATTACACAACAATGAAATCCCAGCTCCCCCGGGACTACACAATAGTGGTGAATTTATGTAGCTTGGGGGGAGCACCTCGCCTCACCTCTCCGCGCTGGCCCCCCCTGCCGAGCGATTCTCCGCACCACTTGAGCTGCCCGCGCCCACCGCAACGGGACCCTGCGCTGGCGCAACGGGACCCCGCGCTGCATCTTTTCTGTAGAAACCAGGGCAACAGGGCTTAAAACGGCCATTTTAAGCCCTGTTGCCCTGGTTTCTACGGAAAAGACACAGCGCTGGGTCCCGTCGCACCGGTGCAGGGTCCCGTTGTGGCGGGTCTGGGCAGCTCATCGCGGAGAGGCGAGTGGGGCCGGGACCAGGTAAGGCCCGCGAGTCTCAGGGGGGCCCTGAGGGGGGCCCTGAGGGGGGCCCTGAGGGGGGCCCTGAGGGGGGCCAATATCGGCCCATTACACCCCCCAAGCCGAGCGGTTACATCCCTACCACAATGAAATCCCAGCTCCCCCAGAACTACACAATAATGAAATCCCTGCTCCCCCCCCCCGGGATTACAGAATGAAATCCCATCTCCCCCCACCCAGGACTACACAATGAAATCCCTGCTCCCCCCCGGGACTACACAATGAAATCCCAGCCCAGCTCCCCCCCCCGGGACTACACAGTGAAATCCCAGCTCCCCCGTGCAGGCCCCTGCGGCAATTCATATGAACATTCTAAATGACATAGGAGTGATTTGCATAACCACTCCTAGTTCATTTTGCCCATTAGCTATCTGAAAGTGAACCATACAGGCGCAGTGATTGTTTTTCAGAGTTTTAACCCCGCCAGTATTTGTCCTTGGATGATGAAGAGTATGTGTGCCAAGTTTGGGGCAGATCCGTCCTACCGTGTAGGAGCCTATGCGACGCACAAATAAACAAACACACAAACTCTCACATTTATATAGTAGATAATAATATAATTATTACTGCATTATTATTATTACCTTATTACATACAGTACTGTACTGTACTGTACAAAAACAATAAAGAAACAGTTCTTAAAATAGTTTAGATGGGTGGGGAAGGAGAGTCAGGGTTTGATTCTGCAGCTGGAGAATGGGTTTTTTGTTTTGTTTGTTTTCAGATCAGGTTAGGCTAAACTCCCTGGGATCACTTTTGTTTCTGGGGGCGGGGATGGTGGTTTATTTCTGAATGGAGGGATAAAGTGTTGCTTGTAATAATTTCATTAAAAAAAAAAAAAAACACCACTGTGTGACTTAAAGGCAAGATCTCACTCCAAGCCAACAACAGGGAAGATCGGAACCACAGAAATCCTCGGGGAAGTTAATCCTTTCCAATGGAAAGGGCTTGGCATGCCGCTGTCGCCGCCGGTCCTCTTGAATCACTCCCCCCACTGGCCCTTCCCCCTTCCAAGCTTGACCGTCTCCTGCTGCAAAAGGTTGACTCCGACGAGTCTCCCGGTATGGTGGCAGTGGCGGCGCCTTTAATTTCCGCCTCTCCCCTCCCCCTTTGCTGGTTCCAGGGCAGGCGCGAGCCTTCAGAGCAGCAGCAGCAGAAGTTGGTAGGAAGTTGCACCCTCACCAAAGGAGGTGAGGAGAAAGCAGCGGTAGCAGGAGTGCGAGCCTCCCAGTGCCACCGCACAAGAGAGAGCAAAGGAGGGAGAGGCATGTTTTACTTGTGGCTTTCCACCTCACCCGCTCTTCCCCCCCCCTGCACTTAAAGTTTGCCCTGCTCCTCCAGCGACAGGCGCTGCGCTCCTATGGTCAAGCGCCCGTGCGCGTGCGCCTGCCTAGGGCTGCAGAGGGAGCTCCTTCTCTGAGCCTGATCCGTTTGTAAGTATGCGTCGTCTGTAAGTCGGACATTCAGTAACTCGGGGACTGCCTGTATTGGATGTAAAATATTTATGATTATCGCTGAAAATAAGATGGTTTTTCAGTTCATTTATGAACTTATTAACAAATATTCTACTTCACATCTGGTACATTTAACTTAAGTATGTTCTTCTGATTCACTTTATATTAGCATAATCGATCTCCTGAATAACAGTGTGTGTGTGTGTGTGCGTGTGTGTGCGTGTGTGCACGCGCTTTATTCCATTAGTACTATTATCACAAAATACCACATACCAAATATCTGTGCTAGC
Source organism: Shinisaurus crocodilurus (assembly GCA_021292165.1). Lineage (NCBI taxonomy): Eukaryota > Metazoa > Chordata > Lepidosauria > Squamata > Shinisauridae > Shinisaurus > Shinisaurus crocodilurus. The sequence goes on along the minus strand of CM037879.1, from coordinate 101,942,040 downwards.
TTAAAATAATTTCACCCATGAAGAGAATGAATGAACAACTAATATAGGAAAATTGATGAGCCTCAGGATCTTGTTTCTCCAAACAATAAGAGGAACATTCCACACCAAAATATGACCTTTTCAGATAGCTACGTACATAAGAGAGGCCAGCTCTTTAGCCACGGTGACTTCACTAATATCTGTGTGTAGCTAGTGGCCCAACAGATGACCAGGAAAGTAAGCTTTGACAGTGACACCCTGTTCCATTTTTGCATGAGCAAATCCAAATTCAGAAGCTTCTCGATATACATCATCCTTGTTGTCAACCTCACCTGTAAAATGAGAATAATGATACTCACGCTTCACAGAATTGTCAGAAGGCTGCATGAGATGAGAACTGTAATTCTCTTCCAATTGCAAGAGGATTTTACCTTTAAAGGTGGCCTAAAAATAATGTTAAAATAAATAAATAAAGCACTTTATAAATGTTATATTTATATCTAGCATATTTTAGGGAACATAGATCCCTATATGATTCCTCCTGTCCTTTAGGGTGACCTGCAGATTCATTGCTTAGAGTACCTGCTAGACATGAACCATGTGTCCATCTTTTCCAAGTGATACTGAAAGACCTGGCATGCTAGCTCCAGCCATGTGACTCTTGAGAAGCTTTTGAGAGACTTTGGTTCAAAAAGGTCTCATGCCATAGCCCTCTTTTACATAGTTTTTTCTTTCTTATTTCCTGGGCACTTTTGTGGGCTTTTTAGTTGCTTTATTGTATTTTTTCATAATGTTATACATTATTTTGTATTTTTAAATATTGCCATTCTTATGTAAATCACCTTTGGCAAATATGGTAGAGTAAAACCATTCAAACAAACACATACATACTAATAAGGAAGGAAATAGGATATTTCCTTTGTTGGCTTATGGAAGGATTACCATACTGCAGTAAAGAAGAATTTTTAGTATCATAGTATTAAAATGTAACCTGCACACACACTCAAATCAATATAAAGAGTATATAGACTAGCACTGTAATGTACTGTACGGTGGTGGTGGTGGTGGTAGTGGTGGTAGTGGTGATGATGATGATGATGATGAAAAAGAAGATGACTGTGTGGTATGTAGGTTAAACAGCATACAGTTCCCTTCTCATCTGTCCATTCCACAACAGACCACTTTCCTGCCAAATGTCTGAATGGCAACACTGAACAAAGGAAGCATTCTATGTAATGTGACAAAAATGGCAGCACAATTTTTAAATACTAAGGCATTCTACCTCTTTATTTACCTGACTCAACATAATGTGATTAAAATGGCATGCATGCAATTAGAAGCAATTGTGGATGATTGCTGATCGCTTTAATTAGTTATAACTTAGTCTCCTTCTCCTTCTAACTCACTGGTTTTATGATCTGATGTAGTTTGCGTAGCTCTTTCCCAGTCCACTCAAAATATCTTGCTCTAGTTATTCACCAAATCAATATGTGATTTAGCAAATGCCATGGAAAGACAGAGGTGCTCGTTGTACAGTTCCTTGATATTTAGCACTTAATGTATTCAAAAAGTCAGTGGAGAAAACTAATTTACAAACAATTCAGATTTATTTTTTCTACTTTTTTTTTCTTTTATAGATGATTCAGAGTTGGATCCAGAATTGCATAGAGCAGAACTCCATGAATTGGATGACCCCATGGACAGAAGGGGGAAATTTTGGGGGGTTGATATCCCCCTTTGTAGTGCAACCCCCTATGGATCCCAAAATCTTCTCTGGAACGTTGGGGGACTCTCCAGAATACTGTATGATGTGGCTCTTGGACCTACAAGAGGAAGGCGGGATCACTATTCCCCCTTCCACCATCAGTAGCCTTCTGTGACTCATGGTTCCCTCTGTTAATGGAAGGAACCTTTCCATTCACAGAGAAGCAACTCTGGATTCAACTTGAAGTCTCCAATGTTCATCTAGAGAGTCAAGCAGGAAATAAACAAACAGCCCATGCACTACTAAATAGCCCTAAGGGTGACTCATTTCTGTAAACTGGATATTTTGGTGTACATTTTAGCACAGGGCTACGTTAAAGCCAGCATTTTGAAGTAGGCCCAAAAACAGACCAAGAGCCAGTGAACATGATACAATACTGGCTTAATAATGATCATAATGCTCAGTTTCAGTCAATACTCTTGCCACCATATTTTGTACTAGCTGAAGCTTCCAGAATGTCTTCAAAGGTAGATCCATGTACAACACATTGTAGTAGTCAATTATTATAAAAGGAAATGGCTGATACAATGCTGGATAAGTGTGGCAGAAGGGCTAGGACTCTAGGAACCTGTCCAAATGCCAGTGATGCCAGTTTGGACCACCCAAGTCACTTATTCTTGAAAATTATGTCCATATAAACATTTTGCATGTACAGACTTGCCAGTGAACATCCAACTTATGAAAGATAGTGAATGCGATGAAACAAACCAAACACAGGAGGGAGAAAGTTTTAGTTAATTGCAATTGTTGTCGCAGAAAGAAAACAACACTTTGTTATTCTAATTATAAAAGAGTGGTGAATAATTAGCATTGAGATGTATGGTGAGAAAATTTTGATTTGGTGTATTTTGATACCACCAAGTGATATATTCTTGACACTTTGCTTAATAGAGGTTATTCCATGGCTTTGTTATGGCTTGACAGTACAAAGCACATTTAGGCTGCAACCCTATACACACTTACATGGGAATAAGTCCCATTGAACTCAGTAGAAATAAATGGTAGAAATAAAATGGCACCTTCTTTTCAGATTTATAACATTTTAAGACTGCTATGTCTGGAAGAAATGCCAGCTTCTTGGCTATAATTGCTGGTAATTTGTTGGAAGGCTTGAAATCTAGTTGACACATGCAAAAGAAGAATAAAGCATCTGCAGTGAATCTCTTTTCTTTTTTTTTAATGGCATGGAAGTCCCTTTGTATGAGAAAGAATGCACACGGTACTTGAAAATGCATAGCAATACAGAAGTCCATTACTGCACAGTTCCTGAATACATTTCCATGTAGATGAAAGGTTATGTGACTTTTCACTCATAGTTTAGCACTTTGAGAAGTGTGGTGAAACTTTTACTGAGGATAATAATATCCCATAGTTGGGCCTGTACTCTAATCAACAACTTTCAAATACCTCCAAGGCCTCCCCAGAATAATTGCACTCCGTTATTTCTTAGAGGATAGCTCTAACAGGGAAAGGGTATTTTTCTCCAGGCTTCTTTCTCCATATTTGATAGATACTGGTTTCCTAGCAGTTCACATAATATTATTAGAATTCTTAGCCCTCGTGTAAAAAAGCAAAAAGCAAAAAAACTAAACAAAAACCCAAACCCAAAACCTTTGCTGAATCTGCTAAATATGTAGTAGATACTTCATATGTCAGCCTGAACCATATGAAATACAGAGGGAATGCACATAATGGGAATGGGATTGCACATACTATTTAAATCATTCCTGTATTGCTTTTTGTTTACTTTAAAATGTATTACATTTAACTATAGCTTCCCAGCCTAATCTTTTTTTTAAACCACCCCTGAAGTGCCTTTACCTCCACTAAAAGGTAGCAAATAACATACCATCTTTCCATTGATTGTAACAAGTAATCTATCTTTTCTCTCCAGGAACATCTGCTCTGAAGGAAATAGAAAGGATGGGTTTGTTTCAAAAGATGGTGTTCCTCCACAAAGGTCAGGCTGTCTGAGCATACCTGGAGAAATATTTTATATTCAGACAGTTTTCTTAATGTTATGTTTCTCCCTGCCTTAGCAATGAACACAGAATGGCTAGGATTCTAGTTCCATCATATGCACAAATAATTATTTCTTAAGTTTCATGCCATATTTGTAAAGTCTGCTCAAAGAAACTCAAGGAATATGTTTAGAAATAATAACTGCATATTGGAATAGATGATGTTTTGGTCATTGTGACAAAATGGCCTTAGGTGGGACCCTGTACTTTAGGCCAATCCCACTAACACCAAATGTGGAAGAATGCCTCTTCTTACTGGGGCAATGTGGGGCATTCCTATTGCTATAGCTAGCACTTGTGGAGGAGCAGCCCTCACCACTGGGCAATCCCACCATTCACTTCCCCTGCCACCATAAATCTACACCCCTTTATTAATATATGAACACAAGAAGAGTCATGCTGGATCAGTTCAAGATCAGTTCCCTCTTGTACAGGCCCAGCTTGTCCCAAAATGTTCCCCAGTACCTAACAAATCTGAACCCTTCCTCCTTGCACCACTGTTTCATCCATGCATTGAGACTCCTCAGCTTCACCTGCCTAGCTGGCCCTGTGTGTGGAACAGGTAGTATTTCAGAGAAAGCCACCTTGATGGTCCTGGATTTCAACCTTCACCGCTATTTGGTCCCTGAAGGTCTCATCTGCCAACCTCTCTTAGCTTCTACTGGTCAGCAACCTTGGCTTCAAGGGAACAGACTTGTTCCCTGAGTGCCAGGAGCTCATTACACCAAGCAATACACTGGATAGCCCTCACACCCCTGCTGGCTTTCTACCTTCATAACTGGGTTGTTGTTGTTTTTAATTGGTTTAATTGGGTTTGCTTTCCTGGAAAACCAAGTTGTTTACTAGGAGAAAGGGGGTAATCTATAGTTATTAATTTACAGTTTACAGTTGCTTCCTATGGGAAGGAGGGAAGAGGTCTTTGCCCTGGCCTCCTTGCCCTGTTGCCAAACTTACACGGTTGCTTAACTCACTTGTGTGCTGACGCTTCATCACTGGAGCTCCTTCCACGTGGAGGGCTGATTCCCTCACAAGCCTGCCTCCTTATATAGCTCTAGGTACGTTGGTCCAACTGCTGCTGCAGCCAATCTGATTAGAGGGCCTTGTTTGAAAAATAAGGGAGACTGTGCCTGAACTCCTGGTCTATGCTAGCTTCCAGTGGGTGGAAATGTAGGTCAATTGAGCCCCTTGACAGTGGGGATCTTCTATTTAGGTGAGAGAACAAAAACAATAGTGAATGGGTTGTTTGGAATAGACAACAGACAAAGGGTAGGTGATTTGGGAAGGGATGTGGTTTAGAAGGGCAGAGTTCTTTTGTGTGTTTTTTTTAAACTAACTGATAAACTGGCCTCTCAAACTTGGGATGTCTGTTTCTGAGCTTTAGTTTATAAGCTTCTCTATAAAACCTAAATACCTGAGTAAGGATGTTCACGTACCTTCAGGAGGGGGGGCGTCTCACCACCACCTTGTCACTCCGTGGCGGCGGGCCCCCGTCTCGATTTTCTGAGCGGCGCGGAGCATTTCTCCGCACCGCTCGAGCCCACTGTGTCGGCCGCACTGGTCCCGGAAGTGACGCAACGGGACCCTGCACAGGCGCGCTGGGCCAAAATACGCAGCGCAGGGACCCAGCACCCCTGCGCAGGGTGCCGTCGTGTCACTTCTGGCCAGCTGGAAGTGACAGGACCAGCGTGGGCGGCTCGCCTCGGAGAGGCAAGTCGCGCCGGGACCCGGTAAGGCCGCGCGAGCCTCCGCTACGCGGCTCGTTACGCCTGCCTGGAGGCCGAGAGGTACACCCCTATAACCTGAGCCTACACGGAGTCCAGGCTGAAGCTGGCCTTCACTTTTTTGTTTATAAGCATACCTTTCCACTAGCTGGTGGCTCTTGTCAGTGTAGAGCTATGTATTGCCATTATTTCCCCTTTCTAAGCTTGGGTTTAGTGTAAACGCAGAATCTCTGTTTGGGCAAGACTGCAAAGAACGGTAAGTTCCTGCTGGATTTCCCCCCTGGGATTTAGCTCCCAACTGTTAAGGTTGTAATGGGTTGCCCTTCTGGGATTTAGCTCCCTTTGCTGGGCCCTTGTCTTGGCTTCAGCTGATAATATATGAGTTTTAGCTGATTACCTGGGGTGATTAAATATATCAATAAGTGGATAAGTAAATCCAGTAATACCTTGGATTTCAAGTAACTTGGTCTGAGAGCATTTTGCAAGACAAGCAAAATTTTTAAAAAATGTATGACTTTATAAACGAGCAAGGTCTTGCAAGACAAGCGTAGGGATGTAACCGCTCGCCTCGAGCAGGCGTAGTGGGCTGAAATCGGCCCCGCTCATGCCCACCAGAGACGTGCTTTGATATAAGAGTGTTTTGGATTACAAGCACGGTTCCGGAACGAATTATGCTTGCAATCCAAGGTATCACTGTAGCACTTACCTTCTCCTCACACCGTTGCCTAACTTGCTTGTGTGCTGACGCATCGCATCGTCACTGGGGCTCCTGGCACTTGGAGGCTCCTCCCACTATATGCCTTTTTCCTAAAGTAGTTGGTCATTAGGCATGAAATAAATAGATACATTTACAATGTATCTCTCCTCAGGCTCAGGCCTTGAGTAAATGACATAATGTTTTCTCTTGTACTATTAATCACTTTAGGGTTATGTGCAAACTACACATAAATTGATTATGTGCAAACTACACAAAGGCTGCGATCCTACATCTCAGGGGTGGGTAACTTCGGGGGGGGGGGTTTCTGGGGGCCATTTCCCCCTCATGGGCCCTCCAATGGCTGCACTCCTGCTATTGTTACCCCACAAAATTCTGCAGTATGGTGGCACCTCTAACACATCCATCTACTACAACAACAGAACAGCAAATGGGTCAAATTTAGTTTGTTCTCAAGCTCAATTTGACCTTTTTACCACTCCATACAGGATCCGTAGAGGTAAATGGCATTTTTTTTTTTTTTACCACTGCAAATTTCAGCACCATGGTGGCAGCAGGGGGTGCATGTGCATTATACTCAATGGGGCTTACTTCTGAGTCAGTGTGTGTAGGATTGCACTGTAAATGTATAATGTATATGGGGGGAAATCAGCTTTGTACCAATACAAGCAAGACACAATGGATATATAATACACTGTGTTTTAGAAAATTGCCTATATTTAGGCTGCAGTCCTGTTCCATTAAAATCACTGAAAGTTTTGCCTTTAATTTCAGTTGGATATGGATTACATTTGATCCTCACTATTGGCATTGCATTATTCTTCTCAGTGATATTAGCCACCCCATGTCATCCTGCATGTCTTTATTTGTTATTTCTCTAATCATCCATATCTGCCTATTGTTGCTCCAAGTCCATGTTTATTTTGCTTTGTCTTTGTTTTCAATCTAATATGCTTCCCTTCCAGTGGTGTAGCGTGGGTTGTCAGCAGCCGGGGCAAGGCAAGTAATTTGCACCCCCTAACCCGTGGATTTTAGCCCCCCCCTGCACCCCCCACGCTACGCCTCTGCCTACCACAGCTCCCCCACACCAAGTAACGGTGATACCCTCCCCTCCGATAATCCCCAGGCGACCACTCCCCCTCGCTTGGCTACAAAGCTAGCCAGCCAGCCAGCCAGCCACGCCCGTCCCCTCGTCGGGGTCCCCTCGGGGCATCTTCCTAGGGGCTCCCCTCAAGCCCTTGCCAGCTCGCTCGCTCGCTCGCTTCCTCCCCCCCCCCCGCATCCATCCACTCACCAGGGGAACCCGAGACGGCGCCCTCGTGCTAGACAGGAAACACTGATTCAGTGCTCCAAACAAGAAGTCTCGTTACAATTGGAAGGGGCAAGGAGGGGGCGACGCGATACACGTCGCTCCATTAATCAATTCTCCCGTTAAAGACGCGAGACCAGAAGAAGATGCGATCAGAGAATTCTCCCCTGATGTTTTGCGGAACGCTTTTAAGTGGAGAACTTCCGTTTTTAGGGAGCACGAGATTGGACCAGATACCGCGTCGGATCCTTTAACAATTGCCACGAGTCTGTGAAAGCCTGAATCCATTGAGATCATTCATCCCCCACCCCGCCCCGCCCCAACACACACACACACACACACACACACACACACACACACACACGAGGAGTGGGAAAGCACCAACTTGACATTCAGAGATCTATCTCTGTAAATTTGCTAATATGTGCAAATAAACGCCATTGTATGGAGAGAGAGGTATTTATGCCAACGGACTGAGTGGGAATTGAGCTGCCAACATCTCTGAATGCTAACACGACTTTTACTTTAGGAGTAAAATCGCCAAATGGCGTGTACTTCTCCAAGTAACAGCGCAAGACGAACGTTTTAGTTGGACGTAACTTACGTCACGTAAGCTCCGTTGATTTTAGTATGATGACTTGCTTCCGGGGAGGTATGCTTAGAATTGTATTCCAGTTCTAAGAACACTTACTAGGGAGTTCAGGGGGAATAAACTCGTATCGTTTCTGAGTAAATATGCATAGGATCCAAGCATGTCTGGGGAGCTCAGCCTTAGCATTAGGAAAGAAAGAACACCCGATAAGGATCCAAGGAGAGAAACCAACCAGACTGCTGTGTTCAGGCTGGCAGCACGTGCTTGGATTCCTTTATGTTGTTGTTTGAAATAATACAGACGGCTTAATATTCCAGTATCGTTTATAGGTAGGAGTTATTCCTTATTGCGGATCGCCCCCTTTATAACAATCCCCCAGACAAACAAACAACAAACAAGAAGGCGAGGATGATTTAAAACACAGACACCGACACGCGCGCACACACAGAAAGAAACACACACACACACACACACTCCAGAAAACACACCCGGACACACACACACAGACCAACAACCTTGCAGCAACCTGGACCAGAGTCCGGACGACAACAACACGGCCAGATCTCCTGAGTGGAAAAGGCACGCAGGGACACAACTCCGGCGGGAGGACGCCTCGCTTGTGGATAGAGATTGTGCTTGGTTTGGTTTGGGTTTCTTCCTCCCGCTGCCCAGCCGGGTCGCCATGGAAGAACTTACGGCGTTTGTCTCCAAATCTTTTGACCAGAAAAGCAAAGAGAGCAGCGGCGGAGGCGGCGGCGGCAGCGGCCACAAGGAGGAGACCATCACGTCGTACAGGGAAGTTTTGGAGGGTGGGCTGGCGCGCTCCCCACAGCCAGCACTGCAGAGAGAGTGAGTGAGCCAGGCAGGGGCAGAGAGCTGCGAGTGCGAGCGCGCCCCCCCCAGATGTTGCGGCCGGTGCGGCCGGCCCCCCCTGCACCCCCCACGCTACGCCTCTGTTCCCTTCCCCCACCCCCAGGAAAATGAGTGACTTGGGACATGTGTGAGATAAGGGATGATCCAATTTAAAAGAAAATGTAAGGCATATTTCATACCATTTATTTTAGGTGGAGATGGCAGTATCCAATTTTCACCTCCTTGCAGCAGGGGATTTTGGTATGTATTCTTTGTATATAAATTCAGGCTATCCTGAATCTTCCATAACAATTTTGCAACCAAATTTTCAAATGCAGATTTGTCAGGAGCAAGATTTGCCCAGAGTAATCAAACTTGCCAAGAGTAATCAAATTTCATTCTTAAAATCTATGTTTGTACTGATGCTTGCATAGTCTGCTGCTGTTGCGATCAATAAATATATCATCAACAAAGCTAGATCTATTTTTCAGTAATAAAATTGGATGTCCTAATCCACAAATTAATATTTCCAAATTGCTTATGTTAACCATAAGCACATGTGAAAAGTGGGCATCACTGATTCACTCATTTATTTTATTTGTTTGTTTCCTGCCTTTGTACCAAAATAATGGCACTCAGGGCAGCTTACATAATTAAAATTGATTGAAACAATAACACAATACATTAAAATATAATAAAAACATAACAATTATGGGGGGGGAATTAAGAATGAAAAACAGCACCCAACCCAACAGACCAATTACAGGCCAAAGGCCTTCTTGAACAAAGTGGTATTTCTTTGTCAGCATAAGGACAGCAGAAATGGAACAAAACTAGCCTCACTCAGGAGGGAGTTCCACAGTCTGGGAGTGGCCACCAAAAAGGCCCTCTCTCGGGTCACCACCAAATGTGTCTCTGAAGGTAGCAGTCTTGAAGGAAGCGTCTCTTCAGAAGATTTTAAGAATGGGCAGGCTTCCATAGGACAAGGTGGTCTTTCAGGTAGCCTGGTCCCAAACCAACACATTGAATTCTGCCCAGAAACAGACAGGTAGCCAGTGAAGCTGCTGTAACAAGTGAGTCATGTGCTCCTTGTAAGTGGCCCTGGTCAATAGTGTGCCTGCAGCATTCTAGACCAGCTGAAGTTTCTGAACAGTTTTCAAAGGCAACCCCACATACAGTATGTTACAGTAGTCCAAACAGGATGTAAGTAAGGCATGTGTGTCTGTGGCCAGATCAGACATCTCTAGGAACATGTGCAGTTGGCACACTAGCCTCAGCTGTTCGAACGCACTCCTGGCCACCACTGAGACCTGGCCACCACTGAGACCACTGAGACCTGGGCATCCAGGTTCAGTTCAGGGCCGAATCCAAGAGCACGTGCAAACTGCAAGCCTAAGTCTTCACAGGGAGTGTAACCCCATCCAGCACAGGTTGAAACCCTATTCCCTGATCTGCCTTTTAACTGACGAAAAGCACGTCTGTCTTCTTTGGATTAAGTTTCAATTTGTTTGTCCTCATCCAGACCATTACCGACATGGCTGCAAAGAAGGCAAATGCTATTTTGGGCTTCATTAATAGAAGTATAGCTTCCAAATCACGGGAAGTGATAGTTCCCCTTTACTCAGCACTGGTTAGGCCTCATCTTGAGTACAGCGTCCAGTTCTGGGCACCACACTTTAAGAAGGATGTAGACAAACTGGAGAGGGCTCAGAGGAGGGCAACAAAGATGATAAAGGGCCTGGAAACAAGGCCCTATGAGGACAGACTGAAAGAACTGGGCATGTTTAGCCTTCAGAAGAAGAGACTGAGGAGAGATATGATCGCACTCTTCCAGTACTTGAAGGGTTGTCACACAGAGGAGGGCCAGGATCTCTTCTCCATCCCAGTTTGCAGGACACGGAATAATGGGCTCAAGTTACAGGAACCCAGATTCCACCTGAACATCTGGAAAAAGTTCCTGACTGTTAGAGCAATAAGACAATGGAACCAATTACCTAGGGAGGTGGTGAGCTCTCCCACTCTGGAGGCATTCAAGGTGATGCTGGACGGCCATCTGTCAGGGATGCTTTGACCTGGATTCCTGCATTGAACAGGGGGTTGGACTCGATGGCCTTATAGGCCCCTTCCAACTCTACTTTTCTATGATTCTATGATTCTATGACATCAGGCAGCAATTTAGAACTGGAACAGCTTCCTTCAATTAAGATGAAAAGGAGAGAATAGAGTTGAGTGTCATCAGCATGCTGGGCACATCAAACCCCAAAGCTCCAGACAACCTCTCCTAGTGGTTTCATGTATATGTTAAATAGCATAGGGAATAAGATGAAACCCTGAGGGGAACACACAGACCAATGGCCACAGTGTTAAACAGGAGCCCCGCAGCACCACCTTCTGAGATCGCCCCTCCAAGAAAGAAAGGAGCCACCATATAACAGTGCCTCCCAGTCCCACCTCAGACAGACACCTCAGAAGGATACCATGGTTGATAGTATTGAAAGCCACCAAAAGGCCCAGAAGAACTAACAGGGATACACTCCTCCTGTCCACTTCCCAGCATAGATCCGCCACCAAGGCGACCAAAGTAGTCTCCCATTACCAGGCCTGCAGCTAGATTGAAATAGATCGATAATCCATCTCTTCCAAAAATCCCCAGCCACACGCTCCAGCACCTTGCCCAAGAATGGAATATTGGAGACCAGCCAGAAATTATCTAATACAGTGGGGTTCAGGGAGGGATTTTAAGCAAAGGTCTTACCAGCACTTCCTTTAGGAAAGATGGAATCACACCTTGCTGTAAAGAGGCATTCACAACTATCCTTACCCACTCAGCCAGTCCCCCCCCCCCAGCTGCTTTTATAAGCCAGGAAGGGCAAGGGTCCAGCACACAAGTAGTAGGCCTCCCCTCTCCAAGGATCCTGTCCACATCCTCAGGCTGTACAAACTGAAAAGTATCCATTATAACTGGACAAGCAGGAGCCAAAGTTATATCCACCAAACCTATATCAACTATGGCATCCAAGTTGGCATGGATATGATCAATTTTATCTGCAAAGTGTCATGCAGCTTCGTCACAGCAGGCTATTGAGTGGTCCATCTCTTCTTCTTGTGGGCCCAAGCATAACAGGCCTCTGATCACCGCTGGGCAGCTCTGACCAAATGCAATGGTGGTAGGCTTTCAAATTTGCTCTAGCCCATGTTCAGTTGGACCCATTCTGAGTTTTCTGCCAATGTCACTCTAGTCAATGTTCTACTTGTTTCATCACCTGCAGCACCCTGAAGAACCAGGGGGCTTGTTTGGCTCCACTCTGTGGGGGAGGATGCCCAGGTGCAATTGTGTCAACTGCCTGGGCCATTTCTCCATTCCAGAGATCAACCACAGCTTTGACAGAATTGTCTGCCGAGGTGGAATGTTGAAATATGATATACATGCAGTCCATGACACGCTACTAAAAATGCTTGAAAATTAGACATTTGTGTTTCTCTTCTTCAAATGTCAGGGTATGAAGTTTGCCGCAAAACACCAACCACTATTCCATCACAGAGGAAGTAAAAAGCAGAGATAGAAGACATGATAGTCTGTGGCTATGAAATCTGCTTCAAGCAGATAGTGGAATTGGTAGCTAGGGACATGTCTGAAAATGAGACAAGTGGTTTAACGTTCTTCATACTGGAGAAGAGAGATTCCAAATAGCCAAGAAGAATGTGTCTATATACTGCAGGATGCAAGATGCGGAGCGGGGGGTTGGCCTACCTTATATGCCTCTTTGTAAGGAATACTGACATTCAAAACTTGAAATTCAGTGAGTTGAATCCATTGATGCCCCCATTGAAAATCTGCTCCAGAGATTTGGGATATCCTCCAAAACAGCCTGGAAGATAACATGGAGACCATGGTGGAGAGGGGAATCAATGAAAATTATTTTCTCTCCTCCAGGAGCCTGCTAGATCAAAGATTATTTTGTGAATTGAAAGACTCCTTTGCAGAAGCATTACATTGGATTCAGTTGTATACACGCCACACACACACAGGTTTGCTATTGTGAATACTGTTATTGCTATTGGCTTGGATCTGGAGATGCCTTGCACAGGCAAGGCACTGCCACTTGCTTAAAGTAGCCCCTCCAAATTCTCCCAATGTCCCTATCTTGCTGTCCTGTCCCTGTCACATCACATGCCATTCCAGAGAAGCTCTCAACCCTCAGGAGTGGCTTTTCACAGGGCTATAGGGGCAGGTAGAAGCCAGGAAAGGCCCATTGTGCAAGCAGAGTTCTGCTCATCTCTTTCTGGATCCAACCCATTGTTGCTATAGTATAGTTAGTTGCTATAGTATAGTAATAGTGTAGTATAATAATAAAATGACCCATCTAGACAAAAAATATTTTAATGCTCGCATTGCTTGTTCGTAGATAACACTGTTCTTCTTGGTAAAATCATGAAACAGAACTATATTGCAAAATAATCTTTGCACAATTTCAGAAATACAGGCAGTCCCTTGGTCACAAACGAGATCCATTCGTAAGTCTGTCTTTAAGTCGAATGTGTATGTAAGTCGGAACAGAAGCTGCGCAAGGTTTTCAAAGTGTTGCAAAGTCAAAGTGTTGCAAAGTATAGTGCATGCGTTCGTGAGTGCAGACCATTGTATTTAACTCAGATTTTTACATATATGGCGGTCCGTTCTTAAGTATGAGTTGTCCATAAGTCGGGATGTTCATAACCTGGGGACTGCCTGTATTCTCTTCATTTTTAGATGACATTAAATCTGGGGAATATTTGATATCAAACAGGAAAAGTGTTCTATGGTTTTCTAAGGACACCATGAAGAACAATAACAAGAATAACAAACAGTAGTAGTAGTAGTTAAGCCCTTGCCTCGGAAGAAATCAGTAGGACTTAAGCCTATTTGTGAGTGGGGAAGTTAGAAGTTGATATTAAAAGATGTAGATGGATGTGGAGTAGTGATGTTGCCATACTCATATTTCCTGGCTTAGAAATATAACTCCTGGGGGCTCATAATGCTTTCCTCAAATATGAGATAAGCATTATGATACCATACTTTTTTTTTTCTAGATTGGATTTTAATCTGAGCTGGGGAAGAATTTGATTCAGTCTAGCCCCCAAGCTTCTCGCTGCCTGATTCTCTAACCCCCCCTACCCATTTTACAAACCTTCCATCCTACCCCCACTCATCTGGCAGCTGAGCCCTGGCCTCCTCCAGTGTCTGGTGTGCTGCTGTGCAGCACACTATGTGCAAATAGGCCTGAGAAATGTAATTTTTCCAAGATTGATTGACATTGTCAGTAGCCCTTGGGGGAAAATTATATTTCCCATGTGTACTTACACCTCATGCATTGCACAGTAGTGCACCAGGTGCCAGACAAGGGACAGATCTCCTACTACCCTGTCCATCAGCAAGGGAAGCATCCAGGTAAGCAGATGGAGGGCATGGGTGGAAAGAAATGGAAGAGGCTGGTTGGAGGCTCATGAGTGGGAAGGAGAAGGAAGCTTGCAGGGGAGGAAGAGTCAGGGTCTCACTAGGAGACTCACTAAGAGAATAGCAGAAGGAATAGACACTATTGTGTGCCTAGGGCAGTGTTTCTCAACCTTGGGTCCCCAGATGTTTTTGGCCTACAACTCCCAGCATGCCCCAGCCAGCGTAGCTGGCTGGGGCATGCTGGGAGTTGTAGGCCAAAAACATCTGGGGACCCAAGGTTGAGAAACACTGGCCTAGGGACATGGTGGAGTTCAATTTGGCTGTGTAATTGGAAAATGGCTTAGTTTATCGTGAGTCCACGTTTTCTGAGCCAATTATGTGCCTAACCCTGGCGGAGGGGACATCACTAGTATGGGGTGATGTTCTTCCTCATCAACGAGAATTTAGAATTGTGAATTCCTGAAGCAAAACCCACAAGTTAGTAGCAAATACTTTGAACTTCTTGCTTGCATTACAAATTTTCGAAGTAAATGTCTCAGTCATTCTATCTTTTAGGAGGGTTCACAATATATTTTCAGAAATTGTTTCTGTTGTAAATAGTGAGATAATCTATTGCCTCAACTTAGCATGGCTTATTTAGTCAGCAATGAGTCCCTCCCTCTTAACATTTACATTAATGTGTCTGATTTTAATGTAAGAGAAACAGCTTCACTAATTACATGGCATTATCCCAAATGTTACTACTTTCTTAAAGTTTAGTGTTCGCTCTGCATCTGGACAGCTTCCAACTTGCTGCAGATGAATGTAAAGAGGTAGAATCTATATTGAATGCCTGGGAAGTAAACAGAAACAAAAACAAAAAACAAGGAAATTAACAAATAGCTTTAGAATATATTTTTTTTCATGCTTGCTTTCCTCTCAGTAACACCTTCAGGCTACACTCATTGAAGTCATAAACATTGTCTTTCATGTGACAAACAGCAAAGATATAAAAATGACATCTTTTTTTCCCCCTGAGTCAGTACAAATTAGAACTCTCTAATTCATAGTAAGTTGTATTGATGCCATCTCAGTTTTGGCAGTCTCCCATAAAGCATTTTCCTTTGCAGGTCTTGTCAAGAATATGAAATTAGAGAGAAAGTGATCCTATAGAACAGAAAGTAGCCAGGTAAGAGTGCAATCCTATGCATGTCAACTCAGACATAAGCCCCATCAAATTCAATGAGACTTACTCCCAAGTAAGAGTAGCCTAAATTGAACATTTTTGGACAGCAACCTAGATGTGGAAGAAAGAAGATAAAATTGAGTTTCAGCAAGGTGCTAATTATTTTGACTTTGAAGAAAGGAAGAAAAATAACTACCTTGGTATGAATACTAGAATTCATCTTTCAATTAATAGTTCCTCTGCTACAGCACACCTAGTATAATGGATAGATTTATCTTCAGAAGGGACTATCTATAAAATAGCCTACTCTTCTTCTTACTTTATTATTTATTTATTCATTTCTTTAATTTATATCCCACCTTCCACCCAAAAATGGTGTTTAAGGTGGCTGACAATAAAATACAGTTTAAAACCAAAATCTTGTTTAATAAAGCATAAGATAAAAAACAGATAAACTAAAAACACACCAAAAAAACGCACAATGACACCAATAAGCAGCACCCATCCAATCAATCAATGCACTGATCCAGTCAGCAGACCTCACAGTAAGTCTTGTACATCAATCAACATGCAGGAATAATTTTTTTAAAAAAAACATCCCTTAATTTACAGAAGTAAAAGCCCGAGAACATAGATCAGGTATAGGTAACTCTATTAATGCAAACAACCAAGATTACTCTAATTTGATAATATTGCAGCATGTGTCCTCATTGCTCTTAGCAAAATTGAGCTACAATTTCTGTAACAGACTCTTCTGTATCAGAAAGTAAAACAGGAACATAGTATGGTCTTCCAGGATAATGGGTGGGAACAGCAATCCTATGGTCCCTGGGGAGCGTCTCAAGACCATGGTCGTTTTCGGAGTCTCCATTCTGAAGACAGACAGTGCTAAGACTTCAGGAGAGGGACTCCAAAATACAATCCCTACCCTAGTTTGGCAACTACAATTGGAATACTGTATACAGTGCTGGTCACCACACCTCAAAAAGAATTCTGTAGAGTTAGAAAAGGTACAGAAAAGGGAACCGAAATGATCCCATGACTGGAGCAGCTCCCTGTGAGGAAAGGTTGCAATGTTTGGGGCTTTTTAGCTTAGAAAACAAAGCTAGGAAAGGGGGACATGATATAGGTACATAGACTTATCCATTGTGTGGAGGACTTGGATAGGGAGTAGTTTTTCTCCCTCTCTCATAATACTAGAACCCAGGGGCATGCAATGAAGCTGAATGGGGAACCATCATCAAACCTCTTTTACCACCATAAATTATTTCACTGTGTCTGGATTCTATTGTTAACAGGTTTGGCTTAAGCAGTGCTCAGAGCCAGTACACAGAAATAAACCTTGGATAAAATATTAAGTATCCAGAGTGAAAACAAACAGAAGAATCCCTTGGGTGTAAGAAGTGGTCTCTTGTAAAACCAGTGAAAGGGGTGTGTGGATTAATTTGCAATTGAAAGGATAGTGAAGAAAGAAATGCATTAACAAAATGAACTATTAATTAGATTTCCTCCATGGAAATACTGAGTTAAAGAAACAGTTTGACTGTAAACAAATATTCCATGGAGAGGAGTGGTACATATACAGTGCATCTGAGGTTAAATCAGCTTCGGCTTATTTCACCCTGTAAAATGAATGCAAATCCTACATATGCTATAGTACAGTGATGGCGAACCTATGGCACGGGTGCCAGAGCTGGCACGCAGGGACCTCTCTGTGGGCACTCGAGCCATTGGTCACCAGATCACGAAAAGACTGTCCCCTTCTGCAAAACACTAATGATTTTGTTCTTTCTCACAGTGTGGAACACTTTATTCTAGAATTCCTATTACAGAATTCTTTTCTACATTGTTATCACATTTAAAAGATTTTGAAGAATGATGCACAGAGCATGGCTTGGATGTAAAGCCCTGACAGTTGACCTGAGTGCTGCATGTGTTGCTCTCAAACTAAGTATGAGCCAAGGTTTGACACATTATCAGCATGCATGCTATAGCAAAAATCACATTAATTGTGCAAAAGCATGCCCAATGCAAACTTTTACCTAATGCAGTGTTTGCAGTCCAAGACATACAGTGTTTAAAATGTGTTAAGCACGTTTAGTTTTCTTGTTTATCTTGCTCATCCTAGTACAGGTTGACTTTTACTTTTACTAATCCAACACCTGTAGAAGCACGGAAAGGACCCGGGGTAAAGCTTGCCCCATACAATTTCAGTCTGGCATATAATCATATTACAAGTTGAGAATCCCTTATCCAAAAATACATGTGCCTAATTATTTAAAAAGTTTGCATAAATTCCCTTCAGGCTATGTGTACAATGTAGTACTATAATAATTTTTTGAGTTGATTTTTTTTTCAACAAAAAACTGTTTGTATCATTGAAAGCTTTGTTATTGTGTTTTTCTTTTAAGACAAAAGATGTTAATTAGTTCGGACAACTGTATGAGTTGTTTTTCTAAAACTAAAACCTCGGTATTCAGGTTTAATTGCAGTGTTGTCACTTTGAAATAAATAAGTTGGTTTTGTGTTGCAGTTTGGGCACTCGGGCTCAAAAAGGTTCGCCATCACTGCTATAATAAATATTGGATTTCATTTAGATTCTATCCTGCATTTAACAGTGGCATAAGCAGAATATGAAAGCTCAAAGACACATTTAAACATTCTTATGTTATGACCATTACTTCAATCCAAGTATTTGTTTTTGAACATGGTTATCTTTGTAAGCTCAGCTATCCTTATAAGCTCCTACACAGAACAATTTTCTCATTCATTTAAACTGAACAGCTGGTCCATGTGCTCATATCGGTGTGCATGTGGATCATGAAACGAAAGTGGGGGTGTCTTTATATATGCAAGAGTTCTGTGCACACACCAGTGTTTACATCTCAGGTTAACATTTTTAAGATCTATTTTATGTTTCATAGGCTACTTGCCCCCCAAAAAGTTCAAGGTATTTACTAAATATATCAACATTAATATAAAATCAGCAATTAAAAACTTTTTTAAAACCCTAACTAACTATTTACAACAGTAACAACACCCTTGTTGGACTAAAGGATGCAGACAACAACAAAGGCATATTTTACAATCTTCGTAAGAGAAATAAGGAAGGTAAAATTCCTCAGCCTTGGGCCTACTGCTCTAAATGCCCTGATCCTAGAGAGGGGTGAGAAATTTGTTTGGTTCACATTTCAGTGCAGACTTACCAAACCCACACTTCTCAAACCTACGGTAATCATGAACCAGAATGCAGTTTGCTGCTGAAAACCATACATTTCCAAAGTTTGCAATGCAGTTCACACATTGCAGTTCACAAGTGTACAAAAAAGTACATAGTTGATTGAAAAAAACACTTTTGCACAAATAATGTCTATATTAAAAAGAAAATGCATATGTTTGTAAAAATGTGCACAAGAACACTTTATTGAATGGGAAAATTGTGTACATTTATTTATGAAATTTATTATCCGCATTTCATTATAAAATAATCCCAAAAAGTGATACAAGCAGTAAAACACATTTGCAAAAGTGTGCACAATAATGTGTAAATTTGGGGGAAAGTGTGTACAAAAAAATGGGGATTTTTAAAAAAAATAAATGTGCTTGAAAATACATATTTTCATGTGGACTTAAAAACAATTCACAATCCAATGTGGAATTGGAATGAAGCTAACGCTGGGAAAAAATGAGGACCTGGGTGAAATTGAGCTTGGCAGAGTTGCGTATCCCTACCTGCTTCTACTGACAACTGTTCATATTGTGTGTAATCTGAAATGGGGGCCTGATTAAACAGAATTGTTGGGTGATTGTTGCAGGGGAAGATGGGTTCTAAGGTATTTAGATCCATAGAAATTGCTTGGTTACTAAAGGTATTAGTGAGGATTAGTGCCATAGTTTATTTCTTTATGAGTGATGTGGAAAACCTTGGGCTTAGTAAGAACTAGTAGAATTTTTAATTCTTTCAAGGCCAAATCAAATCAGTGTTACATTTTTCAAGTCCTTTGAACAGTATAATAGATCAGCGTGTTGTATTTCTATGCATAGATTAACCTTCAACACATTTTTAATGATTTACACAATTTATAACTGGCTGAAGTCCTAAAAGCATTTGTATAAACAACATTTAACAAACAGCTATTGTTAACAACTTAAGAATGTGTGGATTTCTGAAGCGTTCTCTCAGCTACAGTGATCTTTCAATCCGTTTCTTCGTGTAACAGTCAAATGTACTTTGTTGCATTCTTTAAAATGCCATTTTTTAAAATTCAGAGACAAAACACATTTATATATGCCCACAGAAAGTGCCTAAGGAGACTTTAGTAGGAAACACCTACAGTCGTCATTTCTCCTAACTGACTAAAAAGAACCAATCTGGGCAAGGCACTGGGCATGCTGGTTGGTTAGCAGGGGAGAAACAGGTGTGGAGAATTTAATTCCTTCTTTACCTTTTGGCGCTTGGTGTTCTGGCTTAGGATATATTTAGGTCTAAGCCTGCTTTCTAATTCCCAGTACAGCTGTGGCAAGCTGTACATTTCCTAGACTTGAGATCTGCAGACTGTGTCTATTCATGTCTACGCAATATGAGAAATTTAGCCCCTGGCTCCTTTGTTCCTCAGATATTCCCAGCTTCGCTTCTTCTTTTACAATCTACAGCACTCTGTCTCTTGTATCACTAAGATCCCAGTCTCATCCTACCCTCAACTCTCTGCCTCTTCCATAGTGTCCCCCCACCACCACCCCTATCGGCTGTGTCTTCTATCTGCTTCTTAGCTCACTGCCTGAGTTGTCTTTTCTTCCTTTACCTGCCATGTCTCTGGGGCTCAGATAAATCCAGTCTCCTGGACACTCTTCCCATTCCGCTTCACTCAGCATTTATGGGTTTCTAGCACCCCTCCTTCCCTGCCCGCCAGTCCTGTGAGGGTTTGTTCCCCCACCCCACACAGCCAATCTGACCATTCTCAGAAAAGCCATGCCGATTTCCAGCCTTTTATGCCTGATTCTTTCACATATTTCATGATAGCAGTCCAACCAATGGCTGAAGTGCAGGCAAGGGAGGGGCTTGTAGGTAACAACCAGTAGTTAGCCTCCATTTTTTAGCCTGTACTAGGTATGATTCACATGTGGACTTCACCACAATTGTCTATACTTTAGACCCAACACCTTTTAAAAACTTTTATAGCTTTGGTACTTCTCCTAGCCTCATCAGTCACAATTCCGATTATTAACCTTCAAAAAAGTACAAGATATTTCATTTAAATTGGTTCATGATTGGATATAGGTATGTAATTTTATTGTATTTTTTACATTCTGCAACTTAATTTTCTAAGCTCTTTGAGTTAATTATGTGATTTGTGGTGTTAATATTTGCAATAACATCATTACATGTTTTGGGGATTGTAATAGTGCAATCCTATACATGTCTGCTCAGAAGTAAGTTCTGCCTAGTTCAATAGAACTTACTCCCAGGTAAATAGCATAGGATTGCAGCCTCAATCCCATGCTGTTTTCTATTTCATTTTTATCCAGTGTTTTAACAGGGTTCATCTTTGCCACTTTCCTAAAGGGCAAAAAGACATGTTATCTGACAAAACATTCACTTATAAAGAACCCAACACATAACAATGAGAGCCTATTCATACAGAATCTATTTTGAATAAGGCATAATAATTTAAATTGTCATCTGCTATTCAGCATAGTTAGTACATTATTTTTTCCTCTTTTCCTTGTTTGCCAATTCAATGTGTGACTTTATGGGTTTAAGAAACTCATCTAGCCATTCCTCTATAAATTACCTTTTTGTCTATCTTTTTTCACTTCTTGCTTCATGGTCATGGCTTTATAGATGTGCCCCCAACATTGCCCTTACTTTATTATTATTTGCATATTTATATTCCATTGGCACTGAGTGACTAGTCTAGATTAGTGCCCCAGTGCTATTGACCTTTTTCAGTAATCTGATTTGCATACTGTTAATTGTGTAGGGAAGGGAAGATGCAAGCACAGTGCCCTTTCCACTTCTGTCTCCAGCATTATTATGAAATAGCAAGATAGGCACAGATATTAACTCTTTTTTGTTACATAGAACTGAAAAACTAAGACAACTTTTGTATATACTCTTTGTCCCTTCTAAAGCTTCAGCCAATGAAAGCATTTTTAGTCAACTAATCATTTGTGTCTTAACCTGCAAATCAATTGCATAATAAATTTGAATAGTACTAAAATCTTAGGGCAGTATACAGCTGTGTAATTCCACTAGTGCAAATGGTGCTGGGCTAGTGGAAACTAGGTTTCAAACTATGTGCAAGAGGAGAATCTAACAAAGGTTATGTTTGTGCAAGCACAGCTGTGCAACCAGTTTCACATTACGCTTGCGCAAGTGTAATGCGCAAGCATGATTGTGCGATGGAGATTCAGCAGAGCTCTGCTAGCGCTATTTGAGTTTGCTGAATGACACCATTGGATACTCCATTTAACATACAGTAATACCTTGGATTGCAAGCATAATCCGTTCCGGAACTGTGCTTGTAATCCAAAACACTCTTATATCAAAGCGAGTCTCTGGCAGGCGTGAGCGGGGCCGATTTCGGCCTGCTACGCCTGCTCAAGGCGAGCGGTTACATCCCTACGACTACTTGTATTGCAAGACCTTGCTCGTTTATCAAATCAATTTTTAAAATTTTTTTTTGCTTGTCTTGCAAAATGCTCTCAGACCAAGTTACTTGCAATCCAAGGTATTACTGTAGTATCTATTTGTGATAGTGAAGGCCAAAGCTATCATTCATTGTCAAATGGCAGGGGTGAAGAATCTCCAGCACTTACAGGTTCCCATCCAGTCTGTTGAGGCTTGGGCTCCACAGGCCCAAACCCCACCCAGTCCGCAAGCCCCACCCCTGACTTGGAGGCTTCCAGAGACATAGTGAGGGGGCTGGGCGTGGAATCCCCTTGTTATCTCCAATCACAGGGGATTCCCCTGTTCGCTGCTTCCCCCTCCCAGTGGAAGGGTGAACAACACAAAGGGAGGTCCCCTTAGTTAGCATGCCGCTCTCCCTCCCAGTTGGGGGAGGGAGCGGCATGCTAAGTGATGTGTATTCAGCTGGTGCTTGCAGGAGCACCACGCCCGGAACAAGAGGCAGGAGCAAACCTGGCCAAGCGCATTTCGCTCATCCTTCACCACAAAGCCAACTCCCTGGCGGAAGCACCGGCTGGGAAAGCTCGAGCCGGCACTTTGGCCATGGACCCAGTGATGTCATTCAGCCTGAGAAGGGATGTGTGGGGGTCATCCAGCCCACCCACTCAGAAGTAGTTCCCCACCCAGTACAAGGGATGTGCTTTTTAATTTAAAAAAGGGGGGGATTTCAAATCTGTATTTCAGTAACACAGTAGAACCAAATTAGCGTGACAAATTAAACAAGTGTGCCCTTAATTCACATCCCTCCTGATTACAATTTGACCTCGCAAATTAAAATTGGCCACTAACAGTTAACTACCCAAATAGTTAAAGTGTAAACCTATGCATGGTTACTCAGAAGTAACTCCCATTTATATCAATGGGGCTTATGCCCAAAGGAAGCATGCATAGGACTTCACTTTTAGCTGATTGGTCTACCTGTTAGATTGGTTAAAGATGCAGCCCTAGGGCAGTATCCAATGCTGCCTATGCACCAGTAGGAGCCACTGCTGGTGCAATGAGGAGCTGGTGTTTCTTAAAGCAACTGGAAACAAGCGGAAACACTTATTTATTTATTTATTTATTATACTTATACCCCGCCTTTTTTCCTGCAAGGAACCCAAGGCGGCTTACATAATCCTCCTCCTCCTCCTCTCCATTTTATCCTCACAACAACCCTGTGAGGTAGGTTAGGCTGAGAGTCAGTGACTGGCCCAAAGTCACCCAGTGAGTTTCATGGCCGAGCGGGGACTAGAACCCCGATCTCCCGAGTCCCGTCCAACACTCTCACCACCACGCCACACTTATTTCTGGAATAGGGCAGATTGGTGGAGCTTTCAGAAGGGAGCTCCACTGACTTGTCCCAGTCTGGAAATGAGGATTTCCACTCCTTTCCAGGGTTGCTTTAGGAAGCAACCTAGTCCGCATAGATACATTTTAGGAAGATATATATATATATATATATATATATATATATATCACTCCCTGTCAAAATTCGCATGATGTGGAAAGATTGTTTAGTTTTCAATTTGCTGGTGCAACTTACCTCACCATTTGTTTTACCCTTTCCCCACCTACTAATTACCCATTCTAAACAGCCCACAACCTTCTTGTGGCTTACTCATCTAGAACGGTGCGACAGTAGCATCTGAAGCACAAGGATCCTAATTTTATTCCTCATTTCAAAACACGTCAAACGCTTTCCTTTCTTTGAAGCATATTATTTTCCTCTTCACATATGTCAGTCTTTTTTTCTTCATCAAGCTGCTTTCCACCTGCAATAGAATTTCAGTACTTTGGTACAGATATTTTATATTCAGCTTCATTGATCATAATCTGTGATACTCACAAAGCACCAACAGTACCATCTACAAGCTACAAAAACAACTCTGCCTTGATCCCATTCAGCTGTCATCTTCTTTATGATATCTCTTTCGGCCTTTGGGGTCTCCTTTTCACTAGCTGTAGAACTACACTAACTGCTCTCACACTTCTATCAAAACAGGTATAAAAGGAACAGTAGAAAATCAGCCTTGTTTAGCTATGACTAGAAATCAAATTCTGTTTGCCTCATTGTACACTGCAGGGTGAACACTTTGTGAGAAAGAGAGAGGGGGGAAGGGGTATTTTGTATCCCACAAATACTTTTAGCAGGGTATATTTACCTTTCCCAGAGGAAGCCCTTTCATTCCATTTCAGAGACAGGGGTGTTTGTATGCAGTATGTGACATGGAATCATAGAAAAGTAGAGTTGGAAGGGGCCTACCAGGCCATCGAGTCCAACCCCCTGCTCAATGCAGGAATCCAGGTCAAAGCATCCCTGACAGATGGCTGTCCAGCTGCACCTTGAATGCCTCCAGAGTGGGAGAGCCCACCACCTCCCTAGGTAGTTGATTCCATTGTCTTATTGCTCTGACAGTCAGGAAATTTTTCCTGATGTTTAGGTGGAATCTAGGTTCCTGTAACTTGAGCCCATTATTCCGTGTCCTGCAAACTGGGATGATCGAGAAGAGATCCTGGCCCTCCTCTGTGTGACATCCCTTCAAGTACTGGAAGAGTGCGATCATATCTCCCCTGAGTCTCCTCCTCTGAAGGCTAGACATGCCCAGTTCTTTCAGTCTCTCCTCATAGGGCCTTGTTTCCAATCCCTTAATCATCTTTGTTGCCCTCCTCTGAACCCTCTCCAGTTTGTCTACATCCTTCTTAAAGTGTGGTGCCCAGGACTGATGCAATCGAACCTGGGGGGGGGGGCTCGCCTCCGCCTTGACTCTCCGCAGCGGCACCCCCCCGCCTCGATCTTCTGAGTGGGACGGAGCAGTTCTCTGCGCCGCTCGATCTGCCCTCTCCGGTCCCGTTGCGTCACTTCCGGCACCGGAAATGATGCGACGGGACCCTGCACAGGCGCAGTACGTGGCACGGGGGTCCAGCGCGCCTGTGCAGGGTTTTGTCATGTCATTTCCGGTGCTGGAAGTGAAGCGACGGGATCAGAGCGGGCGGTGAGCCGCGGAGAGGCGAGCCGCCGACGGAACAAGGTAGGCTCAACCGAGCCTCATGCGGGTGTGAGCGGGCTGATTTTGGTCCGCTATGCCACTCGAGGCTCAACGGCACATCGCTACCCAGAAGTGGACACAGTACTCAAGATGAGGCCTAACCAGTGCTGAGTAAAGGGGAATTATCACTTCACACAATTTGGAAGCTATACTTATTAATGCAGCCCAAAATAGCATTTGCCTTCTTTGCTGCACATTGCATTGCAGGCTCTTATTCAGTTTGTGATCTACAACAATTCCAAGATCCTTCTCACTTGTAGTATTGTTGAGCCAAGTGTCCCCCATTCTGTAACTCTGCATCTGGTTTCCTTTCCCTAGGTGCAGCACTTGGCATTTATCCCTATTAAATTTCATTCTGTTGTTTTCAGCCCAGCGCTCCAGCCTATCGAGATCGCTTTGAATTTTGTTTCTGTCTTCCAGAGTATTAACTGTTCCACCCAACTTTGTGTCATCTGCAAATTTGATAAGCATTCCCTGTACCTCCTCATCCAAGTCATTAATAAAAATATTGAAGAGCACTGGGCCCAGGACCGAGCCCTGTGGTACCCCGCTCGTTACCTCTCCCCAGTTTGAGGAAAGTACCACTGATAAGCACTCTTTGAGTTCGATTCTGTAGCCAATTGTGAATCCACCGGATTGTTGTTCCATCTAGCCCACTTTTAGCTAGCTTGCTAATCAGAATATCATGAGGCACTTTCGAAAGCTTTGCTGAAGTCCAGATATATTATGTCCACAGCATTCCCACAGTCCACAAGGGAGGTTACCCGATCAAAAAATGAGATCAGATTACTCTGGCAGGATTTGTTCTTGACTAATCCATGCTGGCTTCTAGTAATCACTGCATTGTTTTCAAGGTGCTTGTAGACTGACTTCTTTATAATCTGCTCCAAAATTTTCCCAGGGACAGATGTCAGACTGACTGGTCTATAGTTACCAGGTTCCTCCTTCTTGCCCTTTTTGAAGATAGGAACAACATTTGCCCTCCTCAAGTCATCTGGCACTTCACATGTCCTCCATGATTTCTCAAAGATAATAGACAGTGGTTCTGAGAGTTCTTCTGCCAGTTCCTTTATTACTCTAGGATGCAGTTCGTCAGGCCCTGGAGATTTAAACTCGTTCAAAGTAATCAGGTGCTCCTTGACCATTTGCCTATCAATCTCAAGCTGCATTCCTGCCCCTTCAGTCTGCACTTCAGGTTTGCCAGGGGGGTCATAGATCCTCTTTTGGGAGAAGACTGAGCCGAAGTAGGAATAGAACACTTCTGCTTTTTCTTTGTCTTCTATCAATTTGCCATCCTCATTGCATAGTTTCTTGTTGTTTTTAGCATCCCTCGCTAACCTTAGCTCATTCTCAGCTTTAGCCTTCCTGACACTATTCCTGCAGTTCTGTGCTACCTGCCTGTACTCTTCCCTTGTAGCCTGTCCTTCCTTCCACTTCCTTTATGTGCCCTTTTTTTGTTTTCAGGTCATCTTTGAGTTTATTGTGAAGCCAGATTGGCTTCTTCTGTTGCCCTCTGCTTTTTTTCCTGGGCTCCTTTTCTCATTAGAGTCGCTTGCCATTTGTCACAGTTTGTTACCATTTTCATCATATAAAATTCTACTTTAATAATCCATGAATGTCAGGATATCAGGAAGATACATGGGCTCTGAAAGCCTGCCCCAAAGCCCAGGGGAAAATTTGTGACTCTTAAGTTACTAGGCTGGGATTCCTTTTGGGTTCAACAGTCCTTTGGAATCTCCATATCACAATACATCAATAAGCTCTTGAGTGTAAGCTCCAGGACAGAGTGTCTCTATGGCCAATGGCTCTCTAGATATTATTTCATCCTAGGGGTATGGTGCAATATCAGCATGTCTGAAATAACAAAAAAGGCAAAGACCCCTTTGAAAATACAATGATACTCTATCAGAGTTGACTTTTTAATAACATTTTTATAGCAGGTGTATTATCTCTATGTTTGTGTATAACACTGGCATAGGCATATTATTTTGCTTTAATAATATGACAAACTCCTAAGAATGCATGATGTAGTAAAAGAGGAAGTCAATTTGAATCTGTATCTTCATTTGCATAGCAGCTGTATCCCATATTATTATTGCCTTTCAGCGCTTAGTGTAACCTCTCTTCCAAAACTCTTTATTTTCATTGCTGCTGGGTTAGCAGCTCATAGCCGATTTCATATATGAACTGCTATCTGTTCAGGGAAATACTACCAAGATTCTGTCAGATTTAGTGCCTAGCATTTCATAGGGTGATGATGTACATGCCCCCTTCATCTTCTATTTGCAAAAAAATTGCCATCAGAGATTTTACAGAGTTCAGGAGCAAAGGGGACCACACTACCATCTATTTTTTAACAGCCGCAATGTTGCACAAATCTCCATCCCCCAATATAAGTCTCCGAAACCCATAAATGGATTATAGTAATAGAATGTTTCACAATTATATTATAAGCATTACAATTAGATTGTGAACCCTTTGGGGACAGAGCTCCATCCCCTTTAATTTTCTATTTAAAAAATTGTAAATATCATGCAATCCATTCTTAGCCATTGGGTCAGCATGGGCTACAAAGTGTTTTTCAAAGCCTCTGCTGGATTTCCAGAGACTTGCCTTTTCTGTTACATGTTAAACCTCCTCTGTCCAGTCCTGACTTTTCTATTGGCAAGCCCTACATCCTTCCCTTCACCTTTGTTCTGTCAATCGTAGATTGTAAACCCTGTAGGCAAGGACCATGTCAACTTCTGTGTTTTTGTGCTACCTCTTTCACTCTGTGAGTGCTTTGATACAAAAGAGGCACTCTCTTCACCTCAGGCTCTCTTGGATAATTACTCAGTGTTTGGGTCCCAGCTTTGAATCATGCTTGATACTTAATTGAGCCCTGAATCTATTACCTAATGACGTTCTGTGTTTGAAGAGTTCTGTAGTATATGATACATTTTTCATATGTTGAACAGGACTGGAATCACGCTGTCACCTTTTCATATGTTGAACAGGAATAGCTCTCTCTTTTTTCTTTCAATTCATTTATTACTGCCGCTGCTACTATTGTTGTGTCTGCAAATTGTATCATTACAAGTGTATGCATGGGAAATACTTCAAAGATGTTCATGGTTAGTGTTTCGAAAGCAAATGCATTATTCTGTTTTCTTATAAAATCCTATTCTAGCTGGACACTAACTAGAGGAACCCCATGGTAAATAACCTTTGGAACATCTTCAGGCATCTTCTTCACACATGTGCACACATGCTTGCATGTAGAACACACACACACACACACATGTTGGAAGGGCATTATCAGTCATCCTACAAAGTGTCATGAGCATTAAAAAAAAATCACAAACCTAATGAGAGAGAGATGTATGTTTTGTAGCATGCTTCTTTCCCAACTCTTTGATAACTGAAGAGTTTTTTCATAACATCATACCATTCTGTGGGTTTTCAGAACTGGAAATAAATTATTGCCTAATAATCCAAGCCACATGCCACAAAAATAGGTGGGATACAAGAGCCAAGAGGGAAAAAAAATATTGGTTACCAGCTCTTAAAGGGCGGTGTGCCTTCTGTGGCTTTGCTTGTGCAAACACATCTAAACACATGGTAGAGCGCAGTTTATGATGATGTTTCTCAAGGTTTTACGGGTAGGGGCAGCACTGTAAGTCATACGGGATTGCATGGAAGTCATCTTCTTTGTTGCCACCCTCCATGACTTCATATAAAATTCCAGAATTCTGATAAGCTGTCACAAAGAAAAATGATAAAGGGATTTATGCTCAATTTTGCTGGAAGGGAGAAATGTGAGGGCTGTCAGTCTGGGTCTTTAGAACAAATGAGTCACAGTTCATAAGGCAGCTCAATAAGGCTATCATTTCCCATCAGCTCCTGTCCCCTGACAGTCACAAATTTATCGTCTGGGGGAAAGCAAAAAAAAAAACAAAAACGGCTGAGTTTTGGTGCCAGGTGAGTCCGATACTATTACTCCATCAAACCAGAGTTGTATAGACAAGAGGCTACCATGAATATTTGATATAACCTTCTTCCCAGAAAGAACACAGTGAAAGTGTACTCTCATTGCTGAGAAATGCTTCTTTTTGTGTCAGCTTGAATCTCTTTGGAAAAGGCCATTTGTAAACCACAAAGCTTTCTCTGGTGTTACTTTTTGCTTGGTTTATTTGGCAGTGCATTTGTGGTGCGCTTCTTATTTATAGTTCCAGTGGAATGAAACAAAAGAATCTTCAATTTGCTGGATTTTTTTTTCTTCTTTTACCCGATACATTTGTCATTATCCTTTTCACATGGTAGCATTATGCATATAGCAATGCAGCCACCTGTATTCCAAAAGTAAACAGACTTTGTCAACCTTATACATGTGTATAAAATGTACTGCTTTCTCAAGCAGGAAAAAAAAGCTATTGTCAGAAATTAATTTTTCTCTCTCTATAAAGGTAAATCAGCATTAACTAGTGACTTTTATATTACCTGCGTTTTCAATTACAGCTGGTGCTGTAATATGGAGTATGTCCTTGTAGATTTGTTTGTTTTTAAGCATCTCTTCAGTATTGGGTTTTCTTAATTGAAATCCACATCTCTTTCAACACTGGTCCTGTGTTAAAGTATAATTGACGTTTTCAAGATGAATGAGGTTTCGCTTATACATTTCACTTAGTGAAACGGGTTTAGTGAAACAGGGTCTCTTTCAGCCCCAAGTGGTAGTTTTGTAGTTCTTCAGCTTATGGCTCCTCTGAGAAACCACATGATTACAAGGCTTTCAACTAAACTAAGCAGGGGAGGCTGGTGACTCCTATTTCAGTGGGGATCCTTATCCATTGCAGGTTTTGCAGCATTTATTTGGAGCTTTATAGGAGTGATCTATGGTGCTGAACTCCATCCCCAAAATAGGTCCACCACGAGGGCACACAATAGATAGCTCCTATAAATCTCCAAATAATATCTTTTCCCCTTCCACATTACAAATATGCACATGTTCATTGAAAAGACACTGCAAGAAAGGCAATCTTTATGTGATCATACAATATGATCATATTGCATTTCTTTTTGTGCAGTTTTATCCATGTGCAGGTGTGCTTGTTCTCATTCATAAGACACTGCAAAAAAGCAGTTTTGACTTGATTGTATGTACAGTTGTATCAAGATATGTGCACATGTTGTGTATGTGTTGATCTGATTGTTTAAATATTTGCTCATGAGTCACTCTAATTTCTGTGTGGGAGATGCAGATAAAGAAAACATTATAAATAAGTAAAAAATAAGCATAGCCTTTTTTTTAAAAAAAATTATTATTATTCTCTTGTGTGAGGTCAGTCATTTGTGCAAGCATATAATGGCGGGACTTCACATTGCAACATTCCAGTTACGATTGGTAGCACAGCTAGGGGTGGACGACCCGCCTGGTACTTGACTTTAGCGCACGAACCGAGCGCAAGTGCCAGCTGAGGTGCTAGCCAGACTTCCGGGTCCCTGGCTCTACATTGTTTACGTAGAAAATGGCGTAAAATACGTTAAAAATGGCCACAATTTGTGCAAATTAGGCCGCAATTTGTGCAGATTCTGCAAATTGCAGCCATTTTTAATGTATCTTATGCTATTTTCTA
Source organism: Shinisaurus crocodilurus (assembly GCA_021292165.1). NCBI lineage: Eukaryota > Metazoa > Chordata > Lepidosauria > Squamata > Shinisauridae > Shinisaurus > Shinisaurus crocodilurus. The sequence continues at coordinate 101,911,161 of CM037879.1, read as the reverse complement.
TGTAAACAACGTAGCGCCAGGGACCCGGAAGTCACCTGCCCAGCTCTGCTTGCGAGAACGCGAGTCAAGCTGGGGGAAAGTAGGGCGAGCGGAGCTTGGGGGGGGTCGAGCCCGGCGAGTTCGCCGGACTTCCACCGCCCAGTGGAGCTCTGCGCACATCCCTAGCCCTACATCACTTTCTCCCCACTATCCCTGTAATGTCTTCTCACTAAAAGATGTGATGCAACATCCTCATGCTTTAAGCTTCCCCACTGTCACTACTACACTTCATTGGCAGGGAAACTGGAAGCACAGTGTTATCACCTTTTTGTTCTTAGATGAACATCCTGCCCTGCTAGATTTTTTTTAAAAAAATCTAGAGATGCTAACAACTTTGGATTGAACATGAGACCTTCTGCATCCCAATCATGTGCTTTACCACTAAGCTATGGTACCTTCCCACATCTAATTCTGCTGAGGACTGAGATGAATTGAATATGTATAATGTTAGTGTTGAGTGAACTACTTGCATTGCATCTAAGGAACACAACACTAGAAAAACAGGAGCTCAGTTCTGATGTTAAAGCATCTTTATTGGCCTATATGCAGTGTCTTTTGATACCAGTATAGAATCAAGATGCAATTCGAGATCATAAAAAGCTTTCAAATTATCACTCAGCATGCCTTAAGGGGAAAGAAAATCATCAATGTGAACCAGGTCTTTTATAGGGTTTTAATAACCCAAATACTTTCCCATCTAGGTTGCTGATTAAATTGTAGCTGCATAACTATCCCATTCTAGTCTTCAAATCTCTCCTGAGTACCTGGTTTATTTATTTTATATTTTTTTGCATTAAAAAATAAATAAAGCCGAAGGTTAATTTACAGACTTCCGCCTTATAAAACTCAATTAATGAGTTGTTTACTAACAGCAATGAAATGCATTTCAGGATACTGCAAACTAGACAAAAATAGTGTATATCAGTGATTCTGATATGATTAACATGCATGTCACTTGTCAAAAGAGGAAAAAATAAACAGCACTAGAAAAAACAAAGACACAGCCATGACAGTATTGGACCAGTCCCATATTCCACCAATTAATAATTACAAGGGTTTTAAAACGGTGTGCACAACCTAGCTAAAATTAAGCACTTTTAGGTTTCATTGATTTCAGACATTTAATTGTGTATAACTCTCTTCCTCAGAAATCAATAATGGGACTTAAAAGTGCATTGGTTGGATGGTGCTCAAACTTATTAATATAAAAAAAAAATCTTTCACATTTCATTCTCCCCCCAGGTTATATTGGTTGGTTTCACCAATCATTAGCAATATGTGCCAGTATAATGAACTAGCAAATGATTTCATTTGGTATAACCATGGAAACTATAAACCAGCTCTACCTTTGATGTTTCCTCCCACTTGCATTTTCAAAATCCAGTAAATAAATCTTCTAGTATGAAGGTAAAAGAGGGATCAGAATAAAATCATATTGACAGACTTGTTTTCATAGCCTTTTTTTTTTTTTTTAATCCAGAGGGCTTTTCCTTTACATGCAATAGCACAAATAGGGCTTGGCTTGGCTTCTTCCAAAGCAACATCACATTATGAGTGTTGAAAAGTTCTTCAACTTTCCCAGAATGAACATAATGGAGCTCTGGGGCCTCTCCTTCTTTGCCCCACCAGAGCTGTTAGCTTCACAGCTGTCATACAGAGGTCCATGTTATATTGACTGCTGTACAAGCCCTGGGGCTCCTGGACTTGCACATCCCTTATAGTACAAAGCCCAGAAAAATACACACAGACTTGCCTTTCTTTTCTAACTTATGTTTTCTGCTATACAGTCTCTACCATTATTTGTGTGGCTTTCTGAGTATAGAATTATATTAGGCTCTTCCTTAACGCTGCCAGTTGTGCTGCAGATAACAGAATCCAAAATATCCTGTTCTAGGATATTCCTTTTTAGAAGCAATACATGTAAGCTTCTTCTTGTTTTAAATGAAATAATATGTGCTTATTTACAGTAATAATATACTATCTAAAAAATAAAATGGAAGAATGACAACTTTGTAACCATGTAAATAATTCTGGTGTTTCATGTTATAAATCCTCCAAGTGGTTAAATGAGACTTGCAATGGTGTGAAAAGTGCTTTCCTGTAGTTCAGCCTTCACCAGCTTGGTGACCTCCAGATGTTTTGGACTACAACTCCCATCATGCCTGACCATTGTCTGTGCAGGCTGGAGATGATGGTAGTTGTAATACAAGACATGTGGGGTGCACCAGGATGGGAAGGCTGCTGGAGTACTCCCCATCAAGGTGCGGGTCACCATTGGATGGTAAGCGGCCCACACAATTGGCCTTAGCTGTGTGGTCCTGGTATTCATACTCCTACAATATCTGTGTGGCAACGTACCGCAGAGAAGTGGCTCTTAGGCATTCCTTCAGGCATATGTGAAGTGGGCCAGAGCTGTGAAACAGCTTTTTTCATACATGTTAAAGGGTCTTTGGGACAGGAGAAGCAGGGATACACGGGCTCACCAAAATTCTCCAAACTTTACTTCAGTGCTTGGTTCGGCTTGCTCCCATTGTCATTCATGACCTGTTTTTTTTTGGTTCGTGTATTTTTCAAAAGTGTGCACTTTTCCTTCACAGACTAAAGCATGAAAATGTGAATTTTTAAAAGTGTGCATTTTTTAAAAACTATGCTTTTTTTTTTTAAGGGTGCATATATTTTTTTTGGAAAGCAAACACAAGCTCAGGAATTTGCGAACATTTTCAGAGAACATGTGCTTCCGTTCACATTCAGGACTGCAAATGGGGCATTTGTGAACTGTCGTGAAATTCTCATACATTCTTAAAAGGTCTTTACTATTTTTCATTTGTTAGCAGCTCAGTTTTATCTGTACTTTTTCTGAACTAAGTGCTACTGAGTTCAACAAGCCTTACTCCAAAGTAAGCATACAGATGTCAGCCTTAACCTAGATTTTTAATTAAAATCTATGCACGCTTTCAGTGACCCTTTGTTATCTGCATTATATTGCTCTTCTGCTTCTCTGGGTCACTGAGTTTGAGAATTTCAGCTGTACATGTTTCAGGTTGCTCAAGGCTTGTAAATCTGCCACCTAGGAAGACAATAGAAGAGTCAGTAATGATGCATAAAATATAGACTTTGCCCAACTGTGCAGCAGAATAGCTGACATAATATGCATCTGTAAAAAAAGGAAGCTGAAGTTAAAATAATGGCATCTCCTGTATGCAACTTCGGCTTCTCTCCATAGCAATTTAAGCATGATTGCACAAGACCGCTCTCTATGAATCACTTATCTGCATTCATAGAAGGGATATCCAGCAGCCCAGTAAGTAGCACCCAGATGGTTTAAAATCTTAGCTCTAATATATCAGAAAATCTTTCTATTAACACACCTTCCTCACAAATTCACTACAAAAGTTATTGGCCTTGCAGGGCTAAAGTCTTTTTTCTAAATTTAACATTGATTAACAATATGACCACAGAAGTTTTATATTCTCCCTGTCCAAAGTTTTCAGATTTTGTGGGTGTCTTCAAAATCCTTATTTTGCCAGTCAATATAAGCAGTATGATGATCCTCTGTGTTCAGTTGTCAACAGAGCCCATTCCTTTAATATATTAACACTGGCCATTCTGTTCATTTATTGTATAGGTAACAGCCACAATCCTAAATGCACTTAAGTAAGAATGGATTCTTACCTCAGTTAGTTAGCTGATATGAGCCCTGTTCAGGGCAGGCATTCAGGTGAACATATGAAGGCTTAAGGAGTGTTGGAGCTGTGCATGTTAGCCCCGCCCCCTACATTTCCAGGTGCACTGGTCCCGCCCACATCAGTTCAGACTTTGCAATGTTGAATTGGCAAGGTCTGAAAGGGAGCTCCATTCATGTTCTCTTGAACTTGAGTAGAACTCTCTGCGTGATCAGGTACCCTGATAAAGCAGGGTCCGTGGTTTCATAGATGTTGGAAGGGGCCTACAAGGCCATCAAGTCCAACCCACTGCTCAATGCAAGAAACTAGAGGAGGGGTCTCCCATCCAAGTAATAACCAGGTCTGACCCTGCTTAGCTTTCCACACTCAGACAAGCTGAGCCAGCATGAGCCACAGGCCTGTTTGTGTGCAGAGTTCTACTCACGTTCTAGTGAACATAAGTAGAGCTCCCTTCTAACCTTGCTGATTCAAGACAGCAAGGTCTGAACTGAGGTGGGCAGGGCCATCGTGCCTGGAGATGTAGGAGGTGGGGCCATCATGCACAGTCCGGACTCTCTACATCAGGGGTTCTCAACCAGGGGGGAATTGGGACCACAGACTCAAACAGTTGGAATACTGATCTTTCTACAAATTACAATTCTACAGATTGTACATAATCTACGGGACATCACACCTTATTGTATGGCACAGATTGAAAGGAGGGAATGACATTCTGACATATGGTGAAAAGGGTGCATGGGGCAAAAAAGGTTGAAAACCACTGCTCTACATACTTTAAGCCCTCATGCATTCACCTGAACAGGGCTGAAGTGAACATACTGAACTGCAATCAGTTCAGCCAGTGGCTCACTTTGGAAGCCGCACTAAGGTATCTGAATGAATCTTTTGAGCCTCAGGTGTTGAGTGTTTCCCCCTCCGCTCTCCTTTGGCATGAGTAAGGTGGTCATATTGCCCCGTTGGGTGAGGTTTACCTGGATTCTAGCCATCCAGTGCCTGTTTGCACCATTAACTGGCCCCTGGATTCCCAGATTGTTATTTTCCAAGAACATCTCTGACCATTCTAGAACCAGAGATACAAGGCATAATATGCAGGCACTGTATTTCCCAATCTTCTTCTTCTTCTTCTTCTTCTTCTTCTTTTAGAAATTAGCCTGCATCTGTCTTTCAGGGTTTTTAGCCAATGCTTGAAGTCACAGCTCTGATTAAAGGAACCATAGAGATTTAGAATGTAAAGTGACACACCCATTGTTTGGATCATTTTGAATGCTTTTTTTCTTTTCCTTTCTTTTATCTTCCCAGGTGGAAAACTGATTGCTGCCAATAGCAAACAATTGGAAAATCCTGACTTTTAGTGTCACTGGAAAGTAATGTATCCACTCCAAAACAAAAGGTAGCAACAAAGACAAGAAGGATTTCATGCTCTTTCTAGTTAGGGTCTTATTTCATGGGGAATTTTTTTCCTGGAGTTGTAAACTTAGTAGCTGATGCAAAGAAAGCCCACTATTATTATACCACATTGCCAGGGCATAGTAACTGAAAGAGCATAGCTCACGTCTTCACCCCTGCAAAGTAGCCCAGTGTTGGGCAACAAATTGCTTGGAGGGGGACTGAAAATAGTATATGAAAACCCTACATTATAGTCCAGTGATGTTATCCAGTTTTCTGTCGTATTGTTTTTAATTTTGTTGTTGTTGTTTAGCTTTTTCTAGGGAAATGTGCTTTGGTGGGAGCTGTGAAAGTGATTGTGGTAGCAGTGCAAGGGGGGTGATTGCTATCCCACCCATGCGGGGGTGGGTGGGATACAGAGAGTCTTGGGGGTGGGTGGATTTTGTTCATAAGAATAGCCTGAGATAAAGTGTTAATCACCCCTTCTTCTCCCAGTGCTGCTTCTGCAATCAATTTCCCCATGTACAGCCATGTGCAGTTTAAGCGATTTTAAAAGGGCTGATTTGGAGTGGCGAATTAGCAGGGGGGTTGGGCCTGGCTAACTGTTTCCCAACCCACAACATGATCTACATAATTAGCAATTTTGCATAATATGCAAATGAGGCTGTTTGGATGTGTGGAACTGATATATGGCAACCCTAGGTGCACAGAGAAGGTGACTATAAGCATCTGTTTCTTGGGTTAAACTAACCACTGCTGGCAACTGCATCTGAACCAGAAACTACAGTTAGTTTAAACTATGGTTTATTGGAACATGCCAGAATCAGAAACCATCGCTTGATCTAGGCTTGTTTCAATAGGTTTAAAGTTTAAACTAACCACAGGTTGCCTTTGTTGAGTGTAATTACAAACTGCAGTTAGTTTAAACCCAGAAGCAAATGTTTCCAATCTCCTCCTCTGGCTTATGCCAAAGAAGGAGAGGGGAGAGGGAAGCACTGAATCCCAAGGCTCCAGCAAGCTTAATTGCATAGCACTAAACCGGTTTAGCATCATGTCTGAACCATGCCAATATGTACCTGTCCGAGCTTGTGCTTATAGTGAAATTTAGTGGATCTTCAGCTTCCATACCTCTTCTCCCACCCTCCTCACCTTGCATAGGTCCTAGATCTTCTAGGTTCTGTTCAAAAGTAGGGTTAGGATCTTAGGGTCAGAGAGGTACCATGTTTCGGATCTCTCAGTCATTATATTCTACAGTGAAAGGGGTGTGTGTGTGTGTGTGTGTGTGTGAGAGAGAGAGAGAGAGAGAGAGAGAGGGAGAGGGAGAGGGACAGAGACAGAGGGACAGAGGGAGGGAGATCTTGCTGCAAATCTGCAAATACAGGTTCCAGGGTGACTAGCATCTGAACAAGGACCTGATCTCCTCTGTGAATTTTGGATTTTTGATGCCTCGGTTTCCCTTTAGCAAAATAGTTAGAATAGGATTGACCTGCTCGCTGTCAGTGAGATGAGATAGGAAGAAACCCTGGCTGTATAAGATTATTTGCCAAATACTCAAGAACTTAACAGATATTGCTGCCTATATTCAGTTTTAGAGACAATGTTTGTATACATACACTGGGTATTTACCTGTATGTGCAAAGGACTACAGGACACCTATAGCAGGGGGGTGGGGAATAGCCCAGCTAGGATTAAAATTGATAATACAGCAAAAGGACAAGCCTTGTTAGCTATATTAATATTAATACACTGCTGCAAAATTAATTGTGTATGTAAATTTGAGTGCTTTAATAAAGGTGCAATGGAAGGAGCACCAGCCTGTCATACCTAGGGTCATTTTAAATCTCACCTGAAGTTTTAACCACAATTAGATCAGCACTTTGGGGTTATTATTACCTTATGGGCAGCAGGGGCCCATTAGAATTAACAAGCAGCTCATAATCTATTACAATTAGGCTTAATTGGCCTTTTCAGTCTCTCTTCAGCAATGACAATCATCTCAAAATCCTAAAAGGTGATTTTCCCCTTTGGCCACTGCCAAGATCAATGAAAGATACTGTGAGAATCTAACTTTACTGCTAAAAAATGGAGGAGTTTAATATAAAAATCAGAACGAGTAACATTTCCTCTCCCATGCGTTTCAAAATTATGAAGCAATTAATTTTCAAAATGCATCAACAGACTCCAGCTAAAGGTATTGGGTTAATATAAATAGATCATATAACATAATATTCATATGTTCTTTTTCCCTGAAGATGATCCTCAACCTCAATGCTTCCTTTTGGGTATTAATTAGTAGGTCATATGGTATGTTTTTAATATGTTTGTTAAAGAGCACAACCATTATCACCATTTTGTATCCACCCAGAGAACTTTTCGGAATTGGGTAGTCTGAACATTACAGAAAGGGCGGGGAGCATAGACCTGTGTTTGTTGTTTTCAGTCACAGCCACATTTCTAACGTTCCATCTAGTTTGATACTAATCTTTTAGGTTTTGTCAGGATGGTTTATAAACAAGAAGCTAATAGGGAGGGTGGGGGGCCCGGAGATTAAATATTATGAGTGTGAAGAGACAATTAAGGTGCTACTTTTTCACCAGGATAAAAAACTATTTTCCATTTTTACAGGAATTTTTTTTCTTTACCCTGTAACCAAATTTCTTATCACTCTCAAATCATGAAGTTCTACTACAAGACCCCTCATGACTGAGAATCAGCTGGTCTGCAAGTTCTGCAGCCTGCATCAGGGTTTCTGGTGTCTTGTCTTTTACTTTGACCTTTATTTCCCTGGGGATCTGAAAATAAAACTAATGCAGAGACCCACCAATTCAACCATTTTCTCCAAAGTATCCACCTTAGACCCTTTAACCCATTTCCACAAGAGATCTTTCCGTTTAACTGCAAACTCCACCATAGACCTAAATCCCTCCAGGCAAACCTCTTAAAAACCTCTCCTGAAGTATTCAGTCCCAACTGGTACCTTTTATAAACCATTTCCTTAAATTCAGCACAAGACGCATTACCATCATCAGACATGCTGTTAAAAAACCTTGAATAAAGTAGGAACATATTTCATGAAGTTCACCACCTGAATCTCCCAGTTCTTGGCTGTTTTCTCAAACTCAAACATTAACGAAAGCTGCTGCAGATCTTGTCCTGCCAAAAGGGATGCAAATGTTCAAATATGTGAAATATTTTCAATATTTCACATATCTGAGGGGTGTCAGATAGATGATGGAGAAAATTTGTGTAGTGCTGCTCCAGGGAGTAGGATCCAAACCAGTGGGTTCAAATTACAAGAATTGGGATTTCAGCTTAACATTATGAAGTATTTCCTAACAGTACCAGGATGTTTTACAATGAAATAGATTGTCTTGGAAGATTGTGTAGCCTCCTTCGTTAGATGACCATCCAGCCTCTGCTCGAAAACTTCTATCAGGGATGCTGTGGAGTGCATTGCTTGCATTGACAGGGGATTGGACTAGATGACATTTGAGATTCCTTCAACTCTATGATTCTAGGAGCAATGCCTTCCATTTCACCATTGTTTGACATGCACAGGCTACCTCTCTTGTTCCAAAGCCGTTAACAATGCTACATAGCTAGTAATGAACCTGTTTCAGATGAAATGTGGTGATCTGACATTGCCAATGGCATTATCTAATTATTTGCCTGTTGAACTTCAGATTTTAGGTAGAGATCACACACATACTTGTCCAGCACTTAATGACTGTAGCATCAAGCGATGATGTGCAAAATGAGCATCACAAATCAAATAACACCAGACATAGCTTTTCAGTCATCTCAAATGCAAAGCAATGTGTTTTCATGTGTGTGTGTGTTTGTGTTTTACTGAAGGCTGTTCACACATTCAACTGCAAGACATAAAATAATAGAGATGCATGTGTGAATCAGCCCATAGAGCAGTGTTCTCCAACCTTGGGTCCCCAGATGTTTTTGGCCTACAACTCCCAGCATGCCCCAGCTGGCTGGGGCATGCTGGGAGTTGTAGGCCAAAAACATCTGGGGACCCAAGGTTGGAGAACACTGCCTTAGAGTGAGCCTTCCTGTCATTTTGTACTGTGAGCATTGAGACAATAAGAGACTGTTGGCTTCATGCTTGAGTCTAATCCACCTGCTATGGAGACGTATGGTGACAGAACATGCAAGGCATTTGTGCTTGTTGTTTACCTCGGCTTTCTGTCACCTCTGAAGCTGCTCAGAGACAAGGCAAATGCAACTGCGTTTAGAAATGGCATAATTTGCAAGACTGGGTGCTTTGGGGTGTGGGGTAGAGCTAGAAAGACAAAATCTCATTTTCATTCACTTTATGTCAGGCGTGGTCAACTTTGGGAGGTCCAGGCCCAGGGGGCATTTCCGCCCCCCCCCCCGCAGATCTCCCCTGCTCCCATGTGCTGCAGTCTGTTGGAAAACTTGAAATATATATATTTTAAAATAAATTAATGAAAGAAATGGTGTTTGGAGCACTATGGAGTATAAATTTGAACCCTTTTGAGCTGTGTACCTTATTAACTCTTCGTAGTTTGCCAGATGCCATTTTTTTAGTTTAATTTTTTTAAAAAAAACTTTTTGGAGGATGCAGGGGCAGTGAGGGTGGCAGGGGTCACACTAGGGCGGAGGGGCCACATACAGCCTGCATGTTGCCCACCCGTGCTTTATGTAATAGATTAATGATTTTTAATTATAGATTGTAGGCTTGGATCCAAAGAGCTCTGTAGGTGTGCACACTGCCATATATATAGCTTTTGAAACTCCACTCATTTGAAAAGAGATTTGCCATTGGGCATGAGGGGTATGTATACTGTTCAAGAAACATAATCCCTTCCCTTTTAGCTAGCACTTAAAAGGTTCTTCAGAGATCTTGGCCTGAAACTGGAAAAATAGTATTTGTGTCAAAAAGCTACTATACAGGATTTTTTAGTTGATTGTGTTCTAACAAAAGTCAATGATAAATCATCTAGGTTGTTGTAAAAGGTGTGTGTGTATATCCCTTCACCGAATGCTATGCTACCCCTTTGGCAACATATTTTTTTAATGCTCGTGTAGCTGGGATCCATTATATCTTTCGTTGTTGTTCAAGAATACATCAAACAAGACAAATAGAAGGAAGGCATTCCCATTCAAGCCTTCAAGAACAAAGGCAAATACAGATAAGCTAGAAGCAACACAACTCATTCTTTTTGAGCAGATCATCTAGTTGTTTCAAAATGAAAAGTGGACAAAACTGTCTCTTTTTGAACAGATAATTTAAAACACCAACATGCAATATCCTTTGGAAAATAACATAAATCAAGTCCCAGTAGTATTTTTGCTTTGTCAAACACTTGAAATATAAAATTTGCTACTCATTTTATAAATATATATAATGCAAAACATTATTTCCTGTGCATACGTATCTGGAAGTAAACTCCATTTTCTCTATAGTGGGATTTTCTTCTGTGTGGATGCTGAACTTATACAACTAGATTGTGTACTAAATGGTTTACAATGTTACATGGTTTAGAATTGAACAGCAAATTTCATATTTGAAATTTTTGATCAATACTTAAAATGCAAAGCAACAAATTTCTCTCCCATCCTTAGCACATGGAATAATGTATAGCAACCTGCAAAAAGTCTCTGGGTCTACTTATTAGCATTAAAATATACAGACTAATTCTTGTGGTCTGATTGGCAGATGAATAAATGAACATGGTAGTGAACAGAAATAATAGCCTATGTTACAGGAATGAACTAAGGCCAATCTTTGAAGTTTTGCACTGCTGCAGATTCTACTGAAAATAATGGGATTGCTGTGGAGTAGAAAAAAGTGAGGATCAGAAAATTAGGTAGCTGTCAATATCTTATATTTGATTTTATCACGAAAACAGCATGGTCCAGATGAAAATGAGGGGATATATATATTGGGTTGGAACCAGAAATAGATAAGGGGACCTCATCTCATACAATGGAGCTTTCCTGGCTCCTCATTACAGGCTCCCCACCAAAAGCCATTTATGAGGTTCAAGAGATCCACCGGAACAGTATGTGATGGCCACAGGAAGTGCAGAAGGATGGGGAAATCAGGAGAATTTAGCAGGGCTGCCTTGTGCAAGTGCCTTTCCATGTGCACACAACAAGGATCCAAGTCATTATATTCACTGGACTTGCCTTGTAACTTGGGGCTTGTCTCACTGCATACAACACATTTGAGTCTACAGTACGTTGGACACACCATTGTCCACCAGACCATGCTTCTGCATTCTATCCCTAGCCCCAATCACTCATGCACAGATGTGTCCCTATTTTTTCTGTGAAATATTGAAGACTATGCGAGTCATTCTGTTTGTGGTCAGTATCCATTAAAAAAAAAAAAAAGCTTTATTTGAAATGGTAAGCCTGTGTGTGTGTGTGTGTTTCAGCATGACTATCACATTCCTTCCTTTCATTTTAGTTTCTTCCCCACAGATTTACTCTTAAGCGCTTGAAATATACAGCTTTCTTACTTTGATTTGTTTTTATTTTATGGGGGGAAATTGTTCTGCTGGTATTGTAGCAGTTACTTTTAAATATGAATAACTTCAAACATAAGCATTAAACTACTGTATATACCTAGTTTGTTGTTTCCTTTTTTAAAGAACTGTTGCCTCCAAGGGTGAGATCTGCTCTGTAAGAGAAATTTATGGATGAAGTCTTGAACAATTCCTTTAACAGTGGCATGCACAGCTTCCTCCTGAAGCTTTGAGCCAGAGATGTGAGAAAATGAAGGTGACTGAAGCCTGTCTGATAGGGAAAGAAATGCCAGAAGAGTGATTATATGGATCCACAGATAGCAAAACTGAATCTGCTGCCTTCACTGCATTTATTATTCAACTGGATGAAAACCTTTATTGAAACCATGATAGGCTGGAAATGCACAATTTTTAAAACTGTCCATCCAAGAATAATTGCGAAGCCCTGCATTAAGCAGCTAATTTCTTGTGTCATGGTGAAATTTCATCATTCAAGTAGCCTTTGCATTTTCTATTGGATTTCTTCTTCACATATTCACAAATAGTGACTCTGTTTCCTTGGCCTTACTCTGTATGCACTCCATATGCAGTTAGAACTCCACTTTTCAGAGGTGAGCAGTACTCCACATGCAGAGTCTCTCTGTTTTAATAAAGCTTTCCGTGACATTAAACAGAAGAGTTCTGCCTTAACAGCTTGCCCTCAGGTCTGGTGCTGCTGCATGCCAGGTCAGCCCAAAATAAAATCTCCCTCATTCATGATTTAATTGTGGATGAGAGGGCCAACCTGGTGTGTATCATTGAGACCTGAGTGGGGGAACTGGGAAGGGTTAGTCTTTCTGAGCTTTGCCCACCTCAGTATTTGGTGCAGGACCAACACCAACTTGATGGTCAGGGGGGGGGGGTTGCTGTGGGCTACAGAGGTTCTGTCTCTCTTGTTAGGCTTCCTGTCCATTCAAGTGCTGATCCTGAGTGTTTGTATTTTTTGTTGGGCACCTGAGACAGATTAGGGATTCTGCTGATGTGCCACTTGCCAGCCACCCTTCAGTCACCCTGCCTGAGCTGAGCGAGGTGGCCTTGGACTTAGTGTTCAGGACCCCTAGGATGATGGTTGTGGGGGATCTCAACTTCCATGCTGAGGCCATCAGATCCAGGGCAGCTCAGGACTTCACAGTCGCCATAACAACCATGGGGCTGTCCCAACATGTTGTTGGCCCTATGTAGGAGGACACATAGTTGATCTGATTTTCTCGACTAAACAGGAGGACGGTGATCTGAAAGTGGGGGCATTAACATCTATCCCCTTGTCATGGTCAGATCACTTCCTATTGAGATTTAGACTCTTGGCAGCCTTTCCTCTCTACAAGGGTGGAGGACCTATTAAAATGGTCCGCCCTCAAAGGCTAATGGATTCTGGTGGATTCCAGAGGGCTCTGGGGGAACACAAGTTAGAGCTCATTATTGAGCCTACTCTGTGGCAGTGAGGGTGGCAAAGGAATTCTTTTCCTCCACCTTTGCATCTTCTCAGTGTCATCCAGCAGAGCTTTTCTGAGTGGTTTTGCAATCTGGACCAGGGAGAGGGATGGTGGAAACCTCAGCAGCATGCTGTGATGATGAGTTTGCACGACACTTCGAAGATAAAGTCGCTCGCATTCGTCATGACTTGGACTTCACAGTTAATGCAGGGACTGGTGTTGGCCACTTTAAATGAGGCCGTTCATAGGCCACTCCTGAAAAAGCTGGATTTGGACCCAGAAAATGTTAACAACTATTGGCTGGTTGTTAATATCCCCTTCCTGGGGAAGGTGCTTGAGCAGGAAGTTGCTGGCCAGCCCAGGCACTCTTGAATGAAATAGATAACCTAGAGTCCATTTCAATCTGGCTTCAGTCCTGATTTTGGAATGGAAACTGCCTTGATTGCCCTGTGGGATGACCTTTGCCAGGAGAGGGACAGGGGGAGTTTGACCCTTTTGACTGATTCTCTTTGACCTCTCACTGGTGTTCAATACCACTGACCATGGTATCTTTCTGGATTGGCTATCTGGGCTGGGTGTTGGATGTACTGCACAACAGTGGTTCCGCTCCTACTTGGTTGGCCGAGTCCAGAAAGTGGTGCTGAGGGATTATTGTTCTGTCCCTTGGCAGTTATGCCATGGGGTGCCATAGGATTCTATTTTATCCCCCATGGTGTTTAACATCTACATGTAACTTCTGGGGGAGGTTATCCAGAGATATGGACTGAGGTGTCACCAATAGGCAGATGACACCCAACTCTGTCTCTCCCTTTCATCAAACCCAGGTGAGGCAGTGGGCATTCTGAATGTGTTCCTGGATGCGGTAATGGATGCGGTAATGGACTAGATGTGGGCCAATAAACTGAGACTCCATCCAGACAAGACAGAAGTACTGTTAATGTGTGGTTCGTGTGCCCGGCTAAGTGATGTTCAACCTGTTCTGGAGGGGGTTATGCTCTCCTTGAAGGGTCAGGTTCATAGTTCGGAGGTGCTCTTGGATCCAGCATTGTCAGTAGAGGCACAGGTGGACTCGGTGGATGGAGCACCTTTGATCAGCTTAGGCTGATGTACCAACTACAGTATCAGAGGCAGTATGCCTATGTACACCAGTTGCTGGGGAACATGGGTGGTAGGGTGCTGTTGTACTCATGTCCTGCTTGTGGGTTTTCCACAGGCAGCTGGTTGGCCACTGTGATAACAGAATACTGGAGCAGATGGACCTTTGGTCTGATCCAGCATGGCTCTTCTTATGTTCTTAACTTTGTTCTTATCTGGGCATAGATAGTCTAGCTATAGTTATCCATGCTCTGATAACCTTTCATCTGGATTACTGCAATGCATTATATGTGGGGCTGCCTTTGAAAATAGTTCAGAAACTTCAGCTGATCCAAAATAGGACTGTGAAATTGTTAACGGACTGGCCAATGTGATCATACATTATTATGCCAGTGCTTTTCCATCTGTACTGGATGTCAGTCCATTTCTGGACCTGATTCAAAGTGCTGTTATTAACATTCAGAGCCCTAAAAAGCTTGGGGCCAGGTTAGCTGAAGGATCATCTCCTCCCATATACACCTGCCTAGACCCTAACATCATCTTCAGCGGTCCTTGTCTGGGAACCCCACCAAAGGAAATGGGGTGGATGGCTACTAAGAAGAGGGCCTTTTCTGCTTTGGCACCCTGGTTGTGGAATGAGCTTCCCAGGGAGGCTCGCCTGATGCCTATACTGTGCCCTTTTTGGTGCCAGGTGAAGACCTTTTTTATTTTTCCAGGCATTTTAGTGTTTCGGTTTCTGTTCTAAATATGGTATTGTATTTTAAATCTTTGCACTGTGAATATGTTCTATTTGGTTATTATTTTTATTTTTATACTGTAATTTTAAATTTTTACATTATATTTTATCATCTTGTATTTTATGGTTTTAATTGTTGTGAACCACCCAGAGAGCTTCAGCTAGTGGGTGGTATAGAAATGTAATAAATAAATAAATAAATAAAATTACTTTATAATCATAAAGCTGACCTATTATTTTCCAAAGGCTTGCTGGGATACAGAGAATGGCCTCTGGAAATTTCAGAAGTAAAACTTTCTAGAGATCCCAAATGTGCCATTTTGAGCTCCTTTAATGGGTAGGATATAATAAAACATAAATAAAAGTAAGGTTGAGTTTTAATTTTTTTTTCTTTACTTAATAACTGAGCATACAAAATGCTAATAAATCTGCCATTCACCTCTTTCAAATATAAGCTTTTATATAACTTCCAATTCTTGTGTTCCTCCCAAGCGTAACACAATACTTTTTCCTCCCAACAGTGTAGATAGGCTAAAGATATTTCTCTCTCCTGTTCCAGCATTAATAATGACAGCTGGGGTTAAAGATAATTTTAACCAGTTTATAGAAAACTATAGTTACAGCTCAAAGCTTTCTTTTGGTATGCTTCCTTACAGTATGGCACTGAACACAAATGCAAAAGAAATACATTTGAAGCATGCATAAGCTGATGAGGTGCTTTTTTAAAACACACACACACCATGAAATAGCTATAAAGGACTATAAAAAGAGGTGTTTCCAACTGTTATTACATGTACGGGTATCTGTTTTTCATATGAAAATGCTTGTCAGTGAAGTTTCCAGTATAGGTATACGCCCCACCACTCAGTTGGATCAGGTGATGTTAACTGGGTAGTGGGGGAGAATCCTATATTTCCCTTTCATTTTTCAACCAATTTCTATCAGCTTGTCTGAGCGTGGAAAGCTAAGCAGGGTGAGGCCTGGTTATTACTTGGATGGGAGACCCCTCTAGTTTCCTGCATTGAGCAGGGGGTTGGACTCGATGGCCTTGTAGGCTCCTTCCAACTCTATGATCTACGATCTATGAAATAAATATGAAGTACGTTTCCCCCCCTCAAGAGAGCCTAAGTAGGTTAGAATTGTTTTACTTCGGTTATATTGCTGGGATTTGTTTAAAATAAGATCATAAGAAGAGCCATGGTGGATCAGACCAAGGGTCCTTCTAATCCAGCATTCCGTTCATACAGTGGCCAACCAGCTGCCCACAGGAAACCCACAAGCAGGACATGAGTACAGCAGCACTCTTCCGCCCATGTTCCCTAGCAACTGGTGTACATAGGCATACTGCCTCTGATACTGGAGGTAGCATAGAGCCATCAGGACTAGTAGCCATTTGAATGCTTCAGATTGACAGATTCTGTTTTTCTCCACCCAGCTATGCACAATGGTGTCAGAAGGGCATTGGATTGGAGTGAGTGAGTGAGAATTTGTTGCCCTTCAGATAGATATGCACATATAAGGCTGGGGAGGGAGTGGGGACAGAGTTCTATTGAGCTCTGGGAGAATCCTCTGCATGTCTTATTATTTTCACAAGTCCCTGTTCCTTAGGAAGATTTAAACAAAAACATCCTTGTTAAGAGAATGCATCTATTAGTATCAACTACTCTAAAATCATATTCATGGTTTCCCCCCACAAATACTCCAGGTGTGCAATTAGTACATTTAAAGCTTTTTTCCCCTCCTCTCTCTCTCTTTTAATGAATTCACCACCGTTTCTTGTGCTTTTGTTTCAAGTAAGTCAACATCTATCATTTGTTAAATGTATTGGTTTCAGCCTGTTGCAGGAAAAATAGCAACAAACCCAAGAGAGTAAGGAATACCAGTCTATGACTGGCAGATGGTAAATGGATGTTGACACTGTGATTTATCAGTCGAGGTGATGGCAAGGACATAAGTCACTAGAAGTGTGTGTCAAGAGGCAAACAGCCATAAGGATCATAAAAAAGAGAGTGCTGTCTTTACTATTTCTGGAGCCTATGACATAAAGGTTGAATTACTGCAATGTGTTCTACATAGGGCGGCCTTTGGAGACTGTTTGGAAACTTCAGTTGGTGCAGAATAAGACAGCAAAGGTATTAACTGGGACCAGTAAAACTGAACATATTACAGCAGTGATATCTGACCTAATGGTTTTTCACAGGCTTCCAATGTGTTTGGGCACAATTTAGCATGCTGGTTCCAACATGCTGGTTCTGACTTTAATGGCCTGGACCTTTAAACCTCTGTTTTGGGTGGAATTTTATTGAATATGTTTTCATCAATTTTTATTGTATCCACTTGGTGTGGTTTTTATCATGTGCACCATCTCAAGAGGGTTCTGCCCTTAAAGGGGCCTAGAAACAATTTTAGATTAGATAGATAGACCGGGGTATCTGAAGGATCACATGTCTTTGGACATTCTTTTTCTCCGTTTGAAGACTGGGCCAGTGGCAACCAAGGAAAGTAACTTTTCTGTACTGGTGTCCTATTGTAGAATATTCCCCCCGGACATGGGGTGCTTATGGACAGAGAGGGCTCCTAGTACTACCAATCAAAAGGCATTATGCACCTATTTCATTTTCTCCTCCTTAACAGATATTTTTGTGGTAAGCAGTGGCAAAACACGGGAGAGTCACAAATTGAAGATAACAATGCCTGGATCCCTTATAAATTCTGTGAACAAGGCAAGGTGATTGCACAATAAAGCCTTACCAGGAAGCACCCATGTTTTCCTGGCACCACCACTGACAGTTTTCAGGTTCCACATCGAAACAATCCTGTTTGTCCAAGTATTGAAGGATAATTTATTTTATTGGTTGTGGTTTCCAGTAATCTGTTAAGGTGTTATTTTTTTTAATCTTAATGTTGCCGCTTCTTATGCTGCTGTCTGTTTGTTGTTGTCTGTGATTTTATCATTGCAATTTTTGGTTTTGGTTAAATGTTGGAAGCTGTCTTGAGAATGAAATGCTGAAATGTAGGATACTCTAGGCCAACAAACAAATACACAAACATCAACTAAATACTTTCCAGTGATTAAGGATCCTGCAGGATTCCATTCAAAGCAAAATTTGGCAGTGGATTTCAGGTTGTGGCAATATTAGAGCCATGCCAGATTAGGGCACAAATAAATAGAACCCAAGTGATGTCAGTTGTGAGTTTGGGAGATGTTCCTGATATTGCAGAGTGTGCTGGGCACATGAAAGAGCAGAAGACACTGAGTAAGCACCAAGGTCTCAAGAACTGCTTGGGATGAAAATGAGAAATGTAACTGTGACATCGTTCTATAATATATCCATTGGAACTGACCCCTACAGGAAACAATAGGCAAGGTCACGAGGTGATATGAGCAGTTTTCCATCACCAGTCTCTGGACTACCGTACTTTAGAAGAAGCACTTCTCAAGACCCATCTACCCATGCAAAGTCCTGCAGTCATATCATGAACACCTCATAATCAGCAACATCAGAAGCAGGATAAGAATTTGTTTCCATGGGGTACAACTGTCCATGTTGATAGGTAAAGGCCTGATCTTACACCTCTAACATTCACACATTGAGCATGGATGTCAACCTGAGCATGCATTCACCTAGTAGTGCATGGACAGTGACATGTGTGACATCTGGGCCAGAGCCAGCTATGCAGTCTCACTTTCCATCAATCACATGGAGTCCCTTCACATATACAACAGATGAAGGGGGCTGAAGAAGCTAATGGTTCAGGAAAGCTTCTAGAAACTCCTTGCTCAACAACCTTTCTGTAAAAGAGATAGATGGAAATAGGGTAGTAGCTGGCTGGTGAATCCATACCCATGTTATAATAATTAAGTAGAGGTTGTATGATTACAATTTGAAGCTGACACTGTGATCCATGTTTTTTTCTGAATGAAGCCCTTTATAGCATTATTTTGCTGCAGAGTCATATACATGAGAGTTATTATTATAGGGTTGAGTGGATTTTTCCCATTCCATTCCCCATTATTGTTTTGTGGATTTGGTTTGTCCTGCCTTTTGTTAAACCTACTTTCCAGTTTAACTTAGAGATTTTCTAAAATTGATTTTCAAGTCGGCACTCATGAAGTCTGCCACAGTTCTGTCTGCATCTTTCTTTTCCCCCTAATACATTACTGTACACACCAGCAGCACCCATGCACATTCATTAAATCACAGCACACACACACACACAAATCTTGATGTGACTGGCTGCCCAATCTCTTTAGGATTCTCTTTTGCACTGTGATTCAGTTACTGCCCATTTGTGCACATGTGGCCATTTGCATGAATTAAGCCAACATGTAAAAAAGAAATCTTTATGCAATCATGAAAGCACATCGATATTCCATTATGTGCTATGATTTAATCAATGTGCATATACACAGATGCATATCAGTGACCTCTGAGAAAAGAAGATACAGACTGTAAACTGGCAAACTCACATGTGCAGCAGCCTGAACGAAGTCCAGGAATCAAAAAGTGAAGCATCGAGATCACCAACACTTCAGCGCTGCTCTGAAAAATAGGATTTGGTCATTTGGAACCCCAAAATCTGAGAAGGTTTCTGAGGTGGAGAGAGGAATTTTGTAAGCATCCCTAAAAATAATTTAGGCTGCGATCCTAAACATTCTTGCTTAGCAGTAAGCTCCATTTAACACAATGGTACTTGCTACTGAGTAAACATACATAGAATGGTATTGTTAGACAGTAGGGAGGTTCCCATGAAACCTCCCCCATACACCCACTGAAAGAACGTGTGAGGGGGGTTGCAGGGCCACACAGGCTATCCCCTATCCCCACGGCTGCATGCCATGGCCATGATCCTAGCTGCCATATCTCACAGCCGAAACACTTCCCCACCATCTGTATGTTTGGGAAAGGGCTTTCCACACACACTGATGTGCATATATACGCAGCTTGTCTATGTGAAGAAGGAACCTGATTGGGCCAGAATTCTTCCTGGCATGTGAAAGCTCTAAACGTGTGCATCAGGGGTGCAGAACCTCTTTCAGCCCGAGCGCCGAATTCCATTTGAGAAGCTCCCAGGGGCTGCATTCCAGTGGTGGGTGAGGATGAAGGCAAAAGGTGTGGGGCCAAAATTAGCAAAATGAACAGCAAGTTTTAGCTTAACGCTCTTACTGCCGGTAACTAAGACATAGGCAAGGAATTTCAACCCTTTAGAATGTGAAATAGCCGGGAATGTGAAATAGCCGGGGAAACCACCAAATGACTGGTGGTTGGGGGAAGGGCTGGGGCTACGGAAAGGGATGTGGCCAATTGGGGAGACCCAGAGGGCCAGATTGGGACTGCAGATGGACTGGATTTGGGTCCCAGCCCTGAATTTCTGCACCCGTGGTGTATATCAGTATGCCTGGACTGGAGTCCTTTCCTGCACTGTCCGAATGTACAAACAATGGGGGTATGGCTGCAGCAAGGAACTGGGATTGCCTGTGCTGCCCTACAGGTCCTCCCATGTGTTCTTTTGATACGTGAGGTGAGGGGCATTCCTGTGAACCTCCCCAGTATAGGTTGAGATTATGAACCTACTGACAGTAAATGCATGTTCATCAACAAGACTCCAAATCCTGGGCTAGGTAAAATACAGTAGGTTTACTGAATCCAATAATCTGGGAATAAACATTCCCCAACTGGTACAATGTTCATTTGTAGAAAGCCACGGTATTGCAATATGTGATGGCAAAAGTTGTAGACTTGGTGAGATGATTGCATGAGACTGGAGTACACCATGAGCAGTACTAGAAGATAGTGTGTAACAATTTAGAAAGTCACTTGTCCTGAAGAGCTTGTAGAACTATATGAAAAGTCAGGAAAGATCAGGTTTTCTCATGTTTCATATATATATATATATATATATATATATAATATATATAAAACACAACACTACAGCTGGTAGTTAATGTGGAATTTGATCAGTTCTTATATGAGTGGTGCCATTGGGACATGTATAAAGTGATACCAGAATGATGTTATTTAAAAATAAATAAGTAGCAGCTTGAATACAGATAAAGGTACCAAATCCAATTAGGAAGTACATTTATTTTTTAAAAAATTAAAAAATCTGAAAGCCAGCTTTATCCTCCTTCGCTAGAGAAACACAGCTGTGCAGAGCCGTGCTACTAATACATTCTGCATTAAGCAGATTGCAGAGGAAAACAGATATCCTTATTTTGGACACAATTTAAATTTTTGGCAGCATCTTCTAAGGTCACTTGCTCTACTTCATTATAATGCATAGAAGTTGTTCATACCTTGTTATGCACCCATCAAGTCTAAGTGAGATATTTTAATGTTGCTGCTGTACAGTATATTGAAAAGCATTTCATTTTGGAATTTACAATACTTAGTGACCAAGTGGCTAACTGCCAACCACTATTTACCACATATGCATTTTGCAGAGCAAAAACTCATACCAAATATGTCCAAAAAATCCACACTTATTATGCTGGACAGTCAAATGTTCAGAATTCTAATGGACCAGATGTTTCTTGTATTTCAACTAGGACTGCAACATTTGATCTATTAATCAGTTAGATTTATGCATTTGTAAACACTTAGGGCACAATCCTATGCATGTTTAGACAGAAAAGAGTCGTACAAAAAAAAAATCCCATTCTTTTGCAAGTGCACAAGAGTGCAGATTCACCTGTTCGATATGTGTGACATATTGGACAGGTGAATTGCCTGGTCAATTTCCTTATATGTTTCAGCTGTCAAAGGAAGCATCAAAGCACAGTAAGTTACATACAAGGAAATTGACATGGCAAGACTGCATCTAAACTAGTTTGTGCACAGTTGTGAAGGAGGGGGAGAAATAATTACAGTAATACCTTGGTTTGAGAGTAACTTGGTTTGAGAGCATTTTGCAAGGCAAGCAAATTTTTAAATATTTATTTAATTTTTTTTAACTTGATATACAAGCGACGTCTGTACAAGTACTGTAGTACGGCTTAAATTAAAAATCTCTGTACAATTTTTTTGAGGGGGATTTCGTTTTGATATAAGAGTGTTTTGGATTACAAGCACGTTTCTGGAACGAATTATGCTCTCAATCCAAGGCATGACTGTATAAGAGAAAGGAGGGACCCAGTAGCACAATTCAGAAGCACTGAAAATGGGGGAGGGGGGAGAGAAGGTGAATGGAGCAAGTACACCTAATGGGGGAGGACAATCTCTCCCGCTTGGCAATGTAATCCTCTTGCTTTTAAGTGTTGAACTGACACTTCTCAATGTCCTCCACCTTTTCAACACTTGCCTGAGGCTCCAGCTAGTCCAGAAATGGGAGTTATTAACTCCCCCTGCCCACCCCTGCTTTTTGTGGCTCCTTTTCAGAGCAGTTACTGCTGTGGTTACTGCGATTCAGTGGATGTGTGCAAATCTCCCTGACAGTTTAAAAAAAAAAAAAAAAAACCCTTAGAAAGCGGTTGCATGGGATGGATTGAAATGGACCCCATGGGGGTGTGTGTAAGTACTGCTGGTGTGGGTGCCCTGTTTGCTCTGTCCCATTCAGCCACCCTCTAAGGGTGTTTTTTTTTTTTTTTTTTTTTTTTACCCTGTCAGTAATATTTGCACAGATTTAAGGGCTGGGAAGTAAATGGAGAGGGAAATTGTACACCTGCAGTAACTGCTCTGAGTAGGAGCCATGAAAAGGGGGTGGACTTAATAACACCCATTTTTGGACTAGCTGGAGACTTGGGGAAGTGTTGAATGGGTGGAGGGCACTGAGAAGGGGAGAGGATGACTTTGCCAAGGATTAGATATTGTCCCCACCACCACCACCATCACTGCTCCATTTTGGCACTCCATTTGACAGGTGCATCATACAAGGACATTGACAAGGCAAGGCTACACATATCAGACAGCTGAGCGTGCACTCTTGCACACTTCCAGAACGGGAAACATTTAAAAAACAAACAAACTATGGACACATTTCTGTACTCCCAAACCACTGAACAAAACACATTTTTAAAAGTTAGTGCATGATAAGGGGTAGTGATCAGAGTGGGGAGGGGGAGCAGCATGAGGAGACAAGACGAGTTCTGCCACAAAGACGCCTGGGATATGTGCCGGAGCTGGCTGGAGGACTGAGGGGGGAAGGAGGGGGAGAACAAGCAACAGTAAGCCCGATCATCTGTCAAATGTACCATGGGTTGTTCAACGAACAACAACCAGCCCACCGTCTCATTCACAGGGTTGCTTAGAAAGTTATATTGGCCTCTAGCCACAACATTCAGAGAGGCTCTCATCCTAGATGGCTGTGTGCCTTATGACGAAGCTTTGGTAAAATTTAATACCTATTCATTGAATCATGTGCATTGGATTTGGATGAAGCCTGAAGTATCAGGCCCCCTCTGACCATTTATGGTGCTTCCTGCGGCAAAGTAGACTTCCCTCTGAAGCCACCAGCACTGAAAGCAGGCCAGAACGAGACTTCATTATTGATTCCATTCTTGGGGATGCACAGACTTTATGGGTAGTATCCAATCCAATACTGTCACTGTGCTTCTGCGGGTTCCGTTTCGTCAGTGTGACCCAGTGGAAGTGCAACAGGCAGTTAGAGCTTCCTAAAGAGCCAGTGTGGCATGGTGGTGAGAGTGTTGGACTGGGACTCAGGAGATCCGGGTTCTAGTCCCCGCTCGGCCATGAAACTCACTGGGTGACTTTGGGCCAGTCACTGACTCTCAGCCTAACCTACCTCACAGAGTTGTTGTGAGGATAAAATGGAGAGGAGGAGGAGGAGGATTATGTAAGCCGCCTTGAGTTCCTTGCAGGAAAAAAGGCGGGGTATAAATGTAATAAATAAATAAAAATAAATAGATAAATAAAGTATTGCCTTTATAGTTTAACAGAGTAACCTGAAGAAGGCAGAGGAGGCAAAATCTGTGGTGGAAGAACTGTGCCAATTCCACAGCCCTGCTCGGCTTGTGCCAGCAGGGTGGATGGTGAGGCAGCAGCCAGAGGGGAAATAAGTATGCCACTCCAGAGCTGGCATATTTGAGGGGCATGTCAGCAAAATGGGAAGGGTTTGAATCCACCACCCTCCCTGGATCTTCCCCCGACATGCCCCCTTTTTGCTGTGAACAGCATCGGAACACGAGCAACGGAGGTTTCCACCCCCGCAACCAGGAGGCAGACCAGGGTGGATTTCCTTCTCTGCACATGGACCTCCTTCCCCACAGGCAGGAAGGTTGATCTGCAGGCAAATCAATTCACACACACAGTGAAACAAATTGAAAACAACTGTCTATTAATCATCAGTCTCCGGAACAGTATATCTATCATGCAGTGTCCTGTGTAAATTTATCTATGTCTTCTCTTATTATAGAATGTTACTTAGCAATTGCATTGAATTTTGAGTTAAAATGTAAACAAGTAATTTTGACATGTAAACATGTCAGCCCGATAAGATTATTTTGTATGTCAGCTGTAATTTTGCGTTAGTGGGCCAAATTGCCACTGCATTTTTTTAAATATATATATATATATATATGATAATAATGGCATTTTAACAAAGTAGGTGTTCTAATATTCCATACAGGTAATAGACTTTATATAAGGAATTCAGAGGAAAATGGCTGCCCCCAATTCTTAAGCAATTAAGCCCATGGTGGCCCAAAGGGGGTAATGTTCTGAACATGTTGCTATATTCATTATTAGTTTTTTATTCAGTTGGTATGTTGGCTCTACATGCTTAATATATGTGTGTGTGTGTGTGTGTGTGTGTGTATACACACACACACACACACACACATGACTTTTGCGTTCTTTTTAGTTATCTATGTTACATTGTACGGGAAGTATATACAATTTTATATGTGTACATTTGTTGTTTATTTTTATTTTATTTTATGACAACATGACATTTTATTTTATTTTATGACAACATGACATGACAACATGACGGCAACGGTTTTGGACAACAACGGCTCTCATGGTGCTCCATTTAAAGTGGGATCAGGTGTTAAACAGGGATGTGTTATCGCCCCAACATTATTTGCCATTTTCATCGCCATGGTTTTACATCTTGTCAAGGGGAAACTTCCCACCGGTGTGGGAATTATATATCGAACAGATGGAAAGCTTTTTAATCTCAGCAGGCTGAAAGCAAAAAGTAAGGTAATTACAACCTCCGTTGTGGAACTTCAGTATGCTGATGATAATGTGGTCTCCGCACATTCAGAGGATGATCTCCAAACTATCCTAAATGCTTTTGCAGAAGCATACGAAAAA